>CM012460.1:21871749-22471749 GCA_003999625.1 Oryzias javanicus | reverse complement strand
TCGCTGAAATTTAAAAGAAAGCTCTTGATGACAAACAGCAGATTAACAAGATTCATTAAAGCAAATCAAATTTCACGCAGTGGTGGTGTTAATACTATTTAATAAAATCCAAAAACAGCCTCTAATCTCCAAACGGCAAACTTGTACTTTTTTTTTTTTTTTTTTGGAGGGGAGGGGTTATTGTTTGTAGATGAGGAAATGAGATCTCTTTATTTAATCTTGGAGTAGCAAAAACAAAAAGGGAATCAGAAGACGAGGGTGTTATTTGACACTCCAGCTGCTTAATAATGCTAATAATTTAAGTGTTGTAACCACAGGGGTCGTTTCGCAGAGGACTGTGGCCAAAATGTAATTAACTTTCAGACTATATTTGCATATTCTCTTTTGCTTTCCCCACATGTCCAGTCTCTGCTCAGCGACTTCCATTAACTCTGAGATGATGTCGTTTCTTCTGGGAAAAAAAAACTTCAGCTACAAGAAATAACTATATAAAGAAAAAGGAAAATGGGGTTTTTATGGTCTTTCTTGTTTTAACCTGTGGGTAAAGCTGTTTGCAAATCTTTTCTTTGGCTTAGTGGCACTTTAGTAATGGTTATAGCCACCGATGTGACTACAGCTGAGAGGATGTGTAATCGCCAGAACCATTAAGATTAAAAAAAAAAAAAATAAGGTAGCTTACTTCTCAATCTTTGTCCTTAAATGATTTTCTACCATTCTTTTATAGGAAAATGAAAAACCTTCAAAAACAAAGGAGTTGTTCAATAATTCAAGCTTTCTCCTTAAGTTTCCGTGTGAGAAATGAGGCAGTCGATTAGAGGAATCATCAAATCTCTTGCTCAACCCTCAGCCCGGTGAGCCTTCGCAGCCATTACAGGTGTGGCATCTGTTTAGTCAGAGATGACCTGCATCAGTATGTCTGCACAGAGTCTACTACAAGAGAGGTGAGAAAATCAATGAAAGTGTAACTCAGCTTTTCACCTGATTGGATCAACTTTAGTGTTTTTTTTACAGCAGAACTGATGGTTCTGGTGCTGTGTAGGTTTTTGATGAGTTCTGTCCTTAAATTAAAGACCCACTCCGATTAGCTTTTACTTTATTGACAAAGCGTTCCCAGGGATCTCTGAATTAAATCATTTTCAGCCAAAATGTAAAAGAACTCATTTTCTAGGGAATAGTTTCTGCAGAGGGGCAGTGGCTCATTACATTTCATCTTCTGCTCCTGATTCACAATTTGAAGAACAACTGGAAAATGCCACGAAAGCATGTTAAACATAGTTTACACCAGTGGGTCTTTAACGTCTCCCTCTGATGAAAATCATGTTTTTTGAGTTTTTAACATGTACGTGTGGCATTTTTCTTTTAAAAGAGAACAAATGTAGTAAGAAATCATTTCGTTTTTCCTTTTAAATTGCAGTCAATCAAACTGTGGCAGAAAATCTCCGTTTGAATTCATGAGTAGGTAATACGTCACGATTGCTCTGCTGCACATGCACAAGCCTCCTCGCCTGTCCCAGCTAGCGTGCCGAGCTCAGATTCCAGAGAAGAGAGGATGGCATCTTCCCATTGACTGCGGTGAAATGAGCCGCCGTTTGCATTTCTGTGGTCAAATCAGCCGTCACTGGATTTTCTGTGTTTCATACGATGCTTACTTTGGCAGGACTGAGAGAACGCTGGAAAGACACCACGGAGCTTCCTGATTTAATCACGGAAATGGAGCTGTAATGGATCGGTGAAATCTCTCAACTTCCTCGTGTGAAACTGCATTTTGACATTTTTAATTACATTTTTGACATTTTTAATGGAGCAGCGGTGAAGATTTACACTAGCAATATACATAGCCACCCTAATGAGACACCCCCCCAAGAATATGTTTCTGACGGAAGCTTCAAATTAACATGAAAATTAGCTTTTTAGGATATTTAGGTTGTGGGATTATGGTTAAAAACTTCATAATCATAATTAAAACACTACTGAAAATGTTTTCTTAAAATAGATAAAACTGTCATAGGGGGACTTTAAGAACATTCCAAAAGTAATGGAGCGACTCCTCAAGACTAACACTTCAATGGTGTTAAATTTATGCCGAAAGTCCCCCACAAACAAATATCAAACTCCATTCACGCAACGAACCGTCCACAGGCACAATTCAGCCTCCATGAGCGCTCCTGTAATCCTACGCACTCGTGGAACCACTCCTGCGCACGCGTAAAAACTCCTGCCCAAGTTTTGCAAAAAAAAAAAGTGTAATACTGACACCATAACTGGATCTGTGTATCATTCGTTTTTCAATGTTAAATTTAAAAAAATTATAATTTTATAAACTTTTAAAGAGAAACAGATAGATTATTTGTATTCCCATTAAAGAATTAAATCGAAAAAAACAGAACAGACAAACCATTTTCCTTATTTACGGGCCAATATTCGTAGATTAACCTAGAAATACTCATACCTGGAGAGCATCTTTATGATTTAAAAATACTATAAATGTATAGAGAGAGCCTGATGTGGAAGCTCATTAACATTTTTCTAATTTACTGTAAATCGGTTTGATGCATTGGGAGTCTTTGCAGGATGGAACGTTCAAGTGATTGCTTCTGAATTTGCAAAAAACTCTGGAGTCGACTCAATAGAAATATACGGAGCACTTTCAGCTCGTCTTTCTGGACTTTATTCCACTTTTTTTGAGCCGTGATCATCGCAGGAGAGAATGGCTCAAACCGAGGAGGAGGAGGAGCGACGCAGTGAGGAGGAAAACACTACAGATCTCACAGGTAATAAGAACTCAATCAAGACCCATCCCTGCCTGAGGCGGACTCCATGCGGGAACTCCACTAGGAGATGGAGGTGAGCTGCAGCTCAGGGAAATAAAGTCTAAACAACACACTGAAAGAACTAATTTCTCATCATCATTCAGTGAATATGGGCATGCAGATGCTTTAGGATTCTCCTACACTTTTCTGGTCTTGCTGCTCTACCTTTACTCCATCTTAATCAGACGGATGCAGACAGCAACATTAGGAATGACTTTACAATCAGCACCGAGGCGGCGCGCTGCTGTGCAAATAAACACCTGAGGAAATGTCCTGCAGAAAGTGGCGCTTCGGCACAAGAAAATGTGTAGCTCTTTAGAATACCTCCACCTTTTATGGTAATAGAGACATATTTGTTGAAAAGAAAAGGACTTAAAGGAAACACGTTGTGAAGAGATGTTAGAGAAAAAAAATAAATGTAGCATCAAGACTAAATGATCGGTTTTGTTGGCGCCTTGGAACACTTAATTCAGGTGGTTAAGGCCCGAGAACTTAGACTGGGAAACGTTGCTGTAAAATTAAAACCATAACTTAGCTCAACATAAAAACAGGTCTCCCACAGATTAGCAAAACTGAAGGACCAGAGTTTGGAAAAATAAAACGTTTTGGTTGAATCTGAAACTCATTAGTTTCTTGACTTTGTAAAGCAGCTCTCTAGTTAAGCTTATGTTCAAAGATTCAGATAAAGTGCACGTGATTCAATATGAATTCAATATGAATTAAACATATATTACAGAGTGACATATTCGTAGCAGAGGATGCAACGATTCTTCGTGAAATGGTAAAAAAAAAAAAAAAAAAAAAATCTGAACTGCTGAAAATCATTTATTCATGTGAATTTCGGCATCTGCACCTCATGCACGATACTCTCTCCGATTACCTTTACAATAAGGATGTAACGGTTGTGAATCGGTGTTCAGTAACACCTTATCACAGTAGGTTCTGAAGTTGTGTGTCAGACTAGTTACGTTTGTTACAGCATAAATAGAGATGTTGAAATAAATAACATCTCTTGGTTACAAAGGATTTGTGATCCCTTTAGTATTATATGTAAATGTTTATTTAGATTGAATCCTTTATCTTAGTAGAAAAACAGACAGTTTGATGTAAGGGGCAAAAAGAAAACACACTTGGCCTTAAAATACATTTAATTCCTGTATTGAGAAAAAAAAGTTGGAAAAAAATTGAAACTGTAACTTTAAACCTGTGAACCAAATCGTGGCTCGACTGAATCCTTACATCCCTATTAGTAGCAAAACATTAAAAAGTTCATTGAGCCAAAATACATTTACAAATGTGACCCGATACTGACAGAGACATGAAGATGGAAAGCATGTTTCAGAAATATTGTATATTAATGTCAACAACATAAATGCCACAGATATATATGTTTGTGGCAAAGAATTTTAAAGTTCTTTAAAGTTGTTTTTTTATCATTGGGGTTTATTTTTTCCACTTTTTGCTCATTTTTAAATTGTAGGTTATAATTTTATGTAGTTTTAGAATTTTCCATACATTTTAATATTATTTCAACAATTTTTGTACGGAGATAATGAGCAGAAAGTATTTTGCAGAGGTTAATTTTAAGGGGACCCCAGAAAAACTAGCAGTCCCCCTATACGCCAAGGGTCTGCAGTCTGCAGCTCTGGAGCCCCATGAGGCTCTTTTACCCGTCCACAGTGGATCTCTGGCTAAAGAAAAATAAAATGATAGTAATTTTTAAAAGTAAGGTTTGCTAACATATACTTTTTCTTCTGGATCAATACCAATCATGTTTCATCAATATTGTCTATCATGTAGGAAAAAGGATGATGGCTCACTAAAGTAAACTTTAAGTATAACAAGAGAAAATTTGTCTCATTTTGTTTAGGGAATACGTTTGCTTCACTTGAATGTTCCTGTTTGGGACAGGAAGTCTTATTTTGAAAAAAGTCATACGCTTCGGACAAAAGTGAAAAACGACTTTGAGAAAATTCCAATTTATCTTAATATTTATGCATTTATTCTCTCTCAAAAATAAACGTAATTCATAAGTATTATAAAAAACAAGAATGTTATGATGCAAAGTACTATCACATTTTCCTAAAAGGGACAAAAATATTGGTTTTGATCAGTCCCAATCATGCCCAAATGGCTCTTTGACTGGCAAAGGTTTCAGACCTGGTCCATCAAAACAAAAGCTGCACGAACACAAATGTTGCAGTTCTATACTATATTTATACACATTATCTAAAGGAGCCATTAGCAAGTATGCAAAGACAGGAAAGAGCTTGATGAGTAACAATGAAGGAGAAAACATTACTTTTAGATTCAAGTCATAATAAGCAATCATTTATTTGCTAGAATTAAGTTATTTTCAATAGAAATATGAATTTAGTTGCAATAAACATATAATGGTGAAAGCATTAAAATGCCAAACGCAGTCTCCTGTTTGGAGATTAAATTGTGTTTTCACAATTTCCCCTGAAACTGTTGGACATAAAGTCAGAATAGATTTTTTCATTTAAATGCATCGTTTTCTTCAGGCTTTTTTTTTTCCAACTCATTCCGACCTTTCTTTAAATAAAAGCCCTGAACTGTCGTTTGGTGACACCTCTTTCAAAATAAGTGATGAATAAATGCAAGTTTTGTCTAGACGAATGCGGCAGAGCCCTGCGCTTTAATGAGGCGCGGTGGCGTGTTTGGGAGTTTCGCGAGGTGACGTGCAGCTGAGGAATGTGCGCAGACAAATAATAACCAATTAGGTGTCCAAATGAGCTCAAGTTTCCTGGAAACTGCTGAATATTTAACACGGCAATCAGCTTCTTAGAAGCTAAATTAAACCTCTGTGTTGACCGACCTGACAGATGCTAAACAAAGAAAGTGTGTGGAAGTCGCTGAACATACAAAACAGGAATCCTGCCGTCAAGGTCACCTCCTGTTGCCCAAGCACAAATCGTCTGTGTCACCTCTTTAGGAAATTTCCAGATACTGAAACCCCAATTTAGGAGACTAGATTACTGGAAATACAATATTTAACAGGATAAATCACATAACTGGATTGTTTGTTATATTCTTATGTGATAAAGCAAAACAATAAGTACTTAATATAAAGATGCACAAAAGGTTTAAGAGAGAGAAAAGAAGAAGAAAAAGAAATTCCTTCAAGTGAGTGGACAGAAGTGAGAGATGTGTGAGTCAGTGAGGAACAGAAGGTCATTGGAGTGTTTTCCATCCCACCCCCTCCATGATGCACTGCAGAGACAGGAGCTCAGACGCACTCCCCCAGCTGACGCACCAGGCCGGCTTCCCAAAATCCTTCCCCGTTTCTAGCATCTCCCAGTGCGACACGCCGCATATGAATTCCCATCATGCACCAAACGCTCACAGGTGCTCACATAAAACAAGTAAATACTGTCGAGTAACATCCACTCAGTTTTTTCATTCACTGATGGTAGTGTGACTACAGAGACACATTTTTGTATCAACATTTTATACGAGTTTTTTAGGACTTAAAATTTTACAACATATTTATAGACAAGAATTACATAAATATGATATTTGAAATGATAATAAATGAAAAGCTTGATTGAGTTTGTCGTGAAAAGTTGTTACACTTCTATTTCAAAAACTGCAAATGTTTTTGATCCTTAAAAGATTTAAATTTGTTCTTACACATTTCAAGATATTTGACCAGATTATAAGTTGTTTTAACTCATCTTCGCTTTACTACTCTTTATCATTTTTTTTTTTAATTGTCACAGATTGAAATTTTGTCTCATTATGACCAAGAATTTACTAAAGAAACTATTATTCAATGAGTCTACACTGGAAAAAATGTAGATACATTTTGTGTCAGCTGTACTTTATAGAGGCTTCTTATAAAATGTAATAGTTAACTGTGAATTGAAAAATACTTTTATTTGATGATTAATGAATTAACTTATTTTCCTGTTTGTTTTGTTCGTTTATTTTAGTTTAGTTCAATTTTGCTGTATTGCTCTGTGTTTCTATATGTGCATATGTATGTTTTGTTTTCTTTTTGAATAAAAAAATACGAAAAAAAAGTCAAAATTGTTTTGCTCCACACTCTGGACTATAGAAAAAAAGGATTTAAGACTAAAAAAAACTTAAATTTCACTGTTCAGGAGAGTTTTTCAAGCATTCATTGTCATCCTTTTGGAAACAAAACTTTAGATTTATGTTCTATGAACAAGTGCTAGATTCACATTTTATGAAGATTTATTAAGATAGTTAAATTTGTACTAAGGTTGCATTCTTATTTTGTTCTAATATGGGTAATTTATGCTTTTTACGCTAGTTTTTTTAAAAATTAAAAATAGGTACATAAAAACAAAAACACGGCTTGCTTAAAATTAACACAAAAAACCCTTATATTGGTCTATGTAGCATTTAGTTTAAGTCATTCTAACAGTTGCTTTTTTCCATTTTGTAAATATTGTGAGGAACTCATGGTTTGATGTTTTATAAGATTTCTTGTTAAGTAATTTTAACTTCCTGCATGAACAGATAATTCAACTACTTTCTGATGATTTTCTCCTTAAGATTAATGTTCTTTTCTGTCTACTTCATTTTTCAATGTTGAAGCTTCAAAGTCGAGGTTATTTCCACACAGAAAATCAGGGATCTCAAACTGGTGGCCCGCGGGCCATTTATGGCCCTCAAGTCGATATTTAGTAACCCCCGCCTTAATATGAAAGTGTAATGTCTATTCAGAAGCATCTTCTGCATGTCCACACTTCATTGGTGATAGTTTTTTATTTTGTTTGTGAGGTTTTTTGCCTAAACCTTTGCTATTGTCATTGCATCTGGTAGTAGGAAAAGTTGGGAACCCTTGAGAACCTGGCAACACTGAACAAGTGTGTTTTCAAGCTTACCTTAAACTTGTTCCCGACACTGATGAAGCCGAGTTTTCCCGCCTTCTGCTTGACGTTTTTGACATCTTTGCTGTTGTTGGAGTTCTCAAACAACTCTCGAATGAAGCGGTCCTTGGACTCGCTGATCAGACACTCCAGAGACATGTGCAGAGCGTCGTTGTTCTTCTCCACAAACTTGGTCTGAGCAAACGAGATGTCAAAACGTAACAGTATTTTTTCCTTCAGAATCTACTGGAATTACATCGATCGTGCTAACAATTAAAAAGTTACAGTAAATTTAAAAAGATAACCACACATTCAAGGTTAGAGCAAACCTTTTTAGGAATTTTAGGAATAAAAAAAGTTTCAGAAAATTTCAAGTGGAGAAAGCGTTGCTCCTTGAGAAGGATAAACAAATTAAAATATATGCTTAAAAACTTTCTCAATAAAATAAAGATCCAGATCCCAAACTTGAGGTTTATTGAAAACCCTTTTCGCCTCTCTCAACTAACAAGAGCTGGTATTTCATTTCACGCTTACAGGTGTTTCCTCCAAACTCCAGCGATTCAAGAAAAAAGCGAGGCGTCATTTTGCTTCACAACCATTTCAAAAACAGAAAGAAATCAGTGTTCTGTTACCGTTTCATAGCACACGGCTCCTGCAAAGTGTCTGATGATGAATCCCTCATCATCCCTCACGTTCCTGTGGACAGTAAGCTTAGACTTCCTGGGTATCTGAGGGACACAGAAACACACACAAGGACGGTTGGAACTCATTCCCTGTGTCGTCCCTCAGCAGCAGCAGCGGCGGCTGGAAATGAATATTAAGGCATCCCAATTTCAGCTGTCAATTATGTGTCATCAGTTTCTGGGATGAATTTTAATCCCTAGCCAAAGTGGAAGTAATTAAAAAAAGTCATGAGAAATTTATCAGCTTTAATGATTTACTCCTCAATTTGAAAAGAAAAAATAATAAAGATTATGATAAACAAATATTAAGATGCTTAAAGTTGAATAAAATAGGTATAGATACCACCGAAAACAGATCAATAGAGCAGTCTGAGTACCAATAAGTAGTGTAGTACATACTTTAAGTACCCCCCCACCCCCCATATTATTTCCATTTCCCTTTATGTCTTATGAGCCAAATCCACTTAAGGCACTTCAAATGCATTAAGCAGCATGAAAGCTGTCATATAAATGCTCAAAGTTTTTAACCTAAAAATATTCAGAGGTAGAGTCTCATTTTCTGCGCTGCCTGCAGCTCGTCGGGCTAATCATCAGTCATGTCTCTTTGTGGCTTGAAAGCAAAAACTCAAGATAAATGACTGATAAATCTTTTGGTGATTGCAGGGATTGTTGTAATGATCAAAGCAATAAAAGCTGGAGATTTTAATGGGAGCATCAAGTCTACTTGCTTTATCCTGACACTACAGTAAACAAAACAGAACTATGTAGAGACTGAAATCCTATTTGAGTTATCTCAATACGGTGTCACTTACAGTCAAGCGGAAATGATCCTTGTGCTTGTTGTGAACAGTTTCAGTAAAGTGCTGGTCGCTGGGTTGAGGTAGGCGATTTTCTTCGTCCAGGATATCCAGAATGCCGACCACCTTCGCCTCCACGAGGTCTGCAAAAACAGTGAGATGAGCCAATGAGAAAATGACCTCCAAGATAGAAGTTAAAAATGATCTGATGCTAAAGCCTCAAATGTATTGAGGAGACTCATCACCGCAAAGGATTGTTCTTAAAACCTAAACAAAGTTTGTTCTATTACTAGAGCAAAATTCATTAAACTCATTGCTAGTAAGTAAAGATGTAACGATTCTTTGAGAATCTGTAAAAAAAAATAAATAAAAAAAAAAAAAAAAAAAAGACTTGTCAACATCGATGCATAAAGTGAAAAAAATCGGTTTGTCACGGCCTGTGCCTAAATTTAGAAATGCAGAAATGGTGATATTTCTTCATGCAGGCTCGCTGTGAGTGAGTGTGTGTGTGTGTGTGTGTGTGAGTCACGGACTCTTTATCTGTGCTTCCAAACTCCAGGAAATTCTAGCAAATCCTTTGGACTTATAAGTTTCACATAAGTCAGTCCCTCCAGGACTTTGCGATGTTGCAATTGTAACTATTCGCACAAATGAAAGCAAATCCAAGATTTGGTCTTCACCCTGCAAATTTACTGCAACTGTTAACGGTGACAACAGTCATGGATGACGACGCAGCTTCGTGACAGTTTCCCTTCCGACTCTTCCCGGGAGCCGTACTCTTTTTTTATGAACTCTCTTTCACTCTGTCTTTTTTTTCTCTGAAAGGTGCGCGTGAACGGTCATTTGTGCTGAGTCCCAGCGCAGTGGCTGGGTGGGGGGTTGCGCTGAGCGGGTGCGGGTACGGAGCGGTCCGTCACAAAGAGCACAACATGAACAGAGTATGAAAAGAGTTGTGATAATTTCAATTTTATGTATAATTGTTTATTTGTATTGAATCATTTCTGTCAGTTGGAGAACAGACAGTTTGATCTAAGGAGCAAAAAGAAAACATGCTTGTCCTTAAATCCTTTAATTCATTGTGTTGAGAACAAAAAAATCTAAACCGTAACTTTAAAACTATGAATAAAAAAAAATGTAAATCGAATGGTGGTTTGACTGAATCGTTATATTCCTAAATAGTAAATAAAAGGAAAGTAGTTCTTGTAAAAAAAAGAAACAAAATTACAGAAAATATTCAAATTTGTGTGCAAGAAATATTTTATTGATCATGTAGTTGAAATTAATAACAACGGTTTATGTCCGGCTGGAATTCAAGTCTACCAATCTGTTAGAATAGAGCTATGAAAGAAAAAAAGATTTGCACCATTTTGACGGTTCCCACCGAGCCTTTTCCAAATGTGAGGATGTGCACCGGTGTCGGGTAGCGACAGTCCAGTGTGATCACCATATGCTAAAAGTGCATTCAAAAAAGCACGTTCTTGAAAGCATTACACATGCTCGATGTGTAAGTAGCGTAAGAGTTCAAGAATCACTTTAAAACATCTCCTATAAAAAGACACAAAAGTACTATGAAAAAAAACTAAAGACAAAAAGAAATACTTTAGGATTAAATTATATTTCAAAAGTCTTTTTAATTTTTACAAACAAAAAACTACAGAAATTAAGACTCTAGAGAAATATGGGGTGGTTTTGCTCTTAAAAAAAAAATACCAACACAAACTCCATCCATATTCTGAAAGCTAAAGGTCTAAGTCATTTTTTTCTGCTGTAGCTTCAGAAGAACTTGATTTATTAAAAACTCAAGTGATGAAGATGGGAACAAACGGGAGCAAAACTAATAACGGCACTCGTCTCAATCGAGAAAAACAACAACCCTCAGTGATTAGGGAAGAGTCTCTACGCAGTAGGAGCATTATACTTTTATAATAGAATTACCCAAAGACATCACGTTAATGGAGGAAGATTTCCAGTAACACACATGAAGCTCCCAACCACCAGAACCTGCCACAATCAAACATACCACACACCCATAGCACCTAAACACACCATTAGCTTAAACTTTATGTTCGGATGCAATTTAGGAACCTTTTTTGCATTCATCGACTAATGAATTATGGGAGTAGTTGCAAGCTCCTTCTGATTCTATGCGGATGAGTGTTAAAACATAGCAAGTGTTGCATGTTTTCTACAGGGATGGCTCAGGGGCGTGGATTTAATGTTCTCTGTCCTCATAAGAAAAAGAAACTGAAGGCGGCCCCCAGTTGTAAACGCTGTGCTGCTTTATGATGACTTTGGTATTTGCCTCTAATAAAACAAATATGGCCGTTGTGAGGTTTTTTTTCCCTGTTTCTCTCTGTGGCTGCTGCATAATTCCCCGTATTCTGAGACTCAAACCAGACATTAAAAAAGCCGTCTCTAATCCATCACGCACTGCCTCCTTATGAGCTGAAGCTCAATCCATCTCTTCCTCTTACTGATTGGGTCCAACTCTGCCATAAAGCTGACAGCAAAAGTTGGAAAAACTGAGTAATTCTCCAGTTGAACTGCAGTTGCTCTGCTACAGAAACCATATCTTCGCAACTAAGAATTCAACTAATTTCTAAGAATTAGTAATATTAAAGATCCACTTTAACGAAAATGGTGTTCATGTGGAATTTTTCTGCTGACGAAGAAAATACTGCATATAAAGAAAATTTAACTCAAAATTACATTTCTGATTATTTATTTATTTATTGTAGCATTTACTCTGCAGGCCGCATATAATTCAAGTGTTGAAGAATAAAACAAGCAAAAGTTACTCCACAGGCTGTGATTACTTTTCTTGTCAAGACACAATGTTTTCTCTGGTTACGGTTCCTGAAATATACTAACTCGGAGGCGCACTCGAATGCTCCCACTGCTCCATTGAAACTAGGGCAAATGAAGCCTGAACACAGTCGAGGCAGCTTCCTGCTTCAATACGATTCCCAGCAGAAAACCCAGCGTCTTTCATTTCCCCATCAGTCTTTTTATCTATTCACCTGTCAGAGTTGCAGTAAAACTCGCTTTCTTGCTCCAACCGTTAATGGAGCTCTTCTTCATTCAGATGACTCTGATTTCTCACAAATTATTCAACTGAATTGACTAAAAAAATAAATAAATAAATAAGCAACTTCACTTCATCTAACACCCACAAGCAGAGAAACTCTGAGTCAACTCCACTGTAGGAAAGCGTCTAATATTGATGCCATTTCACAGAGTGGGACATCAGCAAAAAGCATAATTAACCTTATTCACCTCTAATCGCCTCACATCCATCTCTCTGTGTGCTTATGGCGTAAATGAAGACACATTTCAGAGAGGACACAAGTTAAAACGCTCCAGGGCTTCATCACTCTGCCTTTTCACTCTGTGTCCATGAAAACGTGCCCAGGCCCAGAGGTCAATCTGCAGAGAGGCGGCGCTCATGAAAGACTGAAAGCATGTTCGCCGGCCGCGCATTCAAGTCAATAGCTAACTGCATGCTGTAGCTCATCCCTTGTAAATGTACTGAAAAGCGCTGGCAGTGTTTGTGATCAGAATGAAAACGATGTGCCTAAAGCGGCTGTACAAACACAGGAATGAGCCCAGAAAAACTGCAGGCACGCTAGAGAAACTTTTAAAATGGGTAGAAATTTGGCGCTACACACTTTATATGTTTCATGAGCCGAGAACTAAAGATGATGACGCTATTTAAGTCTACTGGAATCAAAGTAGGGTGTAAGATACATACATTAAAAAGAAAGTCAAGGAAGTAGAAAACCTTCAACCAATAACACCAAGGACAAGACAATTGATGAAAAGGACAAAGTATAATTAACACATTAACACATACTAGAAATGATTAAAGACAAACAAATAAAATTGAGTTTTTGGTGTTTTAGCATGTTCTTGTCTCATTTTTCTCATGATTGTCAAAAAGAAACTCAAACTTGCATATTTCTCTGTATTTCTTTATTCCAATTGCTGTGAATCAAAAGCAGCTGAAAAAATGCAGTTTGAAAAACTGACAGAAAATACGCTCCACCTGCAGACAAATGGATCCGTGTACATCTTTGCGTTCCTCGTCTGAGCTGGAATCTGGATCAAAGAGAGCTGATATTGCTCGTTATTTTTATTGCACCGGTAATGTCAGGTTGAAGTCGTGTGGGGTTGTAAGCTAGCAAGCTAGTAAACTTTCAACAATAGTAAGGGGAGGTGGGGGTCCTCTGCCCACAATTCATAGCTGAATTTCTAATGAACTGCTGTCGCTCTGAAAAATCTATGCCCTTTAAAGTACCCCTTCAATGAAAATGTGTAGTCAAATCAGCCGTCACTGGATTTTTTGTGCGAATTTCATCCACTACTTACGGTAGCAGGGCTGAGAACACTGGAAAATCTCCACCAGACTCCACGGAGCTTCTTGATGTGACCACGGAAATGTGAACAGCGGCTCATTTGACCGCAGTTGGAAAGGATTGTAAATCAATGAAAGAGTATTTGGATGTTAGCTTTCATTATTTTTTGCTCTGATAAACCAATAGATTGAATGTATTGATCACAGCAACGGTAATAAACATTGGAGAATGAGCTAAAAGAGTCTTTGGTGAACTGGAAGGAGAAAGAATCAGGATTTTGGAGGAAGATCATGAAGATCTTCACTTCCTCATCTGAGCTGACATCCGGATCAAAACCAAACAGCTGGACATAACTGATATTGTTTTACCTTTTTATGTAGCAAGACACAGAACTATCATAATCAGACAGGGAGAGATCAGGGGTGGAGCTACTTAGCTCAGAACCAAAAGCCACGCCCCCTCAGAAAACCGAGGCCTCAGGTCAATATAAAAAAAAAAGGTTTTTAAGACATTTAGGTTGTGAGATTTTGGTTAAAAACTTCATAATCATAACTAAGACACTACTGGGAACATTGTTTAAATATAAAAAATTGTCATAGGGGGACTTAAACCAAGGTTTCATACTTAAGATCTTTATGTCCCAAATAAATGCAACTGCAATGACACTGATTTTAAGGTGCAGGTATTGTCCAACAGAGAAAATCTTTTTGTGTGATACTGATGTGTGCAATGAGAGCTCTGTTTGGGGACTAAAGCTTTTGCAAACCTCTTTGCTTTCAGCATAATCGTTTTGTTAGTCAGTATGATGGATATCATTACATTAGACTTCTCACAAGATAATAACCTTTATGAGGTTCTTAATACCCCTGAAACATAATGACAATTGCTTGAATAATTTTGATATTTTAACCACATTTTAAGGGAGATTAATTAAAGTACGGCCAAAAAAAAGAAACAGTCATGACATTAAAGTTTGTGGCCTTTTCTTGTAAAGAATACTTTCACATCATGCGTGAGGAACAGAAATAGACCTCTCTGTGCTTTTCCAACAGCTTATGAATAAAAGCACAGTACTGAAGCCAAAAAGCATGGAAGGTGGAAACAAAGCATCAGCCTCTTAAAGGTTAAGTCATGCACCGCATGTAAAGCCAAGGAGAAAAATGTCAACTTTAGTCCTGAATTGAAAATCTATCATTGTATCGGATGTTCATTATGTTGCGCTGCGGCTGTTCCACTTCCGCTGAATTAAGTCTGTCGTTCCAACAGCAATGGTCTCATAAATACTGCGGGGAAAAGGCTTTAGAGGTTTTTTATGAGTGAGTGGGAAAATTGAGTCAAGAGTTTTTGTCTCCATGCTGTTGTTACTGAAAAAGTTTAAATGTTTCCAAACTGTGCTGAATGTTTTCAGAACAACAATGCCGATCAATTTGATTCGATAAACCAAGCACTTCTTTTGAGAGAAGCTTTGGCTTACAACAAAATAAACACCTTTACAGGAAGACACCATAAACACGGGTGCAGAAAAATGAACGAACTTCAGCTGCTCTGAATGAGCAATCACAGGTGCTGAATGATGAGTGGGCTCATACCTATGCAGTCCTGATTGTCGACATAGTGAACCTCGTTGACTCCGAGCCCCTCCCTCTGGTACAACTCTTGTTCCTGCAAGGCATTCCAGACATTTCTAATGAGAAACCATTAAGATATTCACGGCATGCACAGAAAGGGTCTAATGAGAACAAGGATGATTCCGGTGTCCCCTGGAGGGCATTCTGGCTCTCTAACGAGCGCTACTTGGCCAGGTTTTCGGCTCTTACAACTTCATTTTGGTTGGGAAAAAAAATGAAACAAAAGAGCATCTCAAAGGTTACTGCTTTCGCTGTTAACAGATGTTTGGCAAACAATTTTTTCACATGTGAAAATGTCAATGGGACAATTTCAGCCAAAGACTTTTCCTAAAGAAAGATTAAATATAACTCAAACACAAAGGAAAGCACTTGACTAAAGTCTACAAGCAGTTCTTAATGCAGTCAGGACCTAAAAGTCATATTTAAACATGTTTTGAAAAACAAAAAAGTATTGAACCAAAACAGTCTGTAGTTACTGTAGTTTTTTCTAAATAAAGACGTTCACTTGGAAAGGTAAAAGGCAAAAAATATTTAAAAAAAATGATGCTAGTGTTAATGTTTTTTGCTGAAAGTAGTTGCTGAAGATGCTAAAGCTATAGGCTGAAAATGGTGACGCAATTTACTTTAATTGCTGAAGGGATTTGCTGAAAAAGAAAAAGCTATTTGCAGAATGTAACATTTGCTTAAAGACTGGAAATTTCATTGAAGAACTATGAAAGAGCATTGAAGATGACCCTAATTTTCTAAAATTTGTTGTAAAATTGATGAAAAATCCTTGATACATGCTAAATTTGCAAAAATATTTACGGCGTTGCCTAAATATTAGCTAAACTCCGAATTAGCCCAAAAAAACCTTAGTAGATCCCACATTAGCCAAAAAAGTTAGGACGTTGCTTAAACACTAGCTAAACTCCTAAATAGCCTATATTTCCTGAGTAAACTAAATTAGTCAAAAACATTAGTCTGTTGCTAATATAGAAGCTAAACTCTAAATTAGCTTATAAAAACCTCAGTAGATAACAAATTAGCCAAAACTTTAGCATACTGCTAAAATATTAGGTAAACTCCAAAATTAGCATAACAAAAACCTTAGTAGATGCCAAATTAGCCAAAAAATGCTAGCACATTGCTTAAATACTAGCTTAACTCCAAAAATAGCCTAAAATTCCTTAGTAAACAAAATTAGCCAAAAACGCTAGCCTGTTGCTAAAATAGAAGCTAAACTCTGACTTAACTTAAAAAACTCCAGTATACAGTATAACAAATTAGCCAAAAAAAAACCCTTAGCATGTTGCTAAAATATCAGGACAAATTACAATAAACAACAAAAAAAAAGATTTGTTGCTAATCTACCGCTAATTTTGAAATTTGAAGACATTCTTATTCATTTCCTATGGGGCATATCTTGCTTAATATTTCCAAACTATGAAGTTTATGAATGTCAAAAATACAAGCAGTAATGTTCTGAACAAGCTAAACGGTTTGATTCCAAGATTGGTGAAATCACTGAAAATATGATTGAGTTTTTACCTGCTGAAAAACGTACAGAAAGGAGCACGAGAAATACTATATCCTTAGTAAGCATTCACACAATTACAAAACAGAAGAATAAAAATAAAGCTTCCTTTCCAGTCCCGCTGTAAAGTATTGAGCTAGACAGATACTAAAATCATGAGAGAAACGACTCCTAAAAGTATGTAGATTTTTATTTTATTGTATTTATTTGACTTTAGCTTGTTTTAAAAGATGCTCCTTGTTGAAAAACGTAATCCAGCAGAGTGACATCAGCTCTCACCTCCTTCAGAATGCGCTCATTGAAAAACTGCTGCAGCTTCTCATTACAGTAATTGATGCAGAACTGCTCAAAGCTGTTGTGTTCAAAGTATTCTGAAAAACACAAGATGCAGTAGGAGAAGGTCAAATGTTATCTATAAGCAAATTTATGTTCAACACACTGAAGTACATCACCTTTGTGTGCTATCAATATGAAAGCTAACAGTCTGAAACTGATTGTACAAGTACAAGTTACTGTATGTATGTTATCTGTGAGTCATCCAAATCAGGTTCACTATAGAGGTGAAATAGAAAGCTTTACAAATTAATACGTGGTAAATGATATAAAATTAAGCATCAAACTAGTACAAATAACAAAAAACATAATTTTCTTATTCAGTTTTTCAAATTTGTATCCCAAAACCTCTGATCTTTCATTTTCAAAAATGTGGAGGTATCGATATTCACTGTGTATGATTTGAAACTTAAAAGTATAAAACCTTAAAGCAAACATTCTATCTATGATTTATACCAGGCAAAGCCCGCAAATTAAGACCACCAAGGTCCAGCCCCAAACTAAAATAACAAAACCCAGCAGTGTAAGACTGCTGAAGACAAAGAGGGGTAAAAATAACAAAAAAGTAAATAAAAGACAGATTGCTTAATTAGCATTTATTTATTTATTTATTTATTTAACAAATTAGTTAACTTTATAAACTGAGGGTTGAAATGATAAACTATGTCGGTTTTTACATCCCTGTTGACCCAAAGGCGTCTTGATTGCTCAACGCTGCCTCTAGAATGAATAGATTTTATATGCAAAGCAAAACTTTGATCTTTTATGAGTTAAAAGCACATACTATCTCATGCTGTACAACAATGGATAATAGTTTCCCAGAGATGCACCGAGATTATCCTGTTTGGCACGGTACGTCTTTTATTTTGAAAACTAGTTATTATATTAGCTTTTGTCAAACAAAAGAATAAAAAGTAAAAAAATAAAAATCACATTTTTAGAGATGCTAAGTTCTTTTTATATTTTCCGTTTTCTTTGTGACTAAAAATAGTTCTTATTTATTATTTTAAAAAACTGAATATCATGAATGCAAACCTAAATTTCTAAAAGGCTAAAGTAAGACTATGCAGCTGCTTCTAGGTTTTGATCAGAAGAAAATGAGTCCAAATGGCTCTTTTACTGTTAAAGGTTGCCGACCCGTGATTTATACAATGCAGAACCATAACGGCCCTTTTTGCCAACAGCTTGTTTACCATTAAAGCTTAAAAAAGTGTAATGTAACGACAGTTACTGTAGAATACAAAGGGTGGCTCCATACTGACCAAAGCCAGCGATGTCCAACACGCCAATGAAGTTGGTGGAGGAGGCAAAAGGGAAGCACTGGTTGACCCTGGTCACCACGTGGTCAAACAGGTGGCTGTACACGGCTTTGGCCAAGGCGTCTCGAGCGTTGTTCGCCTGCTCCACTTTGAGAGGAACTCTGGGAAGAAACATGGATGAAAAAAAGTTATGAACAATAGTCTGTAATAAATTTTCCTTACATTTCTAAAAATGAATGACATAAAAGTTCTAAAACACACATAAACAGTATATTGTTTTACTCTATTATATAAAGAAAAGATTGCAGGAGAAAAAAGTTTAATTTAGCCATAAAATGAACAGATATACAACAATGTTAACATGATAGTTGACTTTAGACATGAAAAAAAATCAAAGAACATTAACATTAAAATCCACCTAAACAAATACAATGTCTTTAAAAAGTATAGAACTCAATCGGATGTAATCACAGTTGTTTTCCTCCTCATACAGATAAACAAGATATTATTTCTCTGATATTTAAAAGAGACACATTTATAATTTGATATATTTAAGGTTACTAATGGTTAAACTGAAAGATTTTCCTTTGAAAGTAAAAAAAATAAAGAAATAAAGCTTAGATCTGTCTTTTTCTGCTGTGCAGTTTTTAAGGCAGAAAATATAAAGATATTTGTAGAGTTTAGGAAGCTCAGGTTCTGTAAACAGCCTAACAAGCACAAACAATTTCAACTCTGAGGGATTTTCCATACATACTAGATAATCCACTTTAGAACATTAAACATGACACATGAACAAAGTGGAAAGATAATGCCTCATCTTTTAAAACTAGTACACGTATGCATTTGAGGACCGTTTTTTTTTTTTTTTTTTTTGCAGGCAAGTATACATATTTTGTTCAAATCAGTTGAAGCGAGATTAAATCCTGTCGGTTAAAAGCATCACATGACACCACAGGGTGAGATTTGGGTCATAAACCGCCATAAACAAAAAGCCATCAGGGTTTGAGAGGGTAGCCACAATACATCTCACCCTTCTGCCCGTCAGACTGACAAGATGCACACTTTTCTAAACCACATATCCTGCAGGTGCCTTTGTGGCGTTTTTCTAACACATTATGCTGTGATATAACGACCTACTCCGCGAAGGGCAGACCACCCAACGCCGCAATCTGGGATTCATTTCTACACCTGGTACTCCATTTGCATTCCCATCAGATTGCCGCATATGCTGCAGCTGAGGAAAAGCTGCAGAGGAACTTGAACATGTACGGGTTCTTGTGCATCAGCAACAATGCTGATCACTTGCAAATTAATTCCAAGGAGATAATGTAGCAGAAAAACATTGGGGCGTTGCAGTAAGTCATAATCCCTGTAGGGATTTAAAGGTGAATCCTAAAAAACTAGAATAATTGTAAAAATAAATTTGTTAGTAAACTCAAAATAAGTATTTGTATGAAATTAATTCAAAGATTGGAATAGTTAAAGCCTTTAAATCAGGTCATTTTGATGACCTCGTCATCGTCTCCACCCTTCCTTGAGAGTCTGGGATCCTAATTTCCAAATAACTGGCACGAGTAAGAAGCTTTTCTATGAACATTCTCTATGAATTAGTGATTCAACACAAGCAATGCAGCATTTGTAACCCATGTCTGTGTGTGTTTGTGTGCACCAACTTCAGCCCCAGTTTGCTCCTTTTGTGATGATCTTCCAATTCAAGAATGGATTTTACTCTATTATGATGCTTGGATTAGGGGTTTAACGGATAATAGAACTCAACGTTGGGATTGTGTCAGTTTTAGGGTCACAGTTTGGATCATTTTTTGGATCAGTAAAAGGTAAAAATAAATAAAATAAATAAAAAACAGGAAAAAACAAAAACATAAATTACATTTTTTTAAAAGCTTTAAAACATATATTTGAGAAATCCTATATAAAGTACTTCAAAGCATAAATATAAACTCATACATCTTTGAATTTTGAATGGAAACAAAAATGTAAAAACATGTAGTTTTTGGTTATATTTTCATGTTTGTAAGCCAAATCTACAAAAACTGAGAAAAGAATGCTTAATATGCTCCAGGCACAACAGATCAGCGTTATGGTAGTGCATAGAGTGTGTGTTATTTAGGTGTCGCCGGTGACATCTCTGGTGTTGAAGGGTTAATCTATGAGAAATGAACCCATACAAGTTTTGCTTCTGAATTTACTGAAAAAAGCAATAATTTTGGATGTGACTGAAAGTGGCTTCTTAGAAAGGCCAGGCTCATTTTGCAACAGCAGAGGGTCGACAAACGTTCTCAGCTCTGGTTCTATAAGCAGACCTCAACTCTTTGTTGGGCCACAGCAGAGATCTGCAGCACATCGTTTAAGCAGAGGCCTGAAGGCTGGGTTGCCTGGCCAATCAGAGAGGATGTGAGCAAAGTCTATTTGGAGCAACTAAATGAACCAACTTCCTGTTGTTAAGAACAAAAATAACTAGAAAATTTGCATTAGCTGTGATAATGCTAGTGCTAATACTTTTTGCTGAATGTAGTCGAAAGTGAAAGTAAACTCCAAATTAGCCCTAAAAAAAACCTTAGTAGATGCCAAATTAGCCAAAAAGCTAGCACATTGCTTAAATACTAACTTAACTACAAAAAAGCCTAAAATTCCTCAGTAAATGAAATTAGTCAAAAACGTTAGCCTGTGGCCAAAATATGATAAATTACAATAAAAGATGAAAACATGAAATATATTTAAAGGCTTGTTGCTGATCTTAAAATTTTGAAATTAAGACTTCCTCATTCATTTTCAATGGGGCATATTTCACTCAATATTTTTAAAAAACTATGAAGTTTATGAATGTCAAAAATACATGCAGTAATGTTCTGAACGAGCTGAACGTTTTGATGCCAAGATTGCTGAATTTGCTGAAAGAGTGATCGAGTTTTTATGTGCTGAAAAACTTATGGAAAGGATCAGGAGAATCACTATAGTGTGAATGTTTACAATATTTAGGTCTGGTCTAATGAGCACTGGGTTCAGTGCAGAGGTTCAGCAGGTTTTTTGAAGGGCTGCAGTTGGCTTCAGCAAAACTTTGAAACAAGTTAACAGACCAGCAATAAGATTTGTGGGATTAGTAAAGGCATGTGGGGTGCAGGGAGCGTTTTACATTAAGTAATGTAGATGATAAAACTGCGACTCATGGAGCCGGAAGACATTGGTTCTTCAGAAGCTCCTGAATTAAAGCAACAACCCATCACTAGTCCTTTCAGGTCAGAAAGCCTCAACAGATCCAATGAGAATCGTTGCTGCCCTCTCCTAAACTTAGAATTGCATAAATGTCTTTCTCTTCAGACATTGAAGTTAGTTTCCTATTTAAATTATAACATCTATGCATTAATAAATGAGAGGAAATTCTTTTTAGCATTTTGAATCGATTTTCTAAATCTGTTGCACATCACTACAGTAAATTTAAATAAATAATAAATACATTTTAGGGTTTTTGTTTAGAATTCGCTCAGGAATACGGCTGTTTTGCTGTGTGTCAGGCAGCATTATGCTTCTGCGACCAAGAGACCCGTGTGGTCTAAAAAAAAGTGCTTCCACTGATGGACAATTTCACAGCAATATTCATACAGCAGACACCAACATTTCCCAGTAAACACAGCGTAAAGATGATCATTACATCGCAGCAGACTTCCTATTCCCACAGCACAAACATCTGTACTTGTGAGCAGAATCACACACCCCCTTGGTTTCACAATTTTCACAATACTCTATTTGGATGTGAAATTCCCATATCCACAGGTGTAGGCTGTGGAAAGCTCTCAGACGAATGTTATTTTTCACCTCTATTAGAATTTACACACCTGAAAGATCTGCAGCAGTATGGAAAATTTCAAAGCTTTCAGGATTCCAGCAGATAAACTAAGTTAACAAGCACCGAGCGATTTTTACAATATTGTTCCTACAGCACTTGACCTTCACCCAGGCCTTTTCTGCACCACATGGCATGTTTAATTTATACAGGCAGCACTGGAGCGCCGCAGTCAGAGGTTTAAAAGGAATCCCCAGGCCTTGCTACTGCAAAACTCACCATCTTAAAGCGCGGCGGGTACACCGTCGGAGCTGAAATCGCACGAGCGGCCTCATGTGTATTCTCCCATGAGACCCAAGGAGTGAGAAGTCTCTTTCTTCTTCCCACCCCCCTCTCCACCTTTGAAACGACTCGTGCTGCGTTGTGTGTCAATCGTGCTTTCTGAAAGCCCCCGCTGGTCTGCTGCCGCTGCTTTCCTCAGACCTTAAAGTCACCATGTTGAGGGAAAAGACTTTAAACAGAACTCTTCAAATTTAAGAGTCAAGTTGCTGTTATACTGAAAGCCATAGCTGATATTCATGTCCTCCGGCTTGAATTAAGAAGATTTCCACAGGCTGGTAACTGTTGATTTGACTTTACGCAGCCACAGTGTTTAATGGTTCCTGTAGCGGACGTGTCAATGTCAAGGCCCAGGGGCCAATCCGGCCCGCTGGGCAATTATATCTGGCCCTCCAGATCATCTTATTTTATTGTTATTATTGGCTAATCTTTCACTCGTTTCTAACTTTATAATTTTGACAACATATATTTTTATGGAGGATAAAATACTGAAAGTAAAGGTTTAAATTAATTTATTCTCTAATAATATTCCTGCCTTTTTATTATTCATAATGATTTTTTAAATATACCACTTAAAAATAGGTATTCTGCTAGCTATTTGGACTATTTTGGCATTTACTAAGACTTTTTAGGCTATTTGGAGTTTAGCTAATATTTCAGCTGCATGCTAGCTGTTTCGGCTATTTTCTTTTCGGTTTTTTAAGATATTTTGAGGTTTAGCTGTTTCAGGTTTAGTTGTTTCAGCATCTTCAGTTATCAGTACTAGCATCTTCAGTGACCAAATTCAGTTTACAGCATTCACACTTTTCCTTCTCTGCTTTCATCGCTCTTTTGTCTCAAACGAGGCTGCTGTTTGACTTTGAACATGCCTGCACCACATATCTGTAAGGAGCGTTTCGTTTTAGCGGCCCTTTGAGATGACTCTTCAGCTTTTCCATTAAGATCTTTGTAAAAAGCAAGACACACAAGTGGAAAAATAAAAATGGAGTTAGCCATTTTGTCACATTAGGAACGTTTTTGAGGCAACTTATTTCTTCCCATTTTCATTCGGAATTCTCTTGGAAGCAACAGTTATACTTCCTCAGGATTTCTGATGTGTTTTTGTTTGATATCAAACTCATTTAAGAATTTTACATCAAGAAAAAAAAAGCATCATGCACATCTAAGACACACATTTTTCAAACTACTTTATTTCTTTTGAGTTAACTTAAATTATGATCACATATCTTCAAATGCCACAGCACAGCAATCTAAATACAAGTTTTACTGCTAATTCGGTTGACATTTTATAGCAGGGTTTTCAAACTCTAAAGGCAGAGTCTGGCTGAGGCTTGGCCACTGAGAAGTACCTTTCTGCACGTGGGTGTGTTCTGAAGCACAGAAGTTTACATTTAAATGTAAGTAATGACTTTTTGTTGTAGCATGACAAGGGAAGAATTCGGATCGGGCCCAAGTTTCAGCTGAAGCTTCCCTGTCATGCAGTGACGGTTGCATTTGTGACCGTAGCTTTAGAAAAACATTACATTTAATTGCATCTGCTCCCAGCATGTTTCAGAGCAGTAGCTGAGTCCACACTTCTACATTTTCAATTGCTGTAGTGCAGTGATTCGTCAGGCTCCAGGTCACCGGTTCGATTCCCCCCAAAGACCTTCCTGCATGGAGTTCATTATCTCCCGTGCATGCAGGGTTAACTAGGCAGCTGGCACTCCGGTTTCTCTCACAGTCCAAAGATGCAGTGGTGCCTTCAGAAATGTTTCATGGGGGTGGCTGCTGGGGGGTCACTTTAACCCTTCCGCTATCTTTGAGGTCCAGATGACTCCAACCATATATTATTTATGTGTGATTCCTTCCATGACAAATGTGGACAAAGGTGGACAGGATTTTATGTCAGCCATGGACATTAGTGAAACTCAAAAATCAAAGATGTTTTAAAATTAAAAAGTTCAGCACACTGTCTTGTGGGGTCCAGATGACCCCACTTTTAATGTAAACAAGCCAAGGAGAGCAAAAGGGTTAAATCTCGGGGTGGCACACCAAAACCACTAATTATATTTTCAAAATTAATTCTAATAAACCTACTGTAGAAAACTACAGAGAACCATAAGAACCCTAAGTGTCTGCTACTTTGATGTATGTGTCTATATTTTGTGCTTCTGATGTGCATAGATGGGACAGCACATGTTAGAGGTTTTGGAGATAAAGTCTGACTGAGATGGTTCAGACGAGTCCAGCGGAGAGACGATGAAGATGTTGGTAAAATAATTTTGAGTCTAGAGCTGCCAGGAAAGAGTTCAAGACCAGAGAGGAGGTTTATGGATGCAGTGATGAAGACACGAAGGTGGCTGCTGTTAGAGGAAAGGATGCAGAAGACAGATGGAGGGAGATGATTGGCTGTGGCGACCTTTGACGGAAAAAGCCCAAAGGAAAGGAAGATTTTAACAAAAAATGAAATTCTGCTGGGAAATTTTATAAATTAAAAAATTAAAAAACAGAATTATCAGATAATTCTACAATCTATATGTCCTCCAGAATCTCTATTAATTTCAAAAGCATTCAACCATTGCTGTTTCACTTGGTACTCTCTCTGTCTTTCTCATACTTGACTCAGCGCAAACCCTGACTGCGTGCGTGTGTGCACGTGCAGCGCAAATGTTGCAGAAAACTTCTAAAAACAGAGTTTGAAAAAGCTGCATTGGTCAGATTTCCTCTCTTGTTAAATTTTAGAGATTAACACAGAGAGGATTTCATAAACTACCCATTTAGATGTAGAAAAAAGACCTTTATAAGAAAAACTTACTTTGGTTGGAAATACTTCCTAAACTTGGTGTTGGAAAATAAAAAAAAACAACAAAAAAAACAAGGTAGGGAGATTTTTTTTTTCGGCAGCATTAAGATAAAATCAACCCATGTTAAAACAACACCTTTATCCAAATTGAATTACTTAATAGCAGACGGATTAAGGGATTTACTCCATCTTTCAGCTTTATAAAACAGGGACAAAGTAGATTCAATGGACACTTAAGTGGACTTCTTCCTTAAGCCTTAGGCTTTAGTCACATGCACCCATGGGGGGAGGGGTTGACTCAGATTGTGGGTTTTTGGGTTGATCGGGCCTGTGAAGGGTCGTAGACAGACGTGTCCACTATCTTATGGGGTCCGGATGACCCAATCCTTACATTGACGAGTTATCCATCCCATGAGAAATGTAGATGAAGGTGGACAGGATTTCATGTCAGCAATGGACACCAGAGAAAATCTAAAATCATTGGAAAAAGTTCAGCGCACAGTCTTGTGGGGTCCAGATGACCCTACTCCCAAAGTTAAGAAACTGGGATAGCACAAGGGTTACAGGGGGCGCAGTGTGTCCTGCAGTTCCCTTGAGGGTCCTCCAGCCACCTTAAAGGATGGTTTATACTTCCACGTGATCCGTAATCGCTCGCGTCACATCCACAATCGTTCATACTAATGTTGGCTGGATTTGATTGGGACTCTCTGCTATAACTGGGATGTACTTCTGACTAGTGCATGTACTCTTCAAGAATTGCGATCGTGTCCAGTGTTTCTTGCTAACATGATCGGCATCCCACCCAGACATTTGCAGCATCTGCGAGCATGCAGGTACTCAGAGGAGGAAGTGATGAGTTTGTCCACTAAACTGAAGCAAGGAATACAAAGATGACAAAATTAAATTAAAAAAGGAACAAATTGCATTCTCTACTGCTGTAAGATATGAGAAAGAAGACATTTTTCAAGCAACTTGCTCTATTGTCCATCTAGTCGTCCACTCTCTGTCTCTCTCTGTTATGTGAAGTTTGGTTTATCCTAACTTCCTCAGTAAGTCTTCATTATTTTTAGTCTTAAAGAAATATTTTTGGACCGTTTTCTACGTAGTCGCATACTCTAATCGCTGAAATAAATTCCAGTTAAATGACGCGATTTCCATGTGATTGCACTCTGGGGGTAACACTTCAGTCGGGGGGGGGACGTCACCAGCAGGTGCAGCATTCTGATGTGACTGAAGCGATTCTGCTTCGATGACCGTGCGACCACTGCGACGCCAGCGATTACGAATAGGTTGGAAGTATAAACCAGCCTTGAGGGACGTCCTGACAACACGCACATATAAAGTACACGTGAGGCTGTCTTACGCCATATTCTCGTCATTAGTGAGTTATGCTTACAGTCCCCTTACAGACAGAATGCACACATTGGGTGTGCAGGTGATACGCAAGTACCTGTAGGATGCCCAAAAAAATTATATGGGGGTGGCCTGGCGCCGCAGTAGGGCAGTCGACTCCTGATCACGAGATTCCCCCTGAACAGCACGCAGCATTTCGGAGGATTGAAAAATTAAGAATCTATGCGTCTTGCTTACTTCACTAACCCTTGTATGTTAAGTTTTTGCAATCACCTGATACCCGCAGCATGCCCATAGATAAATGTGCAAAAACACTTTTGCTCAATGGGTTCACTGAATGGTCTATTACCTTGATATTTTGGACAGACTACTTGCATGCTTAGTAAAATTTACCCGTCAGCCTGTATCCACCCGTAAGGACAATTGCGTTGAACGCTTTATTGGACTAAAAACAGTCAAGGTATTATGAAAAACACCTAAAAAAAATTTTTTGTGGGGAAAAAAATGTCTTGGTACAAGGTCATAATCATACAATTTGTATAGTTTTGTGTTTTTATCCTTGTATTTATCCTTGGGGTCTGTTATAAACAGAATATCTCTCTTTCAAGGACATTTCACATTCAACCCATTTCAACTCCAGACCTCCCACTGATCACTGCAGCAGCTGGAGCCAGGAGGTGGGATCCTGGCATTCCAGAAAACTTGAACCAGCGACCAAACCAGGCCATCAGATTGTGTTATGAAATAAAGTTTATATCATTTTCTAAGCTATCCTCCTGCAGAAAGCAAGTCTTTTACCTCGCATGCCAGGACTCGGGTTGAACTGAGAGTGCAATGAAAAGAATGAGTAATGGTGAGTTGAGGTGAAACTGCAAATGGAAATGTGGCTATAAAGGCTCTTGACGACAGAAAGGCCAGTGTCATCTGGTAATTTAATAAAATAAAAAAACAGTTTCAGTGTGCTTTCTACCTCAAAGAGAGACATTTTATTTGCAGCACATCAGTATCCAGTGATTCTGGCAGGACAGGAATTGCTAAAGTTGGTGAAGACTTGTACACCAAAGAGATGTTTACAACAAAAAACACTCGACGTTTGAATACACCAGCTATTTTTCCTGAGGCGTTGCTATGACAACAACATGGCTGTTAGCAGGAATCTGCTGTTAACTGAGTAACTTAACAAGCGTGTCTGACTTCTGCAGGGAGAAATAATTATCTTGTTAACAAAAGCGAGACGTCTGACTCCTCTACAGCAGAAACAGACCAACTCTCGTTCAGCTTTTAAACCGTCAAAGGTTACGGAGGGCACTCATGACACCAGGAGTCAGTTCCTTGGCTTGTAATTAGGCAGTTCAGACTAGATTGCTTTTGCAAGTTCATTATACATTGGATTCATGCAACTATATTTTGTCAGCTTGAGCCATGGTGACCTGACTTTTTGACACTGGGATGAGGAAAACTCAATTTAATAAGAAGCCTTGTGAATAATGAATGGGATTCTGATTGTGTGAGATCAGCAAAGGGGCCAAAGAAGTTTGTTTTTGGACTCCGGCAGACAGAAAACTTTGCCACAATGACAAATCATTATTTTCTCACCACTAACAAAAGTATTAAAATGTTGACACAACATAATTTTTTTCCCTTTTTATTGGAAAGTGAATTGTCTGAATACTTTGCTGTTAGAAAACCAAAGAAAACAATCTAGAGAAGAAAAGGTCCACAGAATTTTCAAAATAAGACATCTTACAAAAAGGTGAACACAGTTTTTATTCGGGCTGGGTTGATAAAATCGATTAAGCGATTTGAGTCGATCTAAGCTTAACAGATCAATAACAGATTCTTAAAAATATAGATTTAGCACATAAAGCTAAAGTCCACTAGCTTGATGCTAACGTTTAATAGAATTTCCCATAGGAATGTTAATGGTCGGTCGAGGTAAACATACATTGCTGACTAAATTAACATTTTTATCAACTCACAGGCATTTTCCAAACTCTTTTAAGGAAATATGGTAACACTTTAGATGAGGTGCTGCAAATCACTAAATGTAACGTTGACAAAGATTGTTAACGCATTTGTTAAGCTTGTTAACAGTTTATTAATATAGCCTTCATAAACAATGGTCTCATTTTAGATGATAATAAATCTTACTAAGTATGTTAATAAACTGTATTTGTCTTATTATGCGTATAAATGTCTTATAAACATACCATAAGGACATTAATAATGTTTGTTAATGTGTTAATAAAGCTTGTTATGGAATCTTATTATAAAGTGTTACCGGAAATATTTTTAAAGTAACCATTTGTGGTCTAAAGTACTGTTTTTGCTTATACTTTGTTTATTTTTCTTGATAAAAATTGTACTGTTATAGTGCGATCGCCACCTGGTGGCCAAAGTGAAACGATCTGCAGGAAATGTTTACAATGTTAATGATCTGAACATTTTTGTTAGAACTTCTCCTTTTGAGAAACCATGTAACACTGTATGATATTAATCTCATTATTTCACTGATACATTTTAAAGGGTGTGAACTGTATCAGATTAATATAAATATACTCACAACATTTAGTAGATTATTAATGTATTTCTAAAAAAAAATTGTCTAAACTCAAAATTGAATTGAATCAAATTTATTTGAAAGGCTCGAAAGAATCAGAGAACAAAACTCAGAACCCAATCAATCCAGGCTCTTGTGGATCAAATCGAATCGATTCTGGATTGATACCCAGCCCTAGATTTTAACCTACAATTGTGTAAAACATGCAGTTTGGCACTAAATCTGCAACAGCTTGTGTGTCATTCAAAAAAAAAAAAAAAAAAACGTGAAAAAAAGATCAAAATAAAAAATGTCCAGGTGCTTTTGAGAAGACAGAGCTCTGAAGAGCTTCAACTTATAAATCAGTAGGATTACAGACACCCCTTTAACCTTTCCCTGAGTACCCCAACATCCCAAATCCTTGTAGACCTAGAAAGACTCTTATTGAGCTCCACTCTGCAAGCAGGTAAGCACCTCTTGACTGCAGTTTATTTACTGTCCTGAAGGGTGATTTAATGACACCATTATCTGCCTGCTTCAACAACTCCACTCTTATCTGGGCAAGGCAGGAAGCACTGTTGAGGCTATGTTCCTGATTTCTCCAGAGCATTGAGAACAGCTCCGCCTGCACAACTGTTTGAGAATTCCCAAAAACCGGAGATCAATGCTTCAACAATCGCTCAGAGTATTGAGCATCTCAGAAGCAGACGGCCGTTTATGAGAACAAAGGGTTGCACTGCCCCAGAGCAGCACCGAGACGGGCACTTTAGGCTCATCTTAACTTTTTAGAGCAGACTTCAGGGACAAGAATGAATTCGCCATCAAAAAAATAAGCACTTGTAAAGTGTTATTAATAAACAAGAGAAGCAAATTGTGTTTGTTCATGTAAAGTGAGTATGGAATAAATCCAGATACACAAAGAAAATCTGAGAAAGATCAAACCATGAAGATTGGAGTGACAAACCTCAATGTTGATCGTCTTATAAACTATTGTAAAATGTTCCCAGTGGTCTTTTAATCATGATTGTGCAGTTTTTAGCCAAATTTTACAACTTGTGTCGCTTTCTGGGACATAAAGCGGCAGAAATATGGAGCTAAATTAGGGCCAATATTATTTGAAAAAAATTCCAATAAAAACACAATATTCTCACATGTCTGGGTTGACCTAGAAGCACATGAGCTCAACATCATTTACATTTTTATCAAACCATTAAAGGAGCCCTCATGCTTGGCGCATTGAGGCTCTCATCCCCGAAGAGACTCTTTCCATCCGGGTAGGAATGTTTCATCATGGGATAAAAGCGATCTCGGAACAATTTTGATTCACAGCGCCTCTTACCTCGGTGGGGAATAAGTATGCCAACCAAATGACCCAAAGCACATTTGGGAGCTGAAAAGATCAACCCTCATCATCTAAACTTGAAGAAATACGTTATTTCCCACTTTTTAACCTAAAATATACGACTCTAAAAATCTGTAGCTTGCTTCACATTTCAGGAAAAACGGAATCCAATGAGAATTAGAGTTTGTTACTTTTTCAACAACCACTACCCACATTCAAGATGGACAAACATTTACACAGCAGCTGTGGACTGTTGTAACAGGTAATTCTCTGAGTCAGATTTTCCTGGACAAACACCATTTGTCACCATCTGGGTTGTGACTGTAAGAAGTTCTCACACAGATAGACTAAAATGTTCCAGACACGGATTACCCGTGTATATAAATGTATACTATCTGATGCATGCTGAATAGTGCTGCAAATCAGCAAAGAGTGGCATACAAAGCAGATGCAGAAAGCCCATCAAAGCGAGCTGTAGCTCAGCTAGTTGTTGCTTTGAAAAACATCCAAGAAGTTTCTGAGTATTCCCTTAAGGAAATGCGGAAAACCTCTTTCTCCGTCCAGCGAAACAACGCTCTTTTCATGGACTCGGAATCTACTTGATGTTTTTGATCCGTCAAAAAAGTTTTTACTTGATTTTTTTCATCTAAAATAGAAGGAGAGAAATTTCTTCCTGATGAATTATGCAAATGTCTCACAAAGGATTTTAAGGGAAACATTTATTTCATCCACTGTTTATTTTATGCTCCGCCACTTACACCTATTATTAAAAACACTCCTATTTTGGTTTCTAAGTCAGAGTTCTGGGATTTGGTCGGGTCCATCATAATCTGGAAATAAACCACAAATGAAATAATAATGACAATACGATGAAGTTTGTCCAGACTGGAGCTGAGGGAAGGAAGGCGACATGAGGCAAAGAGCAGCAGGAAGCAGCTTTCGACTTATCTGCACATGTCCGTTTCTCCTCGGATGAAAGAAGAAACCTTCTTTCGGTGCGACAGGCTTAAAATTGTCCGACAGACCATGTTTAAGGTCAACATGTGTGCAGACAAGCCTCACATTTGTCACATTGAACAGGGAATCTTTCATAAGATAATCTGTTTGGGCCACTTTGATTTTAACTTCCTTACTTATAGCTATTAATATTATGAAGGCTCAGCCAGGTCACAGAAAACTGAAATGACTGAAGTTTCCAAATCTCTCAAAGTCTCAACTTTTCTACTGATCTCTTTACATAAAACAGGCTGTTTAAGTCTGGCTTTTTTGTTTTAATTCTTCCCTACAGATGGATTTGTGACCATTTATGGCACTTTGCCTTCGTGGCTATAGTCCATTTTATTTTCTCCAACAGATAACACCCCCTCACTGTGGGTGGGATCAGCTGTTTATCTCTGCACTGTGTGAAACTGTGGTGACACCAAGACAGGAAGCAAGAAAAAAAAATAGAGAAAAAGTCGTCTTCATGGCGTTAAAACTGTTCTCACACGTGTCCTGCAGCTCTCAGACATTTGTCGCTCTCCACTCGATTCTCATTATTTTGGCAAAGCATTCAAATCAATGTGGCACGCAGAGAAACAAACGGAGGCTGATCTGTGGCTCTCTGCAAGCCTTAAACTAAAGCTCATGTGTTCCGTGCTGCTTTCAGCCAAAACCCAAACTATCTCCTGCTGTGAATCTCTGTCTATGTGCTTTTATGCAACCCCCAGACCCCAAAAAGATTCATTCATTGGAAGACTCCCTCTGATCATCTTTGAATCCATTTTAAAAGCGTTTCTGGCGATCTCTCAATTATGAATATGAAGTTTTTAGCCAAAAACCGTATAAACTGTCGTCTTCTAGGGCATAATTTCTACAGAGCGGCATAAGCTCATTAGAAATTCGCCTCTGAATTGTGAAAGGGACCACTGGCATAGAGCAGGGGCGTCAAACTCAATCACACAAGGGGCCAAAGTCCAAAACACACCTTAGGTCACTGGCCGAACGGAATAAACATTTATTGAATACAATAAAACTTAATATTTAAAACTTTAAAAATGTGACTTAACATAACAATGAATTAAAAAAAAAAAAGGCAGGAATTTTATTCCATAATAAATCAATTTAAACTTTAAATAACTTTCAATAACTTACTCTCCATAAAAATATAATTTGTCAAAATAATACAAGTTAGAAATGAGCGCAAGATTACATCGGACGATTAATACCAAAAAATAAAATTATCAGAAGGGCCGCATCCGGCCCCTGGGCCTTGACTTTGACACATTTGACGTAAAGCAACTCCGCCCTCGCCATCCCTCCCCATTACGGAGAGTACTCCGTTTACAGTACAGTTTTCAAACCCAGGACATGTTTTCCAACTAACCTGGCATCAAAGTTCCTTATTGGCTAAACACACCTGATCCAGGTAATCAGCAACAGATGAGGCAGGATGACTGCCCTTAAGGCCTCAAGTCTGAAACCGCTGATGTAAATGCTCGCTCTCCACTAGCTTACAGCCACTCACGTCCCCAACCAAACATTAGCACTGCAACAAAATGGTGACCAATATGTGAGCTATCCAGTCGTACGATCTTGATCCAGATGCCGGCTCAGACGAGGAAAACAAAGACGTATTTGTCTGCAAGTGGATGCATCAGAAAGGAGCAGGGAGCTTGAGGTCTGCCAGTTGTAATTTCTACCTCACAAATAAGTAAGGATGAAACAATTCTTCGTGAATCGGTAAAAAATGATTCAAATTCATCAACATTGTTGATCGTTCGAAAAATGCGGAGCTGATGACATTTATTCATTGCAAGCTCACTGTGAGTGTGAGTGCGTAGCTGACTGGCTACGAGCCCTTCAGCTGTGCTTCCCTCCTGGGAAATTCTCACAGTTCCTTCGGATTTAAAAGTTCCACATAAGTCAGTCCCTCCAGGATTTAGTGATGTTGCGATCAAAACTATTAACACAAATTCAAGCAAAGCTGAGATATGTTGCTCACCCTGCAACTTTCATCGCAACTTTGACCAATCTACCGTGACAACAGTCACGGGTGACGACCCAATTTCATGACCATTTACCTTCTGACCCCTTCCTGGGAGCCGTGCACTTTTTTTATTGACTCTCTTTAGCTCTCTGTAAGCTGCGCGTGAACGGTTATTTGTGCTAAGTGCGAGAGCGCAGATGGAGCGGTCCGTTACATGGAGCACAACATGAACAGAATATTGAAGGAATTTGTGATCATTTCAATGTTATATACAGTCCTCAGCATAAATGAGTAAATCCTCTTGAAAAAGTACCAATTTAATCAGTAGCTTAATAATAATACATTTTATTTATATAGCGCTTTTAAAATGATATTTAATGAACAAAATAACAATTTCCAAACTTCACAAGGATAAGTTTTGTTGTACACTTGTTGAACTCCAAAACCAAAAATTATCATGCATCTCATAGAAAAGGTTGATTCTGTAAGAGCACTAAAGGTTTACTGGAAAATGTAGAGGGATGGACTCAATTATGCTTAGCATTGAGTAATCGTTTATACTTGGCCTTTAAAAATCGTTAATTCATCGTTACATCCCTATAAGTAAGATATTATTAAACAGCATTTTTTTCATCTGCACCTGATTCACAGCAATTTGGAAAAAAAATACTCAAATGCAATTTTAAGCTTAATGTTCTTTTATATAGTTATAGTACATGGTAAAAGAATGGGTTTTCATCAGATGACTTGACTATACAGCAGAACTTTACAAATTGAATTAAAGAGTAAACAAATAAATTAAAAAGCATTTCTGCGCTCTGTTTTCGACGAGGGTCTTTGACTTCCGCACAGCAAATAAATAAAGTCGCCAAAAACTGCCTAAAAGCTCACAGATGGCTCTAATTACTCAAGCGCATGAGTAAAACTCTGCACCATATGTCAGGTTACTTCACATGCAGGCGTTTCAAACATAAAACCTTTTGAATCCAAACATCTTAGTGGCAGAAGATGAAAATAAGGCCCCTGACCAATGCAGCAACGTCTTCAGATTCATCTCGCCTACCCCATGTCTAAATCAGGGTTATTCATAAAATTTGAGGGGGGTTTTATGAGCATAATTTGGGATTTAATTCAAGCTGCAGCACAGTGTAAAGGTCACTCTCCTCCACATGAATTCCACTCGCTTTTAGAGGCATTGAGGGACACGCAGAAGAAAATCTGGCAATAAGCGTATTGGTAATTCAGAGCGGCGCTCATGAAGGATTTTTTTTCCTCTTCTTTCAGTGATTATCGTATATTGTGAGCCGCTGACAATTATATCAGGACTGACATTTTCATATGTTAAAACTTGACTCCATTTTAAATTGATCATTCATATGTTGCATTTATCTTGGCGAGTTTGGTCATTAAAGGTCAGCCTCTTATAATGAAGCCTTAATGATGTGAATATTATTCATTCTTTCATATTCCAGCCCATATAATACCATTTATTAAACTAATGAGAGCTTCTTCTATAATGTAAACTTTGGGTTACATAACATCTGAGTTTCACATTTTCAACAAGATTCATCCACAATCCAACTTCTGCAAATAAACTCAAAATGAACATGAAATGTGTTTTTAGAAGTTAAGAAGTGACAAATATTTTCATTAAAAATGTTCGCAAATGTTCTAATGTTGGTATAAAATGAAGATCATTCGTCCTTCAGATTTTTGTAAAAAAAATTAATTGTTTTTCTTGTTTAACTTCAAGAAGAAAGCAGACATGTCACATCAAAACTCTTATTTTGAAGCCACGATAAGATCTCTTCAAAAACAAAATCTCTTGATTTTTTTTTTTATTTTTAGGAACCATCATGATTTTGTTGAATGGCCCCATTAAACTCAAGTCAACCGTAGATAAAGCACTGACGTATAGATGTAGAATACTTCTTCTGTCATTAATGAAAAAATAAAAATCCTACAAACTCAGAAGGTCCTTTGACTTTAAATTCCAAAAGCCCAAATCATTGTCCTCCCACCTCTGTGCTTGAAAGTTTGATACCATTGGCTGTTACACTCCAGAGTGAGCAGTGGTGTCAGTCATGCTCTATAACCATTTGGAGGCAAGTAAATCCCCCCCAATCCAGTCTTTAATGCCAATGTCGTCTAAAAATGAGCACATTTATAAATTGACAAGATTATAATGAGTGCTCAAAATCTAAGTTACCAATGACCAGTGGTGCATAACAGCTGGCTTCTTCTATACGCCCAGGATACCAAGTGGCTGGTGGCACTTGATATGAACGGCAGCCGTCTTGAGACCTTCACGTACCGTCCAGTCAGAGCGGCTGGCAGCTCGCAATCCGACCGTCAGCGCCCAAACACAATTTAGTAATAACCTAATAGCATGTCACAAAGACTCAAGTAACAGGTTTTATCTATCCAGTTTTAACATATTTTGTAGTCCTCAATTGTGCACAAGTGAGGACACTTGTTTCCACACTCGCCAAACAAACAAACAAGACAACGTCGCGGTGCCATTTCAGAAGCCTTCTGGGAAACTTAGGGGAGCACTCACTCACTTAAGTGTGGGTGTATAAGAGGTGGTCAAGGGAGCCCCTGCCAACTTCAATTAATTGTTAGGAAGGGAAGGCAAGTTCTCAGCAACATTTGAACAACTCTTTGACTTTCACATAAAACTCGTTCCAGCATCCCGGCTCGTCCCTCAGAGTCCAGATGGCTCCACACTTTTCATAAACAATGTACGCAGGCCAAAGCAGTTCCAATACGATCTGGCGCCGTTGAAGGCAATACGATGATGAAGCAAATCATCCAGCTGTTTCCACGTCGCCAAACAAAGTCTGCCACCACTTCTCTGAGGATTGCTTCCCTTTTCTGTATATTCAAATGTCAGCTCCCTGGATGGCGATAACAAGACAAGCAATACATCAGCCATCTGTTACTGAAGCGTGTGAGAGCTGGCTTACTCAGACCTGGAAGTTCCAGCATTCTGAACCAGACCAACTGAGAACTGAAACTCTAATAAGTCATTCTGTCATCCCGCATGTGTTTGAGCTGTAATCTGTAGATAACATGGATTTGTTATAGCCCTCAATGGCAAATAGGCGCATTATTCTTTATTGCACTCATCATTTCTCTGCGCACGGAGGCAGGCCTCAGATTGCCCTTTAGTTACCCTGCACTATAACTGTTAACATACATTACTGCAGCAATTCTGTTTGAATGAAACAACGGACGCTTGTTCACAGAAAATGATAAGTTCTCAGTACTGGTTCGGTCCTAATCAGTTCACTTGAAGTGTATTCCCTCCCGTGCACTTGATCTAGAAAAACTGGTAAAGTCACTCTCCAATCATCTGTTGGTCTATTGTAAAGGCATTCTCAATTGTATATTAATAATAATTATGCTATTTTTAGCCAAAATCCAAAAAACTGTAGTTTTCTCTGACAAAGTTTCTTCAGTAGTTCATCAAAAATTGCCCCTGAGTTGTGGTCGGGACCCAGAAATTGGTACGGAGTAACTCTGCCCCCATTTCCCATCATCCCCTGTCTCGCAAGTCATTGACACAGAAATGCAATAAAACATTGCGAGCAACACTGGAGCTATCCATTGGTAAAGATGTACATGGATCTAGTCAAGTGGATGCATCAGAATGGAGCGGAGCAGGGAGCTTGTCGCCATTTCTGTTGCGCTGCTAATGTTAGCTTGGGGTTGTGAGAGGCCGTACGCTAGAGCTGGATTGATAAAATAAACTTTACTTGATCTAAGCTTAACAAACCAATAACAGATCCATAAAAATATAGATTGATTCAGCACATAAAAGCTAAAGTCCGCTAGTTTGATGCTAACGTTTAATTTCCGACAGGATGGCTAATGCTAACGCTCGGGCAACCTAAACATACATTGCTAACAAAATGAACATCTTCATAAACTCACAGACATGAATTTTCCAAACTTTTTTAAAGAAACATTAGTTTAAAAGTAACTTTTTGTTTTTTTTGCTTACAATTTGTTTATTCTTCTTGAAATAAGCTGTAATACTAGGGGAACCATGTAACACTGTATGCTGTTAACAATCTCATTATTTTACTAATACATTTCACAGTATGTGGACTTTATCAAATTAATCTGAATATCTTCAAAACATACAGTAGATTATTAATGTATTTCTAAATAAATGTGTCTAAATGTGTAAACCATGTTAACTCAAAATTGAAATCAATCTGAGAGGATCAAAAGAAAAAATTGTGAATCGAATCATGAAATTATTATCAATACCCATTCCTAATTATAAGACAACTGAGAAAAATTTTACAATAAATTAAAAGATGATTGCAGTCGGACCTTAAGATGGATTAGTTATGTAAAAAAATGAATATGTGAGGGAAAAAAGGGGGCAAACACAGAAGCATGTTCGCAAATGCTCTTTTTGTATGATTCCCTTTTGTTCAGTCGCAGTTTAAAGTCCTTTAAAACAATGAAGCATAACACCAAAAAGGTTGAGAATCAGGCTGGTATGAAGGCGCAATAACACCTGCAGTCTGACTCATTTCAGCATAAAGCGCTTCAACAAAATGGACTCACTCTACTGTCGTCTCCACCACCTCATACCTTGCATTTTTAAAGCACAAACTGGCTTAAAGACAGGTTTAGCTGCGCAGTATTGACGGTTGAGTTTAAAGGCAGGCTTGCTGCTTACTTGATAGCAGTTCCTTTGACGCCCCCTGCTGTTGTGACCATCGCTCTGGTGGTCAGGCTGACTCTCAAATCCTCCTCTTCCAGGCCCAGCAGCTCTGCACAGTACTCCAGCGTCTTACTCGACTGGTTTTTGATGGTACAGCCGCCTGCAAGACAACAGACAGGGCAAACTTCAGGCATTTCAGAAAGGAAAAACTGCTTTACTGCAGGATTGAGTGAGTGATGGAAAAACATGAAAGCATATTGGTACAAATGACTTTAGTTTGTTTACCCTGAACACTCACATGAGGGTAAGAATTGTTATCCATACATACTGTTTCCCCAGAAAAGCATCAAATCAATAAGAAATGTGGAGTGACAGAATGCCAAGATGCAACTCCAGATAAAGAAAAAGCTGCACATGCAATTTCTCATGCTGTTATCTTCAAATAGAAGCGAGAAAAGCAATTTTAAAGGCAACAAAACCAGCAACACAACAGTGATCAGATGATTGAGCCTGCTATAAGACTCCTTGTTTGGTCTGATGGTTTGTAAGCAGTGCAGCAGATAACTGAAGTTGAGAGTGCAGACTGTGGTTTTCTTTCTAAGCATTCACAAATATAGAATATAAATGAGTTTTTATCTAGGATGGTGGATCTTATCAGACACAGAAGGTAAGTTGCAGAATGGAACGCAATTAAAAGTAAAGGAATCAACTTAATTGAAGCAAAACTTTTTGAAAAAGCAACAACAGCTGAGTTTGAATATTAATGTGTTTTTGTGGTTCTATTTTGATTTTATCAAATATTTGTTAACTTATACATTTCTGATGTTTGCATGTTTTCGAAAGTCCCACCCTGACCGTTTTATAGTTCCCATACGTTTTTATTATGATTATGATAATGCTGTTTTTAGGAAAAATTAAAAATCCTGCATGTTGTTTTCTTTGAGAAAAGTTTCAGCAGAGCAGCAAGAGTTCATTAGAAATTCACCTTGGCGCAGAGCAAGTCTTCCTACATTTGCCATCATCCATCTCCTGCTAAATTATAGCCTCTCACAACCCCAACCTAACATCGTCGGTGCAACAAAAACATTGCAGGAATCCAGCCGTACAATTTTGAGTCAAATTCCAGCTCAAAAGAGGAAAACAAAGACGTTCATGGATCCATTTGTCTGTAAGTGGATGCAGAGTTCATAGCTAACCAACTGTAGTATCTATGTCACATATACAAGTTCTCTTTTTTTTCTGAACAAAGAAATAATCAGAAATTAAATTTTAATCTTGATTTTCTTTAAATATGTCCTCAATCACGAAAAAAATGTCACAAGAGCATGCCAAAAATACCAAAAACCAAATTTTCATTGGAGTGAACTAAAGCTTCAGTTAAATTAACTCAGGGTTTGGCAAACTATGGCCCCGGGGCCATATGCAGTCCATTAAACCATTTAGCCTTGCCCACCTATTTTGCTTACCCGCATCATTTTATTTTCCATGTAGTTCAGGTTTCTGCCCATTAATGGCAGACTACAAATAAATGAACGTGTGTTCAGATGCTAGAAGTTATTCTGCATTAGTGTAATGTTTGAAGATTTCTTGTTTCTATGATATTCGTGTGTGATTTCCATGTAGGACAATCATTTTTCTAAATATTCCGACACCACACAAACGAGTTGTTTTGAGTTTTTCCCTGAAGGACATCAACTCATTGGGGATAACAGCTCTAAAATGGGAATAAAAAAACAGTTTTGAAATAAAGACTTCAAAGTGCAAAATTTTAAATAGATTAGCAACAAGTCTTTAAATATATTCATGGACTATCTTTTCATCTTTTATAGTAATTTAAAAAAAAAAATCTTTGCATCACTGGAAAGGGCTGAAACAGACCATTCCAATGGTATAAAGATCATGAATAAGAAAGTTATGGCATTTTAAGTGATCAAAAGTATGGCCTAATTTTATTCCTGATTAAACAGCAAAACAGTGACATTTTAGTGACCAGAAACAAAGATTAGAGTCTTTGATTTGTCATAACTTTGTCATTACTTGTCCGATTCACAAAAGGGAGATAATGTTGCAAAGCTAATCAAACGAACCACAAGAATTAAACCAAATTTGGTATTAGATCAATATACATTTCCATATTATCGAATAATACAGAAATCCTCTCCAGTATGCGTGTAGACATCGGTTGCAGCCAATCAGCTTGCTAAATTTGGTCACATGACCTCATCTTCCAGCGTTCAATTCTTGGACACAGATCTACGAACAAAAAAACAGCACCGGCTAATTGTTATTTTCTAATGAAATTTACTGGAGATAAAGAATAAAACAACAGTAATTAGTAATAGAATAGTAGCTAAATTAAACAACTAACTTTTTTAAATAAGCTGAAGAGTGGTTTTCTGAACTGAAAGGAAACTCCTTTATGTCAAGGCTTATCTGAACTTTTGTGTTTCTATTTTTTTATAGTAAAGCACTTCGAGCTATTTGAGTATGAGAAGAACTTTTTATGAATAAAGATGATTTGATTTGATTTGATTTGATTCATGTGACAGACAAAAGCACCTAAAGTGTAAATTATGAAATAAAATTCACATTCTCATACCCCAACTCTTTTTATTGTGACACATGGACTATAGGACAATACTTCGCCATAACACTATGCAATGTTGTTGTGCTATAATTAAACTTAAATAGAACTGTGAAACCAAAAATCAACTTCTGGTCCTCTTTGCTCACAATAACACAAGTATCTGTCTTGATTTGAACATACTTTAGAATAAAATGACTTTTTTCCAGAGAAAATTAAAAACTTAAAAAAAAACTGCATAAGCAGATCAAGCCTCAGATCTCCATGCTGAGTTGCTGGTGGAAGACCAAGTCTTGGAGGAGCTGACCTGGTTTTTTCCCATGTTATTTCTTTCTTTAACAAGACAAATTACCAAAACACGTCAAAAATCGGCTCTTGGTCCGGCCCTACTCAAACGTCAAAACCGTTTGTGGCCCACGAGTAAGAAAGTTTGCCCATCCCTGTATTAGCATTAGCAGAAAAAGGAAGCTCCCGATCAGTTCTTTGTGAGTAAACAGATCCTTTGGGCTTTTAAAGCTGTTAGAAAGGGAGCTCCACTTGCATTCCAGACGCAAATACGACCATCTCCGAGAAACGCTGTGCGCCTTTCATATAATTTGTGCTAAGAACATAAACGTAAAAGATTCAGAGGCTGAGCCCGTCTGCAACGGTGCTTAGACACTTTCAACGACAGCAAAACCCATCTTCTTTCTGGACGGCTGAATGACGCTTTGAAACGATGCTTTCCAAAGACTCTGTACTGAAAAGCAAATCCGCATGACCCCAAAGGTTGGACACAAACTTATTTACCAGGGAACACTAGTGAACAAGACGTGAAAAGCCAGCATGAAAGGGAGTGAGCGGCTGCGTCAGCTTCACATGAAGAGGTCATCCTCATCCACAGTTTGATCTCCGCGTAAAACACATATTGGCAGCTGGTGGTGCAACACTACACAACATTAAATGCATTTCTTTGATCAGTGTCCACAATCAATACCTTCAGAATGGAGCCTACCTAATTAGAAATCAATATCAGGAGGATGATGACAAATCTATTAGAGGCGAGCCAAATGATGAAAGCTGCAAGCTTCATTATCAGACAGATGTCGGCACTCTGGACATTTTAGCTCATGATCAGGAAATTCTGCCTTTTTTAAGCACAGCAGGAGTGAGGATTTCGTAATATCCAAAGTGCTGAAATGAGCAGGAGTGGGTCTCTTGAATAATGGATGTTCTGGTCCGGCTGATAGTGCTGTGGGATGTTTCACAGGCTTCACAGGAATGGTTTTGCTCCTCACTTCTCTGGTTGGTTAAAGTTACGCAAAATGTGTGCTTTGTCTTCAAAAGAACAGACACCAGAGGTGTTTCTTTATATATAGCTACTAGTAGAGTATCAAAAAGCTAAAATTTCATTTTTTGGGGTTTTTTTTAAGATAAATTTGTTGGTAAATTTTAAAAAAAGCAGAGAAAAATAACATATGTTTCAGGGACTGGAAATTAAAGCAGCACAGAGGTAATTATCATATCTTTGGCCCACAATCTGGCACCAGGTGTGAGAGAGAAAATGAGGAACTTGGCAAATCGATTAATTGTTTCCGCTTTGACAAAACAGCAGCATTTGACGCCAAGTCCGTGCTCTGCTCTGTCCATTTCGCCTCTCTTCTAAGACACTCAACAGCTGAAGTCTCGCTCAGAGTGGGTTTGGAATTCAAGTAGGTGCCGTGTGTAATTCAGAAGTGATTTTTTAATATGTAAGCCTTCTTGTGGGCCAAAGTTTAGGGAGTCATTGTCGTTTTACGTCTGCACGTCGTTGCGATTTCATACAGAAAGTAAACGCGGGCGCTGAGAGTTCTGCAGCGGTCTGTAATCACGCTCGGGATGAATGGGCACGCACACGGCTGTCCAGAGCGATTTCATCAGCAGTTCAAATGCTGCACATGTGTGTGCGTCACAGTACGTGATTGCAGAGCTCTGCTCAGCCAATCATTCATCTCTGCAAGCATGAAGTGAAGCAAACGACACATGGGAACTTTCAAACACAGCTGAGGTGACTTCATCCCTGAACACTCCTATGTGATTACAAGACTCAACCCGAGCTCAACTCACAATAACATGTATAAAACTATCATGTACAAATGTTGTTTTCAGTTTGAGTTTAAATCTTTCAAAGTTAAGTTTTACTCTCCCAAATTAAACTAAGAGACAATCTCTGACAAAGCAGAGATCCAGAAATGCATGTGGCATTCAAGCGCTGCTAAAAAGCTGGAAAATGTGAGCTTTCCTGGTGTGGAGGCGGGAAAGACTCTGGAGTGCACAGAAGGTGCGATCATCCAGCCTCACAGAAAAATACCCTTATGTTTGGGCTGCAGATGGCAAATCCGAGCCTCTAGAGCAACTGCAAACAATGTATGCAGTCTAAATTTAAAATAGGAATAAAGGATATCTTTAAAATAGATTTGAACATTTAATTAAACTTTGCCTCAATTATTTGATTACATTTTACTTTAGACAAAAGCTAGAATGAGTCTTTAAGTGTTGGCAAATGAAGATTCTAAATCACTTCAAATTCATGTCGCTTCATAGATTAACGTAAATATCCTCTAATGCACGTTTCAAAGTCAAGGCCCGGGGGCCGAATCCTTATCCTTATTCATTATTTCCATCCCTCCACATCATTTTACATTATTACTATTATAAACAGGCCAGCGTTATCTTGCTGACATATTGAAGCAGGTTACTTATGTAATTTTGACAGGATATATTATTATGGAGGGTAAATATTGAAAGTAATTTAAGCTTAAAGTTTATTTATTCTGGAAAAATATTACTGTCTTTTCTTTATATATCTATGTTAAAAAAAAATTTTGCTTTTAGTTTTTACAAAAGTGTTAACAACTTAGTTTTTTTCATGAGTTCAATGAATGTTTATCCTGTTTGGCCTGCGACCTAAGATGTGTTTAGGATTTTCGACTCCTCTGCAACCGAGTTAGAGTTTCTAATGGATTGGTACGGTGGCCCTGAAGGGTAAATCACACCAACAAATGACTCAATTCTAAAGAACATCAAATATTACAACATTTAAAAAGACAAAAAACAAAAACACAATTTTAGAAACTAAAAATTCCAGAAACCAAAATGCAACTCCAAAAAATGAAAAACAAAAGGAATTTAAAAAAAAAAAAAAAGCACAATAAAAGAGAGAAAATGTAGGCACTATGGGACATCACTGATTGGATGTTGATGTTAGATTTTTTGTGTTTGAGGGTTTTTTGTTTGCTTGGTTTGTGATCTTTAAAGGGTAACAAAACACTAAATCAAGTTTTTGTTGGCTGTTTAGCTTGATAAATAGGGCTTTTAAAGTGCAGCCTATGGGTCCTAGAGATATCTGACAATTTAAAGAAATAAACTTGAATAATTCTAAAAATAATTGGTATAAAGCATTGACTGTAGAAGTAGGAACTGGCTGATAACTCCTCCCCTTCTGTGTTCCAAATAGGAGGTACCTGTGGGTTGCAAGAAGGCCAAAGTCCCATAGACTTCCACTGAGAAATAGACATTTATAAGTCATTTCATTTGTCAGAATAATAATTTTTTGCTCTGATGCTTCCTCCTGAACACGCTCTTTCTAATCCTATTTTTTTAAAGATAATTTTTCTTTATTGCAAGTTCCCAAGCTCCCGCTGGCCCCGCCTCCAACGTTTGACTGATAGATTTTCCCCATCCGCTTTCAGTGGGAGGGGTGTGGCCTTTGAACAAGCCGGATCAAGCTCATTCATGATTGGTGACAGCAGTTCCTCTAAAAATGTGACTAAGCGCGATTCATTCAATCGCTGTCAAAGGGTTGCAATCGCGGTAGATGTATCAGGAAGTGAGGGCGAAGGCTCTGGCCTGATTTCGTGAGGGCCGAAGGTAATGCATTTCCTACGGGGGACCTCAATGCTCGTCATGTCCAGTTCGTACTTATAAAGTCAATGGTCTAAAACCGGCCTGTGCGCTGCCCCGTACAGGTTGAAATGAGGTATTACAGTTGAATTTTGTGACGGGTCAAACCAGTTAAGTCCCACGTCATGATCTGCAGCTCCAGCCAATAACAGTCACAGAGGCTCCTGCTCCGCATGCAGCCCCACCCTTCTGACTGGATTTTCACATTTCGGATGTGGGTGGAGTCAGATCTCTAACACTGCTCCACTACTATGCTCTTGCATTGAGTGAATTGATGCGATTTGAACTGCAGGGCCACCATAGATCAGCTCTACATCCAATTTTGTATTTTTAATTCAAAACAAGAGATTTTTTTTATTGTTCATAAACACCGTCTATCCAAGCAGCCTCAGGATGGAGGTTGAATGCCTCATGGGTGAAGACACCCGTCTTGCTCGAAAGCGCCTCGTAGGCGACCTGCTGTGCGAGGCAGCTGATTTAACAGGACGCCAGCCGAGCCGGCTCTTTTCTGCAGAGGCGGAAAATGATGAAGATGCACTCGGAGCTCTTCACGGGGAACTTCAAACCATCAGCTGGGCTTCCCCGGAGGGTTTACTTTGAGATGTGGAGCGAGCAACCCCCCCACCCCCCACCCCCCATCCAGCTACACCTCTTTAATAGAGAAACTTGATATACCGGCTTGAATGATAACAGCACGGCTTGAGTAACTTTGTCATCAATGATTTCCCTTTAAAAAGGTAAGATCCAGACATCAAAGTCTTCCGTTTAGTTGGGATTCCTCTGGGCTTTGAGGGCGCTCAAAAACGACGGGCAACGCAAAAGGACTCACGAAACCTGTGTCAAATTCTCATCATGCGATGGAAGCATTGATCACAATGACACCGAGGTGAGGAGGAGGAAGATGACGCTGAATATTACTGCTATCCATCACAGCGCGGGGCATTGAAGGGTGACATCAAAACGGCGCCTGCCTCAAAGGAGGCGAATCGGCGCCGTTTTGGAGCCGAGGAGACGAAAACTCTCCGGTAGTGAACAAATCAAATCACGGAGCGCTGCCGGGATCCCGTCTGAAATCTGCACTTTGTCACTGTCGGTTTGAGTTGATGATAAACGACGGCCCGCGCCGAACCAGCCCTCACCCGCTTTAATCAGTTTGCATTAAACCTGATTGACTGAACTTCGATTTAGTGAAGATGGGGCAAGTTAGAGAAAAGTGCACAAAAACAAAGTTGTAACTCCTTAAAAAAAAGGTGCTGGTCCTACAGTATCAATGAGGGATTGTTCTAAAGACGCAGCACAAGCTTAGATGATACTAATGAAGGAAAGAAGCTGCATGATTCAGTAAAGGTTTAACAAACTATAGTCTTAATTGTCTTTCTTTTTAGTTAGTTTAGAGATAATGATCAATATAATGAGTGTTTTATAGGGATGTAACCATATAGTCAAGCCACAATTCAATTCACAGGTTTGAAGTCATCATTTCGATTTTTTTCATTTTTTTTTCCTCAACACAACGAATTAAAAGTATTTTAAGGCCAAATATGTTTTCTTTTTACCCCTTACATCCAACTGTCTGTTTTCCTACTAACAGAAAGGATTCCATACAAATAAACAGTTATATTTAATACTGAAACGCTCTGTTCATGTTGTGCTCCATGTGACGGATCACTCCACACCTGCTCCCGCTCATGGCAATCCCAACTTCAGCTGCTGAATTCCCCCTCGAGCTCACTCAGCGCTAATGACCGTTCACGCACAGCTTGCAGAGAAAAAAGGCAGAGAGAGCTAAAGAGTACATAAAAAAAGAGCAGGACTCCCAGAAAAAGTCAAAAGGGAAACAGTCTTGAAGCTGCGTCATCATCCGAAGTGTTCGCTTGATTGTGCGGCGGGTGTGTAAGCACTAACACACACAGGCGTGCCTGATGGAAAGCTGTCATTTGCTCTGCATTTTTATTTTTCTAAATTCAGGCACAGGCCATGACAAATTGATTTTTCAATTTTCTGCACCGATTAACTTTTTTTTTTTTTTTTTAACTTTTTTTTTTTTTTTTTACAAATTCTCGAAGAATCGTTACATCCTTAGTGTTTTACATCCCGTATATGTATGACCCGATTAGTCGACTAATCGGAAAAATGAATCGTTTGTAGCAGCCCGAATTTACATTTGTGTCCATAATGTTAAAAGTTAACCTAGATAGAGTATAGGAAACTGGTTTCACTTACAATGCATTTTTTAGAACACTGATAGTGTGTTTTATTTATATATAAAAAGTATAATTACATTCTTCTCTCTTAAAAAAAAAAAAAAACTCCTAATCTTCAAGTCAACGATGAACCAGATAAATACACTATTGAGAAGGTTCTAAACCTTTAATTTTAATCAACTAATCCTTTCAGTTTTCACAATTTCTAATGGGTGGTTCCAGAAACAATATTCAGAATAAAGGTTTGATGAGTTTGAGCAAGTCCCTCTTTTATCTTCACTTGAAGGTCATGTTTTTTTACTTTTGTAAAACAATAAACTATTGCTATGGACAAAGCCAAAGAGAGCATCTCTTTAGCATTGGGGCTTTTGTTAATAAGGATGTGAGATTTCCAAACTTCTCCTTGACTTTCAGGTTTTAAGCCACACAGCATTCTGTCATGACCTTCATTTTCATTTCTTGGTATTTGCTTCACATTTTGGCGAAGGAGATGGAAAAACAGCTTTATTATCTGTCATTTGTTGATCAAATTAGCAAAATTACAGCATTGAGTTATAAAACAAGTGAATCATTGCTATGCATCAGGTTATTACTCTCTTTAAATTCACTAATCCACTTTTTACTGATTTATTGATCCTTTAGAGATGATAGTTTTACTTCCATAAGTAATGTAATGCGACTGACAACAAGGCCGACCTCCGCAAGGACTTCTTTAGAAAAATATATAAAGCAAAAGTTAAATAAAGCCTTTTTAACAAAATAATGAACAATGTTTGAGGACTGTTAAACTCTTATTCCAAATATTTTACAAAATCTGAATAATAAACCTGGCATTGACTCAAATCACTAAACAGTAAAGCATTTCAGCAAACATTATAAGAAAACTTTCTCTTTTCTTTCTTTTTCTGGGGTATTGAACTCCTTAGAAATTTGAGCACATTTTTAGACAAACTTAACATCCAATTCCAAACAAAACATCTCAGACTCCAACATTTCCCAGACGTCTCTTTGCCCTCACCTGAGGTGCTCCCGGCCTCCTCGAAGTCGATGTTTCCCAGGTGCAGCACGCCTGCGACCACTCTGAACAGATCCAGCTTCTCAGTGTCGTCCAGGCCGATCTTCTTCATGGCGACGCTCATCCTGTTGAAGTCGCCGTGGTCGTCCAGCAGCGGGTCCTTCAAAGGGCCGGCCTTTGTGTGCTGAAGAGCCACAAGCAGTTGACATTTAAAGCGCCTTCTCCTTGAAAATCTACATCCATTCTAAATCTTATTTATTTTCCTTCTTTACATATAACTGATGCCTTTTAAGTTAATGCCAGCTTTGCTTTTTATCTTTTAAACATGACCCTTTTTTATTTATTTCTTTTTTAATTCACGTCTCTGCAGCTGCGAAGGTCAGGCCAATGAGGAAGATTTTTTTTTTTTTTTTTTAAGTAGGAGTTTTGTTGCTTTGTCCTTCTGCCATTCAAAACCTTAACTCATGAGCCTGCCTTCAATGCAGTGACAGAAAACCTACATAAAGTCAGGTAATCACATTTAATTGTAAGCAGAAAATGGAAAAAATAGAAAGCAGAGAAGAGACAGAAATGCAAAGTCACACCTGAAAATCTGCACAAGTCAGTCTGATGAGAAATGAAGGCTAAACTAAATGCCAAGCCACTCCGTGTGATGGGATTAAGAAAATGAGCTCTTCGACCATGTTGGTTCCACTATTAAATCTCATTCTTATTGTAGGATTTGCAGCTTTTTCACAGGGTGCATTAAACCAAATCTGCAGCTGGAGGCTCACAGTCGCATCAAAAGGTTTATTGCTGCAGCCAATTCAACAGATTTAATTGACTACAACCAAAGGTTGATCTCATTCCTGCAGACTTTCTCGGCTGAAGGTTTTCAGTTACAGAAGAAAATAAAAATCAATGTGAATTGAGATAAAAGAGCAGAATCTGCACTAAGACACCAGAAAATATTGGATTCCAAGACAATATTGATGGATGGATAAGAGCGTGGGAGAAAATGTTATCAGTCTATCAATGTTGCCTTGAAAGAATCATTTATGAAACCGCCAGCAAACATGAACAGCCAAACACACTTTCTTTTCCTGGGTCGACATCTATTAACGTTTCAAGAAGATTTGCTCAAAAGTTATAAGACTTTTTGAAACTAGGAGTAAAGTTTTCTCCTTTTTTTTGGTTGTTATACACATTTCGACTCCATATCCAAGTTTCTTTGTAATTCATTTCAATTCTCAGCGGGAATTTTAAATGTTTAGCAAATTTCTTTCAGAAAGAAATCCTGCTTCGTCTCTTTAATTGAAGGCAAATATTTTAAGAATATTTACATATTTTCTCCTTTTTCTAGATTAGTTTTTCATTGAATATTAAGTAATCTGATGAATCTTGGAATAACAATAAAAAAAATGGTTTACACCAAATAAAAAGTTGCTAATTGAACTTTTAGAAACAAAAGATGCTTTATTTGAGCCTGTCCAGCTTGCCGTCTCCTGAGCCTACAGAAGAGACTCCTAAGTAGACTTTTTAATAACTTTTTAAACATTTTTTACTAATTTTCATAGAATTTAAGAAAAGTCATTTTTATTAACTAAATGGTTCACTTTGTGTCCAATTCAGACACTTAACTCACTCAAACATTAAAACAATTCAATGAGCATGTACAACAAAAAATATACAGTGAGAATACATTAAAAAGAGGGGAAATTGACCATCTTCCACATAGCAGAAAACTGTAGGAAACAAAGCCCCAAAAGCATGCAAATAGCCCAAAAATAGAGGATGTCAATCACACATCCTCTAAAAATCAAAAGCACCAAATCACCTTGTTATCCTGTGTGACATGAGATGAAGCCGTGAGGAGACATACAACACATGATTCATCAGTGATTACAGCATCTGGGAATACAAGCAAGGACTGGACCACAAGGCGGAGTTAATGTCTCACAAGGTTTGATTTTGGGTTCTTGGTTTTATAAAGCCGTTTCCCTATTTTGTCCTTACCCAAGTGTGTTACCATGAAATAAAACTACCAGTAAGATTGCAATATTCATTGCTGTTTATATAAAAGTATTGCCGACTCATTTAACCCTTAAACTAGAAATTACCAAAAAAGTTATTTTTTTCTGCTGCTTATTCCCTTGGTATGAGCCCCTAAAAATTGAAGTTAAAAAAAAAAAAATTAAGATTATTTTTTTCTAAATATACAAAAGGTCCTCTGTAAAAATTTAAAGTAAACCTGGTTAGTAACTGGCGCACATCAGATATTAAAAAAAAAATAATTTAAAAAAGAAATCGTTACTATCAGGTGTGCATCAGTTACTTTACAGATTTTTTTTTACTTCAATCTCTCAATACAGGCAATCTGATGTGAGTTTGGGGCTTTTCCCTGCTGAACCTTTTCAGCTCTGTAGCAACAACACAAGATTGTGTGAGAATCTTGCAAGACTATTAATCTATCACAGCTCATCTACTGTCTATTTGCCTTTCAATGGATTTAATAATTAATACAGCTGAATAGCCATACATGTCAAATAGGCAAACAGTAATGGAATATTTGTGCATAATTAAACAGATGCTAAATGTAAGGGTTTTTTTTAATGCACTCCATTAAGCATCTCCGTGTTTTGATGCAGCTCTGGGGCTTTCAGCTAATTAAAATGTTGCCATTTGATTATGAGAATGCAAGAATGAGTAGATTATAAATGCAGAGCTGATTGGCAGAAAGAAAGAAAGAAAAAAAAATCTACAGAAAGAAACTGTGGTGCTTAAAAAAAAAAAAAAATCTGAGAGCTCTTTTGCTGCTGGAAGGATGTTAATGAGGTTAGTATCTGCGATGTGGCAGGAAAAGAACAGGCTTTTAGAAAACATCTCTCTGGCTGTTTTTCCTTTTCGGGCACTTGAGGTGAAACATTTTTCACATCAATGCAACAAGAAAAAAAAACAAGCTTCTGTTTAAAAAACTGTTTCTGAGTGACAGCATTCAAAGAGGAATTTCTAAAATTAGCCCCGACGGCTCAGATGAAGGGAGTTCTGTGAGACCGGATTGAGCTGAAGGTGCGCTGATCTAATAACTGTTTAAATCAGGGATCCCCAAACTTTCTCTTGTGAGGGCCACATAACTGTTTTCTTCTCTGATGTGGGGCCGGGGTCGGTTTGTAGGTTAACAGAAAAGTAACAATCACAGCCTAAATGTGAACTTTTATATATTTCCAGAAAACCACACAGAGCCAAATTAAAATAACACTGAAAACGCTGAGGCTGATAGCTAGCTGAAATATTAGCGAAGTGCCAAATTAACCTAAAAAACTAAATTAGCCAAAACAGCTAGCATGTGGCTGAAATATTAGCTAAAGCTCAAAATAGCCTAGAAATCATTAGGAGCAACCAAAACAGATGAAAGCATTGAAAGAGCTGGATATTTTGATAGATGAATGAGCTGAAGATCTATGGACGTCCAAAAAACGTACGGAATAAAAATAATGATAAAGAAATCAGGAAAAAGTGAATCAATATAGTCTTCACAGCATTTACACAATTAAACCAGTAAATCGTCCCGTCATATTTCAGACTGCAGAAGGGTGGAATAAAAATGTTTGATGTATGCATCGATGATAGTGTTTGGGGGTCCGTGCCAAATATGGAGGGGGGCCTGATCTGGCCTATGAGCCGTAGTTTGGGGACCCCTGGTTTAAATAACAGAAACAAGGAAATTAACAAGATGTTTTTATTTCTTATGAACAGATCTTAGCATCACAGATCTGGCCCTGCTCCAGCTTCTTTTTGATTTTATCTAGCATCTAAACCTATTTAAGTATACCATGAAACCCAAAAGTAAAAGGAAATGGAAAGGAAAGGATTTTTTTTTTTATGTTAAAACCATAAATTAAGAATTAGAAAAAAAAAAGAAAAAAAAAAAAAAAAAAAAAAAAATATATATATATATATATATATATATATATATATATATATATGATTTTCACTTAATTTCTATTGTAAACAAAAGCAGAGTCAGATGAAACTCAACATTTTTGAGTTCATGGATTAATATTTTTACAGAATATGGTTTACTTTATCAAAATATCTTTGCACTGCAATTGTTTAATAAACATTTGATGCTCTTTATCACTTACTTTTGCTAATAACACTTAAAATCTCTAAAACCCTTAAACATCCACAGTATTATGAACAATAAAAACCACCTTTGACTTAAAACGAGTCTAAAACAAAACCCATTTTTTGGGTCATTACATTTCTATTTTTCATCCCCCCCCAATCGATTTTTCCCATAGATTGTCCAATTCAAGCCATTGAAATGTTTCATTGGATTATAACAACAAGCTTAAGTGTTTATGATTTTCTCTGTGAAGTGCCAGCATTGTTCAGGGAGGACGGGCTGGAAATATGTGACAGAACCTGCAAAGACACAGAAGCTGGAGGCGGTGACTTGCAGCAAATCTGCTGACTGCGGTTAAACAGGAGCTAATGGGGTTTGCAGAGTAAATGTTTCCTTTCTTACAGCCCACAGAGTAATTACACCTTTTTCTTCTCCTCCAGTTTGCACTGTAATTCATTCAAACAAGAAAGCAGATTTGAAGATCTCAGGCTTAAAACTGAACTTTTAACGAACACGAAAAAGAAATATCTGGATTTTGTGCAAAAATGTGCTAAATAGTAGAAGACGTCCCTGAAATCCGTTGGGTAAATGAAAGGACAAAGTTCATACTGTACCTCTGAGCTCTTGCGATTCAGCAGAATCTGCTCATTCGTGTCTTTGGAGGCGAAGTAGCGAGTGCATCCTCTGTTCAGATACTGTAAAACAGTCAGAAAGACGACAAAGCTGAAAATGAATCTTACTCGACAAGTGTGAGCTGAAAAAATGTCTTAAATCAGATAAAACAGAGAAAATTATTCATTGTAGACGTGCGCATAACAGCCCAAATCTAGTTGAGGAAACTGAAAAATGTCAAGGCAAAAGGAAAAAGAGTCTGCTTAAGCACTTTAAAATTGTATTCAGAAAACATTTAGCAACTACAAAGTTCATTAAAAACCTGCAGTCCTTTTGACAAAAGATGATTAACTCTGTAGGGTTTGAGCTCCAGGCCAAACATCCTCACTGGGAATTATTATGCGGTCAGAGTTTTTTTTTTTTTCTGGTAATTGGCAGCTGTTTTGAATTTCAATAGTTAAACTCAAAGATGGCTGTCAGCCTGGAAATTACGACAAGACTGACAGCAGCAGTTAAACAGTAACGTTTAACGGTTTTCCCTGAAAATAAAAAAGCAGACTAATCATGTACAACAGCTGCCACCGGTCAAATCAGCCATCAATAGTAGAGTCCAACTCCAACGATACTTTTTTTATTTTGAAAGTGTTTTTTTTATCAAGATTGTGCACGTTTTCGCCAAAATGTTAGAGGGCCTGTTTTGTTTTATAAGACATGTCTGCATCATTAGAGACCAAGAAGTTAGCCTCCACTAATTTCCCATCAACCCATTGTTTATACTCAGACAATGAAAATGAAGACGTTCGTGGATCTACTTGTCTGCAAGCGGATGCGTCAGAAATGGAGCGGAGCAGGGAGACTGTGACCCACCCAAGATTTTAATCGCTCTTGATCCAACACGATTTAAATAAATAATACCCAGAAAAGCAGATTCAATGTTAAATTATTTTACATATGTCGTCCATAATGAGAAAAATGCCACAGGAGCATGCAGGCCCGGCCCGGGGCTGGATGGTTCCAAAGGCAAAACGTGATTTTTGATTATCGATTTAAAATTCGAGTTATTTTGTGTTTTTAATTATTCCATGTTTTACACAAAATGAGTGATGTGTCCAACTGTAAAAAAAAAAATTGCAATTTGGAATTGCAATTTTTTACTCTTTAAGGATACATGATGTCCTCACTCTATAAAGCAGGAAAAAAACTGTAGGATTTAGTGCCAGCTAGAGGTGAAGTTATCTGTGGATCTCAAAGATTTTTCTCTTATTTTAATAAAATTCCGTGTCTAAAAATACATAGTGGGATTTCTACCTCCGTTTTGCACACAAGAAAGTGGCGTTTCAGATGTTGGACAACAGAAACCTGCAACAGTATTTTTTCAGGGTTTTTTTTTTTTTAGCTTCAGCACTTTGGGAATCTCCAATTCCATTTGTATTTGCATGGAAAGCCAGGCCGCCTCGTTTGTAATTGATTCTGTAGCACTTTTAATGCTTTTCCACCAGCTGGCCTCCCCTCCAGAATGCAGGAAAACAAGAGGCCAAACTCCCAGGTGCCTCCCCCAGGATGTGAGAGGAATATCGAAACGGGACGTCTGAATTGGCTGACTGGAACAGATGGACATAAACAAAACCTTTCATTACGCCGTAAAGCCTCGGTGAGGATTTCATGCTCAGTCAGCCCTCCATCTCTGCGTGGCAGATTCCAGATGTCAGGCATTCTTCTTTTTACTCCTTTTGTTTTCATCCCTTTGAATTGTTTTTTTTTTTCCTTCAATCTCTGGTGTTAAAACTAAAATAATAAATAAACTGAACCCTGCTGAATCAACCTGAAGAGGACAGGGCCACAAATTTGTTTACCCCCGTAAATACTTTCCTGCTGACCAACCAACATAAATTTGACACTGAAGTTTCAAACTCCAGGATGTTCACCTCGGGGCTGCTGTGTTTCCTCCATCACAGTCTTCTCAACATGATAAGACGTTTATTTTAGGTTGAATTGTTTTTAAGTCCCTGTCATTTCAGTTATTTGTAGAGGTATCCCTCCTATCCAATTTTTAAAGTGTTTTCATTTCCTTTTTTAATTGTATGAATGCTGAGTCAGCATTCATACAATTAAGCTAATTAAGTTAAAATAGTTCAGTTAGTTAATTTGATATTTTAAAAGCATACTAATATTTTAATTAATTTGGCATTGGATAATTTTGCCTTTAGCCAATATTTTAGCAACATGCTAGTTTTTTTGGAATATTTGACTTCTGCTAAGGTTTTATTTATTGAAATACTTAAGTAACTTTAGCATTATGCAAATAGCATTCAAATTTTTAGCAAATCCCCTAAACAATTAAAGCAAACTACTTTAGCAAACAGCTTTAGCATCTTCAGCATCCACATTCAGCAAAAAGCATTCAAACCAGCATTATCGTAGGCAATGCGACTTTTCTAGTTAAAATTGTGATCTTCACTTGTTTTTAACATGCTTTTATGGCCTTAATTATAAAAAATTAAGCTGAAAATGGCATTTCTGAGTAGCTATTAATTCAAATAGTTAAGAATCAGGGAAAGGAAAAAGTGCAGTTTAAAAATGTGTATTTTTGACAGAAATCCCAAGCTCTCTGGTCTGAGCTCTAAGAAACAGTGAGGGAAAGGGGGCGGGGTTGCTCAGCGCCAATAGACCCGCCCACAACTCAGGGGTAAATATTTAATGAAGTCCTGAGGATTTTGGCTGAAAATGCTGTGATCATAATTAAAAGATTACTTTTGAAATAAATTAAGAGGATTTTAAAGATGAAATTTTTATTTTTGGTATTATTATTCTTTTCTTGCATCTTGTTTTATTAAAACGCTTAAAAACGAAAAAAGGAAAGAAAAAAAAAATCACCTTGAATAAACCCGCTCAGCCCCGGCCTCATTTTTAATCAGGTGAGACTCCGAGTTAATGATTTCTGTCAAGCTCAGGCCTTGAAAACAATTATTGGAGAACTCAATAAATCTGTTTCTATCCCTGCAGGAGAAAACTGCAGATATGTGAAGTCATTAGACGCCTCTGAAGTGACAGCAAGAGGCGTGATAAGCTGCAGGGGAACACCAGCAGAGCAAGCGTCAGCACTTTAAAGCACAGGTGAGAACAAGTTCTGAAAGGAGGGGCTCCCAGAGGATTTTTTTTCCCCCTTTCATCGCCACAGATGAGAAGAGACGTCGCAGGAGATCAAAGAGAGCCGGTTCGGGTTCTGATTTTACTGTACTGCATGCTCAAATAACATTTCAAACTTGCAGAAAACCGTTTTTATACGAACTCTCGGCATATGAAGAGAATAAAGTTTAAAGCTCTGATGTAAACGCGCCAGACAACCAGAAATCTAAATTCAGATTATGGAGACGAACCCGTATCTGAGTCTGGGGTTCTTTGAAATCCTGCAATTACTGAGAATTTCTCAACAAACCTGAAGGTAAACCTTTAATCCTCCAACATTCTCCTTTCGGCACAGGTAGAAACCCAAACAGAATGTGAGCTGCTCATTTGAGAGAGGCTCTACTTGAAGTAGCGCTGCCCTCTTGTGTTCAGAACTCAAATCTTTTTTACAGGATTTTCCCAACACTTTTGGGAATTTGTGGTAAAAACCACAACGAGGAGTGGCTTTAAATGAAAGAAATGAGGTGAAGCTGAGGACTGCTATAACTGCTGAGTCTGAGTTGCCGTACCCTGAACGTGTCCGGTGGGCTGAGGTGGAACTTCTGTCGGATCTCTTCAGGAGCTCCAGCACACAGACGGTAGAAGATGTGGTAGTTCCTCTCCTCGGGGCCTTGTCTGCATATCCTGGACTTCTCCAGCAGGTAGTGGGAAACAAAGCCGCCCACGACGGTGTTCTGACGAGAAGCACAGCAATAATAAACCCTTTCAGTCCTCACATTCTGTTATTTCTGCTCCCTGCAGCTACAGGCTTATTGTCTTAAGAAAAAGAGGATCAAATCAAAATAAACAGAGTTTTGAAAGACTGACAACAAAGGTGGGACCATTAAAAAGACAAAATGGAGCCAAGAGGTGAACATGTTTACTGGTCAGTGGAGACTGATAGAAAAGAGCACCTGTTGGGAGTGTGGATTCACATAAAGTTGAATTTGTAAAAAATGACAATCCTGCAAAGGGACAGGACAGTTGTGTGTACCCGTCCAAAGTCTGGATAAATGCAGAGGGTTGTGTCGAGAATCGATAAGAAAACAATAACATTTGAAGCAGCTGCTCTATAGGATGCTGATGTCTGCAACCCGAGGAGCTGCTTTTTTATCTCTCCATTCAGGCTTTTTGGGTTTGACGAAAAATGCTAACAATATAGTTTTGTTTTAGTTAATAAAGTTTTGTCGCTGTTTTACATGTTCGATAACTGTCAGAGTATTAGAATGCCTAGCTGATGTTTATTACATTTACAAGGAACCTATAGGTAATTTAAAGAAATTCTACACTAATGTTGTCTTGTTTCGACAGACGATATGATAGAAAAGGCCATCTTTGATTTGGATTTCCTCCATTCCTCATTTTAGTAAATCTGCTGCATCTCATTTGGCACAAAGCGTATTTTATTTTGAAAGAAACTTCAATGTGCTGTTGACCAAAATAATATGTTAAAAACATAACGCTATTGTAAATATTGTGGTGATGTGACTGTGAATACTCTAAAAGAACAGATTTGGAGGTAAATGCAGGGATAAGGAAAAGTGATTGGAGTGATGAGGAAACAGGCGTAAAGGAAAACCATAGAGGAAGAATGTAGTGAAAGAGGATATGAGGGGGGTTGAGAGAAGAGATGGAGGTGAATGATTCGATGTGGCGACCCCTGAGGGAACAGCCAAAGGGTCAAGGAGAAGTTTTTTCTGTAAGAACAAAAAGAGTTGCTGTCAAAAAAAGCGTAAACAGATAAGGCTCTGAAACTCTAGCCAACGGGCATCATTTTTAATTCATAACTTCCTGTCTGCTGTGGATTTTTGTAGAAACACGTGGAAGCACCTTCTCGTTGAAATGGATTTCCACAAACTTCCCGAAACGACTGCTGTTGTTGTTCCGGACAGTTTTTGCATTTCCGAAAGCCTCCAACAAGGGGTTAGCTGCAGAGAGGAGAGAGAGGAGAGTCACAAAACGAAAGGAGAAAAAAGGAGCTGAAGAGGAGAACAGAGAAATTACCTTCCACTATCCTCTCATCTATATCCTGGCCTGTTCCATACGAGGTTGTCAAGTACCTGAAAGAGCAGGACAGTCATTACTCCGGTTTACAGAAATCAGTTTGGCAAATCTCCAACGTGTTATTGTCTCGTTTTAAAATTATTTGCATTTAGAAATAATCAGAAAATGATTTTAAAACATGTTACAATTGAAAACTGAGGAAATGCTGCAAAAGATGAATAACAAGACAGACTGAGGCAGACATCTTGGTGGCACACCTGAGAACAAACTTGGTGTTTTCGGTCTTGCCGGCGCCAGACTCTCCTGAGACGATGATGGACTGACTCATCTTCAGGACCTTCATGTCCCTGTACGCCTTATCGGCTGAAACGGCACACAGGCTGTTAGATTACTGTTCTCTGCCTCAAAGGCACAAACCTGACCCCAATAATCAAGCAGATATCGAACTCAGAGCTTTAATAACTGCAAAGGTCCTGGAGAGGACCCGAGCTCAACTGGAGGACGAATCAAAAAGAACAAAAACTGAAAAAAAGAGGATTCACTTTTATCATCAAAAAATACCAAAGAACAAAGTCGTCTTATGTAGATGTATTGATACTTCAAAAACATTTTGATTTGTTTACAGATAACTATGCTACTCAAAAAAATAAAGGGACCACATATAGAATTTAATGTTACTTCAAGTCAATCCCATTTCTGTGATCATGATTCTGCCCAATTACAAGTAGAAGTAAATAATTCAACTGTTAGAAATGTTTTTATCAAGTCAATCACTCAGCCCGACTCAAAACAAAATAGATTTGCAGGTTTTAACTATATCATCACACATAGAAGTCCAGTTTAAACAGAAATAAATAAAACTGCAAACGCTGAAGAAAACAAAGTATTTGAACAGATGATGATCAAAGCTGCGGTGTAACAAGTGAAAACGGCAAAGGTGAGCAGAGTTTTTCCAAAGGTTTGGGGAATTTGGGGGAAAACAATCCTTTGTTATACAAGAAAACTTAAAGGGGAACAACAGTTTACCCACCGATGGCATAAACGTGTGGCGGCAGCGTCCCCAAAGACCGCCCCCGGTACTGTTTGATGGTCTCTGATGAGTAAAGCTTTGGGATGTCATAGTATGGATTGATGGCGATCAAAATGTTGGCTACAAACGTCTGGAAGAGGAGGGAAAACAAAGACAACAGCTGATGAAAAAAAAGAAACAGTTTTTACAAATATACGCTTGTGTTTACTTAAATGAAGGGCTCAAACTGTATTCACAGCTTTGATACATCATACATTGAATACTGTGCCAAATAATTCAATTATGTGATATTTTAAATGTGACAGAAAATATTATAAAAATATTTTAACATTGACCATCAAAATCCTAAACATCCCCTAGATTCCTGCTGGTGTCTTCTTTTTAAAGACCTACTCTGATGGAAATAGAGTTTTCGACATGTTCTTGAGACATTCTTCTGATGATGGAGGACATTAATAAAGAAATTAAGATTAAAACTACATTTCTGAGTATTTCTTTATTCAAATCTGGAGCAGACGAAAAAAATGCAGTTGTAAAAAAATGACAGGAGGCGCAGGAGAATCACTATAGTGAGATTCTCAGTTTTTTGGCACCTAAAAGCTCAATCACACTTTCAGCGATTACAGCAATCTTGGTATCAAAATGTTCAGCTTGTTCAGTACATTACTGCTTGTACTTTATATATTCATAAACTTTATAGTTTTTGAAATATTGAGCAAATTTCAAAATTTTATGTAGCAATCATTTATATTTTCTTTGGCTATGCTTTGATATTTTATACTAATTTAAAAAAATTGGAGTTTAGCTAATATTTTAGCAACATTCTAACGTTTTTGCCTAATTTGTTATCTACTAAGGTTTTTTTTTAAGGCTACTTTAGATTTTATCTTCAATTTTAGCAAACAGGCTAAAGTTTTTGACTAATTTTGTTTACTGAGGAATTCTAGGCTATTTTGGAGTTTAGCTAGTATAAGCAACACGCTAGCTTTTTTGGCTAGTTTTGCATCTTTTTTAAAGGTTGTTTTAGGAAGTTTAGCTAATATTTTAGCAGCATGTTAATGTTTTTGACTAATTTTTTATCTACAGAGGTTTTTCTTGGCTAATTTAGAGTTTAACCTCTATTTTAGCAACAGGCTAACATGTTTGACTTAGTTTACTGAGTATTTTTTGGCTATTTTGGTGTTTAGCTCATATTTAAGCAGTACACAAAATATTTTTACATAATTGGCATGTATTAGGGATTTTTAAGGAATTTTACAACAACTTTAAGAAATTTAGATCAACTTCCCCACTATAATAGTTCTTTAAACAAAATTTCTAGTCTTTTAGAAAATTTAACATTTTGCAAATAGCTTTTGCATTTTCAGCAAATCGCTTTAGCAATTAAAGTAAATTGCATCATCTTTTTCAGCAAAAAGCTTCAGCATCTTCAGCGACTACTTTCAGCAAAACACATTCACACTAGCATTATTGCAGGTAATGCAACTTTTATAGTTTGTTTTCATTTGCTCCTGATTCCTAACAATTTAATTTAAGTAATACTCAGAAACCTTTCTTTAATCCTCATTTTCTTTATACGTGTCCTCCATCATAATATAAATGCACCAAAAATGTTGAAAACAGCAAGAATATTCATATTGGAGTGGGTTTTTAAACTCTTTAAATCAATTAAACATCAGATAATGGACATTAAAGTCCTTAAAGTAGTGAGACCCTCATGTTCCCTCTCTGAAAGGCTTATAAGATTAACATTATTTAAAGTTAATTAAAATCAATACGCAGGATCTTGCAAATGACTTCTATAGTTGTGTTTAAAAAAATGAAATGGAAAAAAGAGGTTTCTTGATGTAATTATGCCACAGATGATGCGTAAAAAGATTCAACCCTAACATAAATCGAATCTCATCTCGTCTTTTCCTTTATCTCAACAAAAGAAGGGGTTCTGGCAAAGATGGTTGTACTACCCTGAATGGACACAAGATGTCAGTGTGGATCTATCCCTGCCCATGCTGACATCATCTGCACCCCCTCAGGGTAACACACACCTGGGCCCTGTGTGTTTAGGTTTGAGGCAGAGCAGCTCTATCTTTGTGAGGACTAATTTTAATGTTACGGCTGATGAAACAAAAGCAGAATAATCTGAGTCTAAACAAGCTGCTGAGGCCCGGTTAGATCTGCTGCTACGGACAGGAGATGGTCCGATGGTCATTGACCTACATAGCATGCAAAGAGTGGCATCAACCCTAAGAACAAGGGCTGAAAAGTAAATCCTCAGATCATGTAAAACATTTCTAAACCTGCTAATTGTACATTTAAAACAAGTAAAGTAATGTAATCCATTTTTCCTTTAAAAGGTCAAATTAAATAAGTAAGTCTTAGATATATTTTTGTTATAAAATAAGCTTTTCCTTCCAAAGCCAGTACTTACATAAATCTTGTCTTTACTGTATCTCACTCGAATGTTGTTGAGCAAAGTGGCTTCATTCAAGTACATGAGAGAACCTGAGAAGCAAAAAGCAACAAAAAAAGTCACTTCTTTAAGGAATCCTTTAAGAAACATTACTCATAAATGCTTTTTTAATCATTTTTTAATTTAAAGTGCACTGTGAGCAAACAAGAGAAAAATCTCAATCAAATCTATCGTTGGTGTTTCCACCTTTTGCCCTCAAACCAGCATCAATTATTATAAGTTCACTAAGACAAAAAAAGTCAGAGGGTTTGTCAAATTAGAGTCAGTTTGATCAACTAAAGAAGTGATAGTGATCATCAATGTCACATGTAGGTTGAAACCCAGTCATGAACTGAAACTAAAACAGCCTCAAACTGGGTAAGGAGCAGTCAAACTTTATCACCAAGGTGAAGCCATGAAAGACAGTTTCGTGTCATGGAAAGATTGAGCACAAGAACAAGATACAAAGCAGTTCTATATGGGATCAGACGAGTCTCATAATTCAGAAATGCACAAAGTTTGTGTCACAAATTCACACACTCCGATTCACAAATCTAATTTTATGCAAACGTGCAATATGAATTCGGAAATGCACACAACAGGGTTTCACAAACACACACGTTGTGCTTCACACACTCATACTAAATGTTTCACAAATGCAAAATATAAATCATTAATGTTGATTTTCTCACAAAAAAAACACAATAAATTTTCAAAACCACAAAAAATTTCAAACTCACAATATATGTTCCAAAAATCACACAAATAAATGTTTCACAAACTTAAATTTTAGGTACTTTATAATATAAACTCTCAGATCAAGTGAACTGCAGAATGTGCATGTACAACCCCCTCTAATTCATGAATGTCTCCACATTCGTGAGAGAAATCCCAGGATGTGGATGTATCACCCCCCTTTCCTTTGTGAATCTCTCCACATTTGTGAGAGATTCACTGCGGTGAGTTTGAGACTCTCCTAACGTGGAACGTCAGCCGATGCCATCATTGGCCACCGAATCTGTCAATCAAAGTTAACAGCAAATCGGGCGTGTTCGCTTTCAGCCAATCGTATGCCCCTTAGATTTTCTCCACCGCTTCAAATTGTCTGCGGAGAGTTTGAATCATGGCGGAACGGACACCCGACCGGAACCAGTCGAATCAATCCGTGTATCATTCGTTCATTCGTGTTTTTCAATTTAAAATGGGATATGAAAAAAGAAACCGTTTTTTCTTTTTCCGATTCAAAAACCAAAACGGAAAAACGAATTGTTTTTCTGTTTTGCACCAAAACGAGAAAAACGAAAATCGGATAACGGGAAAATCCGAGACCCAAGGACATGAAAATACATCCGTTCCAGGTAAGAATCTGTTGTATTATAGTTTTTCAGTCACATGTCTCTGACGATGTGAGTTTGCTACTTTGACAAGCTAGCTGTTGCTAACTGGGGCTGCACAGAGTCCGGTCATGGATTATTAAACCCATTATGTGATTAAATATGAAAAGTTGTTGGCTGTGCATTTAATGAAAAGCACTAATCAGCAGTGTCTCTTCTTTTTTGAACCATATTGTCAGAACGTTAGTGACGGAGCTCGCGGCGTCCCCCAAATGTCTGGAATGTGATGACGCCGGCGTTGCACCGGCGAAGATTATTCACAAAAAATGAGTTTTGTTTAGCTACATTAAGATAAGAAACACGAAATATGAAATACTCGTCGTGGAATATTGTACAACTAGACAACAAATAGTTATCAGTAAAATGTATTTAAGTTTTGGCAGGAAAACACATTTGTATAGCATCTGTAATGGATGATACAAATAATTCCTCGTTCTTTACATGTAGTGTTATATAAATATGTGACTAGAAGAATTTGGCATTTTTAATTGTATTTTGTTTTCATTGCAAAATTATTTCATTTGTTGAAAGCATTTTAGAGCCACATTTTTTTCAGCTTTCAAAATAAGAGTGGCTAAGTAAACAAAATCATCTGTAGGCAAGAATGTTTTAGAATATTACATGGAAATAGAAATTGTCATATTGTTGGTTACAGCTTTCAATTAATTAGATCATGTTTTTCCTGTGTTTCCTCCAGATCAGACAGTTATGATAAAAAACAGAGTGATGTTAGAACCACAGCTGAGCTAACAGCAGCTCACTGCTCACAGCTTACTGTTGTAGAAAACATCACAACAGTAATAAGTTTGACTTTAACGTCAGACACGCTGGAATTGTCAGATTTTTGATCTGTTTACAAGAATTATATGAGAACAGTAAATATAGACAGCTTTTAACTGATGAGAAAGATCTTCTGCAGCGTTTTGATCCCTCCATAATGCATTTCTGATATAACCTGTTTTCTCCTAATTTGCTGAGGATATTTCCTGAATAAAAGACCAATAGCTGCTGGTGGTTTCTTTCAGGATTCAGTGGAGCTGGTGTCCAGTGCTGGGGAAGCTGGGAGCATGTTTGAGCAGAGCTGGGGTCCATCACCGAAGTCTCTTCATCTGGAGAGGACCTGTTCTCTACAGATGATGCTGAGCAGAAACATGGACAGACTCTCCCTGACATGACTCTTGTGATACTGAAGTTAACCACAAACAGACTTTTCCAGATGCATTGCTTCATCTAAACAATGTTACTAACAGGTGTGCTGAGTAAATGCTGATATAAATGTAACATTTAACTTAATGCATTAATAAGCCCCCAAAGCAACCCCCTTCCCCCCAACTGTATATCTATTTCTGTTGAAAGATGTATTCATGTTAGGTTTGTAATAAATATACCACATTACCATGAAACCATTTTGTTTATTTTCATATATATGATTACAAAGCTCATGTTAGCATTCAGTTTTTACCTGCAGGAAGAGATATTTCTAGACTGCTTTGAAAATATCAATATTGTTAAAGCTTTAAAGCTCAAAATGATAAAACAAGGAGCAAGTAAAAAACAACTCTTAAATAAAAGTCCAATATCAACACTTTAAATAGCAGTTTTGATTGAACATTAACTTTGTTTGGAGTTGACAAAGTGCTTCATGCAGTCCTTCTAGATGTTGTTTTGCAGCTCGTCAGCCAGACACTCCAGGCAGGAATCACAGCTCCTCTCCTCAACAACCAGTCAGGCTTATGCAGCAGGTCCAGGAAAAATGGCTCTTCCAAAGGACCTGCAATTAAAAAAAAGAGAATTTAAATAACTGAATATGTAGTATTACCTGCAATAATGCCAGCATGAATGCTGTAACCTGAATGTAGCAGCTGAAGATGCTAGCACAGATTACTGAAGATGCTTTAAGTGATAACTAAAAAGGCTGTAACTCATTGCAAGCTAAAATATTATCTTAATGCCAAATTAGCCTAAAAAACAGGTAAAAAAGTCTAATTCAGCCATTAAAGATAGCATAAAGTTGAAATATTAGCAAAAATCAAAATTAGCCTAAAACATGAAAGACAAAATTGCCAAAACAGCTAGCATGTAGCTGAAATATGAGCCAAACTTCAAATAAACTAAAAACCTTGTAAATACCAAAATAGCTCAAAAACCCAGCAGGTTTAAAATAACCTTATATTTACAGAACGTACTGAGTAAAAAAACGTTCAGATTTAAAACGTGGATCCTTTTGGAGAGAACTGGAGATATGTGTCCGAGATGGAGTGTTTTAAGTCGTCATGGCAACGAGCACCCAAAGGAGGCGCACGACTGCATATCTCTGTCATTAAAAAATGATTCCCTGCACTTGTCTTGAAAAAATCCTTATACCTTTTAAACCATTATCCTCTGAATAAAACAAAAAAGTAGTCAGAATCCAGAGATTTTAGACAAACAGCTTGTGCAATTGACTAGTGAAAATATGTTGCTCGATACTTGCCCTCAACATTTTTGGAACCAAACCATTCCTGTTTCTTACAATTTATCACCTAAAAAAACCCATTAAAAAAAAAAAAAAAGTATCCTGGGAAGTGATCAAAATGCGTAAGGCAATGCAGACGTGAGTCTTTGCCAAAGGTATCAAATGTGACCAACATGAATTTCTATCACCTTTAGTGCTTGAACATCGGCCAAAATAAAAACCAGTTAAAAGAATATCTGCTCAAATAAAAGGTCAATATTTTCAATAAAACATTCATAATAATTACGGATTATTCAAATTTGTATTTAGATTTGTGAACGATCTAAGAGAGAAAATGAAAATACAGTTCAGCAGAACATTTATAAAATAATATTGACATATTTCAGTTGAAATTGGTAAGATTACCTTTTATTTTTTATTTCAAATTGTGCTAAACAGTGTTCAGCTGTCAACTTTGCAGTTTGCCAGTTTGTCTGAATTCACCGTTAAAAGGTTTATTAATGATTATATTCCACATAAGTCTGTCCTAGTGATTTATCTGTGTGCTGTATTACATAGTGAAATTACTTTAGTCTCCGTTATTCCCTCGTAGAGCTGCCCTCTGTTCTTCTGGCAAAAACTTTCTGAACTTGCTTCGAGAAACTTCACCTGCTGGAAAAAAAACACATTTTAACTCAACACAGTATTTTAAGGATTATTGCAGCTAAGCATTTTAAGTATCAGTTTTTGTATATGCATTTTAATGACATTCAAAACACACTGATGGCTACGAAGGAAAAACAAGTCATCTTTACCTCAAAAATAGAAGATTCCATAAAATAACTTTTCAATGAAAACAAAATACAATTAAAAATGCCTAATTATTCTAGTAACACATTATCATAACACTAAATAAGAAACGCAGTATTTATTGTAATCATCCATTACAGGATGCTATACAAATGGTTTTCCTGCCAAAACTTAAATACATTTTCCGATAACTATTTGTTGTCTAGTTGTACAATATTCCACGACAAGTATTTCATAATTCGTGTTTCTTATCTTAATGTAGCTAAACAAAAACTCAATTTGTGAAATAATCTTCGCCGGTGCAAACGCCGGAGTCTGATGCTAGCGCTAGCTATGCTAACGCCAGCTAGTTCACTAGCATCACATTCCAGACATTTGGGGGACGCCGCCGAGCTCCGTCACTAACGTTCTGACAATATGGTTCCAAAAAGAAGAGACACTGCTGATTAGTGCTTTTCATAAATGCACAGCCCAACAACTTTTCATATTTAATCACATATGGTTTAATAATCCATGACGGACTCTGTGCAGCCCCGTAGGAGCTAGCAACAGCTAGCTTGTCAAAGTAGCAAACTCACATCGTCAGAGACATGTGACTGAAAAACTATAATACAACAGATTCTTACCTGGAACGGATGTATTTCATGTCCTGGGTCTCGAATTTCCCCTTACAGCCACAAACACTAATAAAACGATCAATTTCCCTAAAGAAAGACAGTTACAGCCCGAGCAGTGCAGCTGTTTTCACACGTAAGAATCTGCGCAGACTACTTCCGGGTGACCCCCGTGTCAAAAACCAAATCAAACGCCCTGTTATATCGATTTTTCGTTTTTTCCGTTTTGGTTTTTGAATCGGAAAAGAAAAAAACGGTTTCTTTTTTTCATATCCCATTTTAAATTGAAAAACGAATGATACGAATGATACATACGGATTGATTCGACTGGTTCCGGTCGGGTGTCCGTTCCGCCATATTCCAAACTCTCCGCAGACAATTTGAAGCGGTGGAGAAATCTAAGGGGGCATACGATTGGCTGAAAAGCGACACGCCCGATTTGCTGTTAACTTGATTGACAGATTCGGTGCCAATGATGGCATCGGCTGACGTCCACGTTAGGAGAGTCCTCAAAACTCACCGCAGTGAAATCTCTCACAAATGTGGAGAGATTCACAAAGGAAAGGGGGGTATACATCCACATCCTGGGATTTCTCTTCACGAATGTGGAGACATTCATGAATTAGAGGGGGTGTACATGCACATTCTGCAGTTCACTTGATCTGAGAGTTTATATTTATAAGAGTACCCTAAAATTTAAGTTTGTGAAACATTTATTGTGGATTTTTGGAAACATAATTGTGAGTTTGGAAATTTTTGTAGTTTCGAAACATTTATTGTGTTTTTTTGTGAAAATCAACATTAATATTTTTGAGAAAGACGCACATTTATGAAATCTTATTTCATTTGTGAAACATTAGGATTGTGAACACAACGTGTGTGTTGTGAAAACCTGTTGTGTGCATTTCCGAATTCATATTGCACGTTTGCATAAAATTAGATTTGTGAATCGGAGTGTGTGAATTTGTGACACAAACTTTGTGCATTTCTGAATTATGAGACTCGTCTGATCCCATAGTTCTACTGCCTCTGCCGAGGCTCTACCAGACAGAGATTTCACAGCAGACTGGACATCTTTGTCTAAGGATCGTAGACGCAGAAGAAACTAAAGGTTTAATCAGACATATTTGGTTTGCTTAAAGTGAACCAGAGTTCGTTTCCCTCTGATAATCTACAACAAAGTTGGTCCAGGAAACACTCTCTCACCCTTCTTTCGAGGTGGTCTCTGTTAGTTTCCAACTGGACTGAACTTCAGTTTGTTCTGCATTTCCTCAGTCTGATCACAATCTGCTCCTAGATCAAAATAACTAAACCAAAACTACCACCATAGCAAACTGTTAACACGTTAGGAATGAGGTGATTGGTGAGCCACGGATAAATGTAAAGCAACAATTCTCATGTTAGCAAAAAGGAAGTCATTGGTCCAACTGATTACTTGTTAGAGGGTTCATTTAACACCACTAAAAACACATATTACTCTCTTTTCTGTGTCTCGTTGTGTGGAGCGCTATTGTAGTTCCTTAACAGAATTATGTTAAAAACAATGCCATAACACCACAACACCGAGACATGCCAACTCAATCCAGAACATATAAGTGAACTCGATCCAAACCTAAGGACTTTCCTAGTCTGAGAAAGTGATTTGTTCCAGACAGATTCCCAAACCTTGCATTCATCTGTGTTCAGACTGCAATTAAGCAGACCATCATTTTCCGGACCAAACCTTGTAAACAAAACCATGTGACTAAAGATCTCTTCAGTCATTGGTCAGCAGTTACGGGGCGGGAGAAAAAAAAAAGTGAAAGATGGAGATGCTGCAGTTTGCAAATCTTTGCCAGGATTTTCAACGTATTTAAACTTTTTATTTTGCTACTGATTTTGAGCATCTGTTTGACAACCGGGTTCAACACTTTTTACTGTTGGTTTGGTACAGCTGAGGCAGGCTGCAAAGGTGGTAACTGAAGATGCTACGGCTATGATGTGTGTCAACATATATAAATGGTCAGGAAAACGGTGTGAGAATCAATGTGTATCAGCTTAAAAGTTGTTTTAGTGATCCAAATTCATCAGAGATGCTATTGCATCTCTGCTGCACGTTTGTCCACTAATGACCAGCTACGGTGGCCACATTGGTTCAGTTATTCCGGCCCCTGCACAGCCCGATTCAGACTGGGGAATTTCAGAGCAAACCAAAGTTCAGTCCAACTGAAAATGAACAGAGACCACCTCCAAAGATGGGTCTGAGAGCAGTTCCTGGTCGTGGACCAGAGTCCAATTTCACTAATTCAGACTGAAAATTTGTTTCAGATTAAGCGAAACATGTGTCCAGTCTGAATACACCCTAAATGTAAGGTTCAGAACCCAATCCGGACCATTTGACATTACCAGTGTGAATACAATCTTACTTCTGCCGATGAAAGACACATCAAGCTTAACAACAGATATTGTTGAAAGCATTTTTTGTTAACTGCATTTTCTGCCCAGTACAGTGTATATGTAATGTATGTTTATAAGATTTTTCTTTAATAATGTGGTGAGAGTAACAGGAACAGAGAGAAAAATAGTGAAAGGTCTTACAGTTATCCTCCACGTGTTTGTCAACATCATCCTCAGCAGGGAAGACTTGGTTTATGGGAGCCAAAAAAGTCTGAGGAGAGAGAAACGATCATGAAACATCTTTAAAAACATGACAAATGTGAGTGCAAATCTTTTTAGAGACTAATGATAATGATTACTTTACTAGATAATTTTCCTTTTTTTTTTTTACTTTTAACAAGAAAAAAGAAGTAAAACACCAAAATAAAAAGGATTCTTTTAGAGCAGGGGTATTCAACTCCAGGCCTCGAGGGCCGCATTCCTGCAGGTTTTCCAACATACCCGGATCTGGCATGCTCCAATTGGTTGGACACACCTGAACCAGGTAATCAGTCATGAGTAGAGTTTGGATATCTGGAAATTATGCAGACACTGTGGCCCTCGAGGCCTGGAGTTGAATACCCCTGTTTTAGAGGGTTCTCTTCATGGGTCTGTGTATGTGGTTCTAACAAACAGCCCCCAAAAAAAACTACAGAGGATTTAAACTTCAGACTAAAGTCATTTAGTCTTTGAGCAAGACATCCAACCTAATACAAATCAATGTAATAAAATACATTAAGATAATAACAAACACACAGAACATAAATGTATTTAATATAAACCTTCCATTTACTTCAATTTAATGTAGTAAATGACCAAAAAATATTTCTATGTATTTTTAATTTGATATGGTTAAAAGCATCACAACTATGAATTATACTTCATTTTTTTCTGTTTTTTTTATTCTTTTAAAAGAAAAGGTATTCATCATAATGAAACTAAATGATTGACATTTTTAGATAAATAACGTAAGGCAAGATGATTTCAGACCGAAAATATTTTGCTCTTTTCACAAACATTAGTTTGCTTTTTAAAACCAATCAGATCTTTTAAAAACAGCACAATATTTTTTAATGATCAGAGCAGTAATATTCCACACACTTCTTTGTAAAGTTGTAAGCAAATGTTTGAAAATAAAGGTCAAACCTGTATTCTGTAATTCATCTGCTGCCAAGCTCCGAGCGTTTGACAACCATTCTTAACATTTGTCAGAGGTTTCTCGCAGTAAACACACCATCAACCCAGAGGTTTGCTCCATAATCTTCATTCACTGAACCCTTTGCTGCTCCAGTTTTCAAAACATCTCACATTCTTCAAGCTGAAGTGACCACACTGAGCTCATTCTGAAGGGTTTAGGACACGTGACCCCGGTGTTTTTGGAACGCAGGGGTGCGTTGCATTTCTACGATTAAAAAAAAAAAAAAAAAAAAGTAGCTCCCAGCTGCTTCAGACTCTCTACCTTTAAATCTGACTCTGTCCCCATAGGCAGCAGTGAGTGCCAAGGTGACATACAGTCCACTCATTCATTCCAGTTATAGTATTTTCCAAATTGTCACTGGAAATTAAATGGATTCCATTTTAAAAGAGCCACGTGAGAATAACTGAGGAGATGACGCAAGACTAATAATCTGCCCTTTACATGAGCACAGCTTATTACATAGCTTAGCTACTGCCACTAAAACATCTAATATGGAAAAGAAACTCAAAAATCATTTACTTTTTAAGGTCACCTCAAGCGCTTGGGCACAAAAGAACAAAGACACTGCTTTTATTATGAAGGAGAATCCCCCCCCTCCCAGTGAGAGAGCAGTAGGTAAGACACTGGCACCAAGAGGCTGCAGACGCACAAACTGGACCTTGTGTTTTTCCTTCACTCTGTTAGAGGCCTCTGCTGCAGCCCGGAAACTGACCGACAACAGATCTGTGTCCAGTGAGGTCCATTTATTGGGGTTTGTTCAGAGAAAAAAAATGTTAGACTACAAAGAAACAGAGTTGTTGCCTTGGAGTCATCCTCCCAGGAAGTCGTTTTACTGCTTTGGTTGTTTTTACAGATTTACATTCTGAAAGCTCCTTTGAGTCAAATAGTTTGAGGATAAATAACCAAAACTTTTCTGAAGTGGGAATAAAGAGACAGAAATAAAACCCCTTCAGCGTATGTATAGCCCTTTCTCACATAAAGTCCTTTATGATCATCTATTAGTTCTGACCAAACACATATCACTATAATAAAAATAAAACACAAAGAACAAACTTTTTTTAAAGAAAGTTTCCCCTTAAAGGAATAAATTGTGAGTAAAATGCAACTTAAGTCACACGACACATCACTTCATTGTGTCAACGCCCAAAGATCTGAGCTACTGAGATGACCAACTGTCTCAAGATCTATTTCCAAAGCGTTTCAAGTGTTTTTTTTTTTTTGTTTTTGTTTTTTTTTACAATTACTTTTCAAATCCCGGCTGGGGGATCAGAAACACCAACTGGGACCTTTCTGTGTGGAGTTTGCATGTTCTCCCCGTGCATGCGTGGGTTCTCACCGCGTACTCCGGCTTCCTCCCACCGTCCAAAAACATGCTTCATAGGTTAATTGGCTACTCTAAATTGCCCCTAGGTATGAATGTGAGAGTAACTGTGTGCGCAAATGTGGCCCTGCGACAGACTGGCGAACTGTCCAGGGTAAACCCTGCCTTCGCCCATCAGCCACTGGGATAGGCTCCGGCATCCCCGCGTCCCCAAAAGGGACAAAGCGGCAAGGAAAATGAATGAATGAATGAATGAAAATGAATGATTTACAATTACTATGTAATGTTTGGCCAAAAAAAAAAAAAAAACTTCTGTCTTTTTCTAGTCCAGGGTGTCAAACTCAATCACACAGGGGCCAAAATCCAAAACACGCCTAGAGTCGCGCCGAACAGGATAAACATTTATTGAACACTATAAAGCTAGTTCTTTAAAACATTAAAACCGTAACTTTATTAAATAATCATGAACTAGATATATAGCACTACCTGCAATAATGCTAGTCTGAATGCAGTAAGCTGAATTTGGACGCTGAAGATGCCAGTACTGATAGCTCAAGATGCTAAAATTGATAGCTAAAAATGCTGAAGCCAATAGCCAGCTATAATATTAGCTAAATCCCAAAGTAGCCTAAAAAGATTAGTTAGGTTAACCAAAACAGCTAGTATATAGCATGTTCAAAACAATTAAAAAATCTTGAAAAAAGCCTAAATTAGCCAAAACAGCTATCCTGTTGCTGAAATATTAATCTCCAAAATAGCCTAAAAAGTCTTAGTAAATGCCAAAATAGTCCAAGAAATTTTAAAAATTTACAATTGTAACTTTTTAACATGATAATGAATGTAAAAAATCAATTTTATCTCAGAATGAATAAACTAAACCTTAAATAACTATATAAATATTTTACCCTCTATAAAAATATTTGTTGTCAAAATTATACAAGTTAGAAATGAGTGCAAGATAACATCGGGCCATTAATTAATAACAGTAAAATAAAATGATCTGGAGGGCCGGATATAATTACCTGGAGGGCCGGATCCGGCCCCCGGGCCTAGACTTTTACACGTGTTCTAGGACAGTTTCTGCAGAGTGGCAGGAGTTCATCGAAAATTATCTCTGATTTGTGGGAAGGACTGTTTGTCCGGAATAAGCCTTCCCTGACTTCCCATGATCCCTTTGTTTGCATTCTCTCCCGCTAGCTTACAGCTCTTTACACCCCCAACCTAACATTACCGGTAAAAAAAAATAAAAATAAAAAAACTATTTTTTATCTGCTCCTGATTCACAGCAATTTGAATAAAGAAATACTAAGAAATGCAAATGTTTCTTTCTATGTGTCCTCCATTAAGAGAAAAATGCCACAAGAACATGATAAAAACACCAAAAACACAATTAGAGTGGATCTTTAATGCAGTGAAGTGAAGGAAGATAATGAGACTGTTTAAATAGCTGCATAGCCACTAAAAGACTGTGGTGAAACTGCTGCAGACACTGCCAGCTGTCTGAGGAGACAGACTGTACTGAACAGGCAAAAAAAGGCTTTTACAAATTAGAATCAATGTACTTTCCCTTTTAGGTAAGTAGGCATGATTTGACAGAGCAAACACAAAGTCACCCTGAGACCCCCGGCTGCATTAAACCATGGCGGCACGGTGATTTATCGGCTGACAGTAAACAGAGGTAGTGAGGAGCATCTTTCAAAGAAAAGGCTGGAAGAGCAGTCTTTACTTGGAAAAGTTCAAAGGCTGTCAGACAGGAAGCTTTGCCGCCTCCCACACTAATGGTGTTAGAGTGACATTAAAAGCTTTGCCAGAGCTGATGTGGGACACTTCAGCGGAAAAGTGAACTTCCAGGACAAAGGAAAGAGGAAAATAAGTATTTGTCTTGCTGAGAAGAGCCACTTGATCAGTGACGAACTGTACTGGAGCACATTAGACGAGCAAACAAAAGGTGCAGCCTGGAGGTGATCTGTTAAGGTCATGGTGTTTTATTGTTTCAGTGGATGTATGAGGGGTTTTTTCCAAAAAATTGCGATTTTCCCCATTTGTGTTCATGAAAATATATTTTGTTTTTTCGAATCAAATGTAGAGCTGCATGAGGAAAACCTGCTTTAGTGATCAAGAGTGCAACGATGGTGTGACTTGCAATAACTGGAAAACTGCAGTAGCAAGACAAAAAAAACATGATTTTCTTTTCACTGCAGCAGTTTTGCTCAAAAAAGTCAACATAACTTGAATTATATTTAAAATGACCCAAGTCTACATAGGAGGCAGACATCTAACATATAGGGGTTCCATTTGATTGGTCTATGACGTCAAGGGCTCTGAGCGATACGTGTCTCACACTGCAACGACGATAAATTAACGGTTTATTGCGCAGACGTAACCACACGTGTCAACCGTACCTTTCCCTTCTGCTTCAGAGGTTCGATGGTGAGGCTGTCCGATCCGATGTCCACTATGGTTCCCAGCTGGAACCCGTCCGTTGGGTGGGGAGCCCACACCGGCTTCCCATCCTTCATTGCACTTCAGTGAAAGCTCTGGAAAGAAAAAAAAAACAAAACTTATAGAAATGCTGTTTTAGCGGAAGGGTTCAGAAACTAAAGTGTGACGGAATCAAATTCCATGGAGATTGCTTTTATTGACGGAAAGCTAACTATAACTCTCTCAATATGTCTGTTGAACAAGAGCTTCAAACTAAAAGATCTTAACAATAAATGTCCAGAAAAAACTATGTTTGTGCTTGAATATAATTTATTCCCGTGTTTTTTTTCCCTTTTTTTTAAATATAATTTCTAATGCATGTGCACCCATATCAAATTTAACATAGTGACAAATTTCAGTGATTCTTTAAGAGTATTGAAACTCTTACTTTGTATTTAAGGGTAATTTAAGGCTAAAAGAATATTTGATTTTTATTGGTTGCAAAATGCCGAAACCATTGATCAAAACAGCTAAAATAAAAGAAACAAACACAAACTAGATCCACCGTGTGTTCAACTCTCCAGGGCTCTGCGGTGTCCAGAGGACGGACCACAAAGCTTCCGAGTCAAAACAGCAGTGGATCGTGTTACTACGGTGATACTGTTACAGAAAGAGGGTTGTTCTCTCCAGGGAAGAACCGCCACTACCTCTGCTGGGACGAAGCAAGGCACCAGAGAGGCAATTTTATTTTATTGTTGGAGTGGAAAAACATGACAATGATATTTAATAATCTGGCATAGCCGGTTGGCACAAACCTATTTAATATCTCCACTGCCAACACTGCTTCTTTTGTTGAGATAAAACCTGGACTTAATTTAGTTGATAAGGACTTTAAGGCCTCCAAGCTCGGAGCAGGACTGTTGGTGATGAATAATCATCTCATCGTCCCTTTGTTTACACAATCTCTGTAACAAAAATGCAGACCGATTATAATTATTATTTTCGGCTGCACCTGATTCACCACACTTTGAATAAAGAAATACTTAATTTTGTAATATATTTTCTCCAGTATGAGAAAAATGCTACGAGAACATGTTAAAAACATAATTTTCTTTGGACTGGGTTTTTAAGGAATGAGCCTCCTAACCAATTTTTATGTATATTCCAACCTCAACTGTCATAATAACCTTACAAGTTGCTGCACTGGTACCAAAATAAAAAAAAGAAAAATCCCTGCAAAGACACAGATGTGAGATTCCTTCATCCACACAACTGTGGCCATTAAGAAACAAATTACAGCTGCTCGTTCCCATGGGGCCTCCAGCCAAACTGCCAATTCAATAACGGCTGAGTTTTCTGAGGCAACTTAAAATAATTACCTTTCAACAGTGCAGCATTGAGGTCTGCACTACCAGACAAACAAAATCAATTAAGAATATTAAAGTTTCACCCTCTGCTGCGTCCAGGGCCTCTTTTATCAGAGCAGGCTGGCAGCTCTTGAATCTGCAGGACAGCAGGGGTTTGTTGCATCGCTATTGAAGGTCAGCGAAACCTACCTGGGAGCCGAGACATTGCTAGCTCGAAGACCGCCACATTCAAGAAAACTAATATTTACTAAGATTGTATGATTTCAGTCTGCAAACATTTTTTTTAAATTTTCCACTTAAAGGGCCCTACCATGAAAATTCTACTTTTTGAGGTTTTAAATGCATTTTACGGTTCATTCCTCACTATAAAGAACCCCAAAACAGTATTTTGATCCGTTTATGCATTTAAGAGTAATCCTCTAAAAACCACAGTCTGCAGCAGCCCCTCCCATACCCACAAAAACGAGCGGTTGGAAACGTGCATAAATCCCTTCCGCTCTCCTTGGCTTGTTCACATTTAAAGTGGGGTCATCTGAACCCCACAGGACAGTGCACTGAACTTATTTTTATCTTTGATTTTTGAGTTTTTCACTAATGTCCATGGCAAACATAAAATCCTGTCCACCTTTGTCCACATTTGTCATGGAAGGAATCAATATGGTTAGAGTCATCTGGACCCCAAAGATGGCGAAAGGGTTAAAACGTTTACTGTCCTAAACATAATGCAGACTCTGAAATCTTATAAATGCCATTTATAAGAGGATTGCTCTTTAATTGTAAGAACATCACAAAGCTACAATATTAACGGTATTGTAAATTCAAATGTTGCTATTTGGTTAAATGAAACCACGCCCACCTGTCTCTTTTTTCCCCATTTTTCTTGACATTTTTAGCCCAATAATTACAGTAAAAATGCTAATTTTTATGTAAAAACGTCCTGACTATAGATTTGAGAGTTTATTTCTTAGGAAACTTAAAAAAAAAAATTTGACCCATGATTTTATTTTATTACATCATAACGTTAGGATTCCGCTACTACATGTGACCATCACTTATTGTTTACTCTCCTACTGATAATGCATCGTCACATCATCCACACAAAATCCATCATCATATCTCATAAGCAGAGCAATGGCAAACACCAATGCACAAAAAACTATTACCAGGAAGCAAACACAAACAAAAATTAACAACAGACAAAAATATTTTTAAAACAAGTCACAAAATATATCAGAATTGAACTCAAACTATTCTCCTGAGTTTTATGGGAAGTATTTTAAAACATTTCAGCCTCTTATTTGAGAAAAAATGATGATAAAAAGGATCACCTAAATAACCTCAACGTGTCAGCGAGTTAAAAACAGTTGTCTGCAAAAAATCTAGTTATTACACTCACATAATGTTCTGAATAAATATTTCAATGTCTTCACTGGGCTGCAGCAGATAGGCTTCCAGAGTGTGAAAACACCAGATCAAACCTGCTTTTATCCATACATGAAACACACATCGCCTGCAGCACTGCTGAACTATTGAGCAACACCAATAAAAATGGCTTCAGTAAAAGATTAAAGTATCCCAGTGGGTTTTTCCGCTTAACCTTGGTTGTTGCAGAACTTTACGACCTTCCTTTAACCTGTAAATGAGATAATGCGCCTCATTCAAGAGGGTCATCACAGCTGACAGCTAACTACCAGACAAACCTGCAACCTCAGACCTGATCTATATATGCCATTTCATTTATAAAATCGCTTTCTTTTTCAGGAGGTTCATCTGTTAGATTAGAAAACATTCCAGCTGAGGCAGGTTTTCAGCAGCAGAGCTGAGCCTAGACTGAAGCACTCACAATATTTTTTTTTTCTAACCAATGGCTTGCAATCTATTTTTAATTCCCTGTCCTAAATATTTAATTACTTCATACAACTTTAGCTCTACAGCCAACCTGGATCCAGCATGCTCTGAGGCAATGTACACAGCCATTGTTGGTTCAAACTTGAGCTGAAAATGAAAGAAAAGGAGCATCTGACAAGGATTCCAAGAGCAACCTTTGTTTTCTAGAAGTACAAAGATTTAAACCTATAAAACCTAATTTTATTGTATAAATTCAACTGACCAAAAAAATTAGAGCTGATTAGTTGACCTTTAACATATTTTTTTGATAAAGTCCTTGAATTTTTTCAAGAATACAAAATCTGCCTTATGATTTCACCTTATTCTGATTGTGGCAACTGATTTTCTGAGCTATGCGGCGCACAACAATTAGTTAAAATGTTTTAGTTCAACTTATTATGTTAATGCTTAGAAGCTTATTAAGTAAATGCTTAAACTCAATCCAGCAATTTCAGCAAAATATGTCCCACAAGAAATGAATGACAAAGTCTTCAAATTGTGAAATGCTAAGTAGATTAGCAACAAGCCGTTAAATATATTCATGGGCTATGTTTTCATCTTTTATAGTAATTTTTAAAAAAAAATGGAGCTTTATTTTTAGCAACATGCTAACATTTTTGGCTAATTTGTCATCTACTGGGTTTTTATAGGCTATATATAGAGTTTACTTTCTATTTTAGCAATGGGCTAACGTTTTTGACTAATTTAGTTTACTGAGAAATTTTAGGATAGTATGGAGTTTAGCAAGTATTTAAACAATGAGTTAGCTTTTATTGGCTAATTTGACCGCTATTAAGGAGTTTTAGGATAATTTGGAGTTTAGCTCATAATTAAGCTTCACACTAAATATTTTTGCAAAATTTGCATGTATTAGGGATTTTTGAGCAATTTTACAACTATTTTTTTTTTTTTTTTTACTTTTCACCTAGTTTTTTTTACTGTAGCTTTAACCAGTGAACCACAATAGAGGGGTTCAAAAGTCACATGTGGCTCTGCAGACCCTGCATCAGAATTTCCCTGAAGAACAGACCAATGAAAGAATATGATTTCATGACTGAGCATCTGCACAGAAAATACACCAATGTGAGTTTGTTTTTTGGTTTTTTTGCATGTGTTTTTTTTTGGGGGGGGGAATAAAATACAGCAACAGCTGCAAAATTGTGACCACTTCCATAGGAAAAGGGCTTTTGTCTCCATGTTCTTTTAAAAATAAAGAGTTTGCCCAACATTTTTCTCCACAAACGAGTTTGAAGGTGTGAATATGAGGCAATGCAAGCTGAAATAAATTATTCCAAAGTAAAAGTCAAGAAGATTGGATGAAGGTGAAATAAAAGCTCGTCACATCTCGTGTGAAATCTGCAGCTAGCACAAAGCTAAAGGGAACAATGTTTCCACACTACTTTAATGTCCATGTTGATACCTTTATTTTGAAGAGCTGCTTTATTTCTAATGCTCATAATGATTTCACCTTTGCACCCTTGCAAATACACTAAACAATAGAAGTACCTCAAAGGTTAAAAAAAGTCTCAAATATTTTAAAGTCAACACACAACACAGATGCTTCTATTTTGGCAAACTCTAAAGCAGTTCGTTCCATCTCATAGAAAGTGAATGAGTAACCATCTGGACAAATGTCATGAGGATTTTTTTTTCCCTCCATGCTTCATGTGTATTACACATTTAAGCAGCTATTAAGCTTCCTCAAAGCAGAAGTTTGAGCTTTGGGCGGCACATTTCATTGGGAGTGCTACTCGGGTCGGCCTGCAGTTTGTGTGTCAACCCACTCCTCAGCTGACAAACGGAGGATTGTTGCGTGTGTGTGTCATCGCTGTGGTGACCACTCAGTGGGTCACGTGGACAGCAGAGGGCTGGCGGTGAGCTCAGGGACAAATCCCCGACAGCAACCGTCTCTTTACACTGCGCGCAGGAGAGCGAGCACGCGCAACATCAATAACTAAGGTCCATTAGTTTAATCAGCGGCTTATGTCCGACACACTCAACCTTGTTACAGGAACCACCCCCTCTCTTTTAGTTTACTACAGTTTGCTCAAGGGGCGTCACATTCTTGAGGCTTGGCTCTGGTGTGGTCCGCCAAAAAATAACTGACTAAAATGTAATCCAATTAGTGGAAATCAAAGAGTAAAATGGTTAAGAATCGTAGTTTAAAAAATACAAAAATACAAAATTAATGAACAGCCAAAAGCATGGATAAATTCTTCAAATAAAAGTACAAATAACATATTTCAGAGACGAAATGCAAACTTATGGAGAAAAAGCCAGTCCTCTGACTTCTAAAACAGCAAATATTTATATAAAAAGAGATAAAGATATTAGATACGTACTGAAAAATCAATCGGGCAGCAGTTTTGGTTAGGAATGTAAAAAATAGATGCATCGAAAATTGATCGAGCAACAGAAGTATTATGAAGTAGTATGCAGTAAACCACAGATATGAATAAATTATGTTGGTTAAAAGGTATAAAATTAATCAAGACGTAAATAATTGATTTCTGGCAAACTGGAGTTTCTGTTTTTTTCTTCAGTCTTTGCCTTTTCATGAACATGCGATACAAACAAAAAGACGTCCAATCGTAAGTTTGCTTCTTCCTGAATGTTTCTGTCAAATGCCATTTATTATCATTTATTGATGAAAGGCCATATGAATAAGAAATATATAGATTTTAGTGTTTTTGGTAGAAGAATCGGACTATAGTATCGCCAAACAGTTAAATTCTTATTCATCTATTCATGGATCATATATTGAGATGCGTATCGAATTGTATGAGAGGGAAAGATACACATCTCTATTTACAAACTATTAAAAAACTAAAAAACACAAACTTGGCTAACCTGGCTCGTGACATTTCCTTTAGTGTTTTGGACCAAATCCTAAATGTTTAAGTTATGAGTCTAAACCTAAAGATAGACAGATTTCTTATCACTATAAATTATAAATGGTGACATATTTCTCTTTCATGATGCCTAAAGCAACAAAACCCCCCCACAGCATCATGCTTCCACCACCATGTTTAAATTATGACACGATTTTTAAGGGTGGAAAACAACCCTTTTTTTAAAAGCAACTAACAGATTTTTTTTTTTATCTAACATTTTGAAATGTTATTGTGTTTCTGTGAAAAATGTTGCAATAGCTGCAACTCATGTGAGAGAACATATGAACTTAAAAAAAGTTTTGTTTTTTTTTGTTTAGTAAACCATCATGTTTTAGTTCCATAAATAACATATTTAACAGCCAAATCCATCAGCAGATAGAAAATCTAAAGAACTGGCACAAAGTTGGAGAGCAAACTAGGAAAAAGCATTACATAATGCTTCACAGCTATTGCTTAATTGTTCATTTAATTCAACTTCACTTTGCCAAAAGTAGAAATGTAGATCAGCTGTAAGAGAAAACCCGATCGTATTCTGAAAAAACCCAGCAGCATTATTTGTGATCGTTGTCCAGCAGACTTGGAAGCAGGTCGCAGGCTGAAGCTGCACCTACGGATCAGACGAGTTTGAGCAGGGTGTGTTCAAGAAGCGCCAGCTCCCAAATTTATTAATGGAGCAGAAAGACACTTGGCTTTTCTGTCTTTACCCAATATCTAAAATAGTGACTCATATATTGAGTCAAAAATTGTTTCACATCGACACAATCCATACAAATGCAAGTGGAGACGTGTTTGAAATCACTGGAATGCTAGAAACTGAAGTGCTGAGTCATTTCTTCCAACTCCATTTTGATTTAAAAGGTAGAATCAGAAAATAGACTTTTTTTTTTTTAAACTTTACAGTCTCACTCCACTCATACGAGTCATTTTTAAAGCATTCCCAGCAGTCTTCTGATTATAAATATGCAATTTTAGGCAAAAAAATATGAGCCTGTGCTCATTTTCCATTGTGCCTTACATTCTCTCCTGCTAGCTCACAGCGCCTCACAACCCCAAGCAAACATTAGCGGTGATACAAAAATGGCGAACAATATTGGCGCTATCTCAGCCAGACAGTTTTGATCCAGATTCCAGCTCAGAAGAGGAAATCAAAGACATAAGGATCTATTCAGTGGACGCATCACAATGGACGGAGCGGAGCAGGATGATTATGGCCCGCCGATTGTAGTTTGTAAGTCATAACTAAAAGTTCTTTCAAAACGGCCTTTCGTCATGTGCTCCTGTGGGTTACTACCATTAAAATAAAAAAAATACTCAGAAAACAGTTTTAACCCTAATTCTCTCTACATATGTCCCCCATCATGACAAAATGCAAGAAGAACAAGTTGAGAACACAATTTTCATAAGAGTGGGTCTTTAAAGTAGTTTAAATCAATGGAATACAATTTAATCATCTTCTTTAATTAATGTAATCTTTGGGTTTCCCCTTTATTGCATCTATATTAAACTTTTCCACCAGAATTCCATTGTGGGTCTCAAAGTAGAAGCTCATTCTCTCCAAAATATTTTCTTTAATTAAAAGTACATTTCTTTACATCTTTGGGGGTTAAACAAGAAGCCACATTGCAAAGCTTGTGTTATTTTTAATAAAGCAAAGTAATTAATGAATACAAGACTGAGAAACCAACTTTTAGAGTGATATAATAGAAGCTAAAAAAAAAAGCATAATAAAATGATCACTTTAAATAAAAGTCATTGGAAAGGCTTTGTAGCCAAAGCTTGATCTGTTTTTTTTTTTTTTTTTTTTTTAATGTTAACGTTAAAGGTCGACCCGGTCTGTTGGACTGGACTGAAACCAGCGCTTGATGATTTCAGCAAACGCACAGACTTTTTGAAGTGCTGATCTTTTACAAACTCACTGTCATCCAGTTTAAAAATTGACAAGTGTCACGCTCTTCATGTCGAAGTCTAACTCCAATAAAATGCGTCACCGGCAGCTAAAAAGTTGCACATTACAAGCGGAGTGAGAGCGCAGGTGACCCCCGTCAAAGCCAGCGCTCTCTGCAGATCTCCTCACAGAGTCGAGGAAATTCTGAGCACCAAAATGGACAGTCATGTGCACTCCATGTGCGGTCTACATTGCTGTTTCACTGTGACAGCTACCAGCTCCCACCTACATTATGATGCTTCAAGTGTAATTCTTATTTTAAAGAAAGAAAGAAAAACATTTATTGCAGCTTTATATTTCTGAAATGTATCAGTAAATCAGGATAGCAAAACTACTGAATGTGTAGGAGGATTATAACAGGAAACAGAGGCTCTGCAGCATTGAAACAACATTTTTTGGGCTGGGTTGATAACATCGATTAATCAAATTTGAATAGATTTAAACTTAACAGATCAATAATCAGTTCTTACAAAATATAAATCGATTTAGCACATAAAGCTAAAGTCAGCTAGCTTGATGCTAACATTTAATGGACTTATATGTGCATACCTATATGACGGCTAATGCTAACACTTAAACATACATTGTTGACTAAATGAACATCTTTATAAACTCACAGGCAATAATTTTCCAAACTCTTAACAAAATATTTTTTAAAGTAACCATTTGTAATCAGAGACAGTTTTTTCCTCATACTTTCTTCTTCTGTATTAAGGTGTAATGCTATAGCGCGATCGTCAACTATTGTCCAAACTGAAACGTCCTCCAGGAGAAGCAGAACAATGTTTACAATGTTAATGATCTGAACAGTTTTGCTAGAACCTCTTCTTTAGAGAAACCACGTAACACTGTATGCCATCAACAATCTCATTATTTCACTAATACATTTTACAGTATATGAACTGGATCACATTAATATAATTATATTCAAAATTTATAGCAGATTATCAATGTATCTCTAAAAAAATGTGTATTAATGTGTAAACATAAAATTGGTTAGAAAGAATTAAAAAAAATTGGAATAGAATTAAATCGTTTCTGGAAATTAGTATTGATACCCAGCCCTAGAAATTTTGGAGAAAGTTTTCTTAATTTGGTCAAAATTCTACCGACAAAAGAAGTAACTACCAATTTAAATAGTGGCTAAACAGCTAGAACTATAAAGTACTTTATTTAGCAGGACATATTTCCAATTTAGGAACAAAAAGACAAGAATAGAGGCAGAAGTCTTTGAAGGTACAAAACCGGCGTGAAGCTTCCTTTGCTTCTATACCAGTGTGACTAAAAATACACATCAAGTGAGTCAAAGTTTTGCAAAGACAAACATTTGCTTTCCTCCTGTATCCCATCTTCATGACAGTAATCCCACACCGTGAATGCAGAAGCGTCCTCGCAGCCTGTCGTGGGTTTGACACACGAAGACATTTCAAGCAGGAAGTGTCCAGCATGGCAATGGCTCCAGTCAATTGAAAAGAGTTGGATCAGCTCATTTGCGTAAAAAAGCTAAACAGACGTGGAGTGTTTGGATAAAGAGGGGGATAAAACATTCAGAATCTGTAATTGTGAATGACATAATTTTCTGCGCAAGTCCTCAGAGCGACCAGATGCATGGAAGCAGAAGAGCAACAGATAAAAAAAACAGACAAAAAAACAACTAAGTGTGCAAAGACCTAAAAAAAAAAAAAAAAAGCTCAATTGGACTCAGATCAAAGGCCCCACTAGCTAACATTTTTACAACATCCTAAGTAGTCAAAGTTAACCCTGTGTGCCCTCAAAACATGCTACTTTATGGTGAGTTGAAAGTTTGGGCTTTTCCATTTCATCAGTCATCCAGGTTTGTGTTTAACTGTTATTATATCCAAAGTTTCTGCTCAAGCAAATGTTGGCCTCAAAAATTCCTGATCTCAAAACTCAGTTCTCAATAAAGGAGCATTGTTTAACTGACGTGTATATTTTTTTAAAACCATTTATTAGCTTTTGCTTATTTTTGCATTTTGCATATCTAAAGTAAACTCCAGTCCGGGCCTGAATATGCAAACGAGCTTGCAGACAATAACAACTTGTAACACCTGACTGCCAGGAACCATGGCTTTAAATAGAGTCGTGGGATCTGAAAAGGACATTTAGTGTTTTCAAACAAATGTTCTGGTCCAACACCAGCTAAATAAAACAGAGGCAGTATTAGGACAGAAGTCACAAAAAACATTGTAAAAAAGGAGAACTAGGTGAAAACAGCTGTAAGCAAACCATAGATTAATTCTTCTTCTACTGTGATGTCATCATTCTTTTCTATTAATACTTTACTTTAAACAACAATTGTAAAATTACAAAGACTATGTAGACAAAAGACAAAATAATATGTTTTGCTCACAAGATTCACTAAAATGAACTGGATGTCTTTTTAATGCCTTTTTATCTCAACTAATAAAACAATTCTGTAGAATAAACTTAATAATACACCAGTCTCTGCAATTGGTGTTTGAACGACCACTTTCAATATAAACTATGTAAAACTATGATCAGGTGTCGCCATGTACCCTTTTCTGTGACGTCAGACAAAATGGCGACAGGGCAGAAAATGCAAAAAGTGACTTTCGGTGTCTAGGTTTGGAACGAGAAATCTGAAGGCTATTCAACAGTTTTACCTAAATAATAAAAGGTAACCTTACCAATTTTAATAGAAAAATGTACAATATTCATTTTATGAGAGTCCTGCTGAATTGTATTTTCATTTCCTCTCTTAGATCATTCCCAATTTTAAGTACAAATTTGAATAATCCTCCAATATTAGAGGTTTTATTGAAAATATTCTTTCACTTGAGCAGATATTATTCTAACGGTTTCCATTTTTGCTGATATCATTGGTACATATTTTAAGTGGGATCAGCACAAAAGCCAGTAGAAATTCCTGTTGGCCACATTTAATATCTTCGGCAAAGATGCACATCGCTGCCTTGGCCGTACACATTTTATTTGCTTCCCAGGATAAATTTACTTGTTGTTCTACGGGAAAGTTTAGGGAATAATTTTAAAAACAGGAATGGTTTGGTTCAGCAATCGAACCACATATTTTCAGCTTTCAAAATAAAAGCGGCCAAGTAAAAAAAATAATCTCTGGGCGAATGTATTTTGTAACATTACGTGGAAATAGTCACTGTCATATTTTTGGCAACAGTTTTCAATTAATTTGATTTTTACTTTTTTTATCCCGGAGATCAGACACAGTTATGAGCAAAAGCAGAGAGGAGCAACAGAACCTCGGCTGAGCTAACAGCAGCTCACTGACCGTAGTAGAAAACATTACTACTTACTTTAATGTCAGATACGCTGGAATTGTCTGACTTTTGTTCTGTTTACAAGGATTATGTGAGCATGGAAATGTATGCAACTTTTAACAAGTGAGAAAAGATCTTCTGCAGTCTACAACCCAAAGCTAATGCTAGTGTTAGCATTAGCACAGATTAGAAGCAGCTGTGGAGTTTTCTGCAGGACTACCGACACTTGTACTTTAATTTGTGAAAGATCTTAGAGGGGAAAACAAATATAACCTGGTAGAATATTTCTAAAATAAATATTGTAAAAATTTATGTTACAGTTGGTTAGGTTACCTTTTGTTATTTACGTAAAATTGCTTTAAACAGCGTTCAGCTGTCAGCTTTACCATTCTAAACCAGACACTCTGCTCTATTTCCCTGGTTGTCGACTGGTACCGGTCTGTGGGTCACTTGGTACCCCAATTCTGATTCTGGAGGATATTTAGAAAAATACTGAATTCTCTCTCCACCACATCCACCTTTGAAGCATGTTAAGCATGAGCCTTGGTCACTTGTCTTACTACATTCTTATCACATCATCACGAAATTGGAAGCTAGAAAAGTCAACAAAAACAAACATCTTTGGAAAGTTCCTTTGCGCAAAATGCCAGTAAGGAGACAGAAGAAGAGCCTAACTGCATTTAACAGGAGGTCAAAAATACAGATTTGTTGCATTTATGATTCCAAGCTCTGTTTAAAACTGCTAATATAGCTATCGCTAGAATCGTGTTCTTTTTTATGCTCAGAAAATATCAGTTATGTCTGCTTAATTATTTAATACAATTATATTTAAACGTTACACCTTAAAGCTGTTGTAACATAAACAACATTCCTTGCTTTCAAAACCATAGCTATAAATAATATTTTCTTTATTTTGTTTGACTGAAGCTAAAAAACTGGTGTCAAAATGTCACTTTGTTTCTCTGTCAAGTTTAGGAGCAGCAAGACTTTTATTTTGACAGTGGATCCTTTACAGACTTTCACTCTGATCAAAGTTCGGAAAGCCAACGCCCTGCTTGAACAAGAGCACCACAAAAATACACCTCGTCTACCTCTGGGTAAACTAAAGACAAATGCCAGTGGGCAGCAGCTGCCTCCTTTTTCGACTTTCCCATAATACCACACACTGAAACAAGCATACAAAAAAGCCTGGCGTCCTCATAAACTCGTATTTCAAACACTGGTGAATCAAGCAAAGACAAGGCGTGACTTCATTTGGTAGGTTTTCAGTTTCAAAGGTCAATAGCACGTGATCAAGTCCGAGCGAGTAGACAAATGGATGCCTTTTCTGTTGTCATGGTTACAACCTTGTCTGATATGACAATGGCTTTCTAACCATGGCTGCCACTGGTTTTACATTTTGAAATGAGCTTAGCCAGCCTCACAAATACAACAGGAGAATTGTGCCTTCAGATACAAAAACTGGTGATTAAAGGTAGATTAAGCTACCGTTTTGCTGTCACATTGTGTGTTTGAAGTTTGTGACTTTAATAAACAGAAACAACACTGGAACATACACATCCTTAGCCCAAAGTTTCTTACATTTCCAGACTTTACAAGCCAAGCTTAAAGTGATAAAATTAATTTACAGTCTGCTTTAGAAACATCAAACATTACTCTGATGTTTACTTTGATGTTTCACGGCTGTCCTTTCATCTTTAAAGGAAGTCAATTCCCTTGAGGTCAAAGTTTATTTTTTAGTTCTTAAACCATAATGGCCGAAATGTTTTAACTATTATATATCAATACATTAAAAAAAGCAAGTGATTTACTCATTCCAAGTCAGGGTTCTCAAACTCCATTTACCCTGGAGCCACTGAAGGCTGGGCCGTACGGGGTTCCACTTGTGTCAAAAGCATGTTGTTGCGTCCACTGTCCATATCTTTGTCCATTGTCTTTGTCTACTGAACAAGTTTATTAAATATTTGTTCATGTCTATGCACTACTGACCAATATCTTCTTCGTATCTTGTAAAAGACAGGGGCTAATGACGCTAGCAACTGTTGCTAGCATCATTAGGACTTTTCTGACAACCAGATCCAACGGCCAAGGCAAAGTTTTAAGATGAAACATCACAAAGCAAATACAAAGCTACCATCAAAGAATTGAGGACATGCAGAAGATATTGCTTAGTAGACATTGAACTTTCATTTTAAGGCGAGGGCAACAAAATATCAACTTGGGGGCCGCAAATGGCCTGCGGGCTGCCAGTTTAAAACCCCTGTTATAGGTACACAAACACCTAAATAGTGTATTCCTTTTCGTCAGTAACAGCGAGAATTTTTTCCCACCACTGACAGTCTTTGAGAAAAAAAAAAGCCACAAAAGACGGGGCATTAAACCTCCACGATGTACTTATAAATTCTATGTTTTTTTGTTTAAGGCAATGATAGATTAAGTGGAATCCCAGATTTACTGGAACGTTGCAAATTAGTGAACATGAAGGGGTGAAAAACAATGTGTTTACTGAGGCTTTAGTGCAAAGAAATCAAGATCACATGCACTCTATTTATTCAATTTGTGGTCATCTTTGTTGCATTTAATGATAGGTGACAGGAGAATGATGTCAAACGTGTCACAGTGCTAATGCCCTGAATTGCTACCTTACCAACCAAGTGGTTCACGCCATACCTCATACCATACCAACAGGCCTGACCTGTGGCGTTTGATTTAAACTGGTGGGAAAAAAAATGATCCACCCAATATCAATGCAAGCATTGTTACTAGTGTAGCAAAAAGCAACAAAATTATGTTCTCAAAACTTATTTCCATAATCAAAATGTTACAGGCTGCCAGCGGAACATTAAAGATTAACCTGTTCAATGATGCTATTCGAGATGACACAAAGGTTCAATCACATTTCATTGGGATTTTGTTCAAAATTAGTCCTCAACTTAAGTCCAGACGATTGGCCTTCAAGCTTCGACTCTCCTGTAGAATCTGGAGGTATTTTTGTGTTGGAGTCAAAGCACAACAAACTAAGGAGTACCGGCTCGTTTGAGCTCCCCCAAGGACCACAAACCCCAGGAGTGTGGCAGCTGGGCTCACAGACAGCTTGTAAGCCGATACTCATCGTCATCAACAGCAAGAGGTCTGCTCAGTGTGGCGTGACTAATTCAGCTCACATTCCCCTAATTACAAAGGCTGATGGGGACTGGGGGAGCACCATTAATGCATCTCTATCAGAAACGAGATACGCCTGAACTTTCCTGCTCCGTCGGTGGGGGAAAGTTGATGCTACTCTCTGTTTTATTGTTTTATCCTGGTTTGGTACTTTACAAATAGGGCTGTAACGAGTATGCCGGTGCTCGGACACTTGCGATCTTCACCCGAAAATTCAAGTACGAATATTCGTGACGTCCAAGATCGCTGATTTGCGATCTTTATAAATATAGTAGAGAGTAGTAAAATATTATCAAAATATCATCTGGGACTGAGGTATTTTTGCTCTGAAATGCAGATTAATGTTGGATTTTAAGTTTACAAAGCTGAAAGAGTAGTGGTGCCGTCACAGTCATCTTCATGACAGTGAGCTTCCGGTTTTCAAAATAAAACTAGCGAGAGCTTTTTTCCGTTCAAAAACTGACACTAAAATTCTGCTCACTGATATAACTACTGAAAAAATGAATTAGCTTTGACACCAAAGCTTTAGCTCCAGTGTTTACATACTTTTGATTATGATAACTCTAAGCAACGATCCACATCCCCACTTACAAAAAATCTCAAACTAGTTCGATGCTGATAACAAAAAGTTTGGGGGCAGTACCTGAGCAGGTTAGCCCGCCCCTCCCGCAGGGTTGAGCAGAAGGACATAGAAGTCAAGCTGGGACAGCCGAACCATATTTACTGTCAACTGTGTTCCTGTTGCTATAAATGATGGTTTATGTTGTACCAACTATAGAGGGTGGATGTGTAGGCTAAAACACTGTGTGATTAGGAAGTAGAGAGAAACAAATACAGGTCATGAGATTATCATGAGCATTGATAGAAAGAGAAAAATGCAGATTTATGGCCTGATGTCACAAAGCAACAAGAAACAGGAAGGAAAGGTGAAGAATTTCCATAGCTTAACACCCAATAAAGAAACAACCTGAGTGCTTAAAATTTGTTCTCCACATCTGGTGAGTGGGCAGTAATGACCGCTTTCAGGACTATTTGGTGTTTTACCCCACAATCCATCCTCTAAATGTCAAGCAAGGAGGCAATGGGTCCCACACAATGACTGGGTTGTGGATTTGAAGCCTCAGACTCCCAGTCTGGAAGGCAGACACTCCACACATGACCAGGGGTCCCCCAAACTTTTTCTTGTGAGGGTCACATAACTGTTGTTCTCTGATGGGGGGCTGGGGTCGTTTTGTGGGCTTACCGCCTAAACGTAAACATTTATGTCTTTCAAGAAAGCTACACATGGACAAATTTAAATAATTCATTTCTGTAATTATCACAGACAAAAATATTGAAAAGAGTTAAAATGAAACCAATAAATAGTCTATCTTCTCCTGTCACAGTTCAGACTGAAAAAGAGTGGAATACAAAGTCTCAATCCGTCAGGTTGAGAAAAAAAAAAAAGATGTGTCACTGATGGTGTTTGGGGGGCCGGGCCAAATGTGGAGGCTGGCTAGATTCGGGCTGTCGTTTGGGTACCCTTAGCTGGTCAAAGCCTCTGTGGCTGACGAGTTGGTTCAAAGTGGAGGAATTGTTGAGGTTTTTCTCCAAATAATAGGGCCGGGAATCACTGGGTACCTCACGTTATGATGCAATACATGGCTCACAATATCCATTATATCACGATACTTCAATAATTGGTATAAAAAAAAAAAAAAAAAGAAAAAAAAGTCTCTAATAACTCACATTATATAGAAGAACACATGTTTGGGGAAAATATATACATATTTATTTTTTTAGCTTGAACACAATCATAATAAACGTGTGTCTTATTTTGTACAACAAATAATAGACACTTTTGTTCAAATCGGTAATGCTACATATTTGGCAAGCATTGACATCAATTGAATTGGAATTGCCTGTAAGATTCCGTGTTGATAATAGTAAACATAAACAGCAGTGCCACTACTTAGTGCAAAATTTTTGTAAACAGAAAAAAATGTATACAATTCAAGTAGCTGCCAGACACATTGGTTCTCATGACAGTCAGTCTTGCAATAACTGTTGTCATTCAAGAAGAGGACCAGTCAGGTCTGCACGCATCTTCAACAACAACCCGCTGCTTCGATTTGTGATGATATAAAATCTAACACACAAAACCTGTATGTATAGATGGAGGGTGGGGGGTTGGCTTTTATTGTATATGTTTTTGTTTTTAATGTAAAGCGCTTGGAGCTGCGCGAAGCATGAGAAGCGCTTTTTTTTTTTTTTTTTTTTTTTTATAAATAAAGTTTGATTTGATTTGATGAACAATGGATCCATGAAATATAGAAATGTCAAATTGCCTGAGAAATAAAAATGGAAAGTATCATTCTAAAAACAAGAAGGTACCCCTCTTATGGTGTCTAGGGCTGACTAGATTAGTCGACTAATCGACGACTAATCAACTATTAAAATATTCGCCAACTAATCTAATAGGTGATTAGACATTACCTTATATTATATGAGGTTGGAGTGTAGTAAATCTGAAAGTTATAATGACATCATGCTAGCGTTTTGGACTATTTTGGCATGTATTAAGGTTTTTGGCACTATTTTGGAGTTTAGCTAATATTTCAGCAGTACGCCAGCTGTTTTGGCTAACTTGAGCATTTTTTTTTCAGTTTTTTTAGGCTAATTTGGCATTTAACTAATATAGATGGCTATCAGCTTCAGCATTTTCGGCTATTAGCTTCAGAGTTTTTAGCTATTAATTTCAGCATCGTCATCAGCCAAATCCAGCTTAACAGCATTCACACTAGCATTATCATAGGTAATTCTATATATTTAGTTTAGTATATTTAGTTTTCATCTATCATATTGTCTTTATTTTTAGTTAGTTTAAAGCCAATGATGGTTAAGATGTGCATGACCTGATTAGTTGACTAATAGGAAAAAAATAATCGGTGATTAGTCGACTTTTAAAAATTGTTTGTGGCAGCACTAATGGTGTCCAGATAAAATTAGCATCCAAGCAGGTTGTTCTATTTGTAAAGCCATCTAAATATATTTGGACCTGTGACTGTATACTGATCTATTTTCAAAGCATTCTCAGAGGTTTTTTAATTATGACTATGTCGTTTTTAGCCAAAAATCTAGAAAACGTGATGTGTTTTAAGATATAGTTTCTGCAGAATTCATAAGAAATTTATCATTGAGTTATCGGCGGGACTGTTGACACGGAATAAGCCGGCACCAATTTCCCATCAACCCTTTGTTTACACCAGGAGTGTCAAACTCAATTGCACAAGAAGCCAAAACACCCCTTAAGTTGCAGGCTGAACAGTATTAACATTTACTGAACACTCAAAAACTACATTTTTAAACTTTAAAACTGTAACTTTTTAATATAATTATGAACTAGATATAGCGTTACATGCAATACTGCTAGTGTGAATGCTGTAAGCTGAATTTGGCAGCTAAAGATGCTAGTGCTGAAAGCTGAATATGCTGAAACTGTTAGCTAAAAATGTTGAAGCTGTAAATGCTGAAGCTAGTAACTGAAAATGCTGAAGCTGATAGCTGAAAGTGCTGTAGTTAATAGCTAAAAATTGCTATGGTTAATAGCTAAAAATGCTGAAGCTAATAGCTGAAAATGCTAAAGCTAATAACTGAAAACGCGAAGCTGAAAACCAGCTAAAATATTAGCTAAATGTCAAATGAGCATAAAAAACTAAAAGAAAAAAAACTTAGGTTGGCCAAAACAGCTAGCATATAGCTGAAAAAAAAAACTTCAAAATAGCTTAAACAACTAAAAGAAAAAAAATTAGCTGAAACAGCTAGCATGTAGCTGAAATATTAAATAAACTCCAAAAGAGCCTAAAAAATCTTAGTGAAAGCCAAAATAGTCCAAAAAGCTAGCAGAGTGCCAATTTCTGACTTTGACAGGTGGTCAACACTCTCTCCAGCTAGCCAACAACAGCCCCTCTCAACCCAAACTTAACATTTGTGGTACAACAAAAATGTTGAACAATATTAGAACTTTCAAGCCATACAATTTAGATCCAGATTCCAGCTCAAACGAGGAAAACAAAGACGTTCATGGATCCATTTGTCTACAAGTGGATGTATCAGAAGGGAGATGAGCTTGTAGCCTGCTGATTGTAGTTTGTACATAGCAACTAAGCTTTTGTTTGAATAAAGAAATACTCAAATATCTTAATTTTCTTTATAAATCTCCTCCATAATGAGAAAAATCCAACAAGAACTTGTTAAAATAAAAACAATAAAACACATTTTTATTAGACTGGGTCTTTAAGCCAATTCTAGTAGTAAAGTGGAGAACAACTAAAAGAATGAATGGGTTTTCCGGAGGTCACTATATGACTCAAGAGGTGGCTGAACTTTTGCTCAAGTGTCAAAGTCCAGATACTTACGAATATCATTTCTAATGGTTTCATAAACCTCCATACGCAACAATCCACCCCTTGTACCCAATAAACGTTCCTTTACACTCCCACTCTACAAAAGTAAGGAAACTTTCAATCTATAATGAAAGTATTATAGCTGTCTATTCATGTTCTCTTTTGTTTGACGCATTCTACAAAGGGAAAGGCGTGTTCACGAGGTGTGCAAATACCAGTGGAAGTATGTACTTTGTGCAAAAAACTGCAAAAAAACAATAAAAAATGGTCTTTGAAGCACTTCTTGTCAAAATAATTACTTAAACCGATAAATTTGAGAGGGTAACGGTTATTTTTTTTTAATGATCTGGTTTCATAATTGAACATTTAGGAACAATAGTTCAGTTTAAAGGCAAAAATCACCCTGCAATTTCTTACATTAGCTTCAAATTCTTATTTGGTGCATAAATAAGTGTTATTTAAATACTAGCAACTAGTTCACCACCAGACTTGAGTTATGCATGATCCAAATAATCCACTAAGCAACACAATGATAATTCCCTTTAACAGAACTTGGATCCAGAGCTCAGGAACTGGTGAACTTTCCTACAATACATGCCATTTCCTGTTGTGACATGATGCAACTATCCCAATCATCTCCTTTCTTCCTGAAGTCGTGCAGCCCTGATACTCTTTCTCGCGTTCTGCTCAGTTGCAATGCAAAGGGCAACTTGGACAAGGAAGTGCATGCACTTTATGGCAACTCAGCCATAAAACAAGAATGTTATTAGGGAAGCTTTTTTTTTTCCAGGATTTAGGAGTTGGAGAAGCCTCCACCCAACAGGAAGATATGTTGAGGAAGACCCACTTAAGCTCTGATAATGAAGTTCAAACGTGAGCTAAAAATAAATCTTATCGTATTAAGGCATAGTGCAGAAAAACACCCATGAACAGCAGAAGACAAGATGACACAGGGATTCATAAGCATGAAGCCCAGGATGAAAACAATGAGAGCTCTTATATAATCATGCAACACATAAAGCTTGCAGCTTGTTCTCTGTATCTGCTGAAAGGAAGATCATTTTTCAATAGTGATAAAGCAATGATAGAAAAATAATTCCATCAGCTAATGCTATTTGAGTGCAGACCATGTCCAGAGGCTCCCCTCCCCGGCTTTAGCAGCAGTCTGCAGGCCGCGGCCGGGCTTCGCAGCGGACGGTGAAGAACAACGCAGCCCCCCGCGGCAGCAGCTTCCCACCGCGAGGAAAAACGCACGCGCCCGCCGTCATTCCATCAACGAAGCTTTAAAACTGTCCGTTTGAGGGCGCCCAGCGTCACGACAACAAAGCCCAACGAATGCCAGCCCTCCAGTGAAAATGTACATTTAAGGGGAGGCTGGGAGCACTGTAGTTCGGCTCTCGGCTCGGTGAGGCCGGGTCGCTGACAGACGGGCTCGCGGGCTGCGGGGCTGCTAGCACCGGGACACCACAGCCAGTCGGCTCGCGCCCCTGAAGGTGTAGCTTCGTTTGGCATACCGGCACTACCTACCTCGTCTTAATGGAAGCTCCTGGGACTCCAAAAGTTGCTTTGTATCAAAATATATACGAGTTTTGCTTCTGTTAAATCCCCCCCAAAAAGGAGAGTAGAGCTTGAGGCCGAGCCGGCTGCGTCCACGGGATTTTTCTCAGCTCCAGCCGTCTGGTCCACACTCCTCCCGTCCGGCAGCCTCCCACTCCCGCAGCAGCACTGGGAAACGGGCCCCGTGACGTCACAGCAACATTATATACTGCCCAGCGGAAGGATTCCTACAGAGGGCGCTGTGCTCAAACTCAGCTTTTATGAAGGAAAAAGGTGGGATAACCCCACTCATCCACCTGCGGGGATGCACGCTGTGATTAGTCATACTAATGTGTGACGGAATTTTATTTTTTTTATTGAGAAATGTACCAATTTTTTTGTTAATTCGTGTGGCTCGTTGCTGTAAAAAGATTTTGCAGGTTTATTGGAAAATTGTTGACAAATAGTAGTTTGGGGACTTTTTCGTTTTTGTGAACATATTTTTTGCTGCAATGTTGACCACGTGTCAAAGTCAAGGCCCGGGGGCCGGATCTGGCCCTCTGGGTAATTATATCCTCCTGATCATTTCTTTTTATTGCGATTAATGGCTCAATGTTATCTTGCACTTATTTCTAACTTGTGTAATTTTTGCAAAAATATATTATTCTGGAGAGTAAAATATTAAAAGTTATTTAAGGTTTAAGTTGATTTATTCTGGAATAAGATTCCTGCCTTTTATTATTCATAATTATGTTAAAAAGTTATGGTTTTTAAGTTTTGAAAATTGGCATTTTGCTAGCTTTTTGGACTATTTTGGAATTTACAAAGATTTTTTAGGCTATTTTGGAGTTTAGCTAAAATTTCAGCTACATGCTAGCCGTTTTGGCTAATTTAGGCTTTTTTTTTAGACTGTTTTGGAGTTAGGCTAATATTTACATGCTAGCTGTTTTGGCTAAATGAGGCTTTTTTTCAGGTTTTAGGCTATTTTGAAGTTAAGTTTTCAGCTACATGCTAGCTTGTTTTGGCTAATTTGGCATTTTCAGCAACCACATTAAGCTTACAGCATTCACTCTAGCATTATCGCTGGTAATGCTATATATCTAGTTCATAATGATGTTAAAAAGTTACGGTTTTAGAGGTTTAAAAATTTGTTTTAATGCGTTCAATAAATATATATCCTGTTCCGCCCCCAAAATAAAGCGCGTTTTGGATTTTGGCCCCTTGTCCGATTGAGTTTGACACCCCTGATGTAGACCCCTGCAATTGCAACTTTTAAGCAAATTCTATCAGTTTTACCATTCCTTCCCATTAGAATATTATGTTTTATTTATTTACAACTTTCTCTATCACGACTATGAGTTTGCAACATGTTGGTAATTCACATACATTTTTGTCTGTCTGTATCAACAGACCTGTAACTGAGCTTTTGTGTCTGCTTCTGCTTTTTTTATTTTTCTTTTAAACGGATGTAAATCAATGGTCTGGTGTTTCTCATGAACTATAAAATAGTTCCTGAGAGGCTCTAACACACTTCCACTCTGCCATTTCCTGCATTTATGAACCACAAATATTTAAACGATCAACATATCAAAACTCCAAACACGAATGTTGTTGGACAACGAGAAGATCTTGTCATCGTAAATGAACTAGAACCAAAACCACAGTTTTCCACAGGTTCACATTTACATCTGTTTGTTTGCTGAGGGTTAAGACACAAACTATTCTGCTCCACTCTGACAGATAAAACCCATGCATACACGTGCATAGCAAAAAATCTGCATTTCAGCTCCGTCACACGTGTTCAGTGATCTCAATCTGAGGAAGCTGTGGGTCCTTTGTTAGTTGAGTTTTGATTTCTTTTTAATGGTTCATCATGTTAAATTTGTGTGGTTCAATTTCGGTTTCACATTACTTTTGACAATATTGTTAAAGTTCTGTTGACTGGGGAAGTGGTATTTTGTGTATTATTTTTCCTACAGCTTTATATCTCTTTGATGCTTATTTGTGTTTTTTGTCTTATTGTCACCCTTTATGGCGATGTGTGTCTTTTATGTAACTTTTACATATCACGCATACTTCTAAAGCTTCTTTTTTCTCACAAAAAAAAAATTAAAAATTATGTCAGAGTTTAAATTCTACTTTTTAAAATATGTATATAATATTAAAATTATATAACAAAGTTATAAAAGTATGAGCTGACATTTATGCAAATACAGTACATATATATACATACATGAAGTATCGGGTCTTCTAATCTCTTTTTTTCCAAGGATCCATGTCTTACATTTTTTACTTTCCAGTCCTTTAGATGTGATATAGTTTGATATTATTTATTTCTAGTTCTTCAAAAACTTCAACTAAATCAAGTAAGAACAGACTGAATACAGTTCATATATTCAGTACTGCCCATATGTTGACCTGACATGCTCTGTGCAGTAATCCAGTCGTCTCGATTTGAATAACAACCTGATGATACTGCTCAGTTTTGGTTTCTAGTGAATAGTTTAGTTCAAATTAGACATTTATTTTTCTGATAAAATTCACTTTTTTTTTCAAAATCGACAATGTTTATTAGAATCTATTAACATTTAGTTTTTGATGTATGATTAGAAATTCCTTTTTAAAAATTAAAGCTGATTTATGAGCAGCCAAAGTCAGCAAATAATACTAATCAGCCAATGAGTTCCTATAAACGAGAGCATCAATGAACACAAAAGAATATAGTTTGTTCTTTAGCGTCACAAAAAAAAAAATTGCGTGAGTGATTTATGTAACCCAATCCAGGAGCGTAATTTCAGAGGAAACCATTTTCATTTATATTTGCAACACAACCGCTTTGAATTTGGTTTTGCATGTAAAAACACGCACGCATTCAGTCACAAATGGCGACTCCACAAGCTTTAGTTATGCTTCATAAAAATTGTCAAAAATCTCAATCGATTGCATGTTTGTGTAAAACTTTTGCCTTAATCTGCAATAGTTAAAGACAATTTGGGGAAGTTTCTCAAAGAATGTAAATATTTTAAAACTTCATCAAAGGGGCAAATAAAATAAAAGGCAGAGAAAATGTTTGTGCATTTAAGTTTTTTTTAATGTTGAAAATTCCTCCCATTGACAACAAGTATGTAACTATGCTTTCTTAAATGCTTAGCTGGAAGTTTCCCAAAACAGCTTTCTTTTTTGTTTTGCGCATAGACGGAGTGTTAAGGAGCAACATTTTTTTTTTTTTACCATTGTTATTCTTCTTCCTCGACACAACCTAAAGCATCAAAAATAATGCAAGAATGAAACAGTATCTTCTGCACAGATCCTCGCAGACACCAGAACATCTATGAATATAACTTAATGAGTCACTTATGGAGGATTGGTAAAACGGTATTTTACAAAGGCAGCAGAAAAACTCCAGCATATTTACATTGAATGTCTTTAATACAAACATGAAAGTGTGGTTGCCTGTGCAAGGCGCGAGACCACGTGAGAAATGTTTTAGTGAAACCAGCAGCATATGATCCAGTTCAGCCCATGTGGAGCTCAGAGGGAAACGCACAGGGATGGATGGATGGATGGTGTGGATATTTCAAGGGCTGATGGCCATCTTTCCTTTCACTTCAGATGTCTCCTGGATGTCTGGCTCCTCAGAGGAGCCCAGCGGAGTCTCCTCCTCTTTTGACTCCATGCTGGGTTCCTGTTGCGCCTGCAGCGTCAGGATCAGCTCCTTGATCTCCTCGCGTTTCGTCTTCATCCTCTGCTGTGGAAACCACTCGGACAAGTTCATGGGCAGATGGAAACTGGGAAGGGGATTCTAGGGTGGAAAAAAAAAATCTTAAATGCATCTGTGCTCTTATTCATAACGAATATATTTAAAGAAATTCACTCCAATCACCTTTTGTTCTTTTGTAAAAGTGTTTTTTTAATTAAGAGGATGCAGTTTTTAGCTACAATCAAAGAGCCTGTGTCATTTTTTTTTTTTTTTTTTACACATTTTATCCACATCGCGGTAGTTCATTAGAAATTTGCCTCTAAAATGTGGGTGGGAGAGTTGGGGTGGAGAAATCCTGCCCCCTTCCCCATCGCTTCAAACCTGAGCTTTTTCACACAATGTGTTTTTAAATGCTCCTTAACCAACATGGTTTGAATAAAATACTTAGAAAAGCCCTTTTAATGTATGTTAATATATGTCCTCCACCATGAGGACACCAAAAACATGATTTTGAATGAAGTGGGTCATTAAAGCAGTACCCATGACAATTTTTTTAATTTAAAAAAAACACTCCATGTAGTGTTTTAATTATAATTATGACATTTTTTAACCAAAATCCTGTAACCAAAGTGTCTTAGAAACCCCTTTTTTCTGAAGCTTCTGTTTCCAAAATCCCCTCTGAGTGGGCGTGGCCTTTGGACCTGAGCTGAGCAGCCCTGCCCCTGATCCCTCAGTAAAAGACCAGAAATTTTGTTAAAAAACTTTGAAAGGATGAAATTGACCTAATTTTCTAAAAATTTTGTAGTAAAACTGCTTTTAAACCCCTGATAGATACCAATAATATTTAGTGTGATGCTTAAATATGAGCTAATCTCCAAATTAACCCAAAAAATCTTAGTAGAGGCAAAATTAGCAAAGAAAAGTCAGCTTGTTGCATAAATACTAGCTTAATTCCTCAGTAAACTAAATTAGCTTATTGCTAAAATAGATGCTAAACAATAAATTAGCCGAAAAACTCCCCATTAAATAACAAAAAAGCCAAAAACGTTAGCATGTTGCTAAAATATTAGCAATCTCCCAATTTTTTGAAAATTACCATAAAAGATGAAAGCATAGTCCATGAATATTTGTAAAGGTTTGTTACTAATCTAGTTCATATTTTGAAATTTGAAGACTTTCTCATTTATTTCATATGGGGCGAATTTTGCTCAATATTAAAAAAAAAAAAAAAAACATTAAAGTTCATACCAAAAGTACAAGCAATAATGTCCTGAACGAGCTGAACATTTTGATACCCAGATTCATGAAATTTCTGAAAGTGTGAATTCTTACTAAGCATTCACACAATAAAGAACAGGGTTGGGGAAGTTCTGACCTCAAAGAAGCTCTCCACATACTGCAGGACGTAAACCCCACAGTCGCTGAAGTTGTCCTGCTGAGGCACGCGTGGACTGGAGCCCTTCATCACCTCCTTACTAAAGCTTCGCTGGGTGCCTTTGCGCACCTCCCACTCCACCTCCAGGTATCTACAGAGAATGTCACAAGCTTTTCAATGCCCACCCGTCTTCGAGGGGATAAATTAGGCTAAAAAAAAAAGTCAACATTTTACGTTTTGGCTTTCAGGACACAAATTTAGCTTTAAATATGTGGGGTTTTTTTAAACTTAAAATTTTACCTTTTTAGTGGCAATAATAGTGACTTGAATGCATCAATTCATAAATTGCAGGTACTTGCACACTACTTCACACCGACCTATTCAAACAAATTCACAGCAGTGCAGGAGCAGCTATGTTGCTCAACCTGACTCACCAGAGGCAATTAAAAGTTCAGACTTGCCCAGGGACACTTTAAATGTGACCAGGAGTTGAACTAGCAACCCTTTAGCTGAGAAATAGGTAAGCGCTTCAGGTAGAGATGCTGTCAGAAGCAGTTCCAGTGGATAAACCAGTGAAACTACTTCTAAAATTAGCCCGTTCTTTATTTTATTTTTTTTAAACGATGAGATGACACACAGCAGTCAGTAAGTCAGTCAGGGTGCAGCTGCAGAACTCACTCTCTGAGAGTTTTCACCACCGTGGACCTGGTGGGGCCCCGCAGTGAGTCCATGATGAGAATACAAGGTCTGCAAAGAGAAACAACCGTCACAGCAGGTGCAAAAATCACTGCTAAATCGGGCGGACGCACATCCTGCCCCCACAACCCACAAAACATCGGCTCCCCCTGCAGGTCAGAGACCCAAAGTGCGTTCCCTCACTGTTTGCAAATGGTTGGTTTGGAGGCCAGACCGGAGACGTCGGAGGCGACTCCATCTTCAGCCAGAGCGCCGTCTTCACTGCATTCATCCTGCAAACGCACCGGCACTTATTGCTTGCAACTCTTACTAAATTGAATGAAAATATAAAAAAAAATGATAAGGGAATACCTGACAGGAGCTTTGGTCATCAGAGAAGGTGTAAGTGTCGTCTTCTTTTCCTGAACCATAGCATAGACTGATTCTGTGCAGTTCACCTTAAAGAGAGAATTATATTAATGAATCCAACAAGACAGTGACAAAATCGAGAAACATTCCGGCTCAGTTTTCAGATTAAGCTGCTCAGGTCACTAACTTGAGTAGTGCGGCTCGGGTTCAGTCTGCCCGTTGCCCAGCGACTCCTGAGCTTCCTCGGCGAAATTCTCCGGGTTGAAGACGCTCTGACCCTCTGCAGACCCACCCGGAGCCTCGGGGGATTCCAACTCTGACGAGCTGTCCAGGCAGTCTCCATCTGGAGACAGGGGGCGGCAGTGGTCTGGGATGCTGTCCTCTGACTGGGGCTCTGCCGCCGCCGAGCTGGAGGCTGGCGTCGGGCCACAGTAGAGCGGGTTCTTCTCAAACACGGGACCTTCCAGGCCTGGAAAGCAGATGACTGCCAAGTACCAATGAGCCCTAAAGAACAAATGCATGAGAACATTAGACCCGTTTCTATAAGCTTTGTACTTTTTGTCAACTCTAAATTAAAACTTTTTTTTTTAATTTTCTAAAATATGCATGTGCTTTTTTTTAACAGTAAAAACTATTTAACCTTTTGGAGCCTAGGGACTAAAACCCAATATTTTGAATTTTAAAAACTACTTGCTTGATATTTTGATTAATTGTAATCAGCACAACCTCTCCTATGCGACACTACCTTTATTTTGTAATTTTTTCATGTTGTATTCACACACTAGACAATCATGCAAGAACAAAAAAATCTGTCTGAAAAAATTGGATTCATTTTGCTGTGGAAACTCCAAAAATTTTTAACCAACCGTTTTTACAACATAGAGCGATAGGTTTAGGATAGAGTCATAGGTTTTAGGCTTAATTTCACGAAAACAAAAAGAGCAAATTTTGTCAACAAAGTAATCAACATGTTTTTGTGTGAAAATACACACACACAAAAAAAAAACAAAAATCAGATTTCTTTGGCCACATATATAAGCCGTTTCTGTTGATAGGGGAACATCACTGACCTCACTGCTCCATAATGTGACCTTTCTGTGCTGTTATACAAACATTTGATTAAAGTAGTCACTGAAGATGGTGAAGCTTTTTACTAAAATGATGATACAATTTACTTTAAATGCTGCTGGGATTTGCTTAAAAAATGACTAAAAGACTGGACATTTCATTAAAGAACTATGAAAGTGCGTGAAGTTGACCTAAATTAAAAAAAAAATGTGTTGTAGAATTGTTAAAAAATCCCTAATATATGCCAAATTTTGCTAGTGTGTTGCTTAAATATTAGCTAAAATTAGCCAAAAATCATAGTAGATGCTAAATTAACCAAAAAAAAAAAAAAACCCTAGCTCATTGATTAAATACTAGCTAAACTCCAAAATAGCCTAAAATTCCTCAGTAAACTAAATTAGTCAAAAACATTTTCCTGCTGCTACAATAGAAGCTTAACTCTAAATTAGCATAAAAAACCGTAGTAGATAAATTAGCCAATAAAGTTAGCATGTTGCTAAAATATAAGCTAAACTTTGAATTAGCTAATAAAAACCTCAATAAATAACAAATTAGCCAAAAACGTTAGCATGTTGCTAAAACATTAGCTAAACTCCAAATTTTTTTGAAAATTTCTACAAAAAGACAAAAAAAAAAGAAATGGTAGCTCAAGAACATATTTAAAGGCTTGTTGCTAATCTACTTAAAATATTGAAATTTGAAGACGCTCGTTCATTTCTATGGGGTATATTTTGCTCAATATTTCAAAAAATCTAAAGTTTATGAATACAAAAAAATACCAGCAGTGATATCTTGAACAAACTGAACGTTTTGATACCATGATTGCTGAAATCGCTGAACGTGTGATTGAGTTTTTACGTGCTGAAAAATATACAGAAAGGAGCAGGAAAATCACTATAGTGTCTAAGGATTCACATATTAAAACACTCTCAGAAGATCGTCTCTCTACGTGTTAACTGCAGCCATGTTTGTTTACAACAGAACTGCGCGACCTCTTCTTTTTCAGCTGTATTCTAGACACTCCTGCGCACGTCAAAATTGTTTATTCCAATCAAACGAGTGACGGATGTGATTAAAGGCATTCTGCACGTCGCACTCACGATTCATTTATAGGAACAAAAATGAAGTCCTTCTGGAACAGGTCCACATGTCGAGTCCACGTCTTTACCCTGTTGTGCTTTCTCTTCTGGATTCTGAGAAGCAAAAGGAATTCAGTTTGTGTACAAATCCTTACATTCAGCTGACGAAAGCCTTCAACACTCACGGCAGGCTCGTGGCGTCTGGGGCGTTCCTGCGCTCTCTCTGGTTCAGTCTTTTGTAAAAAAAGGAGCTGAACACGTGGATTCTTTGTGCGTCGTCTTTTTTCAATTTCTCTAAAACTAAATATCTGACAGAGCAGAGGGTCAATGTCAGCGGCTTGTACGAAAAGATTTCCAAATGTACAGCTTCACATCCCATACTTACTTTAAATAAAAGTCTATGATAACATCGGTCAGGAATTCACCATCATTAAGGCAGTGGAGGTCTTCGTTAGTTACCGTTATCCCACCTTTGGCTGGAGGGGGAGGGTAAACCATTAACCTGGAAGACAAACACCCAAATGAGTGTTGATGGGACTGTTGAAACCACAAAAATACTTTCTTACCATTAAGTAGGGAAAAAAAACAAACACACCCATCTAATTATCTGTGTAGCAAAAACATCAAAAGCTGAAAGAAATAAACTTTATCACACATATCTAGATGTGCTTTAAGTTTTGCTACTACCCCCCACCCCTCAAAAAAAAAAAAAAAAGTTTATTTTCTGATTTCCTAAATTATGGAGTTCCTCAGGGTTATGTACTTTAAACCTTTTTTTTCCCAATTGCAACATAGTCTTCGATTCATATATGTTACTATTAAAAATTCTTCAGTTTCTTTTGATTGAACAAATTTAGTTTGGTGAATATCCGCGTTTGTCCTTTATTATTAATAAATCGGAAATTATAAAGTTTCACAGAGCTTGAAAAAAGTTAATTTCATTTAAAATAATATATCCCAATAAAGAGTTTTATAATAGCAATGGCATAAAAGTCACTTTACTTCACAATTGGTCCAGAGAAAGTGGGTTGCAGGTCAGTCATGTCTTCGTCTTCATCCTCAAAGTAAGAACTGGTTTGGCGGGTTGCCATCCGCGTGCGTCCGGCGACGCTTACCGGCGACACAGAGGGAACGTGGGTGAAGCTGGGAGAGTTCTGAACCGATTTTTCCTGCAGGATTTAGAATAAGATGATTAGACTGAAAAACCTCATCCGAGCATCCCATCACATGAGCAAATGAACAAAGCGACCTTCTCGCTCTTCTGGTTCGATGACTTGTTGTAGTTAACTAGACGAACGTTGGCCTCGTCGAACGTCAATTTGGTCGGGAAGTCACTGAGGTGGTTGGTTGTGCCTATCGCTGTCAAAATGTCCTCCAGGATGATCTGCTCCTTCAACCCTAGGCCGTCCTCAAAGATCAGAACGATATACTTCTCATCCGACGCTGCAGGAAGAGGAGTTTGAAAACCGTGGCTCTTTCTTGTTGGGGCCCTCCATTCTGCACATGGGTTTGTATGAAGGCAGGGATGAACTCACCGTTCCCAGCGCAGTCGTACCAATGGCCTCCATTCTCCTTGGACATGTTGAGCTGCGTGCGAAGGCGGAGGCACTCTTCCGGGGTCGTTTGAAAGAACAACACGGGAAGCTTCCGGACACAGCACCACTCGCAGCGAATGAGCTCCGACGTCTGAAGACAAACCTTCTCTACGCTGTCACAGACCGGACCTGATGGATCAAGCGTCTTACACATCATCCCATAAAACTACCGTATTTTACAAACTAAAAAGCCTAAACTTTTTTCCAAAAACCCGGCCTGCGCCATTACGCGCACGCAGTCCTGAAAACATGTGGATGATTTGTCTGGCGATGGTGGGAGGCAGCGCCAGGGCAGTTACGCCACCATATGTGAAGGGATTGTTGCTCTAACTGTTGTCTGAGGTTTCACTAAAGCCGCCAGCATCACTGCTGAGCATGAGATGACAGAAACGGCGTGTTTGATTATGGACTTAGGCAGCTGTTTAATTCAAACACCAAAGATGTTTAGTCCGGGAAGACTGAAATAGTGGAATAAACTTGAACTAAACTCACTCCCCCTATGGTGTGGAAAATACAGAAATCAAATCAAAACTATAAAACTGATAAAATCCTTTAAAGTAATTTTAACAAAACCATTTAATTACCAATTAAAAAATGATGCTGCTGCTTACCTCGTGTTTCAAGCTGAATGTGGTCAACAGAAAACTAGGAGGAGAAAACAACAGTTCTTTAGTATCTATTCTAAACCATCACTCTAATACAAATGTGCCATACATCTACATAGAAAGGACAAATCGTTTTTCCATCTATCATGTGTAGTGTAATTTATTTATTTATTAACCTTCTTTTATCTTTAACAATCAGCTAAACTGTCATGTGTTAACTGGCAAAAATAGGTGAAATTCATGTAAGTGACGGTAGCTTTAGGATCTTCACAACTATTGAACACTTTTGATAACATGTGATTAATATCTCAATTTAAAATTGTTTAAAAATAACTTTCTATTAAAATTATTGTTGTTAATTATGATTATGTGGATTCATGACTAGCTCATATCAATGCAGCATTTTATCCTTGTTGGTTGTTTTTAAGATATCATCACATTTTTTTAAATCCCTTTTTCCCCAGAGTTTGAACTTTGTTTTTAAATCCCTTTGTGGGTCGTTGTTTGAGTCTGGACCAAAACGAAACACCCTTTCACGGCCATTTTTAAATTTTTTTTTTTTTAAAGAGTTATTGAGTCTGGAAGTCTGAATCTGTGAATACCCCGCTAATGTTTCCAAACGGTTTTGATACCTCTCCTGCTCAGACTGATGCCATATTCTGCTGTGCTTTTCAAACTCAAGTTTGAAACTACGTGATGGGATCAGGACATCCATATTCCCGAGTTCCCATCCTAAAATCCCATTTAAGTATCTGGCACCTCAGAGTTATTGTTGAGCTGATAAAATATACTCACAACTACAGGCTTTTTCACCATCCTTCGCAGGCTCCCTATTCTTATGCTCCGGCACTCCAGGATAATGCTTTCACACCTGTTGGGCGTGACTTTGGGCTTCTTTGTTCTTGGTGGAAGCTGCTCAGGGAGCTGATTTCCAGACTGGAAAGCCACAAAAACACCAAGTTGCTTGGAGTCATTTTCTTTTAAGAATCAAACAGGTTAAGATATCTCTGAACAGAAAAACATTTTAAAAAGTGCATTTTAAAATCTGTCAAGTAGCTCCAGACCTGATCCTTCACCCGGGTTCTCCGGGGTATCGTGATCTTTATGTTGACGTCTTCGAAGAACTCGGTGCCGATCTCTTCCTGAGCTTCGGTGCTCTTCACCTCTGCCTCCACCCTGCCCCCAGACGGCACCGGGGAGGAGTGTGCCGAGTCAGCAGGTCGAGGAGAAACACTGTCCAGTCTGTTGACACTTCCCGTGCTGGCATTGTCGGCCTCCTCCTCTTCCTCGTCGCTGGAAAGAACGACTTAAAACAACAGAGGAGATGGTGTTCAGAGATTCCTGCTTTTTCCTTTCACCGTAAAGTCTTCCATTAACCTTTTCTGAACTCTTGTGTTTTTTGTATATATTTGAGGTAAAACAAGCCAAATGGAATCAGAGATGATGTCATTGTGAGCTAAAGTAACTTGATTTCTTAGCTCAAAGGAAAAAACTAACTGTTTGACTTACTGGGATCGTTGAGCTCGTGCTGCTTCACCGCCGTCCGCTTCCCTTTGGACGATCGGCCCACCACCGCCGACGTGCCGTCACTCGAGAGCATCTGCGATCCCAGCACGCTCGCGGCGCGCACAGGTGCGGCCTCCCCACCGGGTAGCTTGATGGTAGTACCCGGTTTGCAAAAGTTCTGCTGAAGGCTGTTGGGGCTGCGGGAGGTTTGGGGTCTGATTGGAGGTCTGGGGGTCAAAGATGACAGCGAGGCTGGCTGACGGGGGAATAGTGACGCACTGCTGCTGCAGTTATGACACTTAGTGCTGTCCTCGCTTGGCTTGTTGCACTTCAGGCACACAGCATAGTAGACGGTCGACTGTGGAGCCTGTCAAAATAAAAGAACTGTTGAGTTGTGCTGACCCTAAATCTATGGATCCTTTTTAGCTTTTTTACACTAAAAAACAGAAGCACATAGTTTAAAACACAGCAGAGAGAGGATGATACATTTCTGTTAAGTCACAGAGCCTGAACACATCAAACACCAAAGAGGAAAATGTGATAAATATTCAGTAACTACAGCCTGACCCAATTTAATAGAAAAACAACAAACATCTTACCTCTGTTTGTTCGAGTGGTGTGGAAAATTTAGAGACGTCCAACGACTTCCTCCTCTGTAGGACTCGACGCTTAATGTTTAAGGTGTCCTCCTCTGAAAGGTCGTAAAGAAAAGCGTATTACAAAGATGCTAAAAGTGACGACCAAAAAAAAAGTTTTTCAAAGAATCTTTGACACAAGAAGGAAGTTCTTATTTTATATTATATTATAATTATTTATATTATATTATATATATTTATTATTTATATTATATTATATATTTATTTATATTATATTATATTATATTATATTATATTATATTATATTATATTATATTATATTTAATTATATATATATATTTTTATTATATTATATTATATTATATCACATTAAACAGTATATACCTACAAAAACTGTACAGTTTTATTTAAAGGGTAACAGTTGGATAGTTGGAGGTTGACTCTACTCCCAGCCAAGATTTGAAGAATACAAAAAAAAGGGGCGGGGCAGATATTTATGATTGTTGCGGCCCAGAAACACCTGATGTTGCTGCAGATTTTGTAAAAAGTTATGGCAAAAGTTGCAAGTGCCTAAAAATGTTAATTATTAAATAAAATTCACATTCTCATATTCTAACTCTTTTTATTGTGACATGTGCACTAGGAAAATACTGCACTTTCACAATATACAATGTTATTGTGCTGTCATTTAACTTGAATAGAACTTTGAAACACAAAACACAAGTATTTGTGTATTGATATAAAAATACATGAGAATAAAAAGACATTTTCCAGGGAAAAATTATAAAATTAAAAAACTAACAGCATAAGCAGATGAAGCCTAAGATCTCCATGTTCTAAACTGGTGAGTTGAAAAATTCCTACAAAAAAGAATCTTTTTCCCTCGTATTTATGTAAACTGTCAAAAGGAAGTGTACACCAAGTAAAACTCCAGCTTTAATGCCTTTTCTATCATAGAGATGCTCTTACCTGGGCTCTCTTGGCAGGTGAGAACGATGCTGTCCACTTCCAAGTTTTGTTGTGTGGGCAAAAAGTCATTTCTGCAGAAAGACAAAGGCGTTTATTTAGCGGAACATTTCCCCCTTTTTTTATTTTATTTCTTATTGTTCCTAAAAGGACTGTAGAAATGTATCAAATTTGGTTTTTCTGAGATGAAATAAAACATTTTTCCAGTCCGACTTTGACTCAACTTGCGCTGAACGTATACAAACTGTTAGAATTTTTATACAGTATCAAAATTGGAGAACTAATTTTAAACATCTGCACCAGATTACTAAAACAAAATGATCATATTTTGTGTTTTAATTACATTACCAGAATTGTAAAAAATGAAATCTTTATTTTATTATGTTGAAGAACAGAACCCATCACTCTGCCAAACTCCTGACTACAGTACCCACAATGCTCCTGCAATCCATCAACGGTGTGGTGTTGTTGCTCACCTAAATATGTTGACAGATTTTTTTTGAGTATAACAGTAAATCAGATACAGGTCAGTAAAAAAAAAAAAAAAAACACCAGAACTTTCACACGAGGTGCACTGACTTTTGAGAAAATAAAAGTTTTAAGTGAATCTTGAGGCCAGAAACATGCAGAAATCCATTAGTGGGGAAAAAAAACTTATTTTATGACTCTTTAAAACAAAAAAGCTCAAAATCTGGATGTGAGGACTCAGGCTGGTCCAAAAACGACACTTAATTTGCACACAAAGTAGTACACACACGTCAGTCGGTCTGTAGTACCTTTGGACGGGACTCTTCATGGTCGATGGCAGCTGTGCGTGCTGAAAATGCCGGCCTTGCAAAAAGATTCCTTGAGGAGGCGGAGAGAAGATGTAGTAATTTGCTCTGTTGTGCGTTGGGGTCGACGTTGCTGCTGCGAGCGGAACATCGCTGCTGCGGAAAAGACGACTTTCTATCAAAGTTATGCAGGACACGCCCGAAAAATGAAACTCTGATCAATTTGTTGAGTCTCCAATCAAAAAAACTCATGGACAGGTTATGCAAAAAAATTCACCTTTATGGTTGTTTATTCTAAACAAAAGTGGAACTTTTATTAATATAATAATACATTAAAAAGTACAGAGATGTCTTGAACAGAATGCTATTTCACCGATTTGATAAATCGATGTATTTTCTGAGCTATTGACTGGTTTTATTGAACCCAAGTGAATCAAACTGTAACTTTATCAATGTAACTATGAAAACTGCTGTGATAATGAGGTTACAGTTACTCTGCAACGCCTCAAGTGTTTATTATATATATATATATATATATATATATATATATATATAATATATATATATATTTTTTTTTTTTTAAATATTAACAGTTCTTTAAGAGAGAGTTTAGATCCAAACATACCTGAGTTTTTTGGGAGTCAGCTTGTTCAGAGGCCTCATGTGATTATTCACCCTCTTCTCATAGGTTCTTAAGGGGTTGGAGGAAGTGAAGTGTCTTAAAGATGGAGGCTAAAACAAAGAAGTTCACACGTTAAGAAGAACTTCATCCAGTATATGCAGCTGAAGAGGAGAAATTCTAGAGCTGTGGAATTTAGGTGGCGATCAGATTCGATCCACAAATCAAACCACGATTCTTAGTCTTTATCATCATCATTTTTACATTTTATTTAGAACAGTAAAAATAAACAAAGATTTAGATAGAATGACAGATAGAAGGTGTTTGTTACTTTAAACATTTTTTGTCAATCTTCTGGCTAAGTTAAGCAGTAACATGAAAAGCATAAACTTCATTGTTGTTTTGGATCATTTAATAATAAAAGGTCAGGCTGACATCATCCCTATAGATGAAATCAAGCAGCAGTCGTCCAAATGACCCCCAGAGGGTTGATCCAGACTGGAATGTTCTTCGGGTGCATCCAATTCTACAGCGTAAAAAATAAAGCTGAGGAGCAAAGAGTCACCTTTTTCTCTTCAGGGGAGGTGGGCTGCTGCATCTCCTCCACACTTATCACGCTCCCACTGAAGATCAAGAAGGAAACAACAAAGTTAAGTCACGAGTCTACTCCTGCTCCATTAATCAAACCCACTGACCACATAAAACAGCTGGTTAAAATGAAAAACGGGATTAGATTTTGTATTTATCATCTAAACTTAAGTACTTTGGATGATCATAGTTAAAATACTTCACTGATTTTGCTTTTAATTTTGAAAATTTAGGAGTAAAATGTAAGAATATCCTGAAAGAATAAACAGTAATTTCCCTTATTTTATTTTTAGATCCACGTCTTTCCAAATACAAACACAAAAAAGGAAATTAAAAATAAATATGGTCACTAACCATAAATTTTATGTTTTATTTTGTACTTTTCTTTCAGATTTTCTCATATTTGCACTGGGAGGAAATACTTTACAAAAGGATGTAAAACATTGAGAATGCGGACTATAGTTGGGGTTGAGGTAAGACTAAAATGAGCAAAGAAGGCTAAAGAAAACCAAAATAAAAAATTATTCAAAAATAGCATGCATATTTAACAGAACCCTCCTATTTGGTGCATCATTTGGCTGCTCTTTTTCTTTAAAAAAAAAAAAAAACTTAAAGCTCATAACCAGATTTTATTCAAAATTGTTATTTCTGGGTAATTTGAATTCAGGCATCAAGTTTAGTCTTAAACATTGAAGAGTGGTTCTAAAATCTCAAAGATGCAGTGTAATCTTTTTTTTAACTAAATTACTAAAACTGTAGCTAAATGTTTTACTCCAGCAATAACAAATCCTACTCTGTAAGAGGAAGATACATGTTGAGACGGCATTTAAAGGCCCACTCCGATGAAAAATTGGGTTTATAACACGCTTTTGTGTCATTTTTGCTATGATGGAGGTCATATATAATGGAAATAAAGATCAAATTTAAGGATTTATTTCAATTTTGTGAATCAGGGGCAGACGAAAAAAATACAGTTTAAAAAAAAAAGTGTATTTGTTATGTAGAAATAGAATTGGTGGCAGAAAATTCTGATGCATCCACTAACAAATAGATCCAGGGACGTCTTCATTTTCCTCGTCTGAACTGAAATCTGGATCTAAACTGAACGACTGGATAGGTCCATTTTTTTATTATTATTTTGGCTAAAAACTGCTATATTTAAAATTAAAAGATCACTGGTAATTATTTGAAAATGGATCAAAAGTTGATCAGAGTGGGGCTTTAAAACAAGACAGAAAGCAGGTTGATCCTCACGAACCCTCTGCTCCACATCAGAGGAGTCGGAAGGACATTTTTTTTGTCTCTGTATGCGTGTTGGTAGAGTGATGCGGTGCAGCACTGAAATGGCGGGCCGGAGAAGATGCTTACTCGTTTAGCTTCTCTTCTTCACTGTCACTAGGAGGAGAAAAGCTCCAGCTGTGCTTGAAGCCTCCATCTCGCCTGGTCTCTGATCTATCCAGGGCTTGAATTGAATAATAACTCAAGAGAGTTAGAAACTCACATCAGGACATGGACACCAACATCATTTGACAGGAGCTTAAGGGTCGTCCATTTTAACAATGTTTTTAAAAAAAAAAAAAAAAGACTGCAACCGCAAAAAAATTCAAATATTAGGTTTAATTTTGTCAATTTTGTCATTTCTTGGCCAAATATTTCTTAATTAAAAAAAAATTACATAAATTTAGCACACAAAGAATGATTTTTATTAGAATATAAAGCAGAGTGTAATGTGGTAGCATCAAGGAGTTCCCAAACCAGCTGAGAGAGCCAGAGATTTTCTCCATTAAGGAGATCTTAAAGCACACGTTTAGGCAAACAGGCTGGTGGCAGCTCCCGCTTCACATGGCAGATGTGTGACAGAGGTCAGGAATGAACAGAAATGTTGCACAACGGTGCAACTTGCGCACCACAGCGGGGCAAACTGAGCTACGAGGACAAAAGCAGGTTTAGAGAGGAAGGCTTACGTTCTGGTTTTCTTGCTTCAAGTCATCCGACTTTCGTGCGACTCTGATTCATAAACATGATCTGAACCTCTGGGTAATAATATTTTATTGTTGGCCCGATGTTAATTTGCGCCCATTTCTAACTTGTATAATTTTGACAAAATATATTTTTATGGAGAGTAAAATATTGAAGTTATTTAAAGTGTGAGTTTATTTATTCTTGAATAATATTCCTGCCTTTTTATTATTCATTATTATGTTAAAATTTTACTTTTTTAAAGTAAAAATTGGCATTCTGCTAGCTTTTGACTATTTTGGCATTTATTAAAAATTTTTTTAGAAAATTTGTGGGTTTTGCTAATATTTTAGCTCCACGCTACATGTTTGGCTAATTTAGTATGTTTTTCAGTTTATTTTTTTTGAATTTTTTTAATTTTAGTCATTATGCTAGCTGTTTTGGCTAACCTACGTTTTTTTTTTCTTTCTTTTTTAGTTTTTTAGGTGAATTTGTCATTTAGCTAATATTTTAGCTGATTATCAGCTTCCCCGTTTTTAGCTATCAATTTCAGCATCTTCAGCTATCAGCATTACCATCTTCAGCGGCTAAATTCAGCTTACAGAATTCACACTAGCATTCTTGCAGATAATACTATACATGTAGTTCATAATTAAGTTAAAAGTTACGATTTTAAAGTTTTAAAAATGTTGTTTTAGAGTGTTCAATAAATGTTTATCCTGTTTGGCCCTCGACCTAAGGTGGGTTTTGGTCCCTTGTGCGATTGAGTTCGACACCCCTGGCCTATAGGTTCTGATATTTGAGTGTGTCTGCTAAAATCCATGCAGCTCTTTTCAATTAAGATATCTGGAATAAAACTTAAAATAACCTAATTTTCTGTGTTTATTTTTGCTTTAGATTGTATTAATTTCATGGATTTTTTCACCAATTTTAGCATCATTTGTTTTCTTAAGTATCTATTTTTTAAAATGCTAGTAATGATAAAAGTTATAATTTAGAACAGCGGTCAGCAATCTTTAATGGGTCAGTTTTACTGAAAACATCCGCTTCAGAAAAATACATTTTTATTAATGTTTCTGTGGCCATTCATTTATAAAGCTTTTGAATATTTACAATAACTTAATTATAGAAGTGACACGTTTTCTTATTGATAATTTATTTTACTTTTGGCAGCAAGTTAAAAAAAAAGTTCCTTTCAAAATAAAACACTTCCTGTGTCGAATAAGCCCCTCCTGCTGACATAAACGTACCTCATTTAAAAATGTAAGAAAGTCGAGTCAAATGTGGTATTTTCTATCATCATGACTTTGTTGCACCTTCATCCTTTATTTTGAAACCTATACATATAAATGCAATTATATGGTTGAAGAGCTTTGCTCTGAACAGCAACTAGACACTGATGTGCAGCAGAAAAGAAGAATAATTTTCTTCTGATAAAAATCTAAACATAAATTTGAAAAACAAACTGTTAAAAAAAAATAATTCAACCAAAACTACAACAAAAAAAAAATCTTTATAGTCTGAGAACCCCCATGTAGGAATAAAAGGCTCTGCCACAAACTAATGGAGAAAAATAACATCTACTGGGCATGGCATAAAACCCTCGATTCCCCTCACAAGGCAACTATTTTTTTGAGAAAGTTTCAAAATATATGGTTACAATTCCATGAAGAGCTACTGGGTTTGTTCCGCCAGAGCTAGGATAATGGGTTCCATCACAGCAAGCCGACCTGGACAACCTCCCATACATACCCACGTTAATGCAGGTCATCCAGCTGGCTGCAGGCTCAGCAGGTCAACACTACTTAAACCTCCTCTCTGCAGGAACCACTTCCCTTTTACTCTTACATGTATGCGGGATATTAAAAGCCTTTTCAGTTTTCTAAAACTGAGTTTTGAGCTCCAAGGCTTATTCTCCTCTCGCATAATGACCGTGCTCAGGCCGCGCAGCTGCTGTTAGGGGTTAGCAGACACACTGGTGGGGAAAACTAACTAGCTTTTTCAAATCCTAGAGACCAACTTCATCAAAAGCGAAAATACATACTGATTATAAAAGAAAATTATGACAATATTATGTTTTAGTCCATCTAGTCATTACATTCAAATCCTGAACAAACCTAATTGACCGTTCTCATCTGCTTCAGATGACTGCCAGCAGACTCTGAACGCTGCTATGGAAACGTCAGGGTTTTGCTCCATTCTCCAGCTACTTCAGTCCATCCATCAGTCAAGTATAGAACAACTAAGTGGGGTATTTTTATTCCTCCCAAGTTTCAGAGCACCTATTTGGCCAGGCATAAATTCCTCTTCTCATTCTAAATGAATCATTTTTTTGTATAAGGCAACCACTACATCCACATAAAGCATGCCCACATTTTACTAAAATAATCATGACTGCCCTGAAAGTTTTGCAAAATGCACAACTCACCTTTATAAAAATAGCTGTTTTTTACATCAGAAAAAGAAAACACACAACAAATCCCAGGAGTTTGGAATAATCACCAACAGCACACTTTTGTTTTCCACTGTCTGCTTTTCACTGCGATGTGAAAAGTTCATCTTCCCGTGTTTTTAAATTTGTCCAAAATTAAAAAGTTTTTTTAAATATATTTATATTAATCCAATGCAGTTCATATACTGTAAAATGTATTAGTGAAATAATGAGATTGTTAATATCATAGTGTTACATGGTTTCTCAAAAGGAGAAACTACCAAAAAATGTCAGATCATTAACATTATAAGCATTGTTCTGCTTCTCCTGGAGGGCGTTTCAGTTTGGCCACTAGGTGGCGATCACTATGGCAGAATACATTTTTCAACAAGAAAATGTGAGGGGGAAAAAAACTGTTTTAGAGCACAAATGGTTACTTTAAAAAACATTTCCTCAAAAGAGTTTTAAAAATTCTTACCTGTGAGTTTATAAAGATGTTAATTTAGTCAGAAATATATGAGCTTTAGCATTAGCCGTCCTATAGGAAATTCCATTAAACGTTAGCATCAAGCTAGCGGACTTTAGCTTTATTTGCTAAATCAATTTTTATTTTTATCAATCAATTATTGATCTGTTAAGTTTAAATCTATTCATAGATTTTATCAACCTGGCGCTACTTAAAATAGACATTTAATAACTGCTCCCCCCAAAAAAAAAAAAAAATTTGAAGGGGAGCAACGCTTTTTAAAACTTTTCATTCCACAATATCAAAACCTTAAAAAAAAAAAAAAAAAAACGTTTTGTTTTAATTCCTCACATTGTTTCCAAATGAGTCGAGAAGTTTTGTGTCTTCACCACTCACTAAAGTGACAAAAAGGTGGCTTTATAACCAAACAACTAGTTATATTTTTGCTAAATTTTTTTTGCAAGTTTAGGTTTTTCCTGATATTCCTTAAGGTAGCTCAGAAAAATAAAGCTATGTAATAAAAAATGACATTAAAGAATGCATAAATACATGCAGAATGGTTTTAATGTAATCTATATTTAAATATTCTATGAAGAAAACGTTTAAAATGTAAATATCACGGACAATAACGCAGCTGTCAGTGTTTACATTTGAGACCATTACATACAATTAAGCTAAAGCTAGGTCGTTAGCATTCTGGGTTTAAGAACACCACAATTTATTCACTCCTTCCTGACTATTAGGTGAGTGTTGGCGATTTTTTTCTGTGTCGGATGAGCGTTTTTTGGAGGCTTACAGGAAGGCCTGTTTCTGCTGGCTACGTCCAGCTCTCACATTGCAAACTCAGCTAACGTCAGCGATACAAGGGCTAGCATGGGCGAGAATCTACTTAAAACCAACCGCCCCGCCAGTACCTCCAGCCCCTTCCTGGATGGAAACATGTAAAGCCCCCCACCGTCCCAGCAGTGCTCGCTTTACCCCCCAATTTTGTTGTGTGAGAGGATGGATGGGCTGATAACTATGTGGGGCTAACAGACGCTAGCAGACTTGGACGCACACATATTTTGGACCGATTACGTTTGACACCAGGAGACCCAGAATCAGCACCAGCAAAGCAGGAGTCCAAACGGCCTGTGGCCGGCCTAAAGCTGGTGGAGGAGTGTCACAGCTTACCTTCGAGGAAAAAGCTTCTATTGTGGGCCATGTTTATGCCATGATCTGCCTCATATGTAAGCGTAACTCATCAACCACTGAGACAGCAAATAAACGGAATGAAACGGAGCCCTGCTCCTCTGCTGTAGAGCGGAAGTAGACGTCACTACCGGAAATGTTTTAGTCTAAATTCAAAATAAAATTCCAATGAAAGTAAATGCCATTAGGTCTTAATTTATTTATCATTATTATTTTATTTTATTCAGAAGCGGCCTAAATGTTTGGTCATTTTATTATTTTTTTAATAAATGGAAATTATGTTTAAGCTTTAAATATAGTCGACTGCTCTTAAAACGGGCTAGCCTACCAGACACAGGATTATTAGACCTCAGACATCTTTTGTAGATGTCTAGTTAATATCTCTGACTGCTCTATTTGCTCTATATTCATGTCCAAAGAGGAATGTTTAAAGTTTAACTTTGAATGTGGAAACTGTGTTGGCATCTCTTACATTCTTATTTCACTTATTCCATGAAAGATGCCGGGTGCCATGCAAAATTACCCATTTACACTGATCTAAAAATATTGCTTGGATGTCAGCTCTCTGTTCATCCAAAATGGGCCCTGATTCATCTCTGAGTAATTTAGAATTTGAAAGATCTTATATTTAAAGAAGCATTTTATTTGATTCGATAAATGACTCGTTGATAAAAATGACAGCAGACCCGTTTCTTCCTACAGGTGAACTAGGCAGTTGCCTAGGCCCCTAAGCCACCAGAGGGCTCCAAAGCTGCATGTTCAACTTTTGGTGAGTTTGAAATAAAATAACTGTCTAGACCAGTAGCTATTTTGTTTTTGTATTGACCTATTGTTATAAGCGTTATTTAGGATTAACTTAAGGTTAGTGAAGATTGTATAGCCTGCTCCCCTGACAAAAAGTTTTCTTTTCTTTTTGAATTCAAATAAATGTGATAATATTTAATTAGGAATGACCATAACTATTTCAGACTATCATGGCTGTGGATTGTTCATCTTAATCATTTGTTATTTCAATGAGTACGGTGAGTAAACTCGTTTTCAAATGACAAAAACCTCTTAAAATACACTATTATGTAGTTGTGTGAAAGCCTCAAGTCTGCAGTCACAATGTTAAACATAGAGAAAAATAATTTTATTGTTTCTGTATCACTGTCGCATTACCTCTGCCCCTTTTTTTTTTTGTTTTGTTTTTCAAGGGTTTATGGCTTTTAAGACAAAATGAGAAATATTTGCATCTTCAGTCTTCTTATTTGAGTTAATGACAACAAACGTTTTAGAATTTTATCAGTCAAAACAAGGATTTAATCTTCATCTTAATGCATAACCGTGTAAATTTATTTAATCTTTAAACTTCTCTTGCATTTACATTTTGCAAGAAACTGACAACTAAAATATAGATTTATATTTTCCAACATAACGGTTCTTACATTAAGACAGAGGGTTTTTGTCCCCTTTCATTTTTTTCCCTGTAAAATATGACAAAAGTATGTAAACCCATCCAATATTTTATTGAATAAAAGCCCAACAAATTTACAAAATTGAACCCATCAAAAAAAAAAAAAAAAAAAAACTTAAACAAAAAAAAAAGGAGCATCTTCTTCCATCCACATTGGTAACCCAAACTTCAAAACTAACAAACACTGGATGGATCTTCAAGTTTGGTTATGGAACCTCAACAAGTTTTTACATTTACAAAAAAAAAAAAAAGGTTGGAGACTTTTAACATTCCTTTCCACCTCTTTCTGAAAAAAAATGCCACAGGGGTCGGGGTATGAGTTGTTATTTGCCCTGAAAACTAGAGTGTTTGTGGGAGTGACCTAATTTACAGTCAACAGATTATTAATCTGAAAACAAAGATAAAATATGACGAAGCAGCTAAGAAAACACAATAGACAGTTAAACTGAGCTACGGTGACAAAGCAGGAGTTCAGTGGTTTCCAATCATCTCAGAGTAACAAGGTTTAAAGAACAGGTTTAAAGAGCCTTCGTGGTTGAACCTGAACTAAGAATGTGATTTTTTTTGGCGTGTTTATCAACAGAAAGGGAAAGACATTTGCTCATGGCACGTTCATTCAACCGGAGCATGGAAAAAAAAAAAAAAAAAAAAAGGAAGCCACTGCTCAACTTATCAAAGAGTTCTTATTAAGTCAGCTGCAACATCCAAAACCCTGCAGACAGAAAAGTTTCCCCGCAGAGCTTCACATGTCCCAAACCACCAAATAAGTATCTTTTTCTAGAAGACATCCATGACACTTTATCAGCCTTGAAAATTCAGATCTGGAGCTCCTTAACCCGACTTGCTGTTGTTTACTGAAGCTAGTCCAAGGAGGGTGGATGCTGGGCTGCGTCCCACGAGGCGTTTAGCCTAAAAAAGTGGCTCTACTCGATCAGCTTCTTTGCTTTAAAGAAGCGCCTCAAGTAGAAGACCTGCCAGGTGGCCAGCCCGATGAGACAGCACATGGAGAATATACTAAAGTATAACACACGTGTGTTGGTCGACTCTGCGGAGTGGAGACAGAATGACAGTAAAACATTTGCTGCAATTCATTTCAATTTAAATCATATCGAAAGTGCCCTCTCACCGTTTGTGTCCCGCATCTCCTCCTCCCTCTTCTTCATATAGGCAAAGTCATTCACGATGGACTCTGATAGGTCTTCCAGCCGCCGCAGCTCAACCTCCAGAGGCTTCAGTTTTTCCACTTTTGCGATCTGCAGCAGAACAGAGAACAAAGTGTTGGAACGGCACCTCTATATCCTCTGTGTCCAGCAGGTGTCACTCTTGAGCAAAGGTAGCTGTACATCTTTGTTTTCAGTTTACAGAAAATACATGTCCTTTCTGGAAATTCAAGGTAAAAATGAAATCTATTACATGTTTTATGAAATGTAAAAAAAAAAAAAACACATTTACAGTTTTGATGGATTTTGATAAATATTTTGAGTTAATTAAAAAAAAATTAATAATATTACACTCAAATCATCCAAAAGTGTTTGAATAAAAGTTCAGAAATTATCTCAAATGATTAACAAGTTCATAATTTTTCATATTTTTTTTTTGTAAATCACTAACTTTTACAGCTCTTAGCCTTACTGCGATAAATGTGATTCCTTGTCAGAAAATAATAATATCAGCAATTTTTGGCAATTTTATCTAGAAAACGACTTAATTTCAGAACATTCTGGTTTATCATTTTGGGATAGCTGAGTATAAGTGTGCACTCAAAGGAAACTACAAGCAGGACTTGTGCCTGGTTTGTTATCTGTCTTAAAACGAGCCGGATACGGAGCAGCAAACAATCCCGATGAGGGAAAAAGAGCTCGCATGTGCCAAGGACACATTCTTAAATGTTGTGCAACAGTTGGTTAGTATTTCTAGAACAACCTCTACAGAACAGTCTGCACACTTGGACAAAATAATGAAACCACAGACATCTACGAATACAAGCCCCACCCAGGTACCTGGAGACAGGTAATGTCGCCCCGGAGCAATGAACACCTCTGAAGAACCTCCGTGACGTGCAGAGCGTGTCAGGTCAGAGCGGAGAGCACGTAAACTGTTTTCACTTTTGTTCTTACTAAGATTTATTTGAAGTTTTAAAGATTTGGAAAAAAATTGACTCTATTTATGCCTATATTTTAAAAAGTATCTTAATTTAAAACCCAGATATATTTTGTTGATAACAGCAAGTATTAATAAATGTAATAGTTGGCTGATAAGAATCTTTAACTGAAGTAGTAGTGATTTGATTGTGATGTCCCTGAACGCATCACGAGCTTGCGTCAGACTGCTTCATGCTGCTTTTTAATTACCTGTAACGTCATTCTCAACACCTGTGAAAGTTTCCCTGCAGCGCTGACATTCATAGAAAATTGCTGTCAGAAACTTTCAAAAGAAGAAACCTCCGTGAACTGACAGTTTTTTTTCCCCTCATATTTTCTTCTTCTTGAAAAAAGTGTACTGCTATAGCACGATCGCCACCTAGTGGCCATGTTGAAACGCCCTCCAGGAGAAGCAGAACAATGTTTACTACGTTAATGATCTGGACATTTTTGTTAGAACTTCCTCTTTTGAGAAACCGTACAACACTGTATGATGTTTAAAAAATCTCATTATTTCACTAATACATTTTACTATATGTGAACTGTATCAGATTAATATAAATATATTAAAAACATATAGTAGATTATTAATGTATTTCTAAACAAATGTGTAAACTAAAACTGAATTGAGAGGATCAAAAGAATAAAAAAAGACTGAATCGAATCAAATCAATCCAGGCTCATATGAATTAAATTGTTTCCGGAAACTATTATCGATACCCACTCCTACAACCAGCTGTCTAACATTACAAGGATGCTGCTAATAAAGTTGCTCAAACGGTGGATTTGTGTTTATTATATTTATAAAATATCGTTTTATTTTCTTATATTTTACCGACACCTGAAAAATTGCTGAAGTTGGCGTCTGATTTTTCTTCTTCCACTTTGACAGTTATGGATGAAAATCTAGATCCATTTGAATGGAGCCTGTATAAAATCAGGTGAACAGATAGAGTTTAAAGCAGCTGCAGATATTTTAAAGATACACTTTATTGGTTAAAGTGGGGAAAAAAAAGAAGACAACTTTATTGTCGTGGAGCCCAGTCCATGAAAAATATGTTCTGATAGAGAACTTGTCTGAGAACACAACTTTATCGGTCTTCAACATGTGCAAAGTTAACGCTAGGTGATTGCCAAAAACTGTGAAGTTCAATATAAAACACCTCCAAAAAAGTTCAGAGAGAGACAACAATCGTGAATACTGACTGAACAGAATCGTGCCTCCTTCGGGAGTACACACTGTTTAAATGAAAAGCATGAGCTAATAGTTTGGAGGGGAAAATAACTGTTCAAACACCATCAACCTCACATCAGAAAGGCACCCAAACCTGCAGCTGTTTAATGGACCGGTTTGGCAAACAGTAAAAATCTCAGGAACAGAAAGTCTTCTTTTGGTAGATTACCCTCAGGAGATTTACTAATCATCTTTCAAGATGAACTGACGTGAACAGAACTTTTTGAGTGGATGAGTTCATTTGATGGCACTTTTTTTTTTTTCTTTCTTGGAGCTGATTTGCTTTTTAATAGATTTTAAAGTGAGATTTTGAGTAGACTTAGTGTTTCATCTTCAATAAATGAACAAATCCTGATTTTCACTAAAGTCTGGTTGATGATCTTGAATGAAAAATTTTAAATTATAATACATTTCTGGACTATTTCTGAATAAACTGATGTATAGACTGAACTTTCTGATCCGTACCTCTTCATAATTTTTGGCTTCCACGCCATGCTTCATGTCCAGATTAACAAGCTGATCAGGGACTCTTCCGGTTCCTGCAGAATTAAAGTCACATCAACATAAAATGAAACTTATTTGCAATTGTACTACCATCAACCTAAATCTAAACAGAAGTTGAGTGCAACTTTTCCGTTCTGTGCTTACCCAGGGGTGACTTGCTTTCAAAGCACACCTCAAACATGTCGTAGTCCTCTGTGGTGAAGGCAAACTTTCCTTTTGTTGCATCTTCCTTGGAATAAAGAGTGTGGCTGGAAGAATCTGTGATCTTAATAAAAGAACAGACAAAGCGTTGGATGGTCAGAAAGAAATCAACAGATTTCATTTCAAGACTTAGATGATTTTTCAGTCTTTTTCTGCGTCCCTGACTCCTAAGGTCATTTACCTCTAAATGTAATGCCTACTTAACAGACAGCTCCAAACATGTCCTTCACAAGTGTCAACAAAGATCAAACTGAACTTTTCTCTAACTAAACCAGATTAAATTTGCAGGTCATTGTGCTGCTTGTGTGTCAAAGTTGGCACACCCGTTATTGTTCTGTGATGAGATCTTGCCAAAGGCTTCATAGTTTGGTTCCAACCTTAATACAAATTGTGAGTTTAGAACAGGTGGAACTTCATAGGTTGGTATTCTTTTATAGTCTCATGAGCTGTCACACCCAAGAGAGGGTCATTTGTTCACCACTTGTTAACCATCTGCTGGGGATATCTATGGATTAAGACCCCAACTTCACACCTAAAGTGAGGAGTCCATTCACTTGTTATTTATTGAGTAGATATTTTATGAACAAATGATAAATCAGGTGGTAAATTGGGACCAATATTACTAGGAACTCAAATTAAACAAATTGAAAATAATATTGATGTTTGGCCAAAAAAAAAGTAAAATATCCCAAACTTTTTGCTATTCTAAAATAAACTTAATTATTTTCAGCTTCAAATGTTTTTTTTTTTAGGTTTCAAAACTCAAAATTTCCATTTAAAAACTTTTTTTCAGGTTCAACTTATTTATTTATTTTTTTCATTTTAGAATCTGAAAATTTCAGCTGTGAAAAATTTTGGCCCCATTTTGGCGCGTGGGGCAGGGCTAACACAAAGGACCAATCAAAATCGATGAGGGTGGTAACTTAAGTCCTGAGACTGAGAACATGGATAATTATAGTCAGAAAATGGCTGTATTGTCTGTACTATCATAGTATGAAGTTGTCCCAAGACGGGTGTAAAAACATACAAATGCAGCATCCAAAACACTGTTCTAGCCCGTTAAGTTTTGAAACCTAAAAAAAACAAAGAATTTGAAGCAGAAAATAATTAAATTTATTTTAGAATAGCAAAAAGTTTTGGACATTTTACTTTTTTTTTTTTTTTTGGCACAAAAAGCATCATTTATAATATTTGGACCGGGGGGGGGGGGGTGTCAAATAATATTGGCCCCAATATAACTCCATACAGTGTTCTAGCGTACTCTTTTACTTTTAAAATATACCGTCTGCTAAATAAATAAATGAGGCGTTTATTTTGGTTGTAGGACAAAAACCTGTCAAATCGAACTTAAATGAATGTATGAGAAGCTAACGCAGCTGTCTGAATGGACGGTAAGACTGACGTGTTACAGCAGAAATCGATACGATGACATCGTCTGGACAGTTTCACATAAACACTCAAAGATGAAGTGGCTAAACCCTTTCATAGCGTTTTTATTTTGAATTGTAAACGCAGTAACATGTGTATTTATATGGAAAAAGGATAGAAAGGAGTTGAAATGTACGAGCGAAATGAGGTAAGCTAACCCATTAGCCGCTAAAACCAGGAAAACGAGTTTCCGGCCTAGCTTAGCTAGCATGCTAACACACTTTTGCCTCATTGCATTCATTCTTTAGAAACAATTACCGATACAACATGTTATCCGATGGCATTTGGGACAGCTGTAGGAAAATTTGGGGGCTGAATAAACTCGGATAATCTGGTCGGAGCTCACCTTGAGATGAGTCTTGGTGTTCGGCTGCTCGGTTAACTCATACTCCCCAGTGACGAGCACATCTTTGTGGATCTCCTCCCGCAGACACTTCCTGGAGTTGACCGGTAAAAAGAAAGAGATGGAATAGACTGATTCTAGCAGAACCGGCAGTAACAGCAGCGCTGTGACTCGGGCCATGGCTCCCTTCGATCGACCGACAACCAGCCAGCTCAACGCCGTGCTTCGGCTGTCACAACAGGTGCACAAGGGCACGAGCGCCCCTATCGTGCGGGAGGGTTAGTGCATCGGTTCTGATTAAAATTGGATTTTGAATTGTAAAATCAAAAACAATAGCCATTTACCTGAATATTTTTTATATTATTATTATTATTATTATTATTATTATTATTATTATTATTATTATTATTATTATTTCCTGTATCTTTTCCTTTCAAATACATAAGTTTTTTAATCGTTTTTAAGGAAAAAAAACGTTTAATTAATCAAAATTCTATTTTTTTTAACCAAATTTATTTTTTAATTGCTAGGCAAATTTGTTTTTTAATGAAAATTTTATAAATAAATCAAAACATTTTTATTTTGTGTCAAATCGTAGCTCAAACTGAACTTGTGTATCCAAATGTAAGAAATTCTGCAAGAAAAAGCAATTATTTAGGACACCAAGTGATCTTTAAGGGCAACTTTTCTGAGACATTATGTTTGCTGAATTTTAAAAGACTTTTTATATACGGAAATAACAAGCTTAAAAGTCTATCAAGAATGTTTTAAATGGGATTTACACTAAAAAGTTATAATGCTATGCTACAGTTAAATTTGTCAGCATTGTAAAAAAAAAAACAAAAAAAAACGTTTCTTAAATGTAAGTAAAAAGGTGCAATTTATTACTTAAAGGATTGAGCACCTGGTGAATAACAGGCAACAATTTGAATATGGTATCTGTTTTTTTTTGTCGAGAAGTTATGGAATCAGGCAGCAACAAGACAAAAATTAATGTAACTAAATTACTTGTTTAGAAATACTAAAATGTAAGTTTGAATGACATGTTACTGTTAAAAGTCTTAGAAAACTTTCACTATTTCGCAAAATAAGTGCACTGAAAACGTAAGCTATTATACATTAGGTCATTGTAACCGAGAAGGCTAATAGAACACTTTTTATTAACTCGTATTGCTGTAAAAGTAAAAAAATATATATATATGGTGCAAAAATGACTTTATTAACCTCTGACTGAAAGTTATGGATCACATTATTTTTAAAAATTCCCACATTTTCAAAAAATCTGTGTATTAAGAATCTCTTTCTCTGCTGCCCAGTTTTAAAAAGAAAGTATGAAATGTTTCATATGCAAACTCGAGGAAAGTGTCTTACTGGGTTAAATAACAAAAATGATTTCCTTTTTACAGGAATGTGGTTTGTGTGTATATGTACAAATATTTGAGCGTGTGTGTTTGCATATATTGCAAAAGAATTTTGGCATAATGTTGGCATAGGCAGATAGGTGTTTTAAAAAGGTATTTACAGGCATTGACTAATATAATAGTTTTTCGAAATGTATTGTAGCCGCAAGGGCGTCAGTGATAAACTTTAACGTCATTCATTTAAAACTCTCATGAACAAAATTCAAACTGGCTGCTTGTTTGAATTGTGAAGCAGTAGTGATGCATAATAGAGAAGGCCTATTTATTTAACACCACAATTCTAAAACAAGTGTCTCAAAACAAATCTTAAATTTGTTATTGGCAGATCTCATATTAGTGAAATCTCTTGCTTTCAGTCACACGCTTACATGGTGTTTGTAGTAAGTATGTTTTTCTGTCACTCCAACTTGTAGATTGGAGGTTTCAGGCAGTTTGGGGGTTCAGCATCTTGTCCAAGGACACTTTGACTGCAGAGGCAGATTTGCAAACACCAGCCGTATCTCCTGATCCACAACCGCCTCCGTACTGGAGTACGGACAGTGTTTATTGTGTGATAACAGAGTTAGCTCAGCTGTGGAAAAACATGTTTATTCTAGTGAGGGTCCTTCCAAAAGAAATTGAACTTTTTTTTTGGACAATGTGTCAGTTTACCATTTACATAAAGACTGCACTCTCATCCTGTCAATCAATGATCATTGTGTCTTTGTTCTTTGCAAATGTACCTTTAAAAAACACACCCTATTTCAGTCAAAAGGCATTTGTCTAATATGAAGCCAAAAGAATGACATTTGTACTGGGGAGTGCTGGAGCAGGAAACAAGTCAAACCTGTAGGGCATGAAAGTGTGAGGATCTGGATTGGGAAACACCAGGATAAACTCTGTTAGATGTCACCACCCACACACACGTTTCTCCTTTTCTGTGGTAAAGGGTGTATCATGGAGGTTGATTTTAAATCACATTTGTAAAAGAAACATCTTAAATGTCTTTTTCTGAAAAAATTAGATTCTTTTTTTTTTGTTTTAATATTCCAGTGGGAGTCTTACATAAACAGAACTTGAGCCCTCTAGTGGGTCTGAGTGGCTTTTTTTTTCAAGACTGTGTTGAGTGGCATGTGTGGGAGGGCTTGAACAGCCTCATCAGCTGAAGGTAATGGAGATATATCAGACTGAAATCATAAAAGTAGAGCTTTAAAAAAATCACATTTTATTTCCTTGATTTTTAAAATCAGAAAATAGCTAAAGCTATTATTGTCTCCTGGTAGTTCACGGATTGCCCAATTATATAGGATGTAGCTGTCCAGTTTCCAGGGAAACATCCTTGTTACTGGTCCCAGGAGACACGAGGAGGACATGCTGCTGAGAGGGGAGTCTGGCAGTAGGTGAACGGTAATTATTGGATCGAAAAATCCCTCCAGTATTGTAGCTGTGTGCGTCAAATAGGCTCCAAGAATAGCCCATCGTGCAGGAAAAGAGAAGCGTATATGTGCGCAAGCAAGCCTGGACAGCTGAATTTTTCACTATATTCTCTGAGCTGCCATCCTCACTGACATTTTGGTTGTGGGTTAAATTTTCACCACCTAGACATGCATATCAGATGATTTGTGACTGACTAACCTCTTTATTACCTTTTGGCTCTGTGTCAGAATGGCAGTTTAACAGAACACACCACTTCCTCAAAAGCCTATGTGCTGACGTTAGTGTCTACACCTTCGGATGATTGCTCTATGACATCTGCTCCCTATCACTTCCTGGTGATACAAAATTCTGTTCAAGCTCAAACTTGAGAAGTCTTAGATCACATGTGTCAAACTCGAGGCCCGGGGGCCGGATCCAGCCCTCTGGGTAATTCTAACCGGCCATCCAGATCATTTTATTTTTATTATTATAAATAGCCTGACATTATGCTGTACTTATTTTTAACTTGTATAATTTGAATAAAATATATTTTTAAGATATAAGACATTGAAAGTGTAAGTTGATTTATTCTGGAATAATATTCCTGCTTTTTTTATTATTCATAAATTGGTTAAAAAGTTACATTTTTAAAGTTTTGACAATTGGAATTATGCTAGCTTTTTGGACTATTTGAACTATTTTTTTTGCATTTACTATGATTTTTAGGCTATTTTTGAGTTTAGCTAATATTTCAGCTACATGCTAGCTGTTTTGGCTAACGTAAATATTTTTTGTTTTCTAGGCTAATTCGGTATTTTGCTAATATTTTAGCTGGCTATCAGTTTCAGCATTTTTAGCGATCAGCTTCAGTGTTTTTAACTATCAGTTTCAGCATCTTCAGCGGCCAAATTCAGCTTATTTCACACTAGCATTACTGCAGGTAATCCCATACATCTGGTTCATAATTATGTTAAAAAGTTACAGTTTTAAAGTTTTAAAAATGTTGTTTTAGTGTTCAACAAATGTTTTTTCTGGTTGACCTGCAACCTGAGGTGTGTTTTGGATATTGGTCCCTGTGCGATTATGTTTGACACCCCTGTCTTAGATTATACAAAATTGACCTTAAACAATAGAGAAACGAAAATACACGATAAAGAAGTGTTTGTCTTCTTAAATCCACAGGTCTTCTTCTTAAGCGGTCCTTTCCTTTCTCTTCATTAAAAAAAGTAGCAAAGGAAGAGTTTCTGTGAAAACTGAGCCAGTCCCAAAAGAGCTTTTGTTCTTGGCATGTAGGCGAAGTGTTTCATCATTGCTGTTCTCACAGTTTCAGAGGCTGGGATCCGTGTCTGTCTCCCTCCTTGCCATCCTTGTATACCCATCATTTTCTCCTCTCCTCCTCCTCCTCCTCTCCCTGTTATCAGCGTACGCTGGCTGGTTTCTCCCAAGGGTTGCAGCACCGACGCAGGCTGGCGTCACAGCAGTCTAATTTTACTGCTGTTGATGCTGCTGTTATCGCAGCAATGGGCACCTGCTGTTATTTTTGCCGCTGCCTCGTCTCCCCGGGCGCAGCGATGAGACGTTTATAGATTTTCTTGGCACTGCGTGGTCACACCGAGAAGTTTCATGAAGGAAGAAGAGGTTTTGTGCAAGGAAGAATTGACAAGCAGAATCAGGTTGTTATGCAACAGCAGCCTGGCAGCAAAAAAGGGGGTCAAAACACAGATTTATACTGAGCATCAAGTGGTTTCAAAGAGAAATATTAATTTTTTTTACAGATTAAACCCACTAAATATATTTATATGCGTCTTCCAAGAACAGGCCGTCAAATGAGGCAATATAGGTTTAAATCTGGTCTTGTGCAACTCAAAAGGGTGCGACCGAATTGACCTAAATGACTTAGAGGGGTGCTGCTGAAATTCTATGTCCTCACTCTGAATTTCCTGTTAAAATTGGGCAACCGGCCTTCTGATGACATGAGGAAAAGCACTGATGAGGGTCTGGATGAGCAAACATGACAAAATCCTGTGACAAAATTTACAAGTAGTGCACCAAATCATTTTCCCCTGACCAATACAAAACATTCTGAACCACCGTGAATCAAAAAATGGCAAGTAAAACTAGATATATAAGATGCAATATAGTTTTCTTTTTTTTTTTTTTTATCGATTTGACATTTGTATGCATTTTTATTTTAATGTCTTTTTACTAAAAAAAACCAAGATGTTTTACTTTTGAATTTCAAGACAAACTTCAGAATTTAAAACTGAAATGTAACCCTGCAAAACAAAACCATACAACACAATCAATAGAAATAAAAATATATGTTATTCGGCATGATTTGCTTCAGAAAAGCCGTGCCAATCAAGAAACGTAAAACAGGGCTTTTTCCCGCTTTCTTAAAGCCCCAAGTCTCCTAAATAATGTCATTTTCGGTCAGAATGACCTAATTTATAGAGCCAGGATCGTGATTGTTCCTTTCCGTATAATATACCAACAGTTTCAGCGGTTCTGTGTGAGGAGAAAGCCCTGAAATATAAGCGGAAGTAAGGAGGAAAAAAAGGTGCCGTCAGCCCGGACCACAGCCACTGAACAGCAGTGGAACTCTATATTTGGGCACGGAAGTGTGACGTTACTGGACAGGGCGTTCTAGAATGAGAAGAAAATGGAGAGAACGTACTGACGTCAAAGCACTGACGTACAGTTAGCCTTGGCAACAGAGGAAAAATAGCTTGAAGCTACTGAAGCTGACGAAAGCGGAAGACACTCAAAGAACAGATTCTAAAATAATAAAAATAGATTGACAATCACAGAATGTTCGTATTTCATATATATGTTTTATTTACACAACATTCGTCTGTAAAAAATAAATAAATAGAAATTTAATAAATTACAAGCACTAATGTTTTCACAGAAAACTTCACAGTCTGATGGACTTGCAGACCATGGCACCACAGCAGTTTAATGGGAGAAAAAATGTTACTTTGACATTCAAATAACCAGAAAACAAACCAAAAATATAACTATTGCTCTGAAAACACAACAAGTATTGTCATCTATAGCACCATAAATATAATAGTAACAACAATGTGTTTTTTTTTGTTTAAAATCATGCTCAATAACTTGCTACATTGGTGTTAATAGGCAAGTAGAGATAAAGGCAAGTAACATAGGATTTGCCATCTGTTCCAAAGCTCATGCCTCTGCTAATTTTTCAAGACTTGATAGGAAGTATATTTTTTTTAATAGAAAATGTCCTTAAAGAGCGAGCAGGGTGGGTGAGTTTAGCGAGTCTGAGGAATGGTCATTGCTGTTGCTCCCTCTCCTGTGTGCAACGCCACAGGTGGGGAAGGTCTCAGCTTCTGGGAAGTTGAACACCAGAGAGAACGTGTTGGTTGTGCAGGCCGGAGTGCAAGTCACCACTGGTGTGCACAGGGGCTCAAAGTCGACGTTGGCTGAAGAGGCATGAAGAGGCTCCCATTCTTGATTACTGTAAAGGGAGCTGGAAAGGTCAACCTCTGGCACAGACTGCGCTGTCTTCATGTCCGTTTTTTCCAGCAAGTCCAAAGACTCCTCCAGAATGGAAGCCTCGAGGTCGCTCATCTTGACTGTGCTGTCAGAGGCGGTGGTGGTGGTTGTTGAGGTGGTGGTGGAGAGGATGGAGCTGGAGAAAATAGAGTTGGAAGTTGGAGGTATGGTTTGCTGGCTGGAGGTGAAGGTGGTCGTGGAAGACACTGTGGTGGAGAGACATGGAAGGGTGGAGGAGATGGAGGTCAGGGGGAACTCGCTCTCCAGCTCTGATGGGATTTTGCAGATGGGCTGGTGGGCAGCCAGGATGAACTCCAGCCGTTCTTTCTCCTTCAGCAGATTAGCAATATCGTTCTGCAGGCTGGACTTCTCATCTTCAAGCTGGTCAGTTTCCTATCAGGTGAGGAAAAAAGAAAGTGGCATTTAGTGGGATGTTGGATTGGTCAACACATTTTCAATAAGTGATGGCAAATCTGGAGGGAATACTTACAGCTTGAAGGGTGTCTGTGAGCTCTCGCCTCCTGTTGCGGCATTTAGCTGCTGCCTGCTTATTTCTCTCTCTGCGGATTCTTCTCTTCTCCTCCTCCTCAGGGCTTATCTGCAAGAACAAAAGAACAAGTTGAGACTCCAACTCTAAAAACACATTTGAACGGTTGCAACATTTGAGATTAAAAAAAAACAAAAAAACAACAACGATAGTTACCTTTTCTACTTTGCCACGTCTGGAAGAGCAAATCTTGGACGGAGAGCTCATGGATGATCTGGGGTAAGCGGGGCTGGAGCTGTAGGGGTGAACTCTGTGGGAGGGAGCCACTGAGGAGACCACAGGCTGGACCATCCACTGCAGGTCTGGACTTGTTGAAATGGCTGTGACGGTGGGGATGAAGGAGGCACTTGATGCTGTCAGGTCAGTGAAATCCTGAGAGAAAAAAGGGAGAAGAGCCAGGAAGTTAGTGATGGTTTAAAACACTGAAATGTTTAAAAATATCTCAGTGATGTCAGCTGTGACGCTCTCGATGGAGTGAGAACTGCCTTGTGTGTGCAGCAGGACAAACATGTCTCTTCATCTTTATAGTTATTCTAAATATTTCAAATTAATAATTAAAAAAATAGATTAAATTAATGGTTCCCTGACACTCAATGTAAGGATGAATTACCCATAAAAAGACAGTGAAAAATCATGGTTTCAAAAATACCTGAGACTGAGGAGATCCCATGCTGGAGTAAGATCCCGCAGGTGACGGGTAGTATCCCAGGTTGTCTCCGGACGGAGAAGCGGTGCTGCAGCGGGAGGAAGAGTCGCACTCTGTGTTGAAGGCGGTGAACATCATATTTCCCCGAAAAAACAAGAAGAAAGATTCCAGTAAAACTCCACTCGGAAGTGGGTAAAATTCCTTTTTTCTGCCTTTGAGAAAGTTCCTTGAGAGGGAGTTGAAGTTGCTACTTTGCTACTCGAAGTTGCTCTGGCAGCTCCAGCCGCTCGAATGTCTTTTATTTGCTCCCAGCGCGTGACGTATAAGGAGGGGAGGAGCCAGGAACAGTGAGAGTGAAAGCGCCAAACAATCACATAGCAACGCCGCTACAGCGAGAATTATCGCTCTTGTTTCAACAAAATACTGTCATATTAACCGAGAACACAAGTTATTTACCATAAAACAGCAAAAAGAAATATGTTGGAGCTTGTTTAATGCTCGATTTTGACGAGAAATGGAATATTCCATAAACGGGATCGGGATCCCCGAATTCTACGTCATTTACCATATATGGTGCATCCTGTAAAGGGGCGGACCTTGATGGGAAACACACCATCCGAGATTGGCCGAGCGGCAACACGACTTTACGTAAGACAACAAACACAGGCTGCTGAAAAAAAAAGAAAGAAACGAGGATAACGATAAGAAAAAGTTTGTTCTGCCCAAAAACAAAAACTTAACATCCAGATTTTAGGGGACTAAATGTCACCCGGAGTTATCATGAGTGTTCTCTTCTGGTCTCAGTTTTTTCTTTTCTTTGACACACATTGAAAACTTTGACCACTTTTATCTGTTTATATAAACGTAATTAAGAACAGGTCAAAGTGGAACAGAAGAGCGTGTTATAAGTTCACACCCTGATCCTGATGCAATGGCTGTTCTCATGCAGACTGGGGCGTGTTTAGCTCACTATTGCTTTGTTTGCTGTAGATTTCCGAGACAGCGGATTAGTTTAGTCTAGGTGAGGTGTGCCCACACTCTTCACAAAGGTCTTCCCCCAAAGGAAAAAGGGAATCCTTCACCTTTCACTTGATTTACGTCTGTCACCTGAAAGACACAACAAGAAGCCGCTTTGAATCTGGGGCAATGATCATCACACAATCGCCTCGAAAGATATTTTTTCAACACTTTTGATTATTGATTTATTTTTATTTTGATGATTTGTTAATGGAAAATTTATCCAAAAATAGGTTCCTTATACATTTGTAAGGACCAGTTTCCTATAAAAATGTAAATAAAAAGAAAAGGTGTGCACTTTTATGCAGTTTTTTTTAACATAATTGCATATTTACATTAATTTAAGATGATCCACGCACCCCTCTAAAGATAAGAAAAAGTGGTACCGCCTGCTAATGATTAAAAATAAAAGTATTTTCTTTTTTTTTTTATTTATCACTTTAATAATTAAAGTATAAATCATTCACAGTTGTGCCATTGTGGTTATTTGTTTATGTCACAGAACGCGAGTGTTAATTTATTACGACTTTTTCCCCCACTTTCGTGTTTTGTTGAACATTCCTGGTTGCTCGGCAACGCCCAACCCCTTCTTGTCAGTGACGTAAAAGAAGCAACAAAGATCGTGTCTGTAATGAGAAAGGATTTCTCTGTCTAATTAAATGTAACCCTGCGGCGATGGGATGAGCCGTGCAGAGAAAGTCGAGCAGAGTGAGAGCTCTTTCTGTACCTCTTTTTCTGCTTGTTGGTTCTATAGAGCGACGGAATGAAACCAGACTCCGAGCAGCCCGACTGGGTTGTTTGATTGCTCTGGCTGACTGGTTGCCAAGAACAGAAGCTTCCACAGGAGTCCCACTGTTTGCCTCACTTTCGTTTCTTTGAAGTTTTGGGCGTGAACAAACTGTTCTGTAAAAGCAAGATCTATGCTTTTGTTTACAAATCGTAAAATATACCTGCATTATGTACAGTAATAATCCAAAGAAAGTCTGCAAACACATTTTAAATCTGCGTGGAAGAACAAATTCATCTGGACTTAATTTTGAACGGTCAACGCATTTCAACTCATATTCAGACTTTCTCGATTTTTTAATTGAGAAAAACCTCATGGATAAGAAGTGAATAGCTTTCAATTTGAAAGTCTATAACTTTTTAAAAACTTGTTATGCTTCTAATCTTGCACAACTTTTAAAATAGTAAATAAATCAAATGTTTTTTTTTTTTTTTTATAAAATGTCGTCACAAATGAATCCATTTTGAACGCTCGTTTCTTTGATTTTCAGACTCAGAGGTTGTTTTGAGAAAGTCATTTCTCTGTCGCCCTATTCACCGCACATCTTTTAGCATAAATTTTAACATACATTTTCAGAATATTGATACACACACAAAAAAAAAAAAAGATTTTCTATCATTGTTATTAGCCATATAAGCTTTGGGGTTCTGTTCTATTCTCATTTACCTCACCTCTCCTCTATTATTTATTTTATTTAGTTCTGCTTCAGTTTGGTGCAGTGTGATTCGGGTGTTGTTCCTCTCTGATTCCAGGTGGATTGTCTGTGCTGCTGTTCTTGGGTGTGTACCTCTCCCCACCTGTTCCCCAGTCCTATCTGGCTGAACTTTATTCAAATACGTAGTTGTAGAGTTAGAAAAATGAATTCCTCTTTAACAGTCCCGGTAAATTGACTGTCCGTCCCGGGAGAGGATCTCTTCTTCATGCTGACATCGCAAAGGTTCCTTCTGTTTTTCCTGATGCAGGTTTTTTAGGAGTTTGTCCTCACTGGGAGGGAGGATCTAAGGACAGGGATAGCCCAATTTTATTTAGTCTGTTTAGTTTAGCAATTAGCTATTGTTTATATTTTATGACAGACCTTCTGCTTCTTACCGGGATGAAGCCTAATGAGGGAATTGTTTTGTAATTTTGGGCTATATAAATAAAATTTAATATAATATCTCAGTTTTACGTCTCAGTATTTTATTTTGTAATATTTTTTACATAAACAGCTTATTGAATTGAATGGTCTGCCTCTACACAGTTTACATTTTACAAAGAAATCTAAGATAGGAAAAAAAAATAGCTAACACTCTAATACACTGTCGTGCACTCACACATACCAAAATCTTGACCTAATCATCAGACTGGTTTGATAAAATTGATAAATAAATTAATCGATTTAAACTTAACAGATCAGTAATCGATTCACAAAAAAATAAATCAATTTGGCACATAAAGCTAAAGTCCGCTAGGTTGATGCGAGCGTTTAATGGAATTTCCCATAGGACGGCTAATGCTAACGCTCGGTCGAGGTAAACATACAAAACTTACCAAATTACCATTTTTATAAACTCACAGTCATGAATTTCCCAAACTCTTTTAAGGACATATTTTTAAACGAACCATATGCGGTCTAAAACAGCTTTTTGGTCGTACTGTCTTCTTCTTCTGGAATAAGGTGTAATACTATACCATGATCGCCACCTAGTGGCCAAACTGAAACGCCCTCCAGGAGAAGAAGAACAATGTTCACAATGTTATTGATCACATTAGTTTTGTTAGAGATTCTACTTTTGAGAAACAAGTATGATATTAACAATCTCATTATTTCACTAATACATTATACAGTATGTGAACTGGATCTGATGTTAATATATTCAAAACATACTGTAGATTATAAATATATTTCTAAAAAAATTGTGCATAAACTCAAAATTGAATTGAATTTAAGAATCAAAACATAAAAAAAATCAGAATTAAATTGATTCAGGCTTTTGTGAATCAATTCGAATAGTTTCTGGAAATTATTATCAATATCCAGCTCAATAAAATAAAATGTGAAGAAAAATAAAATTACAATACAAAAACTCAGCTTATTCAAACAGGTCAAAAAAGTGCTTATTGTATTTAACAAACTTTTTGCTGATTCTTTGTCCAGATCCAGTTTTTGAAGGCGCGTTCACGCCCCGTTGCTTCACAGAAACCCCTTATAAACAATTGAATAACGTCCCTCTGTTTGGCCTCCTTTGGCCGGACTGCCAGCTGCTGAATGGGCTGCACCCGACCTCCTGTCATGTGCCAGGAACAGGATTCCAGAGTGGGCTGGGACTGCCGGGAAGCAGGAGGGAGCAGGAGGGCCCCTCTCGTCTATGTGAGGTAATGGGAACTGAATAACTCCAAGAACCGTCGGAGCTGGACGAAGATGCACGGAAACACCCGAGCAATCAAACATGCGTGTTTTCGGCGTTTGCACATGAAATTCAGCGGACATGGTCAAGTGCGCGCGCTCCTGTCCGCCGTGTGCACGTTCTTGTTCTGTTGGGTCCAAACGTCCAGTCGCGCGCGCTCTCTGCGCCTCCTCTCCTTCCGGAAGAGCCATATATGGACCGGCGGGTCCATTCTGGGATTGGCTGCTTGTCTGCAGCTCCAGCTCTGTTGCTGGAGGTCTATTCTTAGATGAAATGTGAGAAGTAATTGCTTTGTCAGGTTATAAATAATCAAACAGTGTGCTGGAAGCGCTGCCGGCAACATCTTCACACCAAATCTGAGAATCAAGCTGCAGAATCATCTCTGATTTTTAACTATAACTCTATTTTGGAGATCTGATTTTCACAAACTCACAGCTGATGCGGGCTGTAATGAGGTCGAGGTGATGATGGAAATGATGCGATGCAGATGCTGCATGCATGAAATGACGTAGTTCATTCATGGTGGTGGGCTTCTTCTGCACAGAAGAGGGGGAGGGGGGTGCCGATTGAGATATTAGCGCTTTTTTAAGGGATAAGAAAACAGGAAAAGCATTAAAATAAAATGTTATTGAAGTTTAGAGACCCGGAGGTGACACTGATGGACACCTTAAAGGGGAAAAAACCCGCGCGAGCCTCTGCGCCCTGCCACTGTCTCTCTGTGAAATGGTTCAGTCTCACCACATAGATTTCATTCATAAAATTCCAGCTCACTATAAAAGGCGGGCCTCCTCACACTCATACCATTTATGAAGTGTGGAGTAAAAGGACGCGTTCGGGGAGCTTTTTTTTTCTCTCCTTGTGAGGGTAAATGAACGCTGCTGTGTTTGATTTGGTATTTTTTGGGCAATGATATCTGAGGATAAAATGCATCCAGACTCTGAGCTCCAGCCGTCCTCCAGCTGCAGCGCGGCATCTCCAGGCGGGGACAGCCCCGGGTGCACACAGCATCCTCCTGACTCGCTTTCATCATCAGAGGACCAGGTAAGATCATTTTCCCTGATGGTGACGATCTCATAAAATATCAATACATCCACAATATTTTACATTTTTGAACATTTTTCTCTTAATAAACGCATAATATGGAATAAAGAAATATCTTGATGGCATTTTTTTTTTCAATTTTGGCCTTTTATTTCACAGTTATGATGCTATAATTACAATGAGGTGACATATTCAGACAAATTTTTGGATCCTGCATTTTTCCCTTAAATTGACTGATGTTGTTTAGATAAATGTCACGGCTCCTCATGGGTGCTTAAATGTGTGATGGGGATATTCCAGGACAGTGATCTGAGCGCAGGAGCCGCCTTTGTTCCGACCGTGACTGCAGTCTCCACGTCCCCAGAGCTGGAGCGGATGGTGCAGCCGACAGCCATCGCGTCTGCAGCTGCAAAAAACAAAGCCCAGGGTGCAAAGCAGACGTCTGCAGGGTCCAAAAAGGCGAAGCCTTACAGCAGGAAGGGCCAACGGGAGCAGGTATGTCAGGAATCACCCTCACCGGAGAATCAATTAAGTAATTAAATCATCTGTTGCCCATAACTCATCCTCACGACCTAGTGTGAAGTTATCGCGATATTTTGGAGAAATCCAATTAACCTTTGTTCCAGTTCAAACGAACAAGGACACGATGTGTTTTATTTATTTTTTTAATTGTAAAATGCGCGCTCCCGCCTGAAGCCACATGGTGCGCGCTTCAGTCCTCAGAAAATGCAGATGTGAGGCGCAGTAACGATGCATTTTTTTCCTCGTTGATTTTAGCCCTCCAAAGAGGAGGAGGAGAGGAGGAGGATCAGGAGGGAGAGGAACAAGATTGCTGCAGCAAAGTGTCGCAACAGACGGAGGGAGCTGATAGACACCCTTCAAGCTGTAAGTTATCATGTTAGTTAAAGTTAAAGCCCAGCAGGGCATCAGTGTGGTTAAATCTCGCCTTTTTGCTCCTCAGGAAACAGATTCCCTGGAGGAAGAGAAGTCTGCCCTGGAGGGTGAGATAGCCAGCCTGCTGAAGGAGAAGGAGAGGCTGGAGGAAGTCCTCGCCTCCCACAGTCCAACCTGCAGGCTACCTGGAGATGCTGACATGGAGGAGGATAACTCAATGCAGGATCCTCCAGCGTCGCCCCACCTGCTGTCCATCCTGGACAAACCCCCAGAGAGCAGCACAGATGTCCCCACAGCTCCAGACGACGCTTCCTGCATCCCCGCAGCAGCCATTCTAGGCAACTCCAACATCCTGCTCTGCTCCAGCGCGGAAGAGGACGACCTGGAAGACTTGACAGGAGAAGACCTGGACAATTTGGTGCCCAGCCTGGAGATGGCAGTGACCTCTGAGAATGCCGTGTCTGTCCCTGACATTGACCTGAGCGGCCCCTTCAGCCTCCCAGACTGGGAGACGCTGTACAAATCGGTGGCAAACGACCTTGAGTCTTTCAGCACGTCAGCCATGTCTTCCAGTCCTTCTTGTAGCAGCTATCGCACAGTGTTCTCCTTCAATTACTCGGAGATTGAATCCTTGGCTGACGGCTGCGACAGCCTCAAAGGCGGCCTGGCTTCGTCTGAATTCATCAAAGATAGTCTCAACTCTCCAACACTCCTGGCCTTGTGAGCAGAAAGAGGCATATGCAATCTTGTATTTTAACCAGCCAGCAAGCTACATTCTCTCTCAAATAACCTTTTCTGGTGTGAAATTTGATGTGTTGTACACCCAAAGCTTCAGGCTGTGCATAGATGATGTGTTTCCAGCTGAATTCTTCCATATTGTTGTTCTGAGATGAGACTTTGTGCCAACATGCATGCAAATACCTACTCTATTTAAGATTGTGTTCACAAAAGAAACTAACCAGTGATGTGAAGTTATGATCTATGTGTAACACTGTTGTAGAAGGTTCTAATGTAGCAGCATAGGTGTTACATCTGGCTGTGAGCTGTCTCCTGACTTGACTTGACATTTATTTTCGAATTTTGCCATGAAAAAAAAAACAAAACAAAAAACACCCACATGTCCTGTATTTTCTCAAGATGTATGTATTTTTGACATAGTTTATTTTTTTACCTCTATCAAAAATGATGCAGGTGCCAAAAATGCTGGAATAAACTATCTGTAAGCTTTTCTTGTCGTCATCCTCTCAGGAAGACAAACTTGTTTGAATAAAAGAGTCACACAGCAGCTGGAGCCTCTATGATTTATTGGAAAAACTTTATTTTTCCAGGTTTCATACAAAAATGTGGTTATTGAAATGGATTAGGAGCAGGAATGCTCAGGAAAGGTAAAAAAAAAATAGATCCGAAAAATAAAAATATCCCCATTTTCTGCTTCCTCTCCGTCTATGATAATGACGGAGCCTCTATTTTTGATTCCAGACCGAAACAAAGCGCCTCCGCCGGACACGGAGTCGTGCTTGAATCGAGTGGGCCGGAGAGACAGCGGGTTAATTATTTATTCGTCGCTCCATCATGTTCCGCCGCTCTTTCGGTCAGGGACCTGATTCCTCCGCAGCACAGGCAGCGCAGTGCGTGCGTGGCGTATTGCCTGCACGTGACGTCAACGCGCCGCAGCGTGGAGTCGACACTTCCTCTGACCATAAAAGGAAGGCTGCAGTTGTTTTGTTTCCGTGGCAACGGGAGCCACCTTTAGGCGCGACTGTCGTAAAGTAAAGTAAAATGAAGCAAAATGCGAAGAAAACAAAGTCAGAAATTAATATAATACATAATAATTTCTTTTTCTTACAAGGAAGATTTATAAAGTTATTACTATTACTCAATTTTCTATTCCATCAATGACATTTTAACAGAACAACTATCTCACAGGTCCATATATATATATATATATATATATATATATATATATATATATATATATATATATATATATATATATATATATATATATATATATATATGAATGCTTAAAGTATATCAATAAAATCACAAACTATTATTTAATTGGAAGATTTGACGATACATTCACAACCATTTTATTGGATCCATCTTGCAAGTACCGTTGGACCCCGTTTAGCACTCGGAACTCCCCTAATCCTCAACAAGGTTTGGTCCGTCCATTGACATGACCGTGACTGCAGATTTTTCGGCTGAACGTCCATGATGCTAATCTCTCCCATTCCACCAAATCCTAAAGGTGATCTATGGGGTTCTGGTGACTGTGAGGGTAGACTCTGGTCTTTTAACCATTATCAATTGGTAACAAGGGGTCCAAAATGTGCCAAGAAAATATCCCCCACACCATTATACCACCACCACCAGCCTGAACCGTAGATACAAGGCAGTATAGATCCATGCTTTCATGTTGTTGACACCAAATTCTGATCGTACCATCTGAATGTTGCAGCAGGAGACTCATCAGACCAGACAACGTTTTTATAATCTTCCATTGTCCAGTTTGGTGAGTCTATGTGAATTGTTGCCTCATTTTCCTTTCTTAGCTGACAGGAATGACACCCAGTGTGTTCTTCTACTGCTTTAGTCCATCTGCGTCAAGGTTGGATGTGTTGTGCGTTCAGAGACGCTGCAGATCTTTGTTGTAACCAGTGGTTATCTGAGTTCCTGTTGTCTTTCTATCAGCTGGAACTAGTCTGGTCATTCTCTTCTGACCTCAACGAGGCATTTCCACCCACAGAACTGCTGCTCACTGGATGCGTTCACTTTTTCTGATCATTCTCTGTAAACCCTAGAGATACTTGTGGGTGAAAATCCCAGCCGGTCTGGCAGCAACAACAATGCCACATTCAATCATCTTTCTTCTCCATTCTGCTGCTCAGTTTGACCTGCAGCAGATCGTCTTGATCATGTCTATATGACGAAATGCATTGAGTTGCTGCCATGTGATTGGCTAATTAGAATTGTGCGTTAACGAGCAGTTGGACAGGTGTTTCATATGGAAGTGGCAGATGAGTGTAGTTTTTGCACATAGGAAGGTGAATTTACCTAAAGTAACATCTGTCAGTTCTAATTAACTGATAAAGAAACATTCAATAAACTGTCCCTGAATCTGTGATGGAGCTGTCAAAAGGTAAGAAGTGAAAGTATGGGATGTGTTATCATTACCAGTCAGAGAGTGAAACAGTTTGATGTTCGACAGAGATGGCGGTCATCATGGCAACCGTCAGCTTCTGTCCTAATCGCCTAAACGGTACGGAAAAGAAAAAATATGATCACTGCTTAGTGTGGTTTAAAAAGGCTCTTGTGAAGGTCTAGCAGCCTGTCCAAGGTGTGTTCTACCTTCATGTGAGGGAAGTGACCCTGACAATCTGTTCAGGATGACAAATTTCTGTCTGTATTTCATCAGAAATTAAGTTGAACTCAAAATCAACCAGCTGATGCATAAACTTGCCAATAAATGAGATTTTCAACTCAAGAAGTGTTGTAAGAATTAAAACTTTGCAGGTTATTTTATGGGACATACAAAATGGAAAGATAGCACAAATAAAATTTCAATGTAATCGATCAGTGAGATATTTTTGGTGCTTTCAAATAATTTTGCTAAAATGTATGTAAAAAGATTAATCAAAATTACATTGCAGTTTCACATTTGTGATGTTATATTAAAGATATGAAAATATTTGAAACAATAACTACAAAAACGACTAAAATCCCAAATCAGCAAAAACACCTCATAATTGAAGAAGATTAAATACAAAAATCTCAAGTCTGAACTGACTTTAAAATATGCTAAATAGGTAACAATCATCTGCCTGCATTCATGGCCAAAGTGGGTGTCGTATTGGTTTTACTAGTAGTGTCGCTAACTCGCTACAGCGAAACTTACTAGCTCGCTTTCACGAAGCGCGTTATCTCAAACAGTGGAGCTTGACAGCTCGCTACACCGAAGCTCGCTAGTTTGATACAGTGGAGCTCGCTACAGCTGAGCTAGCTCAATACATCAGAGCTTGCTACTGTGTAGCTTGCCATAGCGGAGCTTACTACAGCGGAGATTGTCAGCTCGCTACAGTGGAGCTTGTTGGGTCGCTACACCGATGCTCACAATCTTCATAAAGTGGAGCTCGCGACAGCAGAGCTCGCTACAGCGGAGCTTACTAGCACGCTATAGCTCCCTAGCTCAATACAAGGGAGCTCGCTAGCTCGCTACAGCAGCAGCATGCTATTGTATCCACCGGGAGGCCGGCTAGCATAGCGAGCCTTCCCACTGAGTCCCCACAGCGGTGTTTGCTAGCTTGCTACAGTGGAGCTCACTAGCTCAAAATAAAGCAGAGCTCGCTAGCTCAATACAGCGGAGCTCACTGTAGTGGAGCACGCTACAGCGGTGGTTGCTAATTTGATGCAGTGGAGCTCACTAGCTTGATAAAAGGGAGCTCGCTAGCTCGGTACAGTGGAGTTCACTAGCATTCACCGGGCTGGCTGGCTAGCGTAGCGAGCCTACCCACTGTGTCCCCACTTAAGTCGATGTGGGCAAACACAGGTGGTGCACCACAGAAACAGCGAAAAAACCCAATTGGGGCCCACATTTCCTTCCCACTTTTAAAACAGATGGGCCCCACTTGACCTTGCTGGCTGGGTGCTCATGCCTTCAAGTTTACTTGCATGACTAAAGACAGTGCACATGAATAAGCGTTTTACGTATTTTACAGGCTTCTTCATCACAAACAGGAGATCTGAATTCCTCACGAATAACTTGTGCCTTCATTGCTCTAACTGTCCAAATTTAAATTTGATTTGCAATGCAGCTAGAAAGTCATCAGACGTTCACCTTCCACCTAAACTGGGTTTCTGTTTACTGTTTTAACTGCAACGTTTATGTTCTAATTGAGGTTTTATTCCTGCAGGAGCTCGGGGGTTTTGAGATGACTCACAGCAGCTCATGCAGCATCTTTCTATAGTGGCTCATTGCTTCCTCATCTGTTCTTTGTCTCACCTTCTGACTGCAAAGTTTCCTGCCTGCTGTGATATTCCAGGAGAACTGCTATATTTGCGAGGGATACATCAATTCGGGAGCGATGGGTCACCTGGGGTGAATAATGGTGTGATGGTATGTGGTCAAACTCACTCCCATGTATGTATGATATACTGATTCTGTACTTCATTCTGAAAGGATCAACCAGAAACACAAACACAGCAAGAATGCAATAAAAATTCTCATTATTTATTGGATGAAATTGAACGTGCATGAGCTGCTGACAAGATAAGTGACGAGAAGTTTTCCTAAAAGGAAAACTGGATTGCAGGTGTTGTTTACAAATTTAATTAATACAATAAATAAAATGAAATGGCATTTTTAAGAATTCAATTTAGAACCATTTTGTTCAGCTTGCTTAAAAAAGAGTTTTTCACAACCAAAAAGAGTGAAATATCAAATTTTTGAGAGCAACCATCTGTTGTAAGTGACTGAGGTCTGAGGACACGAATGAGAAAAACAAACAGAAACACTGAAAGTGCCACTCTAATTATATAAATATAAAATTATATTTATAATTATATAAATTTAAGACCGTATTTCTGCAGATCTGTAATAGTTCATTAGAAATTTGCCTCCGAGTTGTGGGCGAGACATTTGGGGTAAAAGTAAGCATTCCCTCTTTCTCATTGTTTGTTTCTCACATTAGCTTAGATCCACTCACACCCCTAACCTAACATTAGTAGTGCAACAAAAATGGCGTGCAGTGCAATGAGCTATCCAGTCACACAGTTTTGATCAGGGGTGGGCAAAATTTTTGACTTGTTGGCCACAAAGGCTCTAAAATGTCACAGATTGGCCGGATCGAGAGCAGATGCGTGGGGTGTATTGGTTAACCACCTCATAAGAGAAAGAAATAACATTAAATCTGGATGAAAACATGTTTTATTTTTGATTTATAACAAATATATATATATTATAAAGCAGAGCATTTGGTGGTTTTTATTTTAAAACTATAACTTTAGTTCTCATTTTAGCACCAAATCGACATATGGCTTGAAGTTGTTCAACAAAACACAGAAACATAGAGAACTCAATCACTTTCAGCAATTTCAGAAATCTTGATTAAACAACATTCCTGCATGCTGCGTTCATGCGGTGTTGAAATAATCGTAAAAATGACTGTTCAACTCAGAAAACACACAAAAATGACAAATCTTCCACATGAATGCGGAATTCCTGCACATAAACAAATGTCAATGTAATTATAGTGTGTAATAGAGAAAATAATATAGGGAAAATAAAGCAAATAAGGATGATCATTGTCATTTATTCCTGCTTTCCAGATTAAATAGTTTAATGGACCATTTATGCCCAACCCTGGTTTAGATCCAGATTTCAGTTCAGACGAGGAAAACTAGGACGCACATGGATCTATTTGTCTGCAAGTGGATGCATCAGAATGTTCTCCTGATTCCCAAGAACATGAATAAAGAAATACTCAAGCTTCATTTTCTTTCTATAAGTCGTTCATCATGAGAAAAATGGGACAGACCAGCACAAAAACACTGGAAATTCTGTTGTTAAACAAAAGAGATAGAGGAAATTTGCATTTGTAGATAAATAAGTGCAGACATAGGATCTCCTGATCATTTATTTTATTCTGTTATTTTATCTATTATTTTATTTTATTCTACAAGATTGTGATTATATTGTTCCTAAATTAATCCCTGAAGCCTTTAGATCCCAAACGCAACCACTGTAGCTAAAAGTAGGTCTCATCTGAATCTGTACTCAGCTTCATAGATAGACAGATAAATAAATAGATTTTTCTGTGGTTGACAGCTGTCTGAGATAATTAAAAAAAAAAGAAGAACCAAAATTAAGGAAGGAAATTCAACAGATCAGTAAAAAAGAAAAAAAAAAAAGATAAGTGTCATTTATTTAGTCTGTGCTCTGCAGGACTGTGAGTCAGGATTGTGTCTGGAAAAGTCTGTCTTGGTGGGTATTTCCCAAAGCATATTGACCAAAACTGCTTCAATCAAGAAGACTTTTGGTAAAACGAACAACAAATACATGCAAACTTGTTTAGATCATGGTCAGTATTGGTGCATCTAGAGCTGAAGCACAATTTTTCTGGTACAGATTCAGTTCTGGATACACAAGTTAATAGTTGAACAGCCAAATAACCACTTTTCATAACAGAAAACAGATTATATTTTTAAAAATCAATCAAACAAGAGACAAAAGCATTTTTCTTCGGTTTTATGAAATTATTACACTTCTTTCATGTTTTTTTTTCAGTTATATTTTTGTTTGTTAGACAGTGTTCTTTCTGTGTCTTAATGATTTTCCTTTGAAATATCAATTTGGTTTTTAGTAAATAAAACCACATTTTCCTGTGTCCTGTCAAAAACGGAACAAATTAAACCTTAAAAGGTAAATTTTGGTAAGATACTTTCATTTCTTCATGACGTCCAAATTCCCATCTTACACTGGATTACAGATGAAAAAAACAAAACATTCAAGGTGTGCCAGTTACTGTAAAGTACTGACACACCTGAAACCAATCAAACGATAAATCCTGAGTTAAATGAAGCAGAAAGAAGCCAACCAGAACCCAGCAAAAGAGATCAAACAAAAGCAAAAGCGGAAAAGCAAACAAACCCAGGAAGATCATGGGAATTTGTGAATAATAAATGACAATGTTTCAGTTTTAAAAAATGGTCACAAATGGTATTTTGACTTCTTTTTTTTTTTAAACCCAAATGTTAAGTATTTTATTTGTTTTAATAAATTTTAGAATAAAAAAAAAGACAGATCAATTTTAGATCTAAAAGACAAATAGAACTGAGTGAATTAAATTTAATGAACACATTTGATTGTGTTAACCCTGAAGACCGTTTAATAAGATATTTGATATTCATGTCAATGGTTAACCCTAAAACATTTTTACTATAAAATGTACACCATCACTTCTGCTGGGTAGTTTTTACCCAATGTAATATACCTAATAAAAAGTATTTGTTATAAAAAAAATGATCAAAATATGACAACACATGATAAATTATAATAGCTTTCTTTCATTTTCAACTGTGGTTTATGTATTAAAACAGGGGTAGGGAACCCTGGTCCTCGAGAGCCACATTCCTGCATGTTTTCCACCATACCCTGCTCTGGCATGTTCTTATTGGCTGAACACACCTGAACCAGGTAATCAGTGTAGGACTCATGACAATTACCTGGGTCAGGTGTGTTCATCCAATAAGAACATGCCAGAGCAGGGTATGGTAGAAAACATGCAGGAATGTGGCTCTTGAGGACCAGGGTTCCCTACCCCTGTATTAAAATATAAGTATAGGAAGATCCTAAAGAAAATGTTTGAAAATGAAAGAAAAATTAGGAATTTGAGAAGAAGAAATTCCTTCATGATACTGGAGACGTGACCTTTGGTCCACCCATTCTAAAAAAAATGTAAAAAAAATTAGCAAAAAAACTTTTAAAAAGGTTTTTAGTTTATGAAAAGAGTAACAATATAGATTAAGCAGGATTTTGCATGAGTTATTGTGAAGGAAAATTAGAACATCATGGAAAAGTGTATTTAATTTACATAATTTCATTTAAAAAAGTTTTTTTTTACACAACATAGACTCGGAGAACATAATTTATTTGATTTAAATTATTTGTTTGATTTTTTTCATAAATTGGGGTTCCAGCTCACAAAACCCACAAAAAACAGTTTTCAGAAACATTGTGAAAAAAAGGAAATCATTATTCAGCCTACTTATCAGTTTTTGCAAAATTTCTTCACATTCTAATTTGAATGTTTTTGGAAAGGGTCTTTTAAAAAACGTCCTTAAGAAAAAAGTCCAAACGGTTATTACAGATTTTTTGTTTTGTCCCCATATATATAGGTTACAACTGCAGTAGATAACAAACAATGTACAGATGGAGTGTTCATTGATCTACAAAAAGCATTTGACACAATTAATCATGATCCACTTTTATCTAAATTATCTATATATGGGATTAGAGGCCTGTCACTCCAGTGGCTTATAAGTTATTTAACTAAATGACAAAAGTATGTGCAAGTAAATAGAGTAAATTCAAACCATCAAAAGATTGCTACCGGAGTTCCATAAGGATCTGTCTTAGGTCCCCCACTTTTTATTTTGTTCATAAATCATATCTGCAAAATTCCAAAACAATTCAGTTTTTGTTGAAAGAAACTAAAAAAGTTTCCTTGCATGAACAATAAACCATTCATTCATGTTATGTCTCCTGGATGCAAAAGATAAAAATATTATATGGGCTGAACAGAAGTCATGGGCCCTGAATTTATTTAAAAAAAAATTTTTTCAGTCATCCCCATCACAACGTAAACTGTGGTTTTTGCCGCATTCTGGAAATTCTATTTGTTCAATGAACAAAACTGTAAAAAATATAAAAAAAAATATATATATATTTTTTAAATAATTTCTAAGCTCAAACCAAACTTTTTACACAAATATAAATAAAAAGACAACAACAACAACGTCACAGACTTGTCCTAATATTTTCATTGCTATCTCACATTTGTTATTGTCAATTGTTGGCATTTCTATTGGTGGTAGAATGAAATGAGAGGCCCCTGACTCCCTGCATGAAAGCATAAACTAACAGAGGGCAAACCTGGGTCTTGTCTGGGCCGCATGTTTCCAGGACCCTCCTGCCTTGTGAAACCTCTTTCTGTGCCACCTCAGTTCTGCTTTGTTACTTCCAGTTGCCCCCCCATCTAAAATTTGTCATCTGTTATGAGCGACTGTGACGCACGGCCTGTCTCGACCTCCTCTCAGACGAGAGGCATAAATCACAGAAAACCAAATTAGAAGCCCCCCCTTCTTCCCAAAAAGAAAAAAAGAAGAAAAAAAGGGGAACAGAATGGGGTATTTTTGCCAGCCTCTGGCTATGGAGCCTCTTGGAAAGGTTGAGGTGATGAGGGTCAAACACAGGTAGTACTGCCATGGTTATTGTATGAATACTTTGTAAGCATTCACACTATTACAACCCTGTTTCTCTTTATTATCCCGTGTTGATTTTTCAGTACGTTTTAGTTTCGCAAAAATTCAGTCACACTTTCAGCAATTTCAGAAATCTTGATTAAACAACATTCCTGCTTGTACTTTTGGTATTCGTACATTTTATGGTTCTTAAGATTTTACACAATTTATGCAATTTTCAGCCCCATTGAAAATGAATGGGACATTTTTTCCAATTGAAAACATTTAAAACAGTATATTTACAATGCAATTATTGAAATTTTATGCAATTTTTAAAACTTTTCTCAGATTTTTGTGTGTTTTTTTTTAAAAAAAAAAGGTAATTCTTTGAATATTTCTGCAACTTTCTTCTAACTAGGCAAGTTTGGTATCAAAACATTCAGAGTGTTAAGAAAATTAATTTTACTGAGGTTTTAAAGGCTTATTTTGATGTTGACTAACATTTTAGCAACATGCTAACTTTTTAGGCTAAGCATGTACTGAGGTTTTTTGGGCCATTTTAGAGTTTAGCTAATATTTTAGCGCCATACTAATGTCTTTGGCTAATTTGGGATCTAATCAAGCTTTTGGCCTACTAAGCTAGTATTTTAGCAACATGCTAGCTTGGTTATTTTTTGGCTTATTTAATATCAACTGAGGTTTTTTGTGTTAATTTTAAGTTAAGCTAATGTTTTAGCAATGTACTAACTTTTTTTTTTTGGCAATTTGTATCTACTGAGTTTTTTGGGGCCACTTCTGACTTAAGGTAGAATTTAAGCAATCTAGCTTTTTAGGTTAATTTGGCATTTATTGAGTTTTTTTGGGGCTAATTCTGAGTCAAGCTAACATTTTAGCAACATTGCAATTTTTTTTTCATAATGCACCGCATCGTCAAGCTCAGGAACGCATTTTTTGACAGACAGCCAAATTATCTGCAGAGCGAAAGAGAGGCAGGCCACGCAAATTTTTTGCGCCAATCACATTCATTGTGAATGCAGCTTTAACTTTTGAATCTAATACAAATGTCAATGTCCCAGCATGAACAGGTTCTGCTCCAAAAGTCTGATCAGAACTGCTTGTACATATCTTAAAAAGCTCCCCCTCACCTATGAATAGACATGCAAATATTTGATTTTGATAAGATGAGTCGAATGTAAGTGACGCATGAACGACTGAGCTTGTTGCTTCACATCCTGCTCATGCATTCATCAAAATTTCAGGTGATTTCAAAGAAAAATCTAGTAATACGTACGGTCACAGATATCATCCAAAAGAAAACAATAGAATGATGTAAGAATATTAAAAAATGATTTTGGTCTGGATTGCTCCAATAAATTTACATTATCTTAACTTTTTTTTTTTTTTAAATATCAGCATATATAATAGTAATTTTCACTTTAAATGTGAAGCATTCAAGTAAAAAAAATTATGACATTTGTCTGAACAGAATATTGGAAATGAAATTCTGTAAATTGATTGAAAAATATTATGTCCTTTAAATAAATTAGAGTAGCTAAGTATTATCAGCTTTGCAACATAAATATTCACAGTGCAGCCTAATGGGTAATGTTAGTAACAAAAAAGATTGGACCATATACAGTGCCCTGTGGTACACCAAAGGTTGATGATGCCTTGTTGGAAAGACGCTTCTTTTTTTTTTACATGAACTGTAAGAAAGAAATGATTAAACCTCTTAGGACCCAAGCTAATATTTTCTATCCATGTCGTCCGAGGACTGCAGTTAAGCAGAATTCACTACTAGAGTAATATAACCCAAAATGTGATCTCCAAGCATGTGGATGCCAGGTCCTAATGTGCCTGTGTTACAGCTGTTTTAACCCTTGTTCTGTCTTATGGGGTCCAGATGACCCCACTCCAAACATCAACATACCTTGGATAGCTGAAGGGGTACTTTTTTTCCGTCTGTCTGTGGCCCAGTCTGAGCATTGACCCGAGAGGAGGAAAAATAAAAATAGAACTGGGGGATCTTTTGTATCTTGGTGAAAATAAAAATATCAAAATCTCACGGAGCTGGAGCTGCGACTGCGCCATAGACTGTAAAAACACAGTCCATTGACTGTTCTCCTATATACAGTCAATGGACTGCGCCTGTAGCGGCTCTCCATCTGCCATACAACCAACCGCCAGCGGGCCAGCACAGAAAACTCTTCTGTCCAGAGACTGTCTGTTGGGGGGTGCGACCCCGCCTCGCTCTGCCAGACCGTGGGCAGCAGAGCTCGCTATGGGTTGGTGCTCATAAGTGAGTGCCTGGTGGTAGGGGCTCCTCCAACGGGCCCTGATCGGGTCCTGCCACGTGGAATCCCTCTTCAGAGGGCCCAACACCGGCAGGCGGGCTCAGAAGGGGCCAGTGCACTGCGGTTTGGGTGGCAGATGAAGGCAGGATAAAAATCCTCGCATCGAGTTGTCATATTGAATCATTTTTCTACCCTTTGATCAAATCACTGAAAACGTCACATGCTCAAAGCTGAGTCGATGATTAGTTCACTGTGCCAGACGCCAAAATCACGCTGCAGGACCTCAGATCGTGTCTGTTAGAAATGGCTATTGCAAGCTTCTTTAAAATCCCCCATGACATTAACATTCATTATGATTATGAAGTTTTTAATCAAAATCCCACAAGCCTAAATGTCTTAAAAAGCCATTTTTTATGTTGATCTGAAGCCTCTGTTTCCAAAATCTCCTTTGAGGGGGCGTGGCTTTTGGAGCTGAGCAGCCCTTCCCCCGTTTGATTATGATAGCTCTGTGTCTCGCTAGCCTGAATCTTCACTGCTGCTACATGAAAATGTCCAACCATATGGTTCTGATCCGGATGTCAACTCAGACGAGGAACTGAAGATCTTGATGGTCCGAACTTCCTCCAAAATCCTGATTCTTTCTCCTTTTAGTTCACCAAAGACTCTTTTAGCTCATTCTCCAATGTTTATTGACGTTGCTGTGATCAATCCATTCAATCCATTGGTTTCTCAGAGCAAAAAATAATGAAAGCTAACATCCAAATGCTCTTTCATTGATTTATAATCCTTTCCAACTGCTGTCAAATGAGCCGCCGTTCACATTTCCGTGGTCACATCAAGAAGCTCCGTGGAGTCTGGTGGAGATTTTCCAGCGTTCTCAGCCCTGTTACCCTAATGAAACTCTCACTAAAAATCCAGTGACGGCTGATTTGACCACAGAAATGTGAATGGCGGCTCATTTGACTGCAGTCAATGTAAAGATAGCATCTTCTCTTCTCCAGAACCTGAACAAGACACGCTAGCCGGACCAGATGAGGGTTTAGTGCATGTGCAGCAGAGCTGTTGGGATGGAAACAAGATCATTCATTCAAATGGAGTTTGTCCAAGACAGTTTGATTGACAGTGGTTTAAAAGGAGAAATACTCAGAAATGCAAAAAACGAAATGATTTCTTTTTACATTTGTTCTTCTTTTCTTATAAGAAATGAAATATAAAAAAGAAAAATTTTCAAAATATGTATTTTACATGAACCTATGTTTGATGCTTTCCGTAAATAATGTAATTTTTAGTACAAAATTTTGAGTTTATTATTTTTTTTCCTAATATGACCAAATTTCTTCAGTGTTTATATTTCATTGACGCTTAAAACTATATTCTAAAATCTGCTATGATGTGTTTTTTTTTTTTCTTAATTTCAATACTTAAACCGGTTTTGTGGTTATAAATAGGTTGTTATTTCATCAGTTGTTAGATTGTAATCTCCTCCAACATGGTGTTTACATGCAGACTGAACGTGAGGGCTGTGGGGCAGAAACTTTCCCGTCTTTCTCTCTCGGTGTTTTCTTGTTGCCATGCGTGGAGCAAACAAAGCTGCGCCTCCTCTCAGCGTTTTCATCCATGCTTACGTCTGGGACCTCAGTTCCGCATTCCTGCGCCTCCGGCTCATATAACCGGGCTGATGCAACTGCCTCCGCTCAGTCCCAGAACCGACCGACTCCCGCCCGCAGCCCCGTCCCGTCCCGCGCCCGTCTCTGTGGATTTTTGGCCGCCCAGCAGGTAAGGCTGCGTTTGGACGGTCCGTCCGCGAATCTCCGGATCAGTTCGGCTTTGCACGGTTCCTCTTTTTTTTTTTTTTTTTCTTTTTCCTTTTTTTCTGCACTTTACCACCACGTTGCCATTTAACACGCTGGGTTTGTTTTTTTTGTGTGTAGTTTTTTTTTCTTTATTACATGCGACATTTCTATAGGTTTAAATCAAAGCAAGCAAACAAACAAACCTTTTTTTTTCGTCATGATTTAAGAGGAAATAAAACAATAGTTTAAAAGTTTTGAAGCTCCTGCATGAACAGCAGCTTACTGCTGCCGCGACTGAAGTATGGAAGGTCAACAGTGCCATAAACAGAGAGGGGAGAAATAGTGTAATTATCGATTCATCTGTTTCTTAATTTACAACTAGGGGTTAATTAAGTAGGCTATCTTTAATTGAATTGAATAAACACCAAATTATTCATTAATTGACAAATTGTTCAACTTTTATTTATTTATTTATTTTATAATTTTGGTGTTTAATACTTGCTTTCTCACTACAGGAAGTTTAAAGAATATTATAAAAATTAAAGAATTTAGTCACAATAGATTAATCCGAATGCTAACAATAATGTCAACAATATATTATAATAAGTAAAACAACTACAACATGTTAATGAAATGAAACAAACATTTTAAAGTTGTTTTATCTTCTTTGACTTGTTATATTCCACATTTCTTAATTAGTTGACATAATAATAGTTATGCATTTTATTTATACAGCACTTTTAAAAGATACTCAAAGATGTTTGCAAAACAAACAAATAACATTAAAAAAAAGCAGAAAGTAGAAACATTCAATTTAAAAATGGAAATACAAATGAAAAATTTAAATTTCAAATGACATAAAAATTCATATGTAATTTATTTTTTCCATAGTTGAGGGAAACAATCTTTTCTATCTACATTAGTTATCTGGTTGTTTGTGTACCTTGTCATATAGTTTTCTTTTCTTTTTTCTTTAATTTTTTTAATTGTCTTTTTTTTAATATTTCATTGTTTTAATTTGAGCCTTTTTAAAAATAGATATTTGACCCCATTGTGTTATTTTTAACTGATTATCATATTTACTAGCTGTTATGGTTGCATAACGTTAAAACTATTTTTAAGGATTCCATGTTTTTAGGCTCTAATCCACTTGGAGAAACCAAATCATGCTTGAACCACTGAAGGATTGCTTCTGTGCTTCTGTGTTTTCAGGGTTGAAACAAAATTCTTCATTGACAGAGAGTGACTGACACCTTCTCTCCGAGTAAGTTTGATGCTTTTCTGTCAATTTTTACTTCACTTTTGGGAAAAAGTTATCAACTTAAGCAATTTTGACAACTCAGCAGATTTCTTGATATTTGTAATTTATACCACCAGAGTACATGTGCTGTATAACTAGTTTTCCAGTTCCTTTGAAATTACTCCAGAGATGATTTGTTTTCACTTTTCTATTCAGAAGTCAGGAAATGACATTTATCTGACGTACTTTTGAGTGATTTATGGTTTCTAGCTGTGCAGCATGTTGGTTTGCTTTTGTCTCTATGGTCTAAAAGTTTACTCATGGCTTTAGCAACACGACTCTGGGCAGATTTAGTAAATGAGTTCCGCACAGTGTGTCCGCTATTTTTTTCGTGCTTCCTTTGTGTCTGTGCAACTGAGGGCTTAAATGGCCTGCGCCTGCCTGGACGCATTCGTGAGATGGTTTCCGCATAAGTGGAACTCTGCGGCGGTTTAATGGGAAAAGGCTGGCGAGCCGACAGGTGGCGCGGGCCGACCCCGCTCAGAGGCTGGACGTGGGCGCGCGGGGTTTATTTTAGGTAGAAATGCCTTCCAGTGCGTCTCTGGAGAAGGAGACCTGCCAAGGTGCCGCCCCAGCAAAGCTGCAGACGTGCTGCAGGAGCCAACTATGCAACAGCTCAATCGCACTAATATGAATGCTGGGGAGGGAGCCATGCACTGCAGCTGGAATCGCATTATCAGAATCGCACTGTAAGTCTTTCCACATGGTTTGCAAAAAAAAAAAAACACCTTTCTCTGCTCTGAAACATCAATACATTTCATCAGGTCAAAAGTGGAAGAATTTTCCATGCATCTTTCCCTATTCATCATCCATCCTTCCATCCATCCTCTGTTAGCAGGAACATGCTGCACGTTCCTGATGAGGAAACATCAGAGGACAAAGTCTGAAACGGCGCTGAACTGACAGACCGCGGTTACATAACGTCAGTGATTGCTTCAACAGGCCGCATTAAAAGTCATATTCTGGCCACGCTTGGCCAACATCTCGATTGCACACCTCTTGCTTCAGATTTTCTCTTCCAAACAGACTCCATACATTAAAAAAAAAAAAGGCTTTTGTTGGCGTTCTGTAATCTGGAGGATTTAAGATGCCTCCGATGCGAGCCAAAGCCCTTCACTTGCAACACGGAGGGGGGGAAACAGTATCTTGGTATTAATTCAAGCGGGACCACCCAGATGCTGAACGTGTGGCTGAATGAAGGGTAGGGCAGGAGCCCTGCTGACGATCACTCGTGTGAACGCTCGCTGCAAACCTGCAGGTGCTTACTGTTTGGATTAGTCTGGAAAAGCAGCACAAGTAGAAGCACTTTCTGTTTGTTTTTTTACAAGAAAACCCTCAAAAATGAATATTGTTTTTCTTTGTGGATTTGCTTCAGGAACTTCTTTCAACAAGAGGAATTTTTACTGGTTCCTCCCGTCTGAGGCAAGTCATCAAAAATGAAAGCTGAAATGAAATGTTCTGTTTTAATAATCACTTCCTCTCCCACACACTTACTCTTGAACTCAACGATTAAAGATGACACAGTAAAACTAGAACCTGAGGTTTGTAAGGAGTGCTGCATGTTTGGATGATCCCGTCCTCTTGGAAAGTTGGTGCCAAATTCCCTCGGTTTCCCTGGAGTATTGCGAAATGCTGCAGCCCCGCTTGGAGCGGACGATGGCGATGATTGCTGAGGCCTCGGTTAGAGATGGAGAGAGTGTGCTTTGGCCGCAGCCCTCCTCCTCCTCAATCGCTCACTTTCAGCGTTTGTGTATAGTTGGAGACGTGCAGGGTTTCTGCAGGATGCTGGTGTGCACGTGTGGCCCCTGCAAAGCCTTATTAATACAAAATGGGACTTCCCTTTTCCCGTAATGCCTTTTTTTATGCTGAGTTGAAGTTTGTGGAGTCTGGCAGCACAAACGCTGAACTGTTTCCAAAAATCAGTGCAGAGAATATTGGATTCTAGAGCTGGGAATCACTGGGAACCTCACGATACGATGCAATACATGGCTATACTTCGATAACTGGTAAAAATCCTAACTTACATTATATAGAAGAACACTTGTATTTTTAGGAAAACATTTATTTTTTGGTTTGATCACAATCAAAATGAAAAACTGTGTTTTATTTTGTGCAACATTTTGCACAACATTGCTGAAATCAGTAATACTGTGTCTTTGACTAGCATTCAATCCAAACCAAAACTACCAGTCTTGAAATGTGTTCCCCCTCTCTATCTCCAAAGGAAAGTTTTACAGCTTCTTTAAATAAAAATAAAAGATTGATACTTTGTGAGAACTAGTGCTGCCACAAAAGATTGTTTTAATTATTTTTTCCGATGAGTCTACTAATCGGGTCAAGCACAAACTAGATATATAACATTACTTGCGATAATGCTAGTGTGGATGCTGTAAGCTATATTTGGCCGCTGAAGATGCTAGTGCTGATAGCTGAAAATGCTGAAATTGATAGATAAAAATGCTGAAGTTCATAGCTGAAAACACTGAAGCTAATAGCCAGCTAAAATATTAGTTAAATGTCAAATTATCCTCAAAAACTGAAAAAGCCCAAATTAGCCAAAACACCTTGCATGCAGTTGAAATATTAGCTAAACTCCAAAACAGACTAAAAAACTTATTAAAAAGTCCTAAATTATACAAAACAGCTAGCATGTACTTAAAATATTAACTAAACTCCAAAAAAGCCAAAAAAAAAAAGAAAAAATCCTAAATTAGCCAAAACAGCTAGCATGTAGCTGAAATATTAGCTAAATTCCAAAATAACCTAAAAAACTGAAAAAAATTCTAAATTAGCCAAAACAGTTAGCATGTAGCTGAAATATTAGCTAAATTCCCAAATAGCCTAAAAAACAGAGAAAATCCTAAATTAGCCAAAACAGCTAGCATGTAGCTTAAATATTAACTAAGTTAATGAAAACTTGTTTAATGAGGCCTTCAGTTGAGGCTGGATTCCTCTGCATAGAGAATTCTGGAACTGGATGTTTGGGTGAAGCGCAGGACAGATAAAGCATGTGAGCGAGGAGACTAGCGAACCAAAACTGATGGCCTCTGCTGCACAAACGTCGTTGCATCATCGCGTCCTGACCGCTAATCTCTGGTTGCAGGCCGCTGCTGAAGGGGGCCAAAAAGAAGAAGAAAAAAAAAAAAAAGTAGACAGAAATTCCTCTTTTTGGAAGATGACATTCTCACTTTGAATCACCCTTGTGGGTATAATTAAAGCCTGCAATGCTTCAGCAAACATTCCCCCCGCGCTGCTCTGAAGGTTTCGTGTCTGGAGCTCTGAATGGGTGTCGGGTTTGCGAGGGGGATTTACGCTCACTTGTGTGGCGAGCTGGAGCGGATTTCCACTCTTAAAGTCAAAAGTGAGGCTTTTATGCCTGACTTTTTATGAACCGTCTTATTTAGGCATCCTGCTGGGTTATCTTACACAAATGACATGATCCCGCGTTTTTCTCACTCAGAGTGCACAGGGAGGCAGATGTTGCTCAAAACCGCAAGTTTCAACAAGTTTTGACAAGAAAAGAAGCTTCCCACCGCAGAGCGTGTTAACAGTGAGCTGCATATGACATAACACCATGGAAGTCGTCTTTAGTGCAGCTTATTTTCACATCCTGCCGCTACTGCTGGACGATCTCCATCCAGTCCTTCTGCTCACCTGGCAGGTGTTGCCAATGTGCCTTAATTGGCCCATGGTGGCTATTTAAGACAGAGGAGGATACACCAAGGCAGGCAGAGAGCAGAGGAACAGGTTAGCTTTTAGTTGGCTTTGTCCTCAGCGACATTGTAGTCTTGCACTGCACTGCTGGGTTTTGTTATTTTAGTTTGAAATTTGGACATTGGTAGTCTTGCACTGCTGGGTTTTGTTATTTTAGTTTGAAATTTGGACCTTGGTAGTCTTGCACTGCTGGGTTTTGTTATTTTAGTTTGGGGTTGGAACTCAATAGTCTTGCACTGCTTGGGGTTTTGTTTGTTTTTCTTTAGGTAGTTTTGGTTAGGCAGGCCTTAGCAGGGAGCTGCTGACTCTGTTGGTCGACACCGCTGGAAAGTCTCAGACGTCTCCCTAAGCTAAGGTTCCGATTCCCTTTGGTTTGTCTAATTATTTCATTTTGTTCTTTCATTTCAAGACATAGAAAGTTCACTTTAGTTAATAACACTTGGCGAGTGGTTCACCTTTGGAGTTCCTCTATGGTGTCCAGTTTTTGTTATTGTCCCCTTTTGTATTTTTCCCTCCTAGACTTGAGCCAGGTTTACACATAGGGGACAAAACACTGTTTTTAATTCCTTTTTCGTTTGAAAAATTTTCTTTGAACTTTAAAGATCCAGCGTGTTCCGCCAGATTTATCCCTGCAGAAATCTGCATTTAAATATTTCACCAGACCTGTCCTGTTCCCTCTCCCCTCCAGCAAAAACAGCAGCTCGCTGCCAAGCCGTGTAAATGGGAGCATACATGAGAGTGAAGAGGGAGGGGCAGCCAGGACTGAAGTAATAAAATGCATCATGGGACACTGGCTCCACACACTTTTCCTTGGAAGAGGAGAAATGATGCAAACTGGGAGGGGAGGCAAACAAGACCAGAAAAAGATGAACTTTGAGGGATTTTTACAGTTAGAGATGCCTTTTAAATACTCTGTTTTATGTTCTGCTGTTATTGACTTGACTCACCACATCTGCAAAAACACTCTGCCCATCAATAGGGTGGGGTGAATTCAAGCGGAGCTACATTACATACACTGGCTTTTCTTTGTAAAATGCAGAACTTTTGACCCAAAAAAGCAGCGAAGGAAGAGAAAGCGTCAGCCGACAGCACAAGTCAGCTGTGTCTGCAGAACCTCACAATACGGGCCTTTGTTGGCTCCATATGAGGGCGGCTTTGTCCCGACTGCTGAACCTGTGGAGGTTCAGAGCACCGCAGCCATTAGTGTCACAGCGGTGATATCCCGTCTGCCTTCGGATCACGCGTCCGTCGTTGGAGGAGTGTTGGAGCTCTGCATCCTTTCTTGACTTTTTCTTCTTTGCCACAAAGAGTCATTCTGCTCCTCCCGAGTCAGTTCAAGTTTCCGTAACATTTGCTTTTTATTTGGACTTCAGAAGCTTTCCAAACCCCGGCCTTGTAGTCATCGGAGCTTCATCCTCCAACTTCTCCCTTTACTTCTCCTTGATTGCCTTGTTGCGGTCAAATCCTCAAAATGAGCCCAAATCGTTGGAAAACAGGGATGTGCGCAGGGGCCACATTAAGAACAAATTGTTGGCCCTGGGGCCAACACAACTCACAGCAGAACCTGCTTTTTATAGTCTGGATTAGATAATTTGCTAATTTCCTTGATGATTTTTTAGCTTCCTCTGAGAAAATGAAGGGTGTTATAACATGTTTAAAAGTAAAACATAAAATCATAGATTGCAAAAAGATTCAAGAGGAGCTTTTTATTACTGTATTTTCCTGAGTATAAGTCACGGTTTTTTTCATAGTTTTGCCAGGGGTGCAACTTATACTCAAGAGTGATTTTTTTTTTTTTGGTCACATGTCAATTATAACAAGCTTAAAATCTTTCACCAATCTGAGCAATTTATATCCTTTAGTGGAACCTCCTTTCCTTCTATCCTGCAGACTTCTTAATCCTGCTTGACAAAAACTGTCTTTATTTAAGCACAAATACTTAAAGACCCCCCAAGTCCTATTGATAGTGAAGCCTAATGGGTGATTGATGCTGGAAAAATAGATACAGAAATCCAGGACTTATTAAGGATGAGGAAGGTTTTCTTGGTTTCCTTTGTTTTGTTTTGTTTTTCCAGCTACTGACTGAAACTGTTACCAGTTAAAACAGAAGAACTCAGACAGGAATTTGCACTTATTTTTAGGATAATCTTAACTTGATTGTGTCTGTTTTTTTTAGATGAAGATGTTGAGTCTTTAATTTTCACTAAAATGAAACTTCGACGTCAGCACGGCGCTCTTCTCCTAACCGCCCCGCTCTTCCTCTTTTGCTCTCAGATTGGTGGCGGCGGCCGGGTCGGACATGATGCCGGGACAAATTCCTGACCCCTCGCTGGCGGCGGTCCCCCTACCCAGCCTGGGCACCCTGGCGGGCATCTCCGCCACCACGCTCACCGATCAGCTGAAGCTGGCAGACTTCCACCAGCTGGGGACCATGCTGTCCCCGCTGCACTTCCTGGGGAGGCTGGGGAAGAGGCCGCTCGCCATCAAGACAGAGGTGAGGAGGGGGAGGAGCATGTGGAAAAACCTACCAGTATTTAAGATGCTGTATATCAGATGAATAATTGAATGAACTTAATCCTCTACTTTATCTACCAACATCGTGTTTATTAAAACATTTGAGCTACGCCTATTACAAAATTTTCTCTCTGTTAATAACAGATTTATTAGTTATGCTTTTTTTTGCTGCATCAGTGTTAAGTTTAAAAAAATGATGACTCATGCTTTTGTTTGAGTCCCACTCTGATCATCTTTTGAATTATTTAAAAAAAATAAATCCCAATGATCTTTTAATTATGATTATGAACGTTTTTAGTCAAAATAAAATAATTAAAAAAAAAAACAGTTGTTTTCTGTAGGGATAAGTGTCGATAATAATTTCCTTAAATGATTTGATTCAATTCACAAGAGCCTGGATCTATTTGATTCCAATTCATTATTATTATTATTATTATTAGATGCTCTTAATTCAATTCAGTTACATTTTTAGTTTTTTAAATGGTCTACACATTTAGACAAATTTCTTAACAAATACTTTAATAATCTACTCTATTCATATTAATCGGATCCAGTTCACATACTGTAAAATGTTTTAGTGAAATCATGAGATTGTTAATAGCATACATTGTTACATGGTTTGTTCAGATCATTAACATTAGAAACATTGCTCTGTTTTTTCTGGAGGGCGTTTCAGTTTGGCCACTAGGTGGCGATCACGCCTTAGCAGTATACTTTTTTTCAAGAAGAATAAGCAAAGTATGAGCAAAAAAATGTGTTTTAGACCAAAAAATTGAACTTGATGTGCTAAATCTATCTAATTTTTATGGATCGATTATCTGTTAAGCTTAATTTCAAAAGTTCAAGTTCAAAAATATTTATTTCAGACATTTTGAAAAAGAATATGGAGCAACAAAATAAGAAAAGTGTACAATCATCGATCAAATCGGTTAATCAATTGTATCAACGCTGTCCTAGTTTTCTGGGACATCGTTTGTGCAGAGCCTTGTGCAACCCCGCCCCACTTCCCAACCCCAACAAAAATGGCGAGGTAGCGTGGGGTTTGTAGGCTCTACGTCACACTTACAAGCATTCTCCCGATTCACCACGATTTGGCCAAAGAAACACTCAAATGTCATTTTGATTTTAATTGTCTTCGTCAGAAAAATGCCACAAGAAGATGTTAACAGAGTATTAAATCCCAAAAGTTTTTAACACAGAAAAGACTTTATTGCCACAAAAAATACAGTAAAATGAGGTGAAAGAATCTCATTTTATGTATGTGAAAGATTTTCATGCTGAACATATGTTGTTCACAGATGGATGAAGATGAGGAAAGGAGGAAACGAAGACGAGAGAAAAACAAAGTAGCGGCGGCCCGATGTCGAAACAAAAAGAAGGAACGCACCGACTTCCTTCAAAGGGTGAGTTCATGACTCAGCACGCCGGAGAGCGTGGAAGCAGCGGCAGACGTCCTCTGACTCGGTCATCTTTCTCTGCGCAGGAATCGGAGCGCCTGGAGATGGTGAACTCGGAGCTGAAGGCCCAGATCGAGGAGCTCCGTCTGGAGAAGCAGCAGCTGATGGTGATGCTCAACCTCCACCGGCCCACCTGCATCGTGAGGACGGACAGCGTGAAAACGCCCGAGAGCGAGGCCAACCCCCTGCTGGAGCAGCTGTCCGAGGAGACCAACTGAAGCCTTTGGAGACACAAACTGTTCTGATAATGCACTTGAGCTGGACATTTTTGCCCAAAGACCTGAACTTGGAGGGGTTTTCTCAGCACTGCTGCAGGAGCTGGCTCTGGAATCTCTCATCAGGTTGACGTTAACACCTGCTGTGCCTGGTTGTTACTTCAACCATCAAAGGGACCAAAAAGCAGCAGAGCGCCCCCTCCTGGAAGCACACTAAAAGCTCTGTTCCACTCCAGCAGACTGTGGCGCTCCACGTTCGGAGCTGAAGAAGAGGTTCAACACAAACAGGGCGGGGGACAGGTGTCTCTGTTTGTTTGTTTGTTTTTGGAGTTACTCCACCTGGACCGTGGCAGTTTACCGGTTGATCCGATTCGAGGTGACGCTGGCGTCATAGAAAGCACATATTCAGAATGTTTACACTCTAATGTTTGGATGTCATTATTGTACTTTATTTTATACTGCTTTGTATACGAACGGAATGCCTGTTAATCACTTGATGTGATTTGTCTCTTCACTCTTTTGCTCTGCTGTCAAAGCAGTGTTTCATTGTTCTGCATCCGTATCTTTGTACAGTCTCATATCATGAATAGAATAAATTTTATTTTCTGACCGAGTTGTGACTTGTTTATAGGACGGGGTTAATAAAATCGATAAATCTATTTAAGCTTAACAGATCAATAATCGATTCATAAAATTATGAATTAATTTAGCACATAAAGCTAAAATCCATTAGCTTGATGCTAACATTTAATGGAATTTCCCATAGGACGGCTAACGCTAACACTTAGTCGACATAAACATACATTGTTGACTAAATGAACATTTTAATGGAAATATTTATCTTTAAGGAAATATTATTTAAAATAACCATTTGTGGTCTGAAACCACAACTTGTCATACTGTCTTCTTCTGGAATAAGATGTAATGCTATAGCGCGATCGCCACCTAGTGGCCAAATTGAAACGCCCTCCAGGAGAAGCACAAAAATGTTTACAAAGTTAATGATTTCAACATTTTTGTTAGAACTTCTCCTTTAGGGAAACATTGTATGATATTAACAATCTCATTATTTCATTAATACATTTAACAGTATGTGAACTGGATCAAGTTAATATGAATATATTCAAAACATATGGTAGATTATTCATGTATTTCTAAACAGATGTGTCTAAATGTGTAAACTCAAGACAAAATTGAATTGAATTTAATTAAGAGGATCAAAACAGTAGAAAAAAAAATCGATCCAGGCTCTTGTGAATCGAATTGCTTCTGAAAATTATTATCCATACCCAGTCTTACTTGTTTTTACTTTGTTTTGCAGATAAATTGCAAAGGTGGGCTTCAGTTTACCTTATTTGTATAGCATCAAGCTCACCACAAGCCCCCTGCTTTTGTCCATTCTGATGCATCCACTTAAAACAGATCCATGAACGTCGTTGTTTTCCTCATCTGAGGTGGAAAACTACACGGCTCTGATATTGCTTATCATTATAATGTTAGCTTGGAGGAGTGAGGGGCTGTAAGCTAACAGGAGAGAGAAAATCAGGCGTCACCAACCTTTACCAAACTGAGAGTTACTTAATGGGTACTGAGTCATGCAAAGGCCAACCACTTTGAAATAACAAATTTGGTTAGTTTGCCTTTAGTTATACATTAGTAATAATGAATAATGATATTCCTCTATGTGAAGACACCATAATTATGAACAATGACAACAAGCTAAGAAACAGATATCAATATTCAGCACTTTATTAATCTCAGTAGTTGTTACATTCTCAGATGATCGCTTAAAATCACAACATTAAATGTCCCATTTTTACTATGTTTTACTATGTAATATTAAATAAAAACAACATACACATTTTTAAACACATTCTTGTCACATTTTGAACTGATGACCAAATCTGCAGCATTTTTAACAAAATTAATGATCTTTGAAGTGGAGTAGGTCAGAGATCACCTAAACTTATCTAAAGGTCATGTATCATGAACATATTTTTAAGACATTTTAATTTCTAAATCTATGTAAATGCCAGTGTAATAAAAAAAAAAAAGTAATAGAATAAAATTTAATTTGAGACGCAGTTCACAGGTGAGTTGTGTTATTTTTTAGAAGAGACTTGAGGGCACCAAGTTGGTGACCCCAGCTGTAAAAACATGGAAGTTGGGAAGTGGGGGCGGGGTTGCTAAATGCCTACAATCCCATCCACAAATCAGAGGAGAATTTCTAATAACTCTTAGAAAACGAAAAAGGTTTTTAAATTTTGGTTAAAAGCGGCATCATCATAAAATAGGAACTGGCACTGGTCTATTTACCATTCCAGCTGTAAAAACCACAGAGGCATCTCTTTAGGACTATGATTTTTGTTCATGGAACAGTCTGCAGGAAGACCTGAGAGCCGCTGCCACCATGGTGGTTGCTTTAAAGAACAGATTTTAAAAGAAATTTTTATTCATTTTTATTTATTTTTGTATCTTTTTCTTCATGATTTTACACTGGATTATTAATTATAAATTCGAATGTGTTTTTGTTTAACTGTTTATTGATTTTATTAATATGTTCATTTCCAGTGTTTCCTCAGTTGGATCCTCTCTCTCCCAGCTCTATTTTTACATTATTCTGCTTGTTTTTATGTTATGCATGACTTATAAATAAAGATTTGTTGGATTTGAATAACATCCAACCTCTCTGATTCTCTTAACAGCAAACAGCAGAGGAAATCTGGGAGGTCAAAGACTGAACTTGATTTAATTTTTGGCGAAAGTGCAAAATGTGTTTCTGTCATTGATAGTTAAACACTGCCATCTGGTGGACACTTGGAGGAATGACAGCCCTTTCATTTTCACTGAACGGTAAGTTTTATTTCTACGGTTTTTTCTGTTTGTTTGTTTGTTCTAGTAGGTTGCTCTTTGAAAAAAAAAAAGTAAATTAAACTGAATTTTACATGTTAGTTTTTAATTGTAACTGTAAATATCTGTAATTCCCCATTAAGAATATACTGAAACAATATTTAAAGCAATAGTTTTATGTTTGGATACTTTCAATTATCAGAATAACTAGTAAAGATGCAAGAATTTAGATCAATCTAAAAGCTCAAAACAATGAATATAATTCATTACTTTGGTTACGGGGAGGATCTTTATTACAACAACATGAAAAGCTTATTACACATCAAAAGCATAAACAATATCCTAAAATACATTTAAAACGGTTTTTTAAATTAAGTATTTATGTGTCTGAGTTTTGTTCTCAATCCATAAACATTAATAAATACCTTTTCTAACATTTTAAATATATTATCATTTTTTCTTGCCTTGTAATTGCGTGTTTTCTCCGAATATTTTCAAACTAAAAGTTGTCTATTTAGCCACTAAATTACATTATCTAAATAAAGTGTTACATATACAGTTAAAACAATGAAATTACAAAGTAAATCTAAATTTTTGAAACAAGACCAAAGGAGGGCAGTGCAGTTGTTGCAGCTTTATTGCTAAACAAGAATTCATTTTATTGTGACAATCTTAGCATCATTTTAGAATTTCGGTTATTCTTTTATGCCAGTTTATAAAATAATAAAACTATTTTACACATTAGAACAATGCATAGATTTCAGTTGAAAAACCTGCAAAATATACATTTTGAATTTTTGTGGTTATCTGTATAAGTCAATATGAGTTTTTCCACATTTCTTCCAGCAGAGGGCGCCCTTCATTGATTGCTCTTCTTCAAAGCTGAAAATAAAGGTCTGAAAGTTGTAAAGCTGACTGGAGCTGCAGCTCTGAGTGCTGGTCGGAAGGTGACAAATGAAAAAAAAAATAAAAATAAAACTCACGTGAACTCCAGGAATTACTAATCACAAATAATCTGAAACAAAATCCAGTGATGAAGGGAAGTTTTTTCCCAGAAGAAAAATGTTAACATAGTGGTATAAAAAAAGTCCAGATTTCTTATTTGTTTGCCAGATTTAAACATTTTATCAATGTGTGGGTTTGAATTGTACTTCTGGTTTGAAGCATCTTAAAATCTGCATTTGCACTTTACTTCATTTATCTTTAGTTAAATATCAAATTCTAAATTTAACATTTTTACAAAGTGGCAAAATCTTGAATTTTCTAGATTTTTTTTCATTTCACAAGTTCACAAAAATTCTAATACATTTTCAAGTTGGATTGGGATCATTTCCCTATTAGAAAGAAAATAAATTTGGCAAAAAAGGCACATTTAAATAACTCCAGTGGAGTTTATTTAGTATTTTGTTGTAATTTGCCGTCTATCAAATGTAATCAATTAATACATTTTGCAGACTGAGATTTTGTCTCCTTCTCACAGCTTTTTGTTGCTTTTCTTTACAAAGCTCTACTTGTCCCACAATGGTTTTGGCTCCATTGAGGTGTCGTCACTGAGTCACACTCTGACAGAAAACTTGGCGCTAAAGTTGCTGGACCTCTGCAGTAACTGTCAGGATCATTTTTATTAAACATAAAGGCTTGTTGTTTATATTAGGTTTCAAAAATCTCTCACAGTTACAGTAAATGTTTTTTTTATTGCAGAAAGAAATAATTCCACTAGTTGTCCTCATTGATCAGTTGGAGATTTTAAATAGTCAGTAGAAAAATTAAAACGTGATTTGTCATGTTTGTGTGGAAAAAGTAAGCATAATTTTAAATTAAATAGTTTTTCTTTGTTGTACCCAAAAGTCATTTTGACCAAATCAAAGCATTTTTGCAAGAAAACAAAGGAAAAAACAAGTTCTTATCACAAATCTGGTAGCAACTGCCAAAGAAGGAGGAATGCCTCTTAAGTAAATATGTGGACCTGCCTTCAGAAATGACTGAATATTATTTGTTATCTGCGTGTGTGTTCCCGTTTTTTCCCCTTATCTAACACAGATAACGGTCATTTCTGAGGCTCAACAAGTTCTATTTTAGATTATTATTTTACTGAAATAAATAAATAAAAAGGTGAAATCCCAGCAATCATTCTCAAAGTGTTAAGGTTCAGACTTTTTTCTCTTTGTTGTAGTTCATGTTTTGTCCAATTTTTATTGGCTTGAAGGCAGGTTTGTACATTTCTGAGGACTCCGCTCTGAAAGCAACTGGATGAACAGCTGTTGACGATTTATCAGACTTATTCCAGTTTGTTTCCAATCACACATAATTTGGCTGCATTGAGAAGAGATTTGAAGTTTGAAAATATTTGTTTATTTAAGCAAATCCTGATTTTAAAAAGTATTTTTCAGTCACTGATTCTGCAAAGTGTTTTACTTATAAATAAATAAATAAATAAATAAATAAATAAATAAAGTCTTCAATGTTCATCAAAGGGTCACCAAGTCTAAAGAGATTGAATGTACAAAAAAAAAAAAAAAAAGCAGGTCCCCTTGCTTTTAAGCCAGCACACGTCCAGACTCGTCCAAAGTTCTCCAGAGACCATCTGGATGATCCAGAAGAGGATTGGGAGAACAACATGTGATCAGATGAGATCAAGATGGAAATTTTTTTGGTATTAATGTGACCCTGCAATAGATTAGCAAACCAGCTGAGGGTAGCTGGATTAGCTTTAGCAACCCCATGACCTCCGAAAGGGACAAAGAGGAGAATGAAGATGGATGGATGGATGGATGGATGGATGGATGGATGGATGGATGGATGGATGGATGGATGGATGGATGGATGGATGGATGGATGGATGGATGGATGGTATAAAAGCCACTTATGTTTCGTCCACATCCATGCTTCATTGTGAAGCATGGGGATGGTGGCATCATAGTTTTGGGTTTCTTTCCTGCAAAGTGGTCAGGACGACTGATCCGTACTCGGTAAAGGATGAATGTGTCCATGTATGGTGAGATTCTGGGCAGAAGCCGCCTTCCATCCAGAGCATTGTGGACGAACCGTGTCTGGATCTTACCAAACGCATGACAATGATCCCAAACACATCGGCCCGGCAACAAAGGAGGAAAGAAAAAAAAAACCATTGTGGTGTGGCCCAGTCAGTCTCTGGAGCTCAATCATTTTGAGAATCTGTTAAGGGAGTTTAAAGTCCATGTTGCTTAGCAACGGCCCCAAAACATCACAGCTTCTGACAAGATCTGTATGGAAAAATGGACCAAAACAACAGCTATGGTATAAGCCTGGTGAAAACCTGCAGGAAATGTTTTACCTCTGTCATAGACAAACAGTTTTACATTAAAAAGTACTTTATTATGACCAAATTCTTATCTTCTGCACAAATATACAGATACATTATTTAAAAATCATACATTGTGATTCCCTGGATTTTGCGTTCTTTCTCTTACAGTTGATCAAATTATTTAGTCAAGTGGAACAACTTGAAGAATACTAGCAGAACAGCCGTATACTGTATTTGTCCAAATTTAGATAGAAAAAGAAGAAGATTTTATGAATACCTCATTATGTCATGGAGGTATCAGGATGATCCAGATGCAGGACAGAACCACAAGCCAGAGAGGATGAACCAAAAGTGTTTAATTAACAAAAAGCGCCACTTTAGGTGGGGAGGAACAGCCACAGCTAACCTGCACAGCAAAAGAACACAAGAAAAAGAACCAAACAGAACTGACAGACTGTAACACAGATATTTTAAAAAAAAAAAAAGAAAAGAAAACTGAACTTTTTGTTAACTTCCTAAAGTCCTGCTGTGTTTGTGTTTGTGTAGAGACTACTGAAGCATCTGGAACTCAGTAACAGCCAATTGCTGGCAGACTTTCTGTCTCCTTTGATTCTCCGAAGAAAAGTCTGCCAATGTCAACCAGTGCAAAGCGCAGGCGTTGTTCTTTCATATGTTTGAGTACTACAAAGGCGGAGATAATGTAGTTGTGACTACAGGGGTGAACAGATGCTACTGAACACTGGCCGCCACCAAATAACATGTGGAAAATTGATTTTATTGTCTTATATTGAAGGCTGAGTAAAATACTGACTACCTCCTCTTTCATACGTTTTTCTGCACGTAAAAACTCGGCGATTTTAGCAATCTTGGTATTAAAACGTGCAGTTTGTTCAGAACATTACTACCTGTATTTTTGGTATTCATAAACTTAAAAGTTTTACATATTATGCAAAATATGTCCCAAAGGAAATGAATGAAAAAATCTTCAAATTTCAACATTTTAAGTAGATTAGCAACAAGACTTTAAAAATATTTATGGGCTATGTTTTCATCTTTTATCGTCATAAAAAAATGGAGTTTAGCTAATATTTTAGCAAAAGGCTAACGTGGCTAATTTGTTATCTACTGAGGTTTCTCAAAGGCTAATTTGGAGTTAAGCTACGATCTTAGCAAGAGGCTAATGTATTTGGCTACTTTTGTTTACTGAGGAATTTCAGGCAATTTTGAAGTTTAGCTAGTATTTAAACAACAAGCTAGCTTTTTTTTTTTGGTAATTTGGGATCTACTAAGGTTTTTTGGGTTAATTTGGAGTTTAGCTCATATTTAAGCAACACATTAAATATTTTTTTGCAAAATTGGCATTTATTAGGGATTTTTAAGCAATTTTAGTACACTTTTTTCATTTTGATCAATTTCAGTGCTCTTTCATAGTTCTTTAATTACATTTCCATTATTTTAGCAAATTTAACATTCAGAAAATAGCTTTTGCACTTTCAGCAGTTAAAGTTAATTGCATCACCATTTTCAGAAAAAAAGCTTCAGCATCTTTAGAGACTACTTTCAGGCTAGCATTATTACAGGTAATGCAACTTTTCTAGTTATATTTATAGTTTATTTTTCTATGATTTTGATTTAAATTGATATAAATGGAAACTAGGTTTTTTATCAAAACATTTTGTACTATAGAAAATGTTTTCAGTAGATCTTTTGACAAAAAAATGTGTTTGCTTTTTTAGAAGAAATGCATTCATTGTTTCAGTCAAGTTGATAAGACAAGTAAGTAATTGTTCCAGTGAGAAGGAAGCCATATATTCAGAGCATTCGTCCTTCTTTGGACATCACCTTTTCACCTGGGACATATCCTGCTACCAGCCTTTGTGATTACAAAGTAGGATGACTTTTTGTTGAACTTCCCCTGCTTGAAAGTAATCGGCTTAATTTCCACTCTTCAGGAAAAATTGGCTAAATTATTTCTTTCCAGTTCTCTAAAAAAATGTATATGTAAAATTAGAGTTTGAAATTGTGTCTGCAAATGCTGTTTGTTATCCATCAGTAATGATCGTTGTCACCTGACTTTTGTTCCAGGCGTGGATGTTCACCTCCCCTTATGACTTCCCTCAGATGTGAACCAATCCGGTTTGAAATAACAACACATTTGTTTCTTCTTAACATCCTGCTGTCACAGTCCAGTCATACTTTCTGCTATGACACTCCCACTTGCTTGAAGTTTAAAGTTAAAGACAAAATCCAAAGATTGGAACAAGCAAAAACAATAGAGAATTGCTGTCAGTATTTCTTTGTTTTATTGTACAACATATATCACAATAAACTACCAGATCAGGACGTATAGAAAAACAATAATAAGGATAATAACCTGGCATTTTATCCCTTTGTAATTTTCTTTTCACTCTATACGAGAGGATCAACAGAAAAACATAGCAATGACGACAGAACATCAGCATGTGTTGAAATGAGTCGCTGTTCAAAGCGGTTTAGAGGTTTCTATAAATAAACCATTGGACTGAGAAGGTTTATTTTTTAGTCGTCAAGCATGAAGAGTGCAGTCTTCTGTGTATAAATGCTGGGTTTTAATGCAGCGTATACAACTCGCACTCATGCAATTTGTGCAGTGAAGTATGTTAGGGAGAGAAAATACCTCCTCTTGTCATGATTCAGAGCTCTGACTCCCCTTCTGGTCACCGGCGGGAGCAGTCTCCAGAGTTCTAACTCACCTGACACCATCTGACAAGCAGCACACAGAGACTCACTCTGTGCGAAGTATTGTTTGTGCCACCTTCCCTACATTACTGAGCGTTTTATTCTGGACCTGATCTTCTGTTTCTGACCCTGCTTCTTCTGTTTGCTTGCTGCCTGCCCTGACCCTCGTCTCTACTCTCTTCTTGGATGCTTTCATGCTTGTGATTGACCTCTGCCTCTCTGACCCTGATTTAGCCTTGTGGACTTTTAGCTGTGTTTCATTCCTGTCAGAACTAATAAACCTGCTGCACATGGAACCAGCTGTCTGCCCTTCTGTGACAACTCTGTTTAGTAGTTTAAAGTTGTGAGCACCGGTAAACAGTTCTCTGAGATTTGAAGACGTACTGGTCCTCTAGTGGAATTGCAAAATACTGCTCTGTTACTGGTTCTTCTCTGTAAGTCTGCCACTTATAAAACATTGTACAGCTCCTTGTTCATAATCTTCAAGCTAATTTTTGTTTAAAAACACACCCAACCCCCCCCCCCACCAATTTAGCATTTTTTTCCACAATGGAGCTACATTTGAGAAATGTTCAATTTGCATCTTCTCCTTTTTCCTGAAGGAGGCAGTTGTCTTCCGACTCTAAATCTGGTTGATCTCTTGCACTTGGCGGTCTTTTTCTGAGCCGAGGCTGAGCTCTCTGTGCATTGTCCGGTCTGGCATTAGCAAGCAGCAAGCGTTGTTTGGCAGACGGCTCACACAGAGAAGGCTTTGTTTCTACACAACTGGTGTCAAACAGAGAAAGCCTGCAGAGCAGCGCTACAATCTGTTGTCCACAGTGAGAAAGAATTTCAAAGAGCCATGGAACTTAGGAAAAGAAGAAACTTTTTTGTTGCGTTTTGACTTAAAAGTTCTACAAACTTTTTTTGCGGTAATAGATTGTCTTAGCTTTAATTGTAAACAGAACGTGGTTTGAACCAGCTTCTAACAGTTTAGCTTCTGGATTTCATCCATCCTGCTTCAACAAATTGTTCATTTGTGCTAATCTTCAGCATTTTCAAAGAGTTGCACTCACGTCTTTCCTTCCTCCAAACATCCTCACACAGATAACAAGTCCTCCAAAAATAAACTGTCATCAACAGGGCTGGCTGGGCCTTTTTCTCTCTTTTACCACATGACCAAACCTCAGACCGTTTTTTTTTTTAGCAATACAACCCCTCGACAAAATTAGCTTGGAGGTGAGAGCTGTGCGGATATGAGGTTGTCACAACAAGCTTCTCCAAATCAGGCTTTGCCGACAACCTTTTTCAACACACAAATTAAACGCTACTACAATAAATTTTGTTTAAAAAATCTAATTATATCAGTAGATATTGCTTTGTGGAGATGATGAAGATTCAATGAAAATAAGTTGTCAATTTGTAGAATTGATTTCTTTTTAAAATTCTATAAAGAAAACATTACATTTTTTTTCCCCACAAAATGCCGTTTTAACCCTCGATCGAGGCGCCAACTATTTTTCAGGGTAAAGAGATTGATTATATTTTATCTTGACATAAATCCTCATTCATTGGGTATTTTTCAGCACAAACATTTTTTGTGCTAAAGTTTCTGTTCAGATGTCTAATTCAACCTTGCTGTAGGAAAATTATCAAATGTCCCTTTTAAGAAGTTTCCACAAATCAGAAACAGAATTTGATTGAATCTTCATTCTCTGTAAAATGTTTGAACTTTGTGTTGAAGATTTTCCCTTTAACATCAAAGCTGAGGCTAACAATCGGATGCTAGCTTGAGCTATGTCCAACTTTTAAGGTGTGATGGGTTAATAAAGCAGAAATAAAATAATGCTAACGTTGTAAAAGTTGTATTTTCTAAATATAATATTAATCCACCGTGCCTCCAGCTTTATTATCTTTGTGTGTAAAACAGTTGAGAATTTGTCCTCATGTATTAGACATGCTACATGAAAACGTATAGAGGAAGACTCCCGCTTTTGTCTGTAAACAGCAGCTTTATTGTTCTTTGAGGTCAAAGGTTTTACTTAGGGTTTGGCTCTTTTCTCCCCAAAGAAATTTTTCCGAATACATTTTATTGTCAGGTTTTTGTTGTTAGCTTTGGGCTACTAGCTTAGCGTTGTAGTTAGCCATGCAGGTAGCTGTTTAAAGTCACGTGACCAATACGGATGTGAAGAGAATCTGAACAATTTTCAAAATAAAACTTCATTCAGGATCAGAAAATAAACGGAAATAATCTAAGTTGGCGCATATATTTCTTTTTTCTGTCTGTACCAACCCCGGGGGGTCGGGGACCACAGCTATAGAGGATTGGTTGTCTCTTTCTATTGGCTACAAGATCTATTGGCTCGCACTCACATTCTCACCATGTCGCCAAAGCGATCACAGCTGCCAAAGCAGCCACACTTTAGTGCCAAATGAACTCTGGCGTGGCCCAATTACTAGAACAGAAAAAAAAAAATCACTTATGGAACCAACACTTTAGTTTCTCTCCAAACTGAGGAGCAAGATCTTAATTTTCTTGATTTATCTCATCTCAGACTAAATAATCTTTTGCCCGTGTCAATATATGTATGAAAATAGAGTTGATATTTTTGTACTTTGCCATGTAACAGAAAGGAAACAGATTTTTATTCTAATAAGGGTGACAGTGAATGATTTATTTCTGATTTTCTTAAGCTTTTGGAAACTGATGTTTAATTATAGAACACAACAACTGAGACGTTTTTTAAATTAGACTTTTAATTTGTTGTATATAAAAAAAACATGTTCAGTTTGTCCAAATAGGATTTAAACAATAATAATTTAAAATTCTAAAAAGATTGGTGGAATATTTTCTTGAAATAACCAGCTTTTGAAGAAAAACTTTATTAAAAGTAACAAAGAAAAAAGGTCAATAATGGACTGCCATGTTTCCAACCTTCCTCAGAACATAAAAGGTTTTATTCATTTAAATCTCTAAAAGCTGCTAAATGAGGATCTTGGATAAATTGATAGGTTTCTTTGGTTTAAAAAACAAACAAACTAACCCTTAATAGTCATGGGGCTTTTTTGAACATTTTTTACATTACATTTTCTTTTAAAACATTTTTTCTGGGTTTTTTTTTGTGACAACAGTTGGAAACATTTTGATAAAACCAAAGTTCCACTGTTTTACAGATATTTCTGAATTAATTTACACAATAACTCCACAATTCTGAGAAGTAACTGTATCCCTTTTTTACTGCAAAAATCATAAATATTCAGAACAAGCAGAACAAACTATTTACAGTGAGTATTTTTGCCAGTTTGCTGCATTTCAAGGGGCATCACAATTATGTGTCATAACATCTTTTTCTGTTTGTTTTTAACCAAAAAGTTTATAACATTTTAAAATCCTTAAGTTATATTTTGAATAAAAACTATACTAATGGTGTCATTCACTGAACACAGCTGATGTGATTGGCTTATGCATCGGCATGTGCAGAGACTACTAAGGGTTAAAATCCCTGCATTGAGAATCATTATTAAAGGTCATATTTTCAGTCTAACAGGATTTCATTTTTAACTTTCAAGACCTCATATGATTCCATGAAAACACCAGAGCAAAGCCAGTAAGATCAGAGGAACTGTGGGCCCCTGAAGTCCAGGAGCTGAACTCCAGATTTTAATGCGTCCCTCTACCAGAGGATAAACTTTTTGTCTTTGAGAAATGTAATTTGACACAACAGAAAGATCCAGATCACCTGAAAGAATAAAAGAGGAGAGTGATTAAGAGAAATATTATCATTATTTTTTTAAAAATACATTTTTGTTGCATCAGGAACCTTACCACTGTCATGTTTTTTCATCTCTTCTGGGATCATGCTAAATCCATCTCCTCCATTCACTAGGTAGGATGGCATCACCACTTTATAGTCCATGCTGTCCTGAACGGGTTCGTACACTGGAACCCGGCAGTGGGTGCAGAGGATTTCAAGGCTTCTCAAGCGATTTCCTGGTTCTTTAGAGGGGTCGATCTCAATGTGAAATCCTATTGGAGAACACAAATACATAAATCGACTCATCAAACATTAACACAATGTACTAACGTCCGATCAGAACTCCCAGGAAGAAACTTGCTTTGAAGACATTCTTAAAATTAAAATAAGGATCAGTTTCTGCTTGAAAAGAAATGAATAATAATAAAATGTTGATCTTTCTGCTCAAATCTTTTGAATTTTGGCTGAAAAACCTATTGAAACGGATGTTGATGAGTTGACACTAAACACACACTGTGTCAGACACTCAGGTCCGGACTTGCCTAGGCTGCGTCTTTGTACGACTAGTTTTAGGAGCAGCGCTGATTCAGAGTGAGCTAGCTCATTTTAAATCCATGAGAGGTGAACTAAACCTGACATTCCTTTGTGTTTTCATTCTTAAACTGACTCACGGCTAACAGCATCTCTCAGAGATAAGAGGATGTCTGTAATCCACAGACAAACTCAGGAAATCCTTTGTAGATAGTTACCTGTCTTCTAAAGTGCTGAGTCAGATAGTCTTCCTCTGAGAGCATCATTCTACAGTGGTTTGGGGTGAGTAGGTCAAATAATCTCAAAGCTATTCAAGAAAAACCCCAAATATTCTTCACCTCAGTCCTAAACAACTGTATTCATTTTCCTCTCTTAGATCTTTCACAAGTCAAAATACAAATTTCTGATATCCTCCAGTATTGTAGGTTCTATTGAAAATATCGACCTTTATTTGAGCAGACATCATCAAACGGTTTCTGTTTTGGCTGATGTTGTTCGCAGAATACCAAACTGATGGAAATCCATGTTTTCTAAACATAGTGCAGCATACAGGCCTACTGGCCTGCCTTATATGACCTGGGTGACCTTTGTGAGTTGATTAAACCCCCTTTGGATACTTCTTCCACAGATAACATTACGAAGGTGGTGCAGAGGATCATTTTATTAAATTTCCAGTTTAATAAAATTAATAATTTTCAATCAACTTTGGGAAAGCATATTTCATTTGCATCCTTTTCACGCTAGAGTGACATAAATTTTCTACTTTAGATTTACATTGATTTATGAACATTATTTTTAGCCCACGCTGGTATTTTATTTTGGAATAACAAAGAAATCCTTTACAAAAATAAATCACTGCTTTGTTAGTTGGTCAATGCTGAAAAAAGGTTTGCCCATAATAGATTCAGCCAATCAGGTACTCAGCTTTGAGCATGTGACGTTTTCAGTGACCCGATCAGAGGGTAAAATACTAATCCAATACCAGCGTTTTGTCCAGAACGTCCATCCATTTTCTTAACTAGCTAGATCCGTAGCTTTACCAGAGATCGTCTCTAGCAACTGCTGATACACTGTGGACAGATTGCCAGACTGTTGCACCGCGGCGGTTCTCTGGCTGCAGCCAGCCTGGAGCAGTATGCTCGGGTCTTCTGAACTGGGATGTTTCCTTATTAAAAAAGCTCCTTCAAGTTTTTTCCCCTCCTCTCGGGTTAATGCGGGATAGCCTTTAAAGTCAGTCACAGAGACACAGAAACACAGCAGAACCGGCTGTCATCCAGACACACACCCTGAGTGAGATAAAAGCCCCAGTAATGAGAAAATCTTTGAAGGATTTCATTTTTTTGTAGATTTTGTAGAACTCTTCACAATCAATAAAGCTGATCTTTCAGTATCTGAGCCTTCCATCCTTCAGAAGTGTGACATACGCAGACACCAACACGCAGCCGCGGTGTCTAGCTCAGGCGGCGGAAGGCGAAAGTGGGCCAGGCCCCCAGTTTACGCCTCGAAGGTTGGGTGGCTCTTATTAATTGGGAACAGCCAGCACGTCAAAAAACGACGGCACCCAAAAAAACGCCAATTTTAACGCAGAAGTCTTAACTATGGGAAGATTTAGGCATTATTTTTAGTGCTAAGGTACCAAAATTGGCATCGAATAGGAACCAAAACCGAAACAAAAGAACTTCTTTGACACCAGAACTGAATGAAAACCAATCGGTGCCCAAGCCTGTATGGAAGAAGAATGATGTTTCTTTGTTGCAGAATTTCTTTCCTTGACTCATCGCTTAAAGTTTTTCCTTTTTAAACTTTAACAAAAAAAACAAACAAAAAAAACCCAATAAAATAAACTAAGTTGCACAGTTCCTGTGAAATTTCAGCAAATGTTCCTCCAATTTTCCCCTCCTAATTGCCCTTAGGGGATTAACAAAGCTATCCTCTATTGTTGCTTCCTGCTGAGTTTGCAGGAATGATTTCGGCCCAGTGTGGAAGTCTGAGTGAGCACTGAAAGTGAATCTTTGCAAACATTTGAGAATTTTGTCATTTAATTCAAATGATTATTAGATCAATTTTTAAATCAAACTTAAAAAGGTTTATTGTGTGTAACTTGTAGGATTCTGGACCCCATATTCTCCATTAAAGGCCTTTTGGGAGATCTTTTGCATCCTGGGTTATTTGTGGGACATAAATTCTGTAAATGAAGTGTTTTGCATAGATTCAAACAGATGCAACAGGTGCACAAACCTGACACCTGCAGGAATTCTCCAGCTCTTTGACCATAGCGCCTCACTGAATACTCAAAGACTTTTTTCAGCGTTGAACCAGAAAGCTGCACCAGGTCAAAGGTTCCCCCGAAAGGTAAGACGGAGATCAGGTCCTCCGTGGTAATCGAACCTGCAGAAGATGCAACATTTCAGGCATTTAAAAGCTCCTGGTAAACTCCATAAAACCAGATCTGGATGGATAGACACTCATCCAGATCTGGTTCTTGTGAACAAACTCTCCACAACTCTTCCAGGAGAATACCAAATGCCAGCTGGGGTAAATAATCCTTAAAACTTCAGAGTTACCATTTCGAGTTTGTTCATCTATAGACGTCCGGATTCCGCCTCCATTAAAGATACTGGCGCTGACATGGTTCCACTGATTGTCACCTGAGAACCGGATGTTGTTTTCAACCTGAAGAGAAGATATAGAGCAGATCCAGGACATCTGCTCGAGAAACTCTGTTGTCTGTAGCTCTGTGCTCACCATCTGATAAACATGCCTGTCATACCTGAAGCTGAGCTGAAGTGGATCGTGGTGAGCCAAAAATCTTTTTTTTTCAAGTGTGTAAACATGAAACACGCAACCCACAAAAGTCTCACCATGGCGTCACAGATGAGGTTTCCAAGGTTGCATTCTTTAAAGCGGCATGCCTCTGCTGATCCGTTCAAGAACACCAGAGTCTTCCCCACTATCTGAGATGAGTAATTGGCCAGATTCTTCTTCCACTCCTCCACATCACTGAGCACCTTTGGATCTGTGGGTGGGTTCAAGTTGAAAACAGTTTATTCCAGTCGTACAGCAACAAATGAAAACATTTGAGGTGGAAACTGTTTGTATTTGTGGCTTATCTAGTAGCTAGTACATGAATTTAGATAAAAGTGACACATTTTCTGTCCAAAAAAAAATAAAGCCATAACTGACAGGAAATTTACAAAAAGTAAAAATTCATCATTTTGATCAAATACAATGCAGAACACAAAATCCAGATCTTTTTACCTTGTTCGATGCTGCTGTCCAGCAAGATGGGGTTTCCACTGGAGCTGATCACGTTCCCTTTCCCATCAAAGGTCACTTTGAGTTTACCCAGATACTTTCCATAGGCGTATGCTTGAACAACAGGAACTTGACGTCCGTCTAGAGATGTCACCATGAATGGGTAAGGACCGACTTGGGGCTCAGTTGAAGGGGCAGTTCCTGAGGAAGAGAAGCGAAAGGGGAAAAGCACAAAAAAGTTGAAAAGAAATGATAGCCTAAAAGAAAAGAAAAACGTCAAAACATTGCAGTTATTGATGGATTCCCAGCAAGTCTGCAACCACTTAAAACCCACTCCAGAATCGTGTTTGTGTAATATTATTATCAATATAGTAATATTAATAATAATATTATCATTATTTATGAGCTAGCATTATGCTAGCTGTATTTTTTTTTCAAAATTAGACTTCTAATTGGGTTAAAAATTTGGTGTTTAGCTAATATTTTAGCATTATGCTAGCTGTTTTGGCAAAATTAGACTTTATTTGAGTTCTTTTTTTGGCATTTAGCCAGTATTTTGGCAAGCTTTCAGCTTTAGCGTTGTCAGCCATCAGCTTGAGCTTTTTTAGCTATCAGTTTCAGCAGTTTCAGCTGTCAGCTTAGGCCTCTTCAGCTGCCACATTCATCTTACAGCATTCATAGTCGCATTATCACAGGTAATATTCTATATCTAGTTTGAGATTAAAACTGTTCCTGAGTATCTCTTTATTCAAACTGGGATGGATCAGACAAAAACCCACTGGTTGTAAAAGTTCTGGGTTTTGACAGCTGCCTTGGTCGAGCCAAGTCTTCCATCTCACATCGGAGAGTCAAAAACTCCCAACAAATTTGGAAAATTTGGATGGCGATCTGGAATGTAAATGGATTCTGAACAGGCCTTCGTACAAGAAAGAAGCATTTTATGATTTTGCATTTTATGGCTATAGGGAAACCTCTCCAGCTTCCTCCCCAATCATAATGGCGAGCTCTCTTTCCTAACAACCTTGCCCGGTGACTCAAAGATTCACTCCTTCACTCAGTAGAAAACAAATTCCCAATAGATGTGCTGTCAGAAGTGTCGACGCGTATCCCTGCTTTGAAGCTGTGAAATCTGTTTTTCTAACGGTCTATGATGTGTTTTAGAAAATGCCCACAGAGGGGACTTTTGCTATTTACAACAAACCTAAATCTGTAGCCATCATTATGTTGGACGTCTCAGCCACACGTGGCCATATGTGGATTAAATGTAAATCTCTTTGACAGTTCTGAGAGATCCTAAGAAGGTTGAGAGATTGTGTCACTCAAAGGAAGGTGAGGTTTCTTGTAAAGCTGAGTTTAGACACCCACGTTCATCCTGACTCAAACCTCTCATTCCATGCTACACTACAATCAAGAAAACCACAGTAAACATTAGTTCTTTCTGTTTTTTTTTTACTTGATATACAATTTATTCTTTAATGTTAAGTTTTTGTGTTTGATTTTTTTTGTCAAAACATGTTTGTGAAGCAAACTCTCCTTTGGACCAATCAAGAACGTCTACGTTTGGAGTCCAAGTGCACTAATTAGTTCAAGATTGAGGGTTTCGATCTACACCGTCAGCCCTCACGTAAACTCTTCCTGTCTGAGTCTGAGCATTGCAGAGCCGGAGGGCCCACAGAGCAACAGCAGCCGCCGCGGAGCGCGCCCCTGCGGTCGAGGAACCCGGCTGCTCCCTGCCTGGATCGTCACCGTCTTCTCTTTGCAGCTTATTTACGACGTGACTGAGCTTGAGTCAGCGGGGTGTTGAGTCTTAAAAAAGCCACGACTTTAACGACTCAGCCTCCTCCTCCGCAAGTCACAAAAAAAAACAGCTCTGGATTCTTCTGTCAGAAACTAGAGCCCCAAAATGGAGGAGACCATGCAGGCTCGATAGCAGAAGCTTCAATATTTAACAAATATCGATCATGACTGAAATGTGTGACGGCCTTTTTCTTCTCATAATAACATTAAATGCCAATTAACTAATCAATAAAACATTTTTTGTAATATTATAATTTTTTTTTCAAAGAAACAGAAGTACATTTAAATTAGGGCCGGGAATCAATAAAAAAATTAACTAAATAATCACAAATCGAGAAAAAAATAATCACGATTAGTCACTATTTTTTTTGTTACAGTATTTGTTAGCCACTTATTATTTGCAAATAGTCTCAATACCAAATCACACGCAAAATTCTACATTTATAATGTTTATTTTAAACCCTTTTAGGACTTCCTAAATCTCAGTTTATGTCTAATTTTGAATTTACTTCTGTATTTTCAATTTGAAAGACCACCTAGTTGCTTATTTGGTATCATTTTAGTCAGCAAACTGAACCTGCCACCTGCACATACCTTCATATTTTCGTTTTCCATATTATATTCACACAATAGACTTAAAATTATGGAAAAAACTGAAAATTACTTCTGGAAGAATGGGATTTATTTTACTGTGGAAACCCCAAAAATATTTAATTACCTGTTTACAACATAGAATTAAAGTTTTGGGTATAATTTTATAAAAACAACAAGAATGCAATTTACTAACAAACTAATCAACAGGTTTTTGAATGGAAATACAAAAAAAATCCACAGATTTCCTCATATTTCTGTTGATAGAGGAACATCACAGACTTCACAGCTCCATGTTGTGATCTTTCTTATGTGGCTTCAGTCTGCAAGACAGCCCCAAAAATAACAATTTCTCTTCTAAGAACTGTGGTTTGTTTGACATTTTTTCTGGATTTCTGTCTGGTTTTTTTTCTTTTTTTCATCTTTTTCTTTTTCCTCATAATTTTTCTTTATTGTGTTTGTGAAAAAAATTTTTTGGGAGAAGTTTGACTCATCTGGATTTCAGCTCTGAACTGCTCGGGCGGGACTTTTGCAGAGAACCGCAGAGTTTCTGCAGTTTTTTTGACAACACCGGTGCTTATTATTGTGGAGAATTCATGTTGGCCCCCATCCCAAATTAAAGTAATGGTCGGTTTCCTCTTTGGATTCTCATAGCAGACGGGTCGTTTTTGTTCGGGCCATCTTAAAGCGGAGCTCTGTGCTGGCTTGGCTCTGCAGCCGTCAGATTGACGTTCGTTCTCCGTCTTATTTATAAAAATAAAAGATCACTTTTATGCGAAAACTACAAATAAATGCCATATTATCTCTTTAATTTAATAAAATCTTAATCACAGAGTGTAAAATAAAAATGTACGTTTATTTAGACAGTGTTTAATCACGCCAGTTGGCGTTAATATATATTAATGCATTAATAATTATTTATTTATCACGTGCGTTAATGCGCCAACTTTCACAGCCCAAATTTAAATATATTTTACCAAAATGACTGAATTCCTGATTAAAAATAAAGTAATGAAAAGTCTGTCTAGAAAAGAAAACATTTGTCAACATTTATGAACAAATTACAGATTATTCACTATTAAATGATCACTGTAAGCTTCTAATTGACATTTACTTGAACAAAAAAATAACAAATATTTTATCAGTTTTGTCTTGTTTGGCCTCTCCTGAGCGTGAATTATCGGGTCCGCTCAAGGCTCTGAACTTGAAGTCGCCACAAGTTTATAAACATTTTACAGCTTTCTACATCACACAAGTTTCTTGTAAAGTGTTCAGATATGATTGATTTTATGACAGGAGTCTGTAGACTGGTTGAAATTTGAATATGGGCCACATTTGGTCCAGGCTTTGGACATGCCTGCGGTCAGGGGTCAGGGGTTACGAAAGAGAAGACCTGACGTACATGTGCTGTCAACAATGAACGAAAATGAAAACTGATAAACTTATGAAACTGGAGTGATTCGGACAGGGACGACTCAAAACAGAACACGGCCAAAAATGTCTCCAAAACCCAACGACCTCCTGATCTAGCAAAACTTACCAACTTTACAAATACTTCTCTAATGATCAAAGTTTTCATCAGCACCTCCATACCGGTATAAAGGAAAGTGTTGGTGTGTCCACCGATGACCACGTCCACTCCACGGACCTTCTCAGCGATCTCCTTGTCCACTCTAAAGCCAGAGTGGCCAAGAGCAATAATCTTATTAACCCCCAGAGTTTGAAGTTTGTCCACTTGCAGCTGCAGAGCGCTCACCTCATCCTCAAAGAGCAAACGTGGTCCTGAGTGGAAACAATTTCAAACAAAGTTTCAGGAAACTCAGAAGTGCAAAAAAAAAAAAAAAAATCCGAACTTATTGTTGATTTTCCTACCAGGTCTGGATAAAGTGGGTGTTTCCTTTGAGGTGTATCCCACCACTCCAACCTTCTCAGCACCAAATGTGAAGATCTTATATGGTACGTATGATGCCCCAAACGTGGAGCTCAGAGTTTTGTCTGTTTTGATGTTTGCACTCAGGATGGTGCAACTGATCTCTTCCAGAAACGGTTTCATGAGTCCTTCTACTTCGTTGTCAAACTCATGGTTGCCAAAAGCCTGAAACACAAGGGATTTCTTTTTTAAATACAGGAGGATGACTGTCTCCACAGCAGCTGCAATAAAAGATGACAAAAAGTTAAAACACAATATGCATCTACAAACCAAACTTCATCAAAAAAAATAAATACTTTTTTTTTTTTTTTAATAACCGGCACCATGAAAGCAGGAAATGCTTAAAGTTACGTAACGGTATCATTCTCAGTTTTAGTTACGAAGAAAACACAAACATCTGTAAGCCACGTGTTGATCTCCTGCTCCAGAAAAAAACAGGGTGGAGCCGAAAAACAGACTTTCCAACTATAAACGCAGACAGAAAGGCCGACCCATTGGGTTTCCTTGTAGTTTTGAAATTCTGAGAGTTCACCTCAGATTTAGGTTTGCTGCTTTTCTAACTCAAGCAACAAGATATTTGTTTGAGTAACAGAAGCTTCCCTCGTGTGACCATTGACAGAAATGCGAGGAAGTGTAGCTGGAGTCCAGAAAACGTTGACTTTTATTGATCATTTACAAAAGTTTTTGCAGAAAGTTCTCCTTTTATTTCCTGAAATCTGATTGTTTTATCTCTGAAAAAACAAGCAAAAAAAATCTAATTTTAGTGTCTAATTATGACTACAAGTTGTGAAAGCTTTTTTTTTTGTTCCTGCAGAAAAATTCAGCCAAGAATGCATGAGACAAAAAAAAAAAATTTCCTTCAGACCCACTCCCATGAAAATGATCTTTTCAGTGTTTCTAGCATCTTCTTGTGGAATAAATTAAGCATTTCGGTCTATTTCCTTACTCAAATCGTTCTACATCAGGAGCAGACGAAAAGATGTTGTTAGAAAAAAAGATCTTATATGCGACGTAGAAAACATGCTGAGTCAGCAAAGAGGGGAACGGGGGGTGGGGTTGCTCCACGCCCACATTCTGCTGCTCTGCAGGAACTATGTCAGAAATACTGACAGTTTTTTTTTCTTTAGTCTAAAAATGATCATTAAAAGATCACTGCTTTTAAATAGAACTAAAGATAATCGGAGTGCGACTTAAATAACTTCAAGGTGCATATTTGTTTGAAAAGCGTGAGGAAAACCAAAAACCTAAAGAAAACAAAGCAGAAACTATTGAAGTTTTTATACAACACCTTAAAAAAGACATTTGGAATTGCTGTACTTTTGAAAAAAATAATAAAAAAATAGAACTCCTTCCTGCAGCTCTCTGAGATCACAACATTGAGCCAGACATCAAATATCCAAACAATAATGTATCTACTTTGATCTGACTTGTTTAAAAGTTTTATATCTCTACAAAACCAAAGGAACTCCAGTCAGTGTTCTGCTGGTAAACTTACAGCTTTTTTGTCATAAAGTGAACTCAAATGACGTGCTTGTAATGATGTATTTGCTGTTTTGTGTCTCAAACTGGTTGAAAACTTTGTCAATCTTAAGGTGATTCTGACTTGTGTTTGTTTGTAGATCTCTCCTGTGGTGTTTGGGGGGACCGAGGAAACCAGCAGAGGATGCAAAGATTGAAAGGATTTAGATATTAGAGGAAAACCTGTCTTTCAATGTGGTAATTGTTTCAGGCTCTACAACCAGCTAACACTGATGCTGAGCTGGCAGTAGAGTCCTCTCTCTAAATCTCAAACTACATAAGGTGTGAGAGCCTTTTGGTGGATTCTCCGCCCCATCAAGGCAGATCTGTGTGAAAATTCAGCACAAATGTGGAAGTCATTCCAGAGAGCAACAGTGATAGAACTAAAATAGTCGACCGTGACACAGCAGCTGCTTTTCTTTTTTTTTTTTTTTTTTTTTTTTTTTGTAACCAAACTAGTTGCAGCTGTTTAACACGTGCATCCTTGCTCTGTTAAAAAAAACCCTAAATGTTTTCAGCTGTAGCTATTCCCTTTTGTGGGATGTTTAGAAACTTGTAAAAACTTTTTAACTCTATTTTTTTTCTGTTGTTTTCACTTCAGAAGTTTAATATAAACATTTAATTTTATTCTGATCTACTTCATTTTGTCTTCAGATGAATCATTAAAGATTTACTGTTTTTGACTGATTTTAAATAAAGTTGTAGCTTTGGAACAGACATGATCACAAACAGAACAATCCGTTTTAAGGACGTTGGCAGTAAAATGAAACAGTTCCCACCATGGCGTCATATTGCAGCATGTTCATGAAGTGCGCAGCCTCCGCTCCTTTGTAGTAGTTGAACCAGACTGTTCCCTGGAACTGATCCCCGGCGTCCAGCAGCAGCACGTTGCTCTCAGCGCGCCGCACGCTTTGGATGGCCGTGGCTCTCCGCGCCACTCCGCCGTAGCAGCCGCCGCCGCCGCACTTCCCGGAGTTCACGCTGGTCTCCTCTATCCGGGCGTGCACGTCGTTGGTATGCAGAAGGACCAGGTCCCAGGCAGCCGTCATGCAGGGTCCGGAGAGGATGAGGAGAAAACGGAGCAGCTGCGCGGCGCTGCGCTCAGGGCGCACCGCATCCATCTTTTGGAGACGCCGTGCGTAATTGGAGACGCTGAAGTTGAGGGAGAATCTTTTCTCACATGACCTTGAAAAGAAAAAACTGCGACTTTCTAACTTTTCTTATCTACTCCCAGTGACTCAAACTCCCCAGCACCTCCCTCTGAAGTGAACGGGGGCTCCGCAGGCTGAAGGAGCGCAGCGTAAAGTCCTCCCTGTGGCTTTTGCTCAGCCACAGGGAGAACTTCACTTCACTTCACTTGATCCTGTTTTTCGCAGTTCTTCTTGACTTGTTCACGCATGTAAATAATTCCCGCAGGAATAATGTGAAAGCAAACTGTTGGTTCATGTGGGAGCTGGAGCGTCAGTCTAATGAGGCACTAAAGAGGGAAAACAGACCATGGAGAGAAAATCTAACAAAGGATCTGTATTTTTTTAAAGGATAATAATAATTTTAAAAAAACTATCATCTTATTTTTTTTTATCACTTGTTTCTTTAATAGTAAGATTGTCCTCACTGCTGGGCAGACTGTTTTGGTACAAATTTTAGGAAAGACTGATTAAAAAAGTATATTAATTTCTGGATTAAAAATTTAAAAAATACAATATTTTAGCACGCGACTCTTCACTAACGAATTAAGAAAAATACGTTTAATAAAAATTTTAGGAATATCTAAATGTATTGGGCATTTCTTTAGTAACATTTTTCCAAATTAGATACTAACTTTCTTATTCTGCCATTTAATGAAATCATTAAAAAAAAAAACCTTTATCAAGAATTTGCCACATTTTTGTAAAATTGCACCCCCTAGTGGACATATAGAGTAAAATCTCATTCTGTTTCTTAAAATCATAATACTAGATAAGAAAAAAGGAAACATTTTAATGATATTTTAATTTTATTAGAGGGTAAGAAACAGGAAAACATATACACACAGACACACACACTCATATATATATATATATATATATATAAAATTGGGTTTGTAATGATTGTTTCATGTGGTATTTATCGTCTTTTGTCTCTTAGCTTGTGAGGTTTTATCTTCTGTTTTTAAAATTCAAAGTTTTGTTTTTTAATGTTTTTACTTTTTGAAGTATTTGTTATTATGCGTTTAACTTGTGAAGCACCTTGTGACTCTTGTCTGTGAAAGGTACTATAAATAAAACTTATATATATTTATATATGTGTACACAATTCACAGTAAAATCTCTACTTTGTTACTTTACAATCTAATGAGGCCAAACCCACTTATTTATTTTGGGGTCAGGGAGTTGCTGGAGCCTATCCCTACTACTGCTGGGCAAAGACGGGGTACCACATTCTTCACCAGACATTTCAGAACTCTTTAAAGCTTACTTTGAATTATTTTTGAGAAAAATTCTTACCTTCATTTGTGATCAAAACTGTCCAGAAGTGGAATTTTTACACCAAACGTAACGATTTTTTAAATGAAAAAGTAACCCCAAAAGCTGTTGGTTTTGAAAAAACAAAACATGACTGTTTCCAAGTTGCCACTTTCTCAGTAAAGATTAATTGACCAACAGAAATTGTTTTGTCCAAGTAAAAAATAATTTTGTAAACTCAGCCCAACAAGTAAATTGAACTTACTTGAACTCTTCTCAATATTTTCAGTGCAAAAGTTTCACTAAAAATACTTGACACGTCAAGTTTTACCTTCTCTCTTGGACAAGAAAAAAAAAAGTTTATTCGATGAAAAACTGAAACACATTCAAGACTTCAACAACTCCTCTTAGGAAAATCTGGGATTTGTTTCCTTTTTCTAACTTCAGTTCATCATTCTGATTCACAAAAGCTTAGTTTAAAACCATGCCCAACTGGAGAATTACAATGATTAATTTTATTATTTTGGAAGAGGCACAACTATAAAATGTGACAAAAAGTATCATTTTCAACCAAAAAAAAGAAGAAAAGTATCTCTTCAAGGAGTTGGGATGATTAGCCCTTCAGTTCTGCGCTGAAATAAATAACCATACACATGTTTTGGTCATGAGAGGAGAGGTATATTTTGTTTATTGAATCCTCAGGTTAACAGATCGTATACAAGAAATAATTTATTCCTCCTCACACAAGAGACAACATGACGGAACGACGGCAAATCCGATACGGCATAAAGCACCTGCAGGGTTTCTGAATGTGGAAATGAACAGCCGGAGTCAAGACGTCAGTCTTTCTTCTGAGGGAACGCAGCTTTCACCAGTTCGTACAAAACATACCCGACTCCTGTAAAGACAGTTCAGCAGGTCAGTTCATCAAATGGGATAAATGGAAAATAAAGATATTTGAATGTTAAACTTTGAGGGTTAACTAAAGATTTTCTAACCCAAAACAGTGAGGCCCATGGTTGTTCTATACAGAAGAGCATCAGCGCTGCCTCCTTTTAGATGAACAGGCATCCCATTGTCCTCCTATAACACAACAAGAGGCAGAGGAGCTAAAAATAAGACAAGATAAAGATGAAATGTTTTAAAAGGAAAAACTTCCAGAAACATCTAAATGACTAGAGAGCAGTTTAGTTGGGAGGAAATCTAACTTAAAAAATGTCAACAACTTGGTGTTTTTTTTTTTTTTTAAATAAAGTAGGGTTTAAACACGTATTTTTTTTTTTAGTAAGTATCTCATAATGGCTTACTTTCAGGCTGGAAGCTGCATGATGAATCCAAAACACGACCAGTCGTATCAAAAATAAATATTGTTTGTAATTCTATTATGGTATTAACTTATTTTGTGACAAAGCTTTGCTCAAAACAAGGAAATTTTGAAAAATAAAATTAATTTGGCAGGTTTTTGTATCTGTAAACAAGCACACAGATGCAGCAAAAACAAATAATATTGTATTAAATTAAATGGGCAGGTAACTTAAACCATGCTAAAGTTGTAAACATTGTAAGGTTATTAAACATTTAATCAGTGTTTACATGCCTAAAAGAGGAAAGCTGTGACTTAAAGCAAAACTCAATTAGCTCCTTTTCAATTTTTCTTCGGATTCAACACTTAAACACTAAATCATTTGCCCTGTTGATTCACCTGAAAGAGTTTCTGTTTTTGGGGGACTTTGTTTTCCACCTGGCGGGGAGCAGAGCTGCAGATGCTCCGTCGCGCCACCTGCCGGAGAGCCTGGAAACAGCGGGAATCGTCAAAGTCACACATGAGGCAAAACAGCTGTCACAAACCGTAACACATATGTAACAACTGCGTAGTTTTAGTAGGAAAAATAAAACACAAACTGAGCACAGATACACGGGAAAACTTGTTGTTATGCTAAGCTAAAGGCTAACTATCCCGGCGTTTGACCCTAGCGTAGAGCTGTAGGTTAAAACTAGCCTCGCAGAAAACCTTAACCTGTACTTTCCTAACATGTCCGTAAACAACAAAACACAAAAGAAGGAATATATGACAAAAGTAACTTACAATCATGTGTCTGAACATTTTCTTGTATCCCTGGTCGTCAGTATCAGGCACAAGGACACCGGAAGATCTAACTTCCGCTCTTCTTCTTCTTCTCTTGCTTGTTAGCATAGAATGTCAGTGCGTAACACCGCCACCTGCAGGTGAGCACTGTGCACGACAAGAGGACTTTTATTTTGGCGGCTGGAATGACAATGTGAGTTAATGGACTCTGTCCTCAGACATTCACTCCTTCTGGTAACGTGTCCCTCTGTATTTCATTAAGAGAGGAATTATTGCTCAAAACAGATTTCAAACTTAAATAACAGATTAAACTAGAAAAGTTGCATTACCTGCAATAATGCTTGTGTGAAGGCTTTTTCTGAAGTGTGAAACTAGTCTCTGAAGATAGATGCTGAAGCTTTTTGCTGAAAATGGTGATACAATTATCTTAATTTCTGAAGGTATTTGATAAAAATGCAAAAGCTATTTTCCAAATGTTAAATTTGCTAGAAGACCAGAAATTTCATGGAAGAACTTTGAAAGAGCGCTGAAATTGACCTTAATTTCTGATTTTTTTTTTAGTAAAATTGTTTAAAAAATGCCAAATACATGCTAATTTTGCTCAAATATTTAGTATGTTGTTTAAATATGAGCTAAACTCCAAATTGGCCCCAAAAAAATCTTAGAAGATGCCAAATTAGCCAAAGAAGCTAGCTCATTGCTTATTTACTAGCTAAACTCAAAAATAGCCTAAAATTCCTCAGTAAATTAAATTAGTCAAAAACGTTAGCATGCTGCTAAAATAGAAGTTACAGTCAATTTTTTTTTAAATGACTATAAAAGATGAAATCATAGATCATGAATATATTTAAAGGCTTGTTACTAATCTACTTAAAATTTGGAAATTTGAAAACTTTCTCATTCATTTCCTTAGGGGCATAATTGGTTCAATATTTCAAAAGCTATAAAGTTCAGAAATACCAATAATACAAGCAGTAATGTCCTGAACAACCTGAACGTTTTGATACCAAGATTGTTGAAATCACTGAGAGGAGCAGGAGAATGACTAATGTGTGAATGTTTACTAACAATCACACAATTACCACACTTTCACAAATTCTTCTCTATTAGAAAATAATCTATACTCAGAATTTTTTTTTTACAACATGCCATCACTTTGTGGGAACAAATCACTTTTTCTTAGGCATGAAAAGAAAAGAACATTTGGTCTGTGTTACATATTTTAGAGAGTACAGGTCATTTTCTAAACTAAATTAATTTCTTGATAAATATAATTATATTCCAAACAAATCAGTCAGTGCAAAAGTTATCAAGGCTATTCCATTGGAATATAATCAATTATTAAAATGTTAACTATATCAACACCATAATTACCATTTATTAGACAAGAAATCCCAATATCAGACTAAAATGTTCATAATTTACAAAAATGACCTTAAACTGCAAAATTTGTAGAAACCCTAATGAAAATAATGTTTTACATAGATTTGACCAAGTTACACAAAATAACCTAAGAACTGTTTTCCTAAAGTTAAAGAAATTCAATTTAAAACACTAAATGGCATCTACCTATCAAAAGGACTTTAAAGTTTACAATTTAACTGGACTCTGTGTTTCACTGTTGCAGGACTTCTTACAAATACAGTTAGGATGCTGTGTATTAAGCATGGTATTAAGCCTATGGTACTACTGCAGTGTGTTTAGGCACAGATGCATCATGGGAGTTGAAGTTCCTTTCTTATTCTTGATTTGATTCATTGTACAGTTTTTTTCTTGGCTCTGGAGCTAATATTAACACTACGACACTTAACACTAAACCTGAAAGAGATTATAATAATAACATATACACAAAAAGTAAATATCTGTCCTTGTATTGTATCAGAACCAGTATATTTTATGTGTACCAGTAGGGTATTGACCTTTTGATAATATATACAATCTCCTCCTCTTTATTATTTATGTAAACAAACACAGGTGAGATCTTTCTGGATCTTCAAAGTCTCACATGATCTCCTTTGCTTTACTGTTAGTCATCACTGTTTTTAACACAATCTATAAGAAAATTGAACTTTACTGTCAAATCCAAAAAATGTATGGAACTCTTCTTTTTGCTCACTAAGACTTCAGCCTTCTAATATTAAATATTTAATATTATTGTTTAAAACAATGTCTCATATAAAAAACATTTTAACATGCTTTGTCTTATTTGAATCTTTTGAAGATATATCTATATGTGCTCTGCTCCAGGCTGTGTAAAAAACATAAATAGATTTACTATTTTGGGCTCTTGAACATAAAAGATCTGTTTTATTTTACAACTTTATTTCCATAAAGGAATACTGTTTTTGTGTTATCTCTTTTTAAATTTACAGATGTGATAAATGTGTATATATTTTTTTTAAATAGAGAGGATTGTTATTGCAAGGAATGAAATCATAACACAAATGGTTTAGATAAATAGTTTTAATTTTGGTGCTTTTCTCAAACGCACAGTGCTTCAGTGAATAGAAACCTCCCAGAGCGTTGCAGTGCAATGAAATAAGTAAAAAATCTGAACTCATCATTGGACAACAAGCAGGAAGACTAACTGATGTGCACCCAGCACAGCTTTTTGTGCAGCAAACATGAAGGATAAAAATAGGAAAACTGATTTAAAAAGGATAGTGAATGCACATGAATGTGGCCTGCATCCTTTTAAGCAAACAGATTTGTTTCAGTCATGGTTTCCTGGTTCCCGCTTCAGCTTTTGCCTCCTGCTGCAGAGGAAGAGTTGCTCACAGTTGACCTCCTCAGCTCGATTTTCATGGCCTGTGCCTCGGCCCGGGACTCCAACCTCGTCACTGTTGACAAGCCCAGGACTGCCTTCCCGCACGATTTAGAACATTTTGACACAGGGATCCGTGTGGCTGCGCTTCGAGCTGTCTGTGCGTCTGAACTGGGCTGTAAAGAGAAACAAAAAGAGGAAGATGTTGAGACGTTTCTGTAGCTTCTGTGGCTTCTACGACCACTTGACACTGAAAAACTAGTTCAGATGTTGGCCTAAACTATGTGACTTCACAACTTTGGTATATTTAAAAAAAAAAAAAAAAGCCAAACAACATACAGAAAAAAGTTGTTTAAAACTATTGAATGATTTTGGTTATAAAATGCAAAGCTATAATCTCCATTTAATAGATTTTATAGCGAAGTTCTTCTCTTCTGTCTTGCCTGGATCAATAAAGGTTAAATAAATAAATAAAAATCTTTTAAGAAAATAAGCCACTTTAATTTATACTAAACAGCAAATGTATCTAAAATAAGTTGTATATTTCTTTAAATATATATATATTTTTTTATCTATTATTTCTTTAAATTTGCTTAATTTTTGTTGAAATACTGATAAAAGTTTAATGCTTAGAACTTAGAAGCTTAGCACATTTTAAACAAATTTGAATAATGTCAGCAATGTAACTGACTCTAAATTTAGCTAGATTACATTTTCCTTTATAATGAAAAGGATACCGGGTGTTTTTTTTTATTTACTGACGTTTCAACAGACAAGACATGACCTTTCCTCATATAACAAAACTCTTAAAACCCGTCTTTTTAAAACTGCTTTTAATCTTTAAATTTTTTTTTCATAATTTGTATTTCCATCTTGAAATTGAACGTTTTTTTTTTCTGTGATTTGTTTGTTTTGTAAGCATCTTTAAGCATCTTTTAAAAGCGTTATATATATATAAAATGTATTATTATTCATTTTAAGTGCTTTCCACTGGAACGCAGCCCATTCTTGTGGCGAAAGAGACAGGAAAATAATTTTTCTCTAATTCTCCAAAGTCCCAATCTGATTGTCTTTTGAGCTATTTTAAAAGTGTTTCCAGTTATCTTTTAAGGATGATTTATGCCATTTTTAGGTCAAATTAAAAAAAAAAGAAAAAGAAATGTGTAATTTTCCTGGACATACTTTCTGCAGAGCGGCAGGACTTCATCAGAAATGCATCTCTGAGTTATGGGCAGGACTGTTAGTGCAGAATACTCCTTTTCTCTTTGCTTTGGTGAGAGCGCTCTGTTTACACTCACTCCTGCTAGCTTACAGCCCCTCACAACCTGAGAGCTAACGTTAACGGTGCAGCAAAAATCTGAGCTTGTGGAATGCTGATTGTAGCTCCTACGCCTCTATTACAACCTTTATCAAACTGCATTTTATCCTCTGCTCCTGATATACAACAATTTAAATAAAGAAATACTCAGAAATGGTATTTTAAGTTTAATTTTCTTCAGACATGTTTTCCATCACCAGAAAAATGCCACAAGAGCATGACGAAAACATGATTTTCAGTCTATAAACTGGGGTTATAGTTCCTATTATGAAATGCAGATGTCACTATTGCTCCTCGGAAGATAAAATAAAAATACTCTATGGATCCCAATCCAGGAAATTTGATCCAAAGAACTGAAAGAATTCATATTTTTAATCATAGCATTACATGCGATAATGCAGGTGTAAATGCTGTCAGAAGAGTATGGCTGTTGAAGATGCCAGAGCTGATAGCTGACAATGCTGAGGCTGATTGGCTGAAAGCTTGCTAAAATATTAGCTAAATGCCAAATTATCACCAAAACAATCTAGAAAAATTTAGCCAAAACAGCTAGCATAATGCTAAAATGTTAGCTAAACTCCACATCTACCAAAAGAACCTAAAAAATGTCTAATTTTGCCACAACAGCTAGCATTATGCTATGTTTGCAAAACTGCAAATTAGCCTAAAAACTGGTAAAAAAGCTAAAAACAGCTAGCATGTAAAATAAAAGCCAAAAATCACCCATTGTGTGAATGCTTACTAAACATGAGCTTTAGTGTCCACATTTCTGAAATACAGCTAAGGTTGAAGTATTTTTAATAGATCGAAAGACGATTGGACTGGGACTTCGGTGCTTCAATTTTGTGCTTCGGTCTTTATCCTAGTTTTGATTTCTTGTTAGTTACAGAATCCGCTGCCCACTGGAATAGTCCAAAATATTGGGGAAAAACTTGTGACCTTGACTGAAGCACTCACAAGTTTAAACACTCAGTGTTCAAATAATTTCAACAGTGAATTTGTCAATTGTGGCATTTTTTAAAGGGGCCACACCATGAAAAAACAACTTTTTAAGCCTTTAAATGTATTATACTGTTCATTTCTCACGACGAAGAACCCAAAAGCAGTATTTTGATGCATTCCCGCATTTCTGAGTAGTCCTCTAAAAATACCAGCCCCTCCCATACCCAGGAAAACGAGCGGGTTCTCATGTGCTGATGTCACAGAGTGAGAACCGCCCCTTTCAGGGAGAGTCTGCTCTGACAGATAGCTGCAACACCCAATTTCCTCATGGAGCTAGCGGTGATCAGCAAAAAACTTTCATTTTAGATGCATAATATCGTATATCTTACAGTTCTGTCCTGTCTTCCATAAATTCCAGCTCAAACAGGTGTTCGTTACTTTAGACGCGGGGCTCCTTTAAGACACCCCTCACTCCCCTTAGGCACAGTTGTGCAGTGTTCCAAAGGTAATATATGATCATAAATATGGATATAGTTTACTATGAAAGGCTTGAGAAAATCATGCTATTGCCTCCTTATTTGTTCAGTAAGATATGACGGAGCTCATTCTGGTGTTAGTCCACTTTTTTTTTTTTTTTTTAATTTGTGACATGGTACCTTGGAAAAGAGCCATGAAGGAAGCAAACAGCCCCTGATTTCATTTTGAAACACTTCAGGAGCAACTGTAACACATGTCACTCAGGAGGTTTGTGTGAATCAATGACTATTTCAGGAGAAGACTGAGACTCACTGCAGACTGCATTGGTTTGGACGTAGCAGCGGCGGCGGTGACGGGGGTGATTGTTATGCTGCTTGTCATTTTGCCCTGGGTGGTCTTCACCGACACGGGTTGCTGGAGTACCACTCCTGCTGCTTCTCCATTGCCCTCTGAGTTCTGCCCCACAGGCCTCAGAGTGAGTACAGGCCGGCCTTCAGAGGACGGCCTCAGCTGTGGACCCAGGTGAATATGGATCTTGTTGTCCTCCGTCATGATGATGCTGCTGCCGCCGTCATTGTATTTCCTGAAAGGCGGCGTCCCAGCCCGCCTCTCTGGGGTCAGCTTGAACGCCGTGCGTCCGGTTTGGATTTCATGAGGGTCAGATGAAACGCAGGCTTCAGCGACTGGTGTGGCGCTGACTGTGATGATGGAGACTGGAGACTGATAGCTGCTGGTTTGTTCTGGACTCTTGGCTCTAGAAATGGCGGTTATGGTGACCGGAGACAAGGCTCGATTAGGACCTCCTGATGCATCAGAGCCTTTGGGTTTCGAGTGTTTGGGGACGATTGTGATGCGAGGCTTCTGAAGACCAAGAGTTGGGATGATGGTGGTGGTGGAGAAGAAGTCCTCCGCTCGTGGGCTGGTGATCTCTAGGGTGGCTTTGCTGCTGTCGTGATCGGGCATTACACGGATGTGCAGTGGCTGGCCTTGTTTCGGTGCCGACTCAGCAGGATGCAGTGAAGACGCCCAGTTGATTTTGGTGGCCTCCTTCTTTTTCATCCAGGGAAGGGAGGATTTTCTACCTCCGAGGTCCGCCAATGCCGGAGGGTACCGCTCCAACACTGACGGCTTCTTCAGATCCTGTTGTCTCAGGTTACTCATCAAGTGGTTCTCCTCCTGAACGGATTTACGGATGAAACCTGCCGGGGTTTCATCTTCAGGACTCTTGTTGGTCATCACATCTGTCTGGACGGCGGTGGAGGTCACAGGGACGTCCACCATCCTCCTGCCGTTCATGCTGGGTCTAAACGCACGACTGTAAAGCTTTGTGGCTTCAAGTTCCTTGATGAGGTCTTCAACTTCCTGACTCATGCTCTTCTTCTTCTCCTCCTCCTCAATGAACCTACACTGGAGGACAGAAAAATCCACCTGCAGCTGAGAGAGCTGGTCCTCCTTGTTCATGAGTTCGTGGATTTTCTCTTTAAGCGCCTGCACTTCTGCACGCAGCTCTCGGTTTTTTACCTCCTCCATCTTGCATCGAGTTCTCAGCTCAGCTTCTGGACTCACGACTTCTCCTTTCTCTACGGCTTTGTTTCTGTTGATCTGACTCTTCATCTCCTCCACCAGTTTGGAGAGGGCACTTGCTTTGTCCTGCTCCGTTCTGAATTTCTTCTCCAGCAGATCATACTCGTCCTCGGTTTTCATTAAATCTCCCTCCACCACTTCAAGCTGCTTCAGTCTGCCTCTGAGTCTTTCAATTTCCTCCATGAGCTCCTTCACCTTATTGTCTTCTTGACTTCTGTTTTTGTCCATGTAAGCACACTTACTCTCCTCCAGTCCATCTATTCGGAGTCTCATCTCGTTCAGCGAGTTTTTCAACTCCCGGCATTTTTCTTCCTCACTTGCAAACTTGCTCTTCAACTCTTCCTTCTCTTTGGTGAGAATTGTCGCTTGGATTTCCATCTCTGACTTAAATTTGAGAAGATTTTTGCTCTCCTCTATCAGTTTCTCTGTAACATCTGTAACCTTACTTTGCTCCTCTTTGAACATCTTGCTCAAGTCATTCTTGTTCTGCTCTGCCTGCTTAAGCCTCTCAGCTAAGTTTTTCCTCTCGTCTACCAGTATGACCGTGAAGGACTTCAGCTTCATGAGGTCGTCTTTGAGGGCCACTTCCGTCTTCTCTAGTTTTGCCCCTGAAGTTTCAAGCTCTTTCAGATGGGCTTTCACCCTCTCCAGTTCACAAGCTAAATCCTTCACATTCTTCCTCTCTTTTTCCAGGTTTTCATGGAGCTGCTTGCATTCTGTTTTGCTCCTGTTGAATGATCCCTCCAGTTTTTCCAGATCAGCCATCTTCTTCTGGAGTTTGTCCACCTCGAGCCGCATCTCCTTGCTGTGGTTCTCCTTATCTTGGAGCCTCCTCCCCAGCTCCTTGCATCGAGTTTCCATTTTTGTGATCTCCTCATCCTTTCCTTCCATCTCCAACACTTTTTTCCTTAAACCCTCCAGCTCGGCCACAAGTGAGGAATTCCCGCCCTCTCCGTTGCTGATCTTCTCCCTCATCTCCTGCAAGTCCATCTTTGATTTCTGCAGCTCTCTTTTACCTTCTTCCAGCTCCTCTACCTCGCGTGCCTTTTCAGCCAGCTTCATCCTCAGCTGTCGGCTTTGGGACTCTTGGTCGGACAACTTTACAACCATCTCTTCATGCTCTTGCGCAAACTTAGCCCGTTGGCGCTCCAGCTCCGCCTGCAGCTTCAGCACCTTTTGTCCGTCCTCGTTGGCGGCATCAGTTGCTGCTGCCAGTTGCTGCTCTTTGTCCTGCAGCTTTTGAGTGACATCCTGAATCGTCTGGCTCTGCTGATCGATCTGATCGATGTGCATCTGTCGCTCGTCCACCAGCATCAGGGCGAAGGACTGGAGCTTGACCAGCTCGGCCCTGACCTTCTCCATCCTTCTGTTGTGCTCCTTGTCCCGTCGTGCCTGGTAGGCCTTCTCTTGCTCCAACAGCAGTTTGAGTCTAGGAAGCAGAGAAGATGCAGCTTGTATTAAAAACATACAAATTATGGATTTTACTTCCTATTAAGAAAACATTTGAATAAAAAAATAATAAATCACTCAGCTTTTCAACCTTAGATTATCCAATTTAAATATGATAAAGTCATATTTTGAAAGGATGAAAAAGCGGTTTTGCTATTTTAAAAACATTAGATGCTTAAAAATGTTTGGTTTTTACAGCATCTGCAGAATGCCAGGCCAGTGCGATAATTTATCAATTTATTTATGCATTTTCTTTATTTATAGCCTTTGTTTTGCCTTGTTTTTTTGCTTCATCTTTTCAAGTTTACATTTTTTATGTGTTACGTGCAATGTCACATTCTTTATTTGCATGAGGATTAAAGCGTCTTTTCCTGCTTTTTGGACTCACTAGCCTTGATCCTCACACTTTATGTTGAAAATTAGCGTTGATTTATTTCTTAAGCTATGTCCGAACTCCCCCCAACTCACCGCATAATGCACTGTGTAGAGCTTTTGACATTTTCTCGTTCTGTTCGAATCTACTAATTACAAAATCGAGTGCACTAGAAATTTCCCAGAAGTCTTTGCGAAAAACTAGCGTGCATAAATGCTCACTCCATCGCAGTTGAACAATTTTGAACAAAAAACGTGTTTAAAGATCATTTTTGAAGAAACTATCCAAATTTTCACCATCAGAACATATTGGAGTAATAAATAAACTTGGTGAAATTTTTGTATTGATTTGATTTCGATTTTTGTGAAATCAGAAACATCATATTTAGAAAAACAAAAGTAAAGTAGTGAGCTTCATGTCCAAATTGCTTTCAAAATCCAGGGCACAAGATAGTCCCGCACAAGTAGTTAGGGATTAGGGTGGGAATTCGGATATAGCCTTAGAGTTATTTTGGTTTTTTGCTTTTATTGATGATATTACTTCACAATGTCACTTATTTTATATTTTGCTTTTTACATGTTTGAACCTTTCAGTTGTTGTTTTTAATGTTTTGAGCTTTTAAAGTTCCAGTCCGATCATGATGATTTCCCTTTTAGTCAAAATCTCAAAACGTTTTCTGGGACATTGTTTTGGCAGTAGTTTATCAAAAATTTGCCCCTCAGTTGTGGGTTGGACTTTTGTGTCCCATTACCCTTCTGCTTACACCAGGGTTGGGCAACTCCAAGCCTCCATTTTTCAGATTGTAAAGCCAGACTGTTCATTTCTGAGTAGTCCTCTAAAAATACCAGCCCCTCCCATACCCACGAAAACGAGTGGGTTCTCATGTGCTGATGTCACAGTGTGAGAACCGCCCCTTTCAGGGAGAGTCTGCTCTGACAGATAAATGCAACTCCCAATTTCCCCATGGAGCTAGCGGTGATCAGCAAAAAACTTTCATTTTAAATGCACAATATCGTATATCTTCCAATTCTGTCCTGTCTTTCATAAATTCCAGCTCAAACAGGTGTTCGTTAATTTAGACGCGGGGCTCCTTGAAGACACCCCTCACTCCCTTTCAGTACGATATGACGGAGCTCATTCCAGATTTGCCTATCCGATTAGAATATGCCAGAGCAGGGTCTGTGGGAAAATGCGGACCTCGAGGACCTGAGTTGCCCATCCCTGGTTTACACGGTTTATCATTAGCTTCCAGTCCCTCACAACCCTGACCTAACATTAGCGGTGCAACAAATATGGCAAGCAATGCTGTACAGCTTTGACCCAGATACCAGCTCTGATGAGAAAAACAAAGACATACAAGCTTGTGGCTCTGCAACTGTAGTTTATGCATAACAACTATAAGCTTTTACAAACTGTATTTTTTCTTCTGCCTCTGATTCACATCGATTTGAATAAAGAAATAGTCAAAAATGTAATGTTAAGCGCAATTGTCCTTATATATGTCTTCCAACATGAGATAAATCTTCTAGAACATACTAAAGACAGAGAAAACTCTATTTTCCTCAGTGTGTCTTTACTATACAGGACCTTGTCTCTCTGTGGGTCAGGCAGAGATAAAGACCTCCAACTCAATGGGAAGTCCAAAACACATCACTGAGGCACAACAAACAACTACACACATCCTGACATCACTGCTCTGAACAGCAATGATGTCATTTATCGGCTCTGTTTCAAAACACAGAAAGAGAAAACGGGGAGGAGTTTCATCATCTTGCCAACTGTTCTTTTGAGAGCAGACACAGCTGGACAGCAAATTCAAAGCAACTTAAATCTACTTAAATCTAAATTTTCAAGCTGCTGACAGAGTTTCCATAGCAACAAGTTAAAATTGAAGTTTTGTTTTGAAAAGGTTTTCATCTAATCCTTCTGTATCCTACAGTAGTAGCTTCTGCATTGGAGACACACAGTCTTTGATGTTTGAGATTTGAGACTTGATAAAAATGGTGCTCATGAGTTTTTCAAAAAGAATTGGAGTTGTATTTAGAGAATGTGATTACAGGTGATGTCTGAAATGAAGCAGGATCTTAGTATAATGGATGACATTTTATTTGAAATATCCATTGTTGTGTGCTACAAGTCAAATAGGAGTCTGGGCTTTGATCAGCAGCGTTCACCTTTAAGTCTGGAAAACAGTCTGAAAGTGACTGCAACGAGAAGTCAAAGCATCTCACTACTGTTTGTTATATTAAACAAAAATGTTCCGTTTTCTTCCATGAATGATGCTATTTGATCAGAAATTTTCTGTGGAGGGATTTAGGCTGCTGCACAGGAGCACCAATCACCCGGGGTCTCTGTTGGGAATGACGCCATTGCATTATTTTGGGATTGCACTGCAGTTATTCTGCTTGCTGCACAGCAGGAATGTGCAGCCTTTTCTTAGGGACAATCATTTCTAAGTCTAAACCAGGGGTCTGCTCCCTTCAACTCTGAAAGAGCCATTTGGGTTGATTTCTCATTGACCACAACCCAGTAGGAGCCACAAAGTCTTCCTTCACCCCTTAAAAAAACAAGACCCTGAACTATATTTATGCTATTGCTACTACTATGATAAACATAAATTAACTGTTGCTCATTTTGCACAAATAAAACACGCATTAAAAGAAAATTGCCTTTTTTTTTTTTTTACAAACTTTTGACAAAATTTCATGTGAGTTCCTTTCAAAATAAAAGACACCCTTCCACATATGATCAACTCATTGCAGCAAATGTAGTAGTAGTTAGTGTAATGAGTAAAAATATCATTTTACTGTTGTTAGTTGATCAAATGTAAATTTAACAAACCAATAGGAAATCTGAGCAAATTAATGAAGTGCTTATTGACATCCATTGATTTTCTATAGAACAGGACGCAGAAAAACTTGTCAAAATGATGTAGTTTGACTAGTGGTACTGTCCTTCCACTGTTTTTATGAGTTTAGGTTTGAGTTTGTTTACTTATTTTTCTGTTACTACTTTCTCATTTTTTACTTTAAAGTTAATTTTAAGCATTTAGAAACTTTTTTATTTTTCTTTAATCACAGAGCCACAACAGAGGTGTAAATGAGTCACATGTGGCTCTAGAGTCGCAGGTTGCAGACTCCTGGTCTAAACCATTAAAAAAATTCCAAACTGAACCAGTCAAAGTGACCCTGAAACTGGATTGTGTTATTCCTACAAGCTGATTATCAAATGGCATTCATGGTTTTCAGTGGTTTCTCACTTGAACAGCTTTTGTTTAATTTGAAAGGTGGCTCGTTTAATTAAAACTAACAGGATTACAAAGAAAATATTTTCAATCAAATGTGCCTCTCAAGAAAAGTTCACAGCTCGCTTGTTTTTGTTTTTTATTGATTTACAAAACAGTTTGAAGTAAAAGATGCTGCTCTTTGAAGGTAAATGAGGACTTGATGAAAAACATTACTTAATAAAATTATACCCAAACAAAGCAAAAATGAGTAAATCTGACATCAGAATCTCAACAGTACTTTGATCCATGATAGTTTTGAAACAAATGTCTTTTTTGTATTTTTTTTCTCTAAAAAGCCAAACTTATTATGGTTTACCTTTTATTAAAATCTTTAAAGGTTGTGTCAGATCTCGTGGGTCGTGACTCAAATCTTGCGGATCACGACTGAAATCTTGTTGGTCGCAACTCAGATCTCATGGGTTGTGACCAAATCTCGTGGGTAGCGACCACATCTTGTGGGTCGTGACTCAAGTCTCGTGAGTCGCGACCAAATCTTGTGGGTTGCAAATTAAACCTCATGGGTCGTAACTCAAATCTCGTGCGTGAGGACTCAGATCTCGTGAGTTGCAATTCAAATCATGTGGGTCGTGACTCAAATCTCGTGAGTAGCGACCAAATCTCATGGGTTGCAACTCAAATCTCCTGGGTCGTGACTCAACTCTCGCGAATCATGACTCAAGATTCATCGGTCGGAATTTAAATCTCACGGGACGTGACTCAAATCTTGTGAGTCGCAACTCAAATCTCATGGGTCTCGACCCGCATCCATGAGCTGTGACCTGAAAGCCATCTGATCGTAGTTCTAATGTCATTTTATACCATAAATTGAGCATCGGAGGGCCTTTTGACATGGTGGATTCATTTTATCCCATAATATTATCCCCTAGTTCTCAGTAGAGTGAGTTTTGTTCATAAAATGAGCATACATGCGGCAGGAGTGGCTCTGTGCTGTTTGCAGTGCCTGCTGTCTCTCCAGAAGAGTGCATAGAATCACATACCAAATGATTAATAGCTTTAAATTATCTTTAACGGTAACACAAACTTTTCTTAGGGGCAATAATTTTTATTCAAAAACAAAAACACTGATATTTGAGATTTTTTTTTCTGATTTTTTAGCAAATCCAATTTAAAAGGATTTGAATGAAATTCACCTCTCCCTTTCCTGCTCCAGCAGGTTGGTGAAGTCGTCACTCTTGTCCATGAAGTCTGCGTGTTTGCGCTTCTCGTTGTCCAGCTCCATCACCGTCCGCCTGTGGCACTTCTCTGCCAGCAGCAGCTGCTCCAGCATCCGCCTGTACGTCTCCTTCTGCTTGTCCTCCAGACGGTCCAGCTGAAGGAAACGCGTCAACCCTCATTACCCCCGACATGTCAAAGCCGCACCATATCTGCTCACACAATCTCCCAAAACCATTAGCTACGGTTGTGGTTATATTGTGTGAGGCTCTCCACACTCAATTCTGAGCTTCATTCAGTTTTTTTTTCAGGCTTTAAAGTACATTTGTTCAAACTTTTTCCCACTTGGTACACCCAGCAGATTTCAGTGAGAATAACCCTTTACAATGTGAAGGGGAGCCTGCAGTTTTTCATTATGCCAAACAATTGCATTTGCATATATTTGGCTTCAATTTCACCACGAAGGAACAAACTTTAACCCTTTAACTGCCTGCTCAACCGAATGGTGAGAAACATTTAGAAATCATGTGTTTAAAAATATTGATTGGGTGTGTAACTCCCCAAGGTATGGAGCCCCTAAAGGGAATTTGAAGAAAAAAAATTGAAGAATATTTTTTTTTAATTCAAGTAATTTTAAAGTAATTTTTTTCCCAAAAAAATTAATATAAATTGATTTTTGAGTCCCTAAGTATTTTTAGAATTTTTTTTTTTTTTTACTTTATTTTTTTTTTTTTACTTTCATGCCCCTTTAGGGGTTCCATACCAAGGAAATATGCCGAGGAAAAAATATTTTTTTTGGTGTTTCTTTTTTTTCTTTTTTTGGGCAGTTAAAAGGGTTAACTAGATTGACATGTCCCTTGGTCTTTTTAAGCTTATCAAAACATCAAAAAAACATGAAAAAAGCAAAGCATTTTTCATTGTGCAATGTGCTTCCTTTTGCATATTTTTGCAATAGATTTAAATGTTGCAGCCATGAATGACTTCAACAAAATTCACCAAAGTCCAACATTTTGCTGGTATTAATTCTGTTTCTTTATCACTAACTGGAATGCAACAGTTAAGTTTATTGTGTAATCCCTTGTTGTACGGTACGTTCACACCTCCCTCTGCAACACGTCACTTTAAGCAACCACTTGAAGAAGAAAAATGGGAAGAAGAGTGCATAATACACATTTCAGGGTTCCGAGCTGCTATTCAAGATTTAGATTTTGTTTTCTGGCTCTATACGTACAAAACGTTCAGCCATTGAACACGTATTACACATTAAACTATTTGAGGATGAATTAATAATTGTGTTTTTTTTTTTTGGCACCAAACCTCTTCCAGTTGTAGTACATGCAGTAGTATCGGGTGGTGACCATTGACTGTATAATCACTGGACATCTCAACCCCTCCCCTCTTGTGTTCCAAATAGGAAGTACATGCTGGTTCCAACAAATCAAAATTCCACTTCTATAAAGAAATATACAGTTATTTTCAGTCATTTCATTTGTCAGAATAACCATTCTTGTTCTGAGACATTCTTCTTAACATCTTTCTAATCCTAACTTTTTTTTAGATATATATTTTTTCAGTGCATGTCAGAGGTAAGGCATTTTCTATGCGTGATGTCAACACCTCACTTTGTCCAGTGGTTAATATACTGTATGTCTAGCAACGGCCCAGGTCAGTCCTGTATGGCAAGCGAAAAGTATCATAAATCACCAGGATCATGACAGATGTTTAAGAACCTGCGTTCACATCACAAGCTCATTGCGTATAGTAAGTAGCATCACATCTCTGCATCTGTTTTGAGCCCTGCCCTCCATCTTTTAAGTATAGCAGTTTTTATAAGGTGTTTCTCTGAACTGACCTCAGCCATGGGCTTCTCGTACACGTCTTCTGTGCTGCTGCCCTGGAAGAGCTGAGCGTCTCTCTGCAGAGCCTGCAGGGGTTTTGTGGGAGCAGCAAAGCCATAGTGGGCCTCCAGAGTCTCTGGTCTGGTTTTCTCAGTTTTCAGCAGACCAATGATGTCCTCTCTGGCCTGAAAAGCCAGAGCAGAAGCATCAGCTACAGTTAGCTTCAGAACACTTTTTAAACCTTAGATCAGGGGTGTCAAACTCAATCACACAGGTGGCCAAAACACACCTTAGGTCATGGGCCGAACAGGATAAACATTTATTCAACACACCAACACTAAATTTTAAGAATTTTAAAACTGGAATGTTTTAACATAACTATAAATAAAAACAGGCAGGAATATTATTCCAGAATAAATCAACTTAAACCTTAAATAACTTTCAATGTTTTGCTCTCCATAAAAATATTTTTTTTCAAAATATACAAGTAAAAAATAAGTAACATTAGTAACCATTAGTAACAATAAAATAAAATGATCCCGAGGGATATAATCTGGAGGGCCGGATTTAGCCCCCGGGCCTTAGAAGGACTGAATGTTTTTTTTCTTTGTTTATTTTTGCTTCAGTTTTACATCCAGAAAACTTTAGATAAAGCTAAGTGTTTGAATGACTCAAATCATAGGCTTTCTTAAAGATCAGAGTTACGTCCTGCTGCTGCTGTGCTGCACCTTTTCCACATACCCTGCCATTCTGCTCGCCCTTAGCGGGGAGCTGCTGACTCCGACAGTCGATCTGGCTGGGTTAGCAGTCTCCCTGACTTATTTTATTTTTGGCCAAGGTTCCAATTCCCTTTTGTTTATCCTTTTGTTAGGAGCAGCACACTAATTATTTCATTTCGTTCTTTAATATCAGGACAAAGGATTTCCTTTATTCAATTATTCAATAAACTCTGTTCCTTTTATTCTCATTAGTGTCCAATTTTTGTTATTATCCCGTTTTGTATTTTCCCTCTAGACCTGAGCCAGGTTTACCTATAAGGTAATATTAATCGTATTAAATTATTATTTTTTTCTTTTTATGTTTTTTTGTGGTTCAATATCAAACTACAGCCCCAGTTTTTTTATCCTTTTTTTTATTGCAGTTTCTAAACAGAAAAAGTTTTTTTTTTTCTTCCTGCAGGATGGAAAAAAAATGAACCGGTCCAAACAGATGAACAGGATGGAAACAATGGGTGAGGCAGGAGCATCCTCCCCCTTTGGGAGAAGAGTTTATAACTGCACCTCTGTCGGAAAAACAATGATGTGATTTGGGAAAAAAAAAAAAAAAAAGCTCCTGCTGAGCTGTTTCCATGCTTGAAATATTATTTTTAAAACACCACACATCATTGGAGGGTGTTAGATGCCAGTGAGTGTCCTGCATGACCACTATGTTTACATCTATGGAGCTGTGTCTCATAGAAGACAACTCATCTGTTGGCATGGTAACCAGTCATCAAATGTGCACATTTCAGAAAATATCCCTAATTCTTCCTCTGGACACTAAATATTTAGCAAGCTCTGTGATGCAGATCCAACAAAGGAGGAATGTAACTTTTTTAAACTTCCCAGATTAAAAAAAGAAGCATTAGGGTATAAAGTATTTTCTAATTTTCTAAGCTAGCAAAGACGAAACGTAAACTAGGCGTGAAGATAATAAAGAGTGATTATCGTGTAGAAATAACCAAAGAAATTTTTACAAACAAAATTGCTTGTGTGGATAAACAAGCCAAATTTACATTTGACACAATAGAGGCTTTAAATTCTAAATTCGTTCAAGTAGGTTGCTTATATGGATGGAAATAATAGTTAAAACATTTGGGAGTCAGACACATACAGTGCATAAGAATTACATGTATGTATTTTTGAAAACTTAAATAGATCTCAGCTTGTGTGAAGGTGACAGTTTGATCACACACTCCAAATTATTTTTTTCTATTGTCTTTGTATTTTATACATATGATTTATTAATAACCTGATGTGATTGTGATCAAGGGTTGTTTTGTAGTTGGTTTGATGTTTCTTTGATTCAACAGAACAAAAGTCTTAGATTTTAAAAACATTTCAAAACGTTTGTTTTCTTATATAGTAAAAAAACGGTCTAAATTTTTTTTCCCATATTTTCTTTTTTCTTTTTAATATTACAAAGTAGAAATATTTTTGTTGCTTTATTTTTTTCCCCCTTTTCCTATTTTTTCTTTGAACTGTTTATGCGCTTCTGGAAGTATTTTTAGCTCAGTGTTGACACTTGTTCACAGCTGAAGTTGGAAGTAAACGTCATGCTCACAGGCATGCAAAGAGTTGGATTTAAAACTGAACAAAAAACCACATAAATGCACTTATTTATAATTTTGCAGAGAGAAAGGCAAACATCAGCCCTTGTGGATTTCTACCCAGCCAGCAAAGCCAGGCGGGCCCCATATGGTTTAAAAGTTGCAGAAAATGTGGGCCCTAAATGGTTTGTCCAGTTTCCGTGGTGGCCCCACCTGTGTTTGCACACATAGGCTTAAGTGGGCTGTCAGTAAGTGGGCTCGCTACGCTAGCCAGCCGCCCAGTGGACAGTGGAGATCCCTAACTCGCTACAGTTGCCCTTGTTAGCTCAACACAGCGGAGCTCACTACAGCAGAGCTTGCTAGCTCACTAGCTTGCTACAGATGAGCTCATTAGCATGCCAGAGCGTAGCTTACTAGCTCGATACAGTGGAGCTTGCTGGCTCCCTGTGGAGGAGCTCACTATCTCACTTCACCGGTGCCTGCTAGCTTGCTACAGATGAGCTCATTAGCATGCCAGAGCGTAGCTTACTAGCTCGATACAGTGGAGCTTGCTGGCTCCCTGTGGAGGAGCTCACTATCTCACTACACCTGTGCCTGCTAGCTTGCTACAGATGAGCTCACTTGCTCACTACAGATGAGCATGCTACCATGCTACAGGGGAGGATGCTAGCTTGATACAACTGAGCTCGCTAGCTCACTATTGAGGAGCTCGCTAACTAGCTACAGATGAGCTTGGTGGCATGCTACAGCAGAGCTTGCTAGTTCACTACAGGGGAGGTCGCTAGCTCGATACAACTGAGGTCGCTAGCTCAGTACAACGAAGCTCACTATCTTGCTACAGCAGAGCACGCTAACTCCATACAGAGGAACTCGCTAGCTTGTTATAGATGGACTTGCTAGCATGCTACAGCAGAGCTTGCTAGTTCGCTTCAGGGGAGGTTGCTAACTCGCTAGTTAGCTACATAGGAGCCTTACTATCTTGCTACAGATGAGCTTGTTAGCATGCTATAGCGGTGCCTGCTAGCTTGCTACAGGGAAGTCGCTAGCACAATACAATTGAGGTCGCTAGCTCAGTACAGCGAAGCTCTCTAACTCGCTACAGCGGAGTTCACTAACTCAATACAAAGGGGCTCGCTAGCTTGCTACAGATGGGCTTGCTAGCATGCTACAGCAGAGCTTGCTATTTCGCTTCAGGGGAGGTCGCTCGCTTGATAAAGCGGAGATCGCTAGCTCGCTACATAGGAGCCTTAATAGCTTGCTACAGATGAGCTTATTGGCATGCTATAGTGGAGATTGCTAGTTCGCGACAGGGGAGGTCGCTAGCTCGATACAACTGAGGTCTCAAGCTCAGTACAACGAAGTTCGCTAGCTCGCTACAGCGGAGCACGCTGACTCAATACAAAGGAGCTCGCTAGCTTGATACAGCAGAGCTCGCTACAGCTGAGCTTGCTAGCATGTTACACTGTCCCACTGTCCCACTTAAGCCAATGTGGGCAAACCCATTCGGGGCCCACATTTTCTGCCCACTTTTAAGCCATATGGGGCCCACTTGGCCTTGTTGGCTGGGTACAGAGGCTTGCCGGTCCCTGAGCTTAAAAAAAAACCCAGACATTGTACCTGAACTTCTCCTTCCATGACTCCCAGCAGCTGAACCAAATCCTCCTTCGACAGATTTGGTGTTTTTGTTTTCCAACCCTCTTTCGGTTTTGAAGATTTCATTTCTGGCTCGCTTGCTGTCCCGCTCTTGTCTTCTCTTGGGATTTTCATTCTTGTTTTTGTCAGCTGTGGTGTCTGCTCCTCTTCCTCCTGCATGATGAAGCCTTTCGTGGGCTGGATGTGCCCACATTCCTGCTCCTCGCCAGTGCAACTTCTCGACCGCATTTTGAACCTGCGTGCGACAAAGGAAGCCGATGATGAACTTTTTTGTCATCCGTGTTGATTTAAATTTGTTCCACAGTTTAATTACAAAGCAAGTTAGTAGCCATTTACGACTCTAAGATGGAAGTAAACACACACGTGCTAGCATGAAGCATGTAAGGCTTTTGTTGACAGAGTTGATAATCAGGGGTGGAAAATGGTCAGTGACTCACTTGCTGCAGGTGAAACTGAGTAAATAGTGAGTACAAGGTCTGTAAATAGAGACTGTATTTGTTTACAGGTTGTGTTGTTTTGACTCTGGTTGCCAAGTGTTGACCTAAAAGGTTTGAAAGGTCTCTGCACGCCACTGCAGCACTGAGGTTCTAACTCATCAGCACATACAAAAGTGTTGAGGTCACATGTGGAATTGAGCCAACAGGTCTTTAGATGAGATCGCAGGGATTGAATTCTGTAGTGTTTACAGCTAGAGCTGTAGTTCATGAACTAGGTTTAGCAATCGTGACACAATTAGGCCTTACTTTCCTTTCAAAGCGTCACTGCAACATTTCACATAGTGGTTGATGTCAATGAATCTCAAGTGAGATGTGGAAACAAATGGGAAAAGGGTGTTATCAAATCCTAAATTAAACCTATTTTATAGAGAAATAAACAAAAATTAGGCCGTCTTTAAAAACAAGTAAAACTAGAATACCCTCATGGTGGACTTACATCTGAATCAGACAAATAAATCCAAATGTCTTCTGCTTGACTCTTAAGAGAAAGATTAACAGATAATTTCAAATAGTTTGTTGATTAAATTAATTAAAACCAAATGAATGTAGTCGGAGCATGTGGCGACTTTGCTCCTAGCTTTGAATTGAACCAGTCTAAAGGAAGTCGTCTAAGCAGGAAATGACATCACTGAACCCCAGATTTTTCCAAAACAGGTTTAAAAGGCATGACAAACAAGATTAACCATTATTGGAGTATTCCGCTGAAAGTGTTGAAAGTTGAGGTTCACAAAACAATTTTCCTGTCTGTCTTAAATATTACTTCTTACCAAAAGATTTTTTTTAACCATATTTCAAGTGTCCAGTAATCTGACCATTTTATAATGAAGTACTTTTTAGCTGATGTGTCAGTGTAACATTCCACCTGGTGGTCAGCTAGTGAACTGACTTGGCTCCAGATACTTTCATTTTCACACTTGATTCAAACAGGAAGTCAGAATATTCAGAGTATACATTTGAGATGTGTCAGCAAAAGAACTTTCTCAAAACAATTTATGCACGAGACAATATTACTTACCAGCTTTATATATAGTATGCCACAGTAACATTTCACCTGTAAGTAATTTACAATTCTGCTAGTATGCCATATCAAACTTCTTTCCAATCTAATACATCTAGCAAATGTACCTAACTTGTTTTTCCATCTTTGATGTAGAAAAAATCTAAAGGGTGCAGTTAAAGTTAAATCTTGATTTGCTTCTAATGGAGCCACTCCCTGGTTCTTCTGGCTGTGTGCCTCAGGTCATTGTCATGTTGGAAGTCCCAGCCACGACCCATCTTCAGTGTTCTGACTGAGGGAAGGTGGTTGCTCCCCAAAATCTTACAATGAGTCCTCCTCTTCTTAATACAGTGCAGTCGTCCTGCTGAAAAACAACTCCATACCATGAAGCTACCACCCCCGTGCCTGTTCTTGGGATGGTTCTCGTCATTCTTCCACCAAACACGAGTGGAATTGAGACCAAAAAGTTCAATGTTGGTCTCACTGGATCACATGATTTTCTCCCATGATCCTCTGGATCGTCCCAATCGTCACTGGGAAACTTAACCTGGACATGTGCTGCATGATTTCAAACCATGACGTCTTAGTGTGCCAGCAGTATCCATGGAAACGGTGGTCCCAGCTCTTTTCAGGTCATTGACAAGCTCCTCCCGTGGGTCATTGAGACCCCACAAGGTGAGATCTTGCATGGAGCTCCAGTCTGAGGGAGATTGACAGTCAGGTTTTAAGAATTGCTCAAACAGTGGATCTTTTTTCACCAAGCTGTTTGGCAAACGCCCCGTCGTCCTTTCCAGACCACAATTTAGTCTCTGGTGTCTTTTGACAGCTCTTTGGTCTTGGCCATTTTAGTAGTTGGAGTCTTACTGATTGTATTGGATGGACAGGAGTCTTTTTGAATCTAAGCTCAAACAGGAGCTTCTAATTTAAGATAAGTGGAGTGGAGGTGGACTATTTAAACAAAGGCAGACTAACAGGTCAGAATTCTAACTGATTGATATGGAGAAATGTTCAAATACTTATGTGCAGCAGTAGAAAACAATTTTTTTTTTTTTAAATCATACGATGTGATTTCCAGATTATTTTTTTAGATTATTTGTCTCACCATCGATTTACCCCTACAATGAAATTGAAAAGTTAAGTGTAACGTTATATTTTCTATCATCAAGCTTACCTTGTTGCACTCTCATCCTTTCTGTTTTCTTAGTATACAATAAAAAAATGACAACATTAGTTAATGACATACATAAATGCATTAAATTAATCTATCTACATATGTAAATAGAATTCTACAAATTTAGATTTCTGATGCAAGTAATCAGCAGTAGGTGTGGCAAAGATACCCGAGAAGCAGAGACCCCCCCCCCAGTCAGGAATCACCAAACACCCACGTCTATGTTTTAGATTCTTTAAATGGCAGACTGTTATAACAGGCTTCCATGATATTTGCTTACTGTATATAAAGTGATAGCTCCTGGGACTTCCCAATGTTAGACTCCAGGCACAAGAAGGATACCCTAAAAATACTCACTTAATCTCCTTCAGCCCCACAAAGGAGAGAGAAAGGAAACAGCTGCAAACGCCACAAGGACGCTCATAAACTGACCTGGTGGATTGGATTTCAGCTGCACCTGATAGAAGGGAGATGCATTTGAGTCCTGTCTGAAAATAAGCTTTCATTTAGGTGCAAATTTGCATTGGAAATTTTATTCTTAACAGTTGGTCAAACTTATTGATGTTGTTGCACAGATGTCAAAGAAACACTTAATATTTTTGCTAAAAAAAAAAGAAAGTTAGAAAAGTTTTGCTGTGTATTTGAAGTTTATTTCAATGCAACATGATTAGACATCATTTTTCCAATCCTTTTTTTTTTTTTTTTTTTTTTTAGCAGAAGAGGAACAACAATCAGCTATGATCAACACAATTATCTGCTTAATAAGCATTCACACTTAAGTGATTTTCCTGCTCCTTCCCATACAAAAACTCAATCACACTTTCAGAGATTTCAGCAATCTCAGAATCAAAATGTTACATCTTGTTTCTCATAAATTTTAAAGTTTTTGAAATATTAAGCAAAATATGTACCATAGGAAATGTGTAAGAAAGTCTTCAAATGTCAACATTTTAAGTAGATTAGCAACAAACCTTTAAATATATTCATGGGCTATGATTTTATCTTTTATAGCAATTAAAAAAAATCTGGAGTTTAGTTAATGTTTTATAAACAGGCTAACGTTTTTGGCTAATTTAGTTTACTGAGGAATTTTGGGCCATTTCGGAGTTTAACTAGTATTTAAGCAATGTTCTAGTTTTTTTTGGCTAATTTGGCATCTTCTTTGTTTTTTCTGCTAATTTGGAGTTCAGCTCATTTTTAACCCTAGAGCACTATCGCTGGGTGATTTTCACAAGCAAAAGTATTAACATGATTTTCAATATGTTGCATTTTTTGAGTGTCATGAGTCTCTGGGTGAAGTCCCACATGTCCCAGGAATGGGTGGACCAAAGTCTCTTGTATCATTATTTAATTTTTTTAAGGAATTTGTTTGTTCTAAAATTCCTAATTTTTAAGTAATTTTCAAGCATGTTTTTGGGATCTTCCTAAGTTTTTTATTTTCCAGTTTGTGACATAAATCACAGTTGAAAATGGAATAAAACTAGTCTAATTTATCACTTGTTGTCATATTTTGATCTTTTTTTTTTTTTTTTTATAAGAAATACTTTTTATTAGGTATATTATATCGGGTAAAAATTACCCGGCAAAAGTGATAGGGTAACTTTTTATGGTAAAAATGTTCTAGGGTTAAGCAATACACTAAATATTTTTCCAAAGTTGTCATGTATTAGGAATTTTAAAGCAATTTCACTACAAAATTTTCATAAGTTTTGGTAAACTTCAACGCTCTTTCACATTTCTTTAAGTTTCCAGTCTTTTAGCAAATTTAACATTTTGAAAATAGCTTTTGCATTTTCAGCAAATCCCTTCAGAAATTAAAATAAAATGTGTTACTATTTAAGCAAAAATCAAAAGCAACTACTTTCCACAAAAAGCATTCACACGAGCACTATTGCAGTTAATGCAACTTTTACAGTTAAAAATTGTTATCAATGGTTATCACAAGTAGTATAACAACAATGACTTTAAAACAATGGAATTTGTTTATTTTTTTTAAAAACTGTTGCAACTTTTGTGCAAAATGCTTCAAAAAGAGCAACAATTTCTATCTTGAAACAAGACGTCCAGAAACTCCGTCAAACCCAAGAGATTTCTGGAATGATGCTTGACAAAGAGGCATCAGGAAAAATAGATTAGTTGCCACCTCCCAAGAGGACATAATGAAATATGATATAATAGGTCACTAAACCACTAGAGAGTCTAAACACAGCTCAGTCAGAGAACCAACCAGAGAACTCTTCCTTATCTTCCTTAAAAAACACTAAAGCATAAACGTGTGAAGAAGATATTCTCACTAATGGGGGTTTTAAATGTCATTTGAAGCAGATAACTTCCTACAATCTATGTACCTGAAATAGACACACAGCGTGGATGTTGGTGTAACTGCAGGATCACATTACTACCTTCAATCAGTCCTAACTGAAATAGAACAATTATGTGTTCGCCCACTGATATGTAATGTAAAGAGGATCAAATGAAGTTCATGGTCGATGCTGTGATGAAATCAGTCCAAGTTTGTTTGTTTACACATTTTGTCCAATGTCTGTTTGGATCTGAGACAAAGTAAATGTAGTCCAAACATTTGTATTCAGCTTCTGTTTCTCAGTCTTTGCCTGGTGTCCTCATGGGGCTTTTAAAAGAGCGGAGAGCGGCACTTCTAGCGTAAAAATAAATGTTTAGCAGTGAACCAACTGTGGATGTGGGTTCGGAGGTTTGTATTATTTCAGTTCGCTGTCTGCCGCCCGCTGTCCTCGTGAGGCTGCAGAGAAATCTGTTCTTTCAAGGATGAAACGTTTGAGAAACGTCTCAAGCTTTGTAATGCCAAGGTCAGGCTGGAGTTCTCAGTTCTGAATGTCTGACATCTGTTGTGGGTTACAGAAAGGAATCCGTCATAGAGCTGTTGTATGTTGTGTATATGTGAGTTTTTTAATATATTTTTATTCACAGCTAAAAAATGAATTGAGGCAAATTAGTGTTTTTAGCAGTAGCTTTTTGTTGTGCATACAGTATTTGCTGTTATTGTCATCTTTCAAACATTTCACTTGCACATTTTTTTTATGTTTCTTTCAAATTTAAGTTGTTTTATGCTCTGTTAGTTTGTGGTGCCTGTTTTATTTTTGTTTGGCACTTTAGGGATCCTGAACCAAAACCTCTTTAAATGTGGTGGTTAAATCAAATCTATTCTCTTTTTTTTGACTTATCCCACCATAACATTTCATTAAAAAAATTACATTTCATTTACTAGTATTACAATACTCTGTACTGTATTTAGAAACAGATAAAACATTTAATATGTTCTCAAAAAATAAAAGATTACAGAATGTTTCCTGAAATGTCTGTATCCTTCATGCATTTCTGGTTAAAGCTCGCGTATTCAGCTGTTTTCTTCCCATGTGCTGAGCTAAATTTGTTCACCATGACACAGATTTTCTCCGGGCTAATCTTTTGGTGCATCCAACATAAACTCCTTTCTGCCAAACTGGTGTCAGCTGTGAGTATTATTGCATGTCCCTCATCTGGATGACACCGGCAGGTTTTCATCATCCTGGCAGTTTGTACCAAAGCTTTAATCAGCAGTGATCAACGGAGGGAGATGATTTCATGCTCGGCGTGCAGCGGACCCTCAGCCAGCTCTCTGAAGTCATTTCTCTCTTAAACTCTGAGAGGGAGAAGAAGGGGACTTGGATGGAGTCTGGAGAGTATAACCACATGCCTTTCTATCCCCGAGGAGGTGATGAAACCCCTGTGAGAGGAGGCGGCTCGCGTTACACAGCCTCACTGTAATGGTATCTGAAAAAAGTGATTCAGGGTTCAGAATGTTTCTTGTTCACGTGACAATTTCACATTAATCCTAAAGTCTGGACAAAACTGTCCAGACAGGAGGCAGTGAAAAGCCTTAGGTTTTCAAATGAGGGGGTTCGTCTTTAAAAAAAACGATTGAAGATGGCTCTTTTCTTTTTACATTATGTTCTTGTACATTTTTGCAACAAATTAGCCAATTAAAATTTCTAAATAGTAAAAAAATTCTAAAAATAAATTTGTGAAAACTAGAACTTGGCTTGTTTTTGTATAATTCTCTGTGTGTTTGGAAAAATGTTTGTTTTATTTATAAAACCTACTAAAGGATTTTTGGCACATCTTCAGTTGCCTTTTAAAATACATGAAAAATATCTTTATACTTTCAAACTATACCCTTTCTAAATATAATCCTTGCTTCTGCCTTTGTTCCCTACATTAGGGTTAGATAGTATAAATAAATATGTATTAAAATTATTCCCCATTATCATTTTAAAGCATTTTCTTTGTCTGTTGGGGACACATATATCTATAGCATTTTAGTACAACAAAGAAGCAAAAAGTTAAATAATTTTTGATTCTTTACTTCAAAGTTATCATTTAGCTGATTAACTAAATTTTAAAATACCTTCATTTTACCATAGAAAAAGATTTTAAAAAATCTCAAATTTAAAAGGATTTTATTGCATGCATTAATCTAAAACAGCTAATTTACAACAGTTCAAGCAATTTGGATCTGAATTATACTTTTGTGCACAGATTTTGAAATATTGAGCAAAATTCCCCACAGGAAATGAAGAAGAAAGTCTTCAATTTCAAAATTTGAAGTAAATTAGCAACAAACCCTTAAATATTCATGGCCTATTTTAATCTTTTATTTTAATTTTCAAAAAATTTGGAGTTCACCTAGAAAGATGCTAGTGTTTTTGGCTAATTTGTTATCTACTGGGGTTTTTATAGGCTAATTTATAGTTTAATTAATATTTTAGCAACGTGCTAACGTTTTTGGTTAATTTGTTTTCTACTGAAATATTATAGGCTACCGGTAATTTAGAGTTTAGTTTCTATTTTAGCAACAGGCTAACGTTTTGCTTTCAGCTAAAATTTTAACTTGATGATAGCTGTTATGGATAAATTAGACTTTGCTTGCAATGAGCTTCAACATTTTCAGCTAACAATTTTAGCGTTTTTAGCTATCAATTTAAGCATCTTCAGCTATCATCACTAGCATCTTCAGTGACCACATTTAGCTTAGCATTCACAATGGTAGTATCGCAGCTAATGCTATCTAGTTTTTTTCAGGTTCCATGGGATTTATGTCAACAGTCACAGATATTTAAAAAAATCAGAAATGAAAATAAGAAATAAGAAAAGATTGTTTTTTTGACAGAGATTAAATTTAGAAAAACAAAACTTGGTGTATTTAAAGAATTCCTAGACAAAAGTCAAAATTCTCAAATTTATACTCAACATGTTGAATAACAAGTCAAACTTTGAATTTTCTTGTGCGTTTTCATATTTACCTTGAATCTAAATCCTTTTTCAGAGTTGACTTGGTTCTAATTTTGTTAGCGGGCATGAGAAGAGTCTTTTCTATTTTTATTAAAAGTCATGACATAAATAACAGACAGAAGCTGACTGGTCAAAGCGTCAGGCTGAAGTTCTTGCTTTTTTAAGAATTCTAGAAAATCTTTAACTTTAAGCTCATTTCATGCTCAGACAGAAGATCCCAGTTTTCAACTTCTTCACCATCATAACATCTTGATCTTATCATGTGTTTAATAAATGCTGGGCTCAGACCATGAGAACGTACCCAAACACACACGGTGCTCCTCGCTGCTGTCATGGGAACAGAAGGAGCTGTTATGAAGCCAAACAAGACGGCAGACTCTGCTGAACGCCCCACAGAGATTAGTGAGCCGGACTCGAAGAATGACATCATGGTTTGGTCTTATCAGATGGCCTCAGTCTGCAGCTGGATGACTGTAACTCTGCTGCAGCCGAAAGCTGAGCATTTCCAGTTGCTTAGAGTCATAGTTTTACACTAAAATGAGTAATGCACATTTTAATTGTGAGAATGTTTTACATCATTAACGCTGCAGTGATTCTCCTCCTTTCTGTACATTTTTTGGCACATAAAAATCACACTTTAATCGATTTCGGCACCTTGCCATCAAAATGTTCAGCTTGTTAAGAGCATTACTGCTTGTACTACTGGTATTTATAAACTGAACAGTTTTCAAAATATTGAGCAAAATATGCCCCATGAGAAATGATTGAGAAATTGCTCAAATCCTTTTAAAACTTTGTGTATTTTCAAACTTGTGAGTTTACTTTCAGCAAGAGACACCATTTAAACTTAAAAATGTTCAGCAACTACTGAGTTTTTAGGGTAATTTTGGAATTTATTATTCATTTTTTGTTCAGTTTTTATGCAAATTTAGAGTTTAGCTAAAGTTTTTGCATTATGCTAGTTTTTTTTGGTCAAAATTAGACTTTTATAAGTTTTCTAGAAGTTTTTTTTGGCAAATTTTGACTTCAGCTGATATGTTTTTTTTTAAGTAAATTTTAAGTTTAGCTAACATTTTAGCATGATGCTATTGTTTTTGTCAAAATAAAACTTTTTTTTTTTCCTTTTTTGTGGCTAATTCGTATTTGGCATTTAGCTAATATTGATGCAATCTTTCAACTTTAGTGTAATTCAGCTTTTGCCTTGAACATGTAGGGCTGTCAGTTTCAGTATTTTCAGCTATTAGCTTTGGCATTTTCAGTGACCACATTTATCTTACAGCATTCACATTTGTTGCAGGTATTTCTATATATCTAGTTGTTATTTCTGATACTTCAGCTCCTAAAATTACATAAAAATATTACAATATGAACTGTAAAACATAAAATAAAAATGACGTTAATACATATAAATATGTTACAATATCATTCAACGGCTTTAAAACCAAATATTTTGGATTAATTAAACAATTTGATAGAATAAATTTAATAGAATAAATTACAAATATTGATACAAACTTAGTCAAGTTTGTATCAAGAAGAAAGAACTCGTGTGTTTATAAATGTTTATAAATCTTTGCAAAATTTTCAGTCTGAATGCAGCTACTCTGGAACTCTGATTGAGTTTTTTCTGACACCCCTCACTGAAAATTCCATATTTTTGTCATCTGCTTTTAACAAATATTAGTTAAGACAACAATTTGATATAAAATCTTTAGTGGGGAAACAAAACTGTATAGAGACTGTTTCACAAACGTGAGCCTGTTGTGATGTAATTCAGCCTCAGGGACTAATCTTATTATTGTCCTCTCTCTGATATCTGGACAACAGCTCAGGCATATCCTGCCCAACACTTCCTCCTTCATGTGCCAGATATTGTCAGGATGTAGTATTAAAAGCTGAATTGTTGCTGAACAACAACCAGATGTTTCACATCGTTGGCCCACATCTTTCCATTCAAGAAATCCAACATTTCTAAAGCTGAGGTTTAGATTTGGGGTTTATCCATATAAAAATCAATCAGTTCCATATTCAAAATTCATGACCAAATTATCAACAGAAAATTTTAAGGTATTTTTTAATTAATCTTTCTAGAGTAAACAATTAAATGTTTTTGAAGGAATAATGATGAAATAAATGTTTAATCTGAATTTTGAACTGTCAATTTTTTTCAGATCTTTCACTGATAACAGATGCATTTTCTTTTCAAGTGTGACAGCTGAGCGTGCTCTCACTGATGAGTGAGTCACGCTTACAGCTGGTCAGAAAAGATTATCACATTTTCCCCATGTTAAAAAATCAAGCTTCTAACATTTCTTTACTAAATATTATACTGCTGCACTTCAGCACGATGACATCAGTCAACAAGAAGCTTTTTATGATTTGCTTTCAGTGAAAGAGGCTCATCACACAGATGGCAAAAGGCAGAATCAAATTCAGACAGCTTTTTCTTTTTAAGAACCTGAAACGAGTCAAAAGAAACCAGCGACTGAATGTGAATCCAAGAGAAAGAGGAAGTCAACGTCGGAATAGTTAAAAAAATGCATATCAATCAATCACACGGCACATTATTAATCAAAGCTCAGTTCACATTATGCAACAAAACAACACAAATTTAAAGTTTTTACTTTAGAATTGCACATGTTTGGTCTTTTTTTGGTTTGAAAAATCAACTTTTTAAGCAATAAAACAAATTAAGTGAAAACATATTTCCTTAATTTCTAAATATGACACTGATAATACATCTTATATTAGTTAAAAAGCAACAGTTGGAATCAACAGTAACACAATTGCAGTAGAAGAGAATGATTTAGTGATGGTGAAAATGTTTCTAATTTTCTATTCACATGTGAAACATTTCTATTGTAAATGACTATACCAAAAATAATGCTTTAAATTAGGTACTAAATGTTTGTTTTTATGTCTTCAAGATCTATTTAATAACCCATTAAAACATGTATATTTATTGTTTTAAGAAAATAAAATCAGGCTTACATGTAATTCTTCTGCATTTTGAATTAAAAGTTATTAAACTGTAAATTTTTACATTTTAATGTGGTTTTTCTCTGTTGTTTGGTTGAGATTTAGAACATGTAAACGTAATCACATTAGTGCAGAGCTAATAAAAACACATTTGTTATCCAAAATGGTTTCTTTGGACTCACCCGTCTCTCTGTGGTTCAATCCCACGTTAGTCCTGGTTTTAGTCCTCTGCTGTGGATTGTCACAGCTTCATGATGTTCTGGTCTTCTTGTGCTTGCCCTAACCTTCTCTCCTTCTCGGGTCAAAGTTGAGGGTGCGCCAGCAGAGTGTCGGCTCAGAGTCGGAGTCAGAAGCGAGCAGGCAGCAGTGAGGAGGCGAGCTGAGAATAAACAGACTTCTTCTTTTAGCTGAAATTAAATTGGGCTCTTCCTCTTGCCACAGGAAGTTTGGCCTCTCTGTTTCAGCCTGTTTGCTGGCGGTCATCAGGGGTGAGACTGGGCTCTATATTTAACCTCTGCTCTCAGTCTGTGCAGGCAGCTCAACTGACTGCCTTTGCAGACAGCTGAACTATTAGCCGGTCCAGCAGCTCCTCCTCCTGATTATAACACAGAGGACTACCGGTACTTTACTTTACTTCACCATTCTCTGATTTACAGGATCATATTTGAAAAAGTTTTATCCTAAAAATTGCTTAATTACATGACATTTTTCTTGATTCAAATGTTTTAATAAAAAGTAGGAAGGCTTAAATAGCTTAACAAGATTTTTTAAACAAATTCCAGACGTTAACTTTAAATACTTGTGTTACTTTATTTATTTCATTTAAAGGAACAACAAGACAATTAAAGCAGCAACACCAACGAGTAAAAATAGAAATGAAAAAGGACTCTTTCAGGTCACTTCATCTATCTTACAAATATATTTAAAGAAACAGATACAAAAACAAAAACATTTATGAAAATAGTGCATCATAAAATAAATGTGTTTGTTTGCATTTACAATTTGTACATTTATTTAGTTTGATTTATGCATTTTTGTTTTGAACCAAATGTTTCAATAATATGGAAGCATATTTTACAGAAGTGCAATGAACTCAATCTTTTTTTAATTCCTGGTTCCAAAATCAACTCTCATTTCTTTAACACAAATTGTCACTTATTTACTGATTTGAATTCTGTAGAAGATCCAATTAATCCTGGATAATACACTGAAGTTTTTGATGCAAATTCTCTTGGAATATGTTATTTAATCAAACACCTAGACTTGATTATTTCACTTTCATTCTTTCTATTTGTTTATCCTCTGCTGGAATAATTTATTTTACCAGGAACAATTCTAGACATTAGAGCACTTTTTTCAGAAAAATACTGTAACTTTGCCACATGTTATTCATTAGTGGAAACAATATGTAAGTTATAAATCTTGGAAAAGGCTCAAACTTTTAATAAGTTATTGGATTTCCAAAACGATTTAATACATTTCTTCTAAATTTTACATTGTTGTTACCCTGAAAACTTTTGTGTATGATTTATTTTGGCTCTACTCTTTCTCAATCTTTTTGGCAAATTTCTTATGATTTCTTTTCCTACAAATGTACTTACAAATGCTTCTGTGTACCCTGATCCTGCTTTATCTCTGATTTCTTGCCGCCTGCCCTGACCCTCACCTGGACTAAACTAATGAACCTGCTGCACGTGGAACCAGCTGTCTGCCCGTTTGTGCCATAAGATCATTCTTTTTTGTCCGAATGACAGCTGCTTTCTGCTGTGTTTCCATGTCTCTGTTACCCAGTTGGAAGACGTGTGGTAGTAGTCAAAGAAACAAAAGTAAAAATCAAACTAGAGGATCTATTTATTATTGCCTCGGTGCAAATAAGAAAATTGTCACAAAGTTCAGGAAGCCCGAGCAGGCTGCCCCCCATCCCGGAGCGGCTCCCAGTCTGCCGGTGTAGTGAACTCTGGAGACCCCACAGTCCCACCGGGTTAAGAAAATTGATGGAAGAAAGAACGCTCACATTGATCAGCCATAGTGGATTTTTGCTCAACCTGCTGATCGAGTCACTGAAAAAGTCACATGCCCAAAGCTGAGTTCATGATTGGTTGAAGAGATGCATCAACCTCTCCAAAGTTTGGATTTTTTTTTATTCTGACAAGACAATAGATTTAAATCTGGTATTAATAAGCATCCTGTTAATATGTTTTCCTGTTGCTTTCCTTCTTGAAAATGTAATTTTACATAAAAACAAATTAGCACCTCCTTACAGTCACTAATCTTCTGCAGAGAAAAAACCGTGAAGGCACTCTTGTTGATATATTAGAAAAAAAGTAGACAGCTTAACCTGTGTCTTCTTTATTCAAAATGTAACATTCTTTTGGTACATGAATGACGGTTGAGGCTTTTTCACGTTTTTACACATTTTTTTTTTAACAATCTATGAATAATGAATAACCAAATCAAAAATGCAAAGATAACGGAAAAAAAATAATCTAAATAAAAATGAAATTAATAAAAAATGTGAGGGTTAAATCAAGTAACTTGTCCTAAGGACGGACAGATGTTGTTAGTTTTTTTTTTCTTGTTTTTTTTTGTTTGTTTTTGTATTTTTTTAAGTAGAAATTAATTATATGAATTCCAATTGTATTAAGAAAAATTCAAGTTTTTTTATTAGTAAATTTATTTTTGTGAGTATGAAATTTAGCCATTAACAAAAACACATTGATAAAAAAGAAAGTATCACGATCTTTTTGTTCGAAACTATAAAAAAACAGATATTTAATTTTTATAATAAAGTTGAAAATCAGCAAAAAAAAAACAGATTATGTGATAAACCTTAATCTTAAAAAGCATTTGTTTTGAAATAACGCTTTATTTTGAAAAGACAATTCAATCCACCAATCAGAGAGAAGATCATCACTCTCACCCGGAAGTAGTTCAAACGTGTTTCCTCTTTATCGTGTGGACGGACGAAGAGGGGGAGTTGTTATTAGTTGGTACTTGAACTTGCCTTTTATTCGGAACCATGCCGGGTCCGGACAAAGAAACAGACCTGACGGAGAGGCTGGAGGCTTTCCTGTCTGATCTGAAGCGCGGGGGCAGCGGGACCGGACCCCTGCGGAGCTCTGCGGAGACGGCCCGGGAAACGACAGCCCTGCTCCGCAGGATCACCGCACAGGCCCGGTGGAGCAGCGCAGGTGGGTCAGCCTCATCATTTCACCAATTCCACAAGTTATAGCTTGAAACTATGCAGAGAAATAGTCTCATCCCGATTTGTGCGTAACTTTGGATTTGTGTGTGCGTAATTGTTGATTTGTGACTTATACAATACATATTTATACGATTTTGTGTACTTGTAATTGTGTGTTTACATGTGCAAAAAATACGAGTTGCAAAAAATACAATGTAATTCATGTTCAACTTAAAATTACAGCAGTTTGAGCATATCGCACAAATTTTTCAAAATTACGCACAAATCGCTTGTTGCGCACAAACAGAACCGCATCTACGCGCTTTTCACGCCTCCAAGATTCGTGTGTAAGTGATGCGTTTAAATGCTGCTGGAATGCTGGGTCATCAGAAATTTCTTTACAACCTTTTTGAACTTGGATTGAGAATATTATCTGGTCATCTCCACACACACGAATCTAAATTTACGCACGAATCAAGAATTACGCACGCACAAATCGGGGTTAATCCATTTTCTCTCCACGTGAAACTGTACAAAAGTAAGTCAAAACCATATAAAAGAAGGTAAGGCCACCTTGAATTCAAGAATATTTAAAGATGAACGCAAAGAACACAAAATTAATAAACAATTTCAAGTATATTATGTCCAAAAGAGGTAAATAATATCATATAATACTGTATGTTGCATCTTTTCTTGATTACTTCTTCTTTATTTCTTTCTCTTTTTAAGTTTTATGAAGATTAACTCATTTTTTTTTTTTTCAAAGAAGTTTGTGTTTTATGCTGCTGAAAAAGAAAAAAAATTAAGAAAATACATTTTATAAACAAGTCAAATGCAATAAAATAAAATGGAAATAAAGAAAAAAGCAAGTACAAATAAGGAAAATGTATAGGGTAGAGAAGCAAATATGGATTTTTTCAGTTTTTTTTCTTTTTTTTTTTTTTTTTTTTGAAGAAGAAAAATATTTTTCGTCTTGATTACTTCTAAGCCGCTCTCATGAACTCATAAATGCAGTGCTACAGAAAGCGTCTGAGCTACATAAACTTAAGTAAACATTTCGGCTTAAGCAAGGATTTTTCTTTCACAAACGACAAGAGAAAAAAAACAACAGTCAATGGATAAAACTGGAAAATGTTGATGCCGTTTTTTTAAGTGAATTTGCAAATTCATCAAAAACCCCTCTGTAGAAACAGAAAGACAAAAACAGCAATATAAAATATCTTAAACTTTTGACTGTTAATGTACAGATATTTGTATAAAAGTGAAATAGTATTCATAGGTGATGATTTGAGCTCCAGTAAGAGAAGATTCAACCAGTTCAAGACAAATATTCTGTTTAAGAAAATCTCTCTTTGATTATGATTTATTTGATTGTTATTTACATATATTTTAAAAGGTCTGTAAAATAAAATAAAACTGCCAACATCAATCTGAGACCAACCATACAACGTATTGTGAAGAGTGTACAGTGTTGCACAGGAATGACTAAAATAAAGCAAAACAAAAGTGCGGTAATAAGCATCAAAATAGATGCAAAATATTATAAAACTAGAAAGAATGGGGCTACAGATTTATAAAATACAACAAAACACTTAAATAAAACATTTAGAAAAATAAACAAAAGTTTGATCTTGTTTCAGGAGATTTGATGGAAATAATCCGAAAAGAGGGAAGGAGAATGACGGCTGCTCAGCCCTCGGAGACCACGGTGGGGAACATGATCCGAAGGGTCCTGAAGATCGTCAGAGAGGAATACGCCAGGTGAGGACTCCTCCCCCATGACTCACCTGTGTGTTCGAGGCACACACTGAAAAACTAATCATTCATTCAGACTGAAAATCCATTTTCTTAATTAAAATTTACCAAAAAAAACCCCATAAAACAATAGTCTGTCATTTCTGTTACCATGCCTGTTCTGATTGTACAACTTTTTTTGTTGCTTTTCTGAATCTTCTCTTTCAGTCCTCAGTTTACAGTGTCTATTATGATTTTCGAGTTTTTGCTGCAGAGCTGATCCTAATTTTAGATGGGGGCGGGGCTTTTAACCCATCAGCTATTGGGACGAGACTGAAGTCTGGTGACATCATTTCCGTTCCTAATCCGTGTCCGTTTTGGCGCCGTCTTTGACTTGTCCCTCCTCTAATGTGGCCAGTTTCAAACTCGCTAGGATGGTGGACAGACAACAGCTGTTACTAATGGATACATTATATTTTCAATTAGTAATTTTGTATTTATAGTTTTTTTTAATTCAGGTTTTCAGTATTTTTTTTTTCAATTTATAATCTTGTTAAAATTATAAGTTTAGTTTTAATTTGTCAAAATATATTTTTTTCCAATTTACAATATATTGTTCAAATTTTCACAATTATTTCAAGTTTAAAATGACCTTTTTTTTTAATGTTCTTTTTGTTTAATTTACAATAAATTTTCAAGTTTTTTTTCCCAAGTTTTCAGTATTTTTTATATTGGTCAAATTTTCAATTTTAATTTAGAGTTCAATTTTTTTTTTTTCAATTTTCTATATTCTTTTCAAATCTTCAATTTTGTTTTCAAAATTTTATTTTTTCTCTATTTTCTTTTTTCAAATTTCAGGTTTTCAATTTTTTTTTAAATTCAATTTGTTTTCAAATTTTCTTTTGTTTTCAAGCTGACAAAGTTTTGCGTTTTGAATTTTTGTTCCAATATCTGTTTTTCAAATTTTCAATCTGTATTTTCGATTACTTTCAGCTGATCTAGATAATTAAAGAAAATAAACAAAAAACAAAAGATGTTCTAGAAATTAAGAGAGAGGATCAGATTATATACATTTACAATCACAATAAACCTAAAATGAATCTTGGTAACTGAATACATCCTTCTTTTTTTTAATGCCTCTTCTTCCTCCGTGTTTTGCTTGTGAACTTCCTGCAGGTCACGAGGGAGCAGCGAGGAGGCGGACCAGCAGGAGTCTCTGCACAAGATGCTGACCACTGGAGGACTCAGCGAGGAGAACTTCCGGCAGCATTTTGCTCCTCTCCGAGCCAACGTCATCGAGGCCATCAACGAGTTGCTGACTGAGCTGGGTAACTTATAATCTACTGTCGGACCGTCTCTAGATTCTCTAAATTCCTCAGAAACTGTTTCTTTTTTTTTGTAAAGAGGGAACGACAGACAACATCTCCATGCAGGCTCTGGAGCACATCCACTCCAACGAGGTGATCATGACGATCGGGCGCTCGCGCACCGTGGAGGCCTTCCTCAAAAACGCCGGCCGCAAACGCAAGTTCCACGTCATCGTGGCGGAGTGCGCCCCCTTCTGTCAGGTATCTGCAGCACCCGAGGTGATCGCTTCTCCCACGAAAAGCCGCTTCAAAATTTGGTCTCCCGCCAGGGACACGAGATGGCGACTAACCTGTCGACAGACGGCATCGAGACGACTGTGATCACGGACGCCGCCATCTTTGCGGTCATGTCCCGGGTTAATAAGGTCGGCGAGGACGACGAAGCTGCGATGATGGTCGTATTCTGACCAGCAGGCTGAGCACGGTGGTGTTCTCTGTGCAGGTCATCATCGGTACGCAGACGGTTCTGGCTAACGGCGGTTTGAGGGCCGTGAACGGGACGCACACGCTCGCCCTCGCCGCCAAACACCACTCCACGCCGCTCATCGTTTGTGCTCCGATGTTCAAGCTCTCTCCGCAGGTAAGAAACCCCCAGAGAAGTTCTCCGCTTCGTCAAACACACTAAACTCCTCACTGTCTTCAGTTTCCAAACGAAGAGGACACCTTCCATAAATTCGTCTCCCCCCACGAGGTTCTCCCGTTCACTGAAGGTAACAGCTCCCTCATACAAACTCCTTTGTCTGGGTTCATTTCTTCACCCGAGTCTTCGTGTTTCAGGTGAGATCCTCTCAAAGGTGAACGTCCACTGTCCCGTGTTTGACTACGTCCCTCCTGAGCTCATCACCCTGTTCATCTCCAACATCGGCGGACACGCCCCGTCGTATATCTACCGTCTGATGAGCGAACTCTACCACCCGGAGGATCACGAGCTGTAATCCACACAACAAATAAATTATTCACATCATTTCTGCTTCTTTCATGTTTCTTTCTGCGCCAAAGATGTTCATCCTTAGTTGGTTGAACTTATGCTCGTTCAAATTTAATAGATATATTTTACAAAAAACGACCCAAATAGGATTAAGTTGTTAATTTCTTTAAAAACTTTTTTTTAAATTTATTTTTGTCATGTCCAGCAGCTGAGCAAAGAGATCAGAACTGAAGGCCTCAGATTTGGATGGAAATCGAGAACTGCTTTCTAACAATTATTTGGAACTTTTTCAAACAATCCCGTTTTAGATTTTGGTCGGTGCACATGACATCATCGTTGCAAAGTTTGCATTGTGCAGTTTTGTTGCAGAAAATGGCGCCTAAGTGGCATGAAAAACGAAACTTTAGGGGAAAGAAACCCACAAATTTGAAGCCATTTGGTGACTTTGATGTTGGAAATGTAAATTCTTTTCTGTCAGCTTTTTGTATAATTTGTAATATTTAATTCAATATAATTTTTAACTTTAAATTAACAGTCATAGATTAAGATGAAGATTAAATACTTTAGATTAAGATTTAAAAAAACCTGTTTTTTCTTCTAACCTCAGAACTAAAACTGGAACACAAACGAAAAAATAATGACAAATGTTTAATTAAAGAAGGAGAAATAGGCAATTTGAATGAGGTAAATGACAAAACCTTGAAGCAGAATGCTAAAGGTTCACAGGTGTGTATTTATTTCAATGAGGAAGCAACACAAACTGAATTTATACATGAACCTTTAAATATATTTTAATGATGATTTTCCTCTGGAATTTCTCAAACTTCTCCTGAATTTTTTTTTTTCTGGTTTTCTATTGTTTTGGTTCCAAAATAATGAATTCACTACAGTTTTCAGGCAGGCTGCTGCAGTCTTTAGTTTCACCAGCAGAGGGCAGTAAAGTGACTGCTTTACCAGTGGAAGGTTCTGCTCTGAAGCCATGCAGTTGAATCTAGAGAACAAAGCCTGATTGGGAAAAGGACATGAAACCATAAAATCCATTCAGGTTAAACACAGAAGAAAAATTCAGCAGAAAAAAAATTAAAATGGAGCATTACAAAACCATGGATGAAAGACCTCTATCTCACAATGAAAATGTGTTCAAATAAATACATTTACAAATTCCTTCATGTATGCTTTAATTTCTCCACTTTGGATTTAAAACCTGGTTATATGATGGTGGCCTAGGAATCGCTAGATGTCAGAAGAAAGAAAGAAGAAGAAACTTTGCTTTATTTAAAACAGTAAAGTAAAATAAAATACAAATTCTAGCATAAGAAAAAAAATTAGAACAGCTGAAATAAAGAATCCAACTGTGGATTTATTCTTTGCAAAAATGTATTCATATAACATCAAAACTCTTCATTGAGGGGGTTTATAATCCATGAAATATCCATTTAAATGTATTAAACATTTACTCTTGAGTTAAGGTTGTAATATCATTTTTTATCCACGTGGGGGAGCTGTAGAGCAGATTATAGAAAAGCACTGTAAATACATTTTCATGCAAACAAGTGTTTTCTTTGTGTTTTATTGATTACTAGCCTGCTGATCAGTATTAAATCATAGACAACACATGTGATAATCACAGAAAGGCTTTTTTGGTGGTTTAAAGGTTGAATTTGAATGCCACAAGCCTCAAACACGACAGTTTATTTTCCTACGGCATAAAATCCATAAGAGACATAAAATCCAGTTTCTTATCAACTAAAATCCAACAAGAGCCGCAAAGTCCCCAACTCAAAGTTGGAAAAACTGACTTTATTTATGTTTTTGTGGCCATTAAGCCATTTATTTATCAAATATATGTTAAAAGTAATCTATAAAATTAGATTTTTCTTTATTAAATTAGCTTATTTGATTTTTGAAAGCAGCTCATACAAGTTCCTTTCAAAATAAAAGGCATCCTGTGTTAAGAACCTCCAGCTGCAGCAGATTTACTTGAACTAAAGATGCAAAAATGTCTTTTTTCTCCTTTTTTTTCCTTCTAGTATTTAATATAAACACATCAACTTTGCTGTAAATCACAAATATTTTCTTGAACTTAATGCAATAAGATGATGTCATTCTAATGATAACAATAATTTACCATCATTTTTGCTCACATTTTTTTTTCAAATCTAAGCACAATGGAGGGGAAATGTAGCTGCAGCAGACCCGGTCCTGGGCTGTTTTTTCCTCCTCTTCCTTCCTCTTTTGACCTTTAAGCTGTCACTGAGGACTTTTTTTTACTGCTTTTTCATTCTTAAACTTTTAAGGAAGCCTCGACCACACTCCTCCTCCCCTCCACCAAGCTTTGACGGGCCGCGTCAGCTAAAGAGGAGCGCAGCAACCACCAAATTTATTGATTCTGTCAAACTTTTGTGTAATTTTGTTTATAGTTTTAATTATTACATTGTTTTAACATTTTACACAAACTGAGCGGTGTGTCAAACTGTAAAAAGAAATAAAAAAAATCATTGCAACTTGGCGCCCCCATCCAGCAGATGACGCCTTAGGCATCCGCCTAGCTCACCTTTGCCCAGGTCCAGGCCCGGCCTGGGTTGCTGACCCCTGACCCCCCATTAGTGATACCATTGCACTTAAAATATAAATACATATAAAAATCATCTTTATGATCTTTTTTGGCTACAAAAACCCTTAAATGGCTGAATTTATCACATAAAAAACAAAGATTGACACATTTGTATCTGAACTTTGGAAGAGCCCAAAGTTTATTCTAGACTGGATGTTACTCTCTAAATTTCTTTAACCCTGCAACAAACTTCAGCTTTTACTTTTCACTTTGTCTTTGGATAAATTGACAACAAATGGTTCACTTGAATTAAAAAAAAAACTGGACTGTTTTGTTTGACTGGAGTGTTTTTTAATTAGGTTTTGAGTAAAGACTAAAACCAACTCAATTCATCATCCTTTGACTGCTTTCTTGATAAATATGAGCTTGAAGCTAAAAAAAACAAAATGTTTATGTGTTTTCACTCACAGGTTTAAATCTTTGTTCTGTTGATTTTATTTGAACAATTTTCCTTTTGCATCAAGGCAAGAGTAAAATAAAAACATGTCTAAGTTAAAACAAAATCTCTAAAAAACTGTTTCCGAATACAAATCTGTTCTGCCATGTTTAGATTTTTTGTTGGCATATTTTCTTTGCTTTGTTTTATGAGAATTTCTACTCTTTATCATTATATTGTACAGAAATAATTGTATAATCTGAGAAAAGCTCATGTTTCTTTATGAATTCCCCCACACCGTGTCGCCTCTGCTTTGTCCAGAATCTGCTTCAGTTTTTTTACGAGTTTGCCAAGTGTGACATGCTGTGGCATGCTGGGAAGTGAAGGTGCTGGCAGCCCACTGGGCTCTGCAGAGGGACTGCATTGTTCTCTGACCTAAATTTGACTGAATCGGAACCGAAAGGGGGGAAAAGAGGAGGAGGAATGTCTTCACTCTCTCTCTGCTGCCTTGGACCATCAGGATGTTTACAGACACGTCCAAACTACTAATTTACTTTTAAAAAAACTGCATTTCATATTACAACACTCAGAGCTGAGAAGATGAGGAGGAGGGATAAAAATAGCTGCTGTCCTCGTCCAGCAGGGAAATCTGGACCGTAAACCCCCCCAGCAGCATCCCTGTGTTTATGGGTGTGTCTCAGCCAGATTAGTCTGCAGCTCATGAACTCATCTTGGTGTGAGGAGGAGGAGATCTCATTTTCTTTTTCATCTCACAGACGTGATTCCCACTGCTTTTTTTTTTTTTTATGAGACGGGGTGAAACTGGGTTGAGGCTTCCGGCTTTTGACCGATGGTTCTGAGGAGGACAGTGTCCACAGAGCTCACCCGTCCACAAGAAACAAAGACTCAAACCAAACATATAATAAATGGTTTTACGCCCAAAAGAAAATAAAAGAAATGATCCATGCTTGCGTGAAAGCATAAACCCAGACCCGTTGACACTCTCTAATCCCCCTGGGAGGGGGAGGGGATTGTCTTGCAGCCAGCGGCCCCAGCTGCTGCCTGGTGATGCTGAGCATCAGACTGTTTTTGTTGTCATCAGAGCTTGTGCATCTCGTGGAAGCGCAGAAATGAGAGCTGTAATTAGCGTGGAATGAGGTCAGCGGCATGTCGAGTGTTCCCATGGGGCCCCTGTGGGCCCCGGGGGGGACCTCTGAGGCACGTGGCTAACCTGTGGAGCCCTACCTGTCGCTCCAAGCTGGAATATCTGCATTCAAGGGGCTAAAATGAGGCGCAAAAATTGAATCTTGAAGTTGACCCTTCAGGGGTGTGCCAAAATATTGATAATGTGATATATATTATTATATTTAGTCTTATGATTGATTCTTGATGATTTCTTATCAAGTATCGCTCTTTTATTTTGTTTGAAGAGGCTGTAAAACTTTATATTCGTCATCCTTTGAAGGTTGAATTTTACAATGAATTCTAATTAATGCTTTTCAAATACATAGTTTCACTGATTTGCACTACAATGTTTATTATTTGTTGCACAAAATGATACACAAGTTCTTTATTATGATTGTGTTCAAGCTAAAAAAATAAAGATATATTTTTAGGGCAGCGCCCCAATGGCTGCAACTTCTCCCCTCCCTCGTACCCTGTCCCACAGGTACTCAGTGATTCCCAGCTCTACTGTCTATTAATGTAAATATGTATCAAACCACAAAAATATATTAATTTAGAACCTATTTAAAAGCAAAAAAAATTTTTTTATAGCTGAAAATAAATATAAGCATCAAGGGGAGAAAAATAGTTGTATGTTCATATATTTATATTTTTTATTAGGACATTTTCAGTACTTAAAATTTTAGATCTTTGACATATTTAACTCTATTTGCCACCAAAAGAAGACTTTAAACATTTTCATTTGAGGATTTAAAACCCTTATCTAACTTCTGAATTTAGGAAGTATGCAAAAAAAAACTAAACATTTAGTTCGATATTTATCGATATTTTTCATAAATCCGGCGGATCTGACATGAAACTCAAAATTGTTTTAAGTTTCCGCAAATGTTTCCGCAAATGTTTTCTTTTAATTACTTGATAAACTAAAAACATAATTAGGACAATACTTTAATTTAAAGAGAAAATATTTTATTAAAATTGAAACTTCTTGAAACTAAAAATGTTGTGAATGTTTTTTGCTGAGAGAAGTCCCAGAAGATGCTGAAGCTTTGTATTGAAAATGGTGACACAATTTACTTTAACTGCTGAAGGGATTTGCTGAAAATGCAAAATATATTTGCAAAATGTTAAATTTGCTAAAATGCTGGAAATTTAGTCAAATAACCAGGAAAAAATGCTGAAATTGAACTAAATATCCAAACAATGTTTAGTAAAATTGCTAAAAAAAAACCCTAATACATGCCAATTTTACAAAAAATATTTAGTGTTGCTTAAATATGAGCTAAACTCCAAATTAGCCAAAAAAAAACACTTAGTAGATGCCAAATGAGCAAAAATAGTGAGCTCGTGGAGAAGTGAAAATATTAATATCTCCGGGTCAGTATTGATCTGATACTTGAGATTGATACTATCGATATTTTGGATCGATCCGCCCTGCACTATGTCAAGGTGGTCACACAGGGACTGTAAAGTTTCAATTTGTTAGTGTTAGTTGCACCATAAATCAGAGCTTTCACAGTCTGAAAGTATTAACAATGTCCAAAGGTACGGTGGCCCTGAAGGGCAAATCACATTAACAAATCCTTTGACACAAAAACCTTTTTTCAAAAATCACAATGGCAGTTAAAAATGCAAAAACAAATATTGAAATACAATATTGCATTTTAATTAACAAAACAACATTCCAGAAAAAAAACAAAAAAAAAAACTGAAAGCAAAATTAAATGTTACAAAGTATGGATGCTGAGAGATATCACTGATTGGATCATTTCAACTGAAAGATAGAAGACATGAAGACATACTGGATGTCATCATCCAATCAGCGATGTTACATACTGTCTACCTTCTTTCTTATTTTGTTTATAATACGTCTTTTTTTTTTTTTTTTTTTTTTTAGAAATATGTTCTGTTAAATGTAACGCTGTTTTTTAAAATGTATTTGTAATATTTATCCTGCTTTTTAATTTGTGATCTTTAAATTTTTTTGGCATTGAGTGATTATTTGTTGTTGTGATTTGCACTTCAGGGCCACCGTACAAAGGCCTAACATCCCTGTGAGAGGAAGCAGCATGCAGGACAAAGACAATTGATTGACCCTACTGTTACAATCATAGCAGCAAGTACTTCCACATTGGTGATAAATAGACAAAACAGTAAAAAAAAAAAAATTGAGTATATTTTTACAGCGATGTTGTATTTGTAGAACAACTTGCAGTGGTTATTTTACAGGGAACTGCTGTCACTGAAATGCTCGAAATTTCCAGTGAAATGTTTTACAGTGAGTGGAAGTTTTTATACATTTTTATAATCAATAAATACCACTGCTAAATGAACATTTTTTTCCCTTCAGAATCCAGTCTAAAAGCCCTGGAAGCAGCATATGTTTAGTCTCTGTGCGCGCTGCTGTGTGCAGGTGTGTGACAGCGGCTCATGCTCCATCTCCGTCTGTCACTGATGAGTAAAGCCATGAAACAGATCCAGCTGGAGATGTGCAGCGGAGACAGAGGCCTCCTGGGAAATCATCCGCAGCTCCGTGTCCACTCCTTTTAGCACCCCCAGAGAGCTATCAGTGAGCGGGTAATTGAATTTTAAGCACAAACAGTGCCGTCAGAGCAGCATCCGCGTGTGATGGGGGGCGTTGTGTGAACACGGGGATGCTGTCACCCGGCCCTGAGGGGGTCTGCTCAGGAAGGATGAATGTTTAATCCGTTAAATAACAATTACAGCCTGTGATGGTGCAGAGTGGCTGGTGGAGGGAGGCGGGGCTGATGTGACTGAGCTGCTCGCATGCAGTAGATTAAACCTGACTGCCAGGACAGGCGTGCAGAGAAAAATTAAACCATAGCAGAGAGTACACGCAAATTTATAAATGAACTATTTGAGGCATTTCTTGGGATTTTTTTGTTTTCCTAAAATCTATTATTTGAGAGGCACCCATTAAAATGAACAAACAATACCTAAATTCTGCAAAAGTTTGGACTTAAAAAAGCTAAAATATCTGAAATTAATATTAATTAATATTTTTGTTTTATTTATTTTATTGCGTGACTTACAGAATAATCTGTCATATAATTACTAGTTTGTATGTTTTTGTTCAGCTGCCATTTAATGTCCCGCCAGGGAAAATAAAGTAAATCGTTTTATCTTGTATTTGCAAAAGAAAACACAAAAATGTGTCACAGAAGTTTCTACAACTGGATCAGTTAAGGTCATGCAGAAGGCGTGCTGACAATTAACACCTGTGAGTTTGTGTGTAGTTTCTGAGAATCTTTAGCTGATCTTCTGGCCTGTTGAAGACATTTTTCATGACTTTGAGGTTTAAGGTTGTAGAAGATACATTTCCAAGGTAAATCTAACTTTTTTACCCCAGAAATATTAAAGCTAGCACCACAAAATTGAAGATTCAGGTCAAAATAATCCCCAAATTGTGCAATAACTAGCATCCTGTACTTATTTTGCAATCTCTTGATAATCCCCTGACTCATAATATAATTGCTGTTGCTGCCAAACTCATAAGCTTTCCCTCTATAGTGATTCTCCTGCTCCTTTTCGTAAGTTTTTGGGCACGTAAAAACTCAATCACACTTTCAGTGATTTCAGCTATTTTGGTTTCCAAACGTTCGGATCGTTCAGGACATTACTGCTTATACTTTTGGTATTTATGAACTTTTTGAAATATTGAGCAAAATACACCCCGTTGGAAGTTAATGAGAAAGTCTTCACATTTCAAAATGAGCAACAAGCCTTTAAATATATTCAATGGCTATGTTTTAATCTGTTATAGTAATATGAAAAAATATTGCAGTTCACTGAATATTTTTAGCAACATGCTAACGTTTTTGGCTAATTTGTTATCTCCTGAGTTTTTTTTTTTTAGCTTAATTTAGAGTTTAGCTTCTATTTTAGCAACAAGCTAACTTTTTTGGATAATTTGTTATCGCCTGAGTTTTTTTTTAGGTTAATTTAGAGTTTAGCTTCTATTTTAGCAACAGGCTAACTCTTTTGACTAATGCAGTTTACTGAGGAATGTTTGGCTTTTTTGTAGTTTAGCTAGTATTTAAGCAATGCTCTTGCTTTTTTGGCTAATTTGGCATTTGCTAAGGTTTTTTTTGTGGCTAATTTGGAGTTTAGCTCATATTTTAGCAACAGACTAAATACTTTTTGGGATGTATTAGAAATTTTTAAGCAAATTTGATATCAATTTTTTAGAACTTTAGGTCAACTTAAGCGCTTTTACACAGTTCTTTGACAAAATTTCTTGTCTTTGGACATCTTTGGATGTCTTTTAGCAATTTAGCATTTTGCTATAGCTTTTGTAATTTCTGCAAATCCCTTCAGCAATTAAAGTAAAATGCGTCACCATTTTCTGCAAAAAGCTTCAGCATCTTTAGTGACTACTTTCAGAAAAAAGCATTCCCGCTAGCACGATCACAGGTAATGCAACTTTTCTAGTATTATTTTGTCCTGTCGTTCAATCATGTGACCGAAAGTGATGACAGTTGAAAGAGTTCTATAATTTGAGTCCAAATTTTCTGGATTTTATTTGAGGTAAAAGTTCAAAGAACAAGCCTATTTTTTCTTTAAACTTGTTTAGCAGATATAGTAATAAAAAAAAAAAACCTCAATGTTTGCTGACCTCTGAACTCCACCGGGATGCTTTCACGCTGTTTTCTTTGACAGTTACAAGAACAGGCAGGTCAAAGTGAGACCCAAAAACTTCCCTGGAGTTTCAGATGAACAGATGTTTAAAGAAATTGTTTCTGCTCTAATAGGTAATCAAAATGAGGAGAAGTTGATCTGACTCCTCGGCCAAATGTACTTTAGTCGCTGATGATCCTTAAAGTCAAAACGTGAATGCTATTGTCTGTGAGATAAGCGTAACTGTGCAGACGCACCGCAGACTCACAGCTTCAAAACCGGGGATCGTTAAGTTGCACTCTTGATCATAAGCGAGTTTGCTAGCTGTGGTTTTCTCATGCTGCTTGCACAATGGGCCGAACATGGGAGCTGCCTGGTGGCATTGCTTAATTAGGCGAAGAGTTGATTCATTTGCTCTAATTGACAGCTAATTAAAGGAGTGAGGGCACATTGAATTGACATCCCTTTGACCGCAAAGATGTCACAGAGAGGGAGTTATGAAATGTTGAACCCTCCGGGATCCACCTGCCATTAGTCCCCCGAGCATATGGAGCAATGTTTGGTTCAGCACATTTCAGTGTGTTGAAATGCAGTGTGCGTGTGCTCTGAGGCAGTGCAGCGAAAAGAGAATCTGGCGAAGAAAGCTAGAAAATACAAACATTTTTGTCACTGTTACGTCCCCCTATGGGCAAAACTTGCTCGGGTCCAGGGGGAAAAATGCAAATGGAGACAATAAAAAAAACTGACACTAATAAGAATAAAAGGAGCACAGTTTATAAAATAAAGGAAATCCTGAAATAAAAGAAAAAAAAATTAAATAATTAGTATGCTTTTTCAAACATGACAAACTAAAGGGAATTGGAACCTTGTCCAAAAAAAAAAAAAATGTCAGTGAGACTGCTGACTCAGCCATGTCGACCGTCAGAGTCAGCAGCTCTGGGATGCCTAACCAAAATCTACATAAAGAAAACAAATAAACAAAGCCTGCAAACTAATACTACCAACATCCAACCACAAACTAAAATAACAAAACCCAGTAGTGTTAAGGACAAAACAAACCAGCACAACCCAACGTAAAAGCCAAATGCTGCCCAGCCTGCTGCTCTGCTCCCTACCTGCCATGGTGAGGCCTAAAGTACCTGGCAGGTGCTAATTAAGATCATTTGCCCCCCTGCCCAGTGAGCAGAAGGGCAGGGCATTTTGGAAAGCTGCAGCACAGCAGCAGGAAGACGAAACAGTTGCTTAAGCCTTTTCCTTTATAAATACATTTTTTTCTTCATAATTTAGACAAAAATTAGACTTAAATGTGCAAAAATAAAGCTTGATTTTAGAATCTTGACTTTCCTTTGAACAAAAGTTACACTTTAATTTTCAAATATATTTTCAAATAATTTTTTAGTAAATTTGTCCAAACATTTTTTTTCCTGGAAATGCTTCATGGAGCTTTTCAAAAAACGTATTACATTTTTGACTCATTTTCCTCATACTTTTTTTCGCAGATTTAAACCAAATTTCTGAGAAAACATTTTTTTAAAGATACTTAAAATGTCTTGAAGATATATACCAGGGTGGGCAAACTTTTTGACTTGTGGTCCACAAAGGGTTCTAAAACTTGACAGATGGGCCGGATCATTTACTTGAAGTGTTTTGGTAAGCAAACTCAAAGAAATCTGGACAAAAAACTACCTGTTTTAATTTAAAAATCATGGTTTTTCTGCGTATTTTAGTGACAATTGCATTAGTTGGTTGATGTTTTTCAGGAAAAAAAACACATATTTAGGGAAACGCTGCGTTTGTTGTGTTGGAACGATTAGAAAAATGACTCAAAAAACCCAAATTAATGTGAGGAAACAAACAAATCTTCCAACACAAATGCAAAATAACGATTTAGCAATAACTATAATAAGGGGAAATATCAAAGTTACAAAAAATGGGAGGCCCCATCAGAACGTCACCCCATCAGAGGTAGATGTTTGGGGAGGGGAGCAGCTCGACCCCTGTCCCCTCTCCACTGTCTGGGACGGCACTCTGCAGGAGTCCAGCAATAGGCTGTCTTCATGTCTGCTGGTGTTACCCATGTGAATCAAAAAAAGACAATTAGGGGCTTATTAGGGTCCTGGGTAGATGCACCTCACGGGGCGTCCACTCGCCAGCTTGGCCTCGGCTCTGGGCCGCGACCGTGGCTCAAAACAGTCAGGGGCATTGTCTCAACTAATTACACTGAAAGTAGTGGCTCCTTTTTGTGTTGCTGCTGCCATGCCTGTCCGGTTCCCCTCTCCTGCCTAACCGCTCGTCCCTGTCCACCATGGAACTGTGCTAATTAGACGAGAAATGGGCCCGAGTAATTATGTCAATTCTCGTTAGGACCCGCCGCCGTGAGGAATATTATTTGGTCAAAGTTTTGGTGTTGGGGCCCTTTCTCCCACGTTTCCCACAGTGTTTTCCTCATTACGCCAAGAACACATCTGCACACACAATGGGGGAATGTAGCAGCAACAAACTTCAGAGCATAAATAGATGCACTCATACAGAAATGGAGACTAAAGAATGGCAACAGCATGAAATTATTGCCCTAATTAATGCTTTGTGCGCAGAGAGCAAACTGTTGAGTTACCGGTGGCGCTTTGTTAGGATTGTGAGAGCTTTTTTGTTTCTTCGCCCTAATGGGATGTTTTGATCAACGGCTGTTTGGTGACCCAGCTCCTCTTCTTAAATGCCGTGCTCTGGGAAACGGCAATTAGCTAGATTAGGGGAGCCATTTCTGGAGCCTTCAACAAAGACAAAGATGGAGCAGGGAGAGACGAGCCGGGTCAGGAGCAGGCGATCCGGATCCACTCTTCCATGTGGACCGAACTGGATCACTCATCCTTCGCCAGATGAAGCTGTTTTTATTCCTTACATTTTGAAATTTTGAAGTTTTATACATTTTATGATGCCTTTTTTAAGGATTTTGATAGAAACTGATCAAAGTTTGATCAAAATACTTTAAAATTCAATATAGTATCTTTACAAAACAATATTTGTGTGAATGCTTCAAAGCATTTACACTGTAGTGATTCTCCCGCTGCTTTCTGTATGTTTTACGGCAAGCAAAAACACAGCTCATCCAGGACATTACCACTTATACTTAAACTTTTTCGTTTTTAAAATATTGAACAAAATATGCCCCGTGGAAACGAATGAGACAGTCTTAAAATATAGTAATTTTAAATAGATTAGTAACAAGCCTTTAAATGTATACATGGGTTATGTTTTAATCTTTTACAGAAATCCCCCCCACCCCTCCACAAAAAAAAAAAAAAAAAAAAAACGGCATTGAGCTGTTATAAAGCCTTATGCTAACTCAATTGGGTATACCCAAAAACTTGGCATCTATTGAGGTTTTTTTATGCTATTTTGGAATTTAGCTAATATTTTAGCAACGTGCTAACGTTTTTGGCCAATTTGTTATCAGCTAGTGTTTTTTTTTTAAGCTACTTTAGAGTTTAGCTTCAGTTTTAGCGACAGGCTAATGTTTTTGACTAATTTTGTTAAATGATTAATTTTAGGATTTTTCGGACTTCAGAAAATATTTAGCAACAAGCTAGCTTTTTGGCTTATTTGTTATCTTTTGAGGTTTTTATGGTTATTTAGAGTTTAGCTTATATTTTAGTAACATGCTAGTGTTTTGGCTAATTTGTTATCTACTAGCTTTCTTTGGAATCATTTAGAATTTAGCTGCTATTTTAGCAACAGGCTAACATTTTTGACTAATTTTGATTACTGATTACTTTTAGGCTATTTCGGAGTTCAGCTAATAAGCAACGTGCTAGCTTTTTTGGCTAATTTGGCATTTACTGAGGTTTTTTTGGGGGATAATTTGAAGTTTAGCTTATATTTAAGCAACACACTAAATAATTTTGCAAAATGTGCCTGTATTAGGATTTTTTCAGAAATTTAGGTCAACCTCAGTGCTCTTTTTATATTTTTTTCTAAACTTCTAGCATTTTAACATTTTGCAAATTTGCATTTTCCAATTTTTGCAAATCCCTTCAGCAATGAAAGTGAATTGCATCACTATTTTTAGCAGAAAGCTTCAGCATCTTCAGCAACTACTTTCAGCAAAAAGCATTCACACTTTATTGTTGCAGATACTTTTCCAGTTTCCAGATATTTAAGCCTTTTTTGCTCTTGTTTATTTATTTGTTGAGTTTAGGATTTGTTTATTTAATCCAGATTACCTTGAGAATCCATTAAATGTATTTTGGTTTCTTCTTAAAACCTCTTTTTATATTTTCTGTGATAGTAAAATTATGCCTGTAATCAAAAATCTGTCATTCATTAGGGAGATTTATTCACTGAAAAAGTTGCACTACAAAATGTGATTGTTCATGAATAAAATTGAATAAAAACATGACCAGAAATTTCACCTGATGAAGAGGCAAACATATTTCTTTTTCCATCAAATAAAACCAAAATATTGCATTAAAACATTTAAAAATATAATTTTGTCCTATTCAAATGTTAAAAAAATTTTTTTTTCTGTAATTTACAATCGAAAATTATGTTGAATTTACAAAAAAAAAGTTTTATTTAATGAGTAAGATTCTAGCAGCTTTTTAGACCAACTGTCCTCATATATAGAGATGCAAACCTCTAAAATCAGGATGAGATAGGTGATCTTTTGATGAATGAAGGGATGATCTTTATTTAGACATCAGGGAACATCAAAGTGCTTTACATCAAGAAGAGAGATCAGAAATAATCTATTGCCATAATTTTAATCTTCTTTTTTTTCCCTTAAATGTGCAGATTTGGCCAATAATTGACTCATCTGCTTCTTGAGGGGTTCCATGGCCAAACTGTCCCTCAGGACATTTGTTGATGTATTTATTCATTTGCGCACATGGCCCATTCACGTCCGCGCGCCCCCGCTTCCACGCGGCGCGTCCCCTCATCTCCATAGTGGCTCCTCCGCCCATTTCCCCGCAGATGTCCAGAAGCGTGCCGCGCATTATCTCCAAACCAATGAAAGTCCGGACGGATTATTAGGAGAAAACGAAAGTTTAAGAAATACCCATTCACAGTTCAGATGCTGTGATTTCAATTTGTAATCCTTTTCCAAAATAACTCGATAATAACTCATATTTTCTCTCTAAACTTCACCTCCTGGCGGAATCTGTGCGCTCGTGGTGGGTTCTCGTGCGTAATTGCCACCCCAGTGTGTCCTAAATACCCCAAACTGGGACACTATGATGTTTATCATGTGACTAAATCCCTTAATGACCAAAGAACAGATGCACAGACATGCTCACAAAGACAAAACGTTTGTAATTAGAATATGCAAATGAGGAGACGGAGTCTGCAAGCCGATCAATAACTTCACTCATTCAAATAATGGAATCATTCATTAATAATGTAACTGTAAGTATTTGTTTTAGTTTGTTTTACATAATCAACTGTTTGGAAACAAATGGTATTCCATGCATTCAGATAAAAATATGATTTAAAATATTCTGCAAATGAAATAAATAAGATTTTTTTCTGAAAATGTAAAGAGAAATAAAGTTTTTAATGTTAATTTAGCAGATTGTTTATTTTGTGCAAATTAAAAGTACAAACCTTTAAAGGATTTCTAAGCATGGATCTAAGTCCATGGAGCTTTTGATTGCAGCAACAATCGTTTTCAAACGGACTTTTTATCTATTTAAATACTCAAAAATATAATTCTAAGCTTTTTTATGTCCTCCACCATAAAAGAACATGCTAAAAACCCAGTTTGTATTTTAGTGGGTCTTTAAATGATCTTATGATGGAGCAACATTTCTAAATTCGTTAAAATAAAAATCCAGGAGGAGACACTTGTGCAAACATTTTTGCAAAGATCGTATCAAATTGGGCATCTTGAGGAATCAGAGGACATTTATTGGCTCTCCTCTCGCCTGTGATTGGCTGCCGCCTGTTGCCTCCCGCTGCATAAAACGCGCTGCAGAGATGAAACGCATCATACAAGTCGGACTGGAGCGCGTTTTTTTCTGGACAGACAGGAAGATTATTTTTTAAAAACCCGGAGGAACATGACGGGTAAGGAAGAGGTCATCCTTTCGGACTCTGAAAATAAGCAGAGAGTTGCTCCACTCAGCTTCCACGCCGGGTCACAGCTGCAGCTGCAGCCCCCGGTCTGGAAGATGGCCCCCACGGCGCAGCGGCGCACCGGCTTCGGCATCCAGGAGCTGCTCGGCCTCAACAAGGAGCCGCCGACGGTCACGCCGCGGCGGCCGCTGGAGGCTCTGCCGCCGCGGGCGCACGTCCTGGCCCACAAGCCGGGCCTCGGGATGGGTCTGCTGGGCCCGGACGGTGTGCACCCGTTTTACAGCCAGCCTGCGTTTCTGGAGGTGCTGTCCAAAGCGCAGAGCGTGCACCTGCAGCCGCTGCACGCCGCGGCGCACGTGGACGCGCAGATGGACGCGCAGCACTCAGGTGCGAGCTCCGGTGAGTTATTGAGGATTCAAAACTGGATATGATTCACTTTTATTTTATTTTATTTTATTTTTATGATTTCGTTAAAAACAATATATATATATATATATATATATATATATATATATATATATATATATATATATATATATATATATATATATATATATATATATATATATATAATATATATATATATATATATATATATATGTTTGTTTCCTTGTTTTTTTTGCTGATTAAAAAAAAAAGACAAAATAAAGCATCTTACCCAATTATTAAAATGAAATTATAGCTTTAATTTAAGGGAAAAAACCTAAAATACAGGCCTGTCAAATAATTATAACCTATTCAGGACGATTCATATGTTTCTTTATTTAAACATTTTCTTCTTGATATAAAAAATATATATTGAAAAAACCCTTCATATTGTAATATATATATTATATATTGATAATTGTATTTTTTCTCTCAGATTCAGATGATTTGAGCTCCTCTGGAGATCAGAAATTCTCTTCATCCTCCATGAGTCAAAGCAAGAAAAGAAAGAAAAGGAGACACAGGTGACTTCTACAATTACAATTGCACTTTTTTTCTGACTGTATGATTATAATGGCAATGCTGTTTTCAATTTAATGTCAGCATAATTTTATTTTTTTGTTATGAAATGAAAGTTTATTCTGTTTTTGTTTTTAATGATCCGTATAATTTATAACTTTATGTTTATTTTCCTTTATGATTATAGTTTTTATTTTAAAAAAATGATATTTTAAAGAAGAAAATGTTTCAAATTTTTCTAGTTTTAGATGTTTTACCATTTGACATTTCAATTTTTTACAATGTATTTTTGTTGTTTTATAGAAAAATTTATTTTTAGTCTTAAAATGCATGAAAATAACTAATAAACCGGGGTTTTATTAAATGTAAAGTTGGGCAAAATTAAATTTTTAGATTTAAAAAACTGGCTAATTCAAATGTGTCTTTTAAAAAGCACATAAATGTGTAAAAATGCACTTGTTAACAGCTAAAAAGGGCTGAAATAGAGAAAAAGGAATAAGAGAATCTGAAAAATTCCTGCACTTTTGGTTTGTTTCAGGACTATTTTTACATCGTATCAGCTAGAGGAGCTGGAGAAAGCCTTTAACGAAGCTCATTATCCAGATGTGTACGCTCGAGAAATGCTCTCCATCAAGACTGAGCTGCCAGAGGACAGGATACAGGTGCGAACAGGTTCCTTCCCATCGACTCTCATCATCCCGACACTTTAACAATCCAGATGAAACAGTTTGTGGTGGTTGACCGTATCAGCCAAACGAACGTGCTCTTCACAGGGAGGGGCAGGCCTGAAATGAAATGATAACTGCATATAAATTAATTAGCAGAGGCCTGCAGGCTGAGCAGAGGGGTGCGCCTGAGCATTTTAATTTCCCGTGATATTTGAGCGCCTGCCTCCCATCGACCAGGTCTGGAAATTAACTTGTTTTTCAATCAGCTTCTTTGCCCCCCCCTCCACAGGTCACCTCTCACAGGAAGCAAAAGACAGGCACGAGTCGTGCACACTCACACTCTGACTGCGAGAGGAAAAAAGGCTTGATTGCTCATCTGGGACTCATCTTTTTTATGAAATAGAGGTTACAGTCAGATCTACCTGAATAGCTTTTGAGGGCGGGCTTTGATCTTTTTTAATTCCCGCTCAGAGGGACATGCACACACTTTCGTTTTTTATTTTTGCAAGGCAGGCTGCTCTATAGGCCTCAGCTTGTGTCAAATGATTTTAGTCCTTCACAGAAAGACCTCAGTGCTGCCAATATGCAGTCCCCATAACACCATAAAAACAAAAACACCAGTATTCTTCCCAATACAAATCTCTACGGATGATTTTTTTTTTTTCTACTCTCATCTATATTCACGAAACCATTACCAAGCAGTGGAAATCAATTTCCCCAGCTGAAGAACCAGAGGCCACATCCTCACAATAACACACAGATGGAGCACAGACAGAGGATGCTTCACTACAACAGTTTTGTCAAGGTTCCCGAAGGGTCTTAAAAAGTCTTAAAAGAATTTAATTTATTGATTTGAAAATAAAATCTTAAAAAGTCTTTAATTTTGTAAGCTGAGCCTTAAAAATGGTGCTGCTTGAAACTTCTCTGTTTCACATTTCATGTCAAAATTTTAATTTTTCAATCAAAATTAATTCAAAAAATTCAAAAATGAAATTCAAATCAAATGGACGATTGTCTTGATCAAATTATGTCAATAAACAGTGGGAGAAGTAGTTGTTATGCACCAATACACTGAATGCCCACCAACGCTCTGAAAAAAGACAAAGAAAACCTTTAAATCAGGGGTGTCAAACTCATTCGCACAAGGGGCCAAAATCCAAAACACCTTAGGTCGCGGGCCAAACAGGATAAACATTTATTGAACACTCTAAAATCTCCATTTTAAAACCGTAATTTTTTTAACATAATTATGAACTAAATATATAGCATTAACTCTGATAATGCTAGTGTGAATGCTGTATGGTGAATTTGGCCGCAGAAAATGCTAATGCTGATAGCTGAAAACGCTGAAATTGATAGCCAGCTAAAATATTAGCTAAATGCCAAATTAGCCTAAAGAAAAAAAGCCTTAGGTTAGCCAAAAGAGTTAGCATATAGCTGAAAAATAGCTACATTTCCAAATATTAAAAATAGGAATAAAAAATCCTAAATTAGCCAAAATAGCTAGCATGTAGCAGAAATATTAGCTAAATTCCAAGATAGCCTAAAAAAATCTTAGTAAATCTCAAACAGTCCAAAAAGCTAGCAGAATGTCCATTTTTAAAACTAAAAACCGTAACTTTTTAACATAATAATGAGCAATAAAAATACAGGAATATTATTTCAGAATAAATCAACTTAAACTCTAAATAACTTTCAATATTTTACTCTTCATAAAAATATATATTTTTAATGAAGCAAGATAACATCAGGTCATTAATAACAGTAAAATGATCTGAAGGGCCAGATATAATTACCCAGAGGGCCGGATCTGGCCCCCGGGCCTTGACTTTGACACGTGCTCTAGTCTAAAGCATCAAGACACAGACCACAAACAACAAGATAAGAAGCTGGAGTTTTTATCAAAAAATGGGAAATAATTACTAAAATGGGAAATAGACTGAGAAACTGGTCTTAATTTTTTGACATGCATTGTCTTTAAAAGGTCCTAAAAGGTCTTAGATTTAAGCTGAGATAGAAACTTGTAGGAACCCCGTGTGTGGATTTACTTTAGTTGGGATGAATTGCTAACAATCTGGTTTGGTTTATTTTCTGAAACCAAATTCTTGAAAGAACCAAAAATCTTGCAGTTCCAGGTTACAATCATTTGGGGGCGCTGTATCCTGAAATGCGGTCTGACCATTACAGAAAAAAACAGAAAACATAAAATTGCAGTTGCCTTTTTATTGCGGATTATTTGGCAACAGCACCTCCTTCATGATTTCTACTTCCTCACATTCAAGCGTTTTGGTAGGAGAATCTGGCCACAGAGAAAAAATATGGCTCTCGAAAGTTAATAGCCGGAGGTCCCTCCAGCTGGAGGTTGTTTTTGGCGCCATCTTGAGTTTGACCAGAGGCCTCTCACTTTTTAACCTCTAAGACTCCACGATGAAAGTTCACAGACGAAATGCTCTGAAACTAGCATTGTATGAGATCACAAACCTACAATCGTGACAGTGGATTATGGAGGCTGAAAACAGACGTCCAAAAAAAAAGAAGAGTCAGCAAATTTAAGAGGTTTAAGACCCACTACGATAAAAATTGTGTTTTTAACCAGTTCGTGTGGCATTTGAGGACAAATACAAGGAAAATTAGGCTTAAAACTGAAACTTATGGTGAATCTGGAAAAAAAATGTAGTTTAAAGAAGATCGTGTGTGTGACAGAAAATAAACAGATAGTTATGGGTGATGGGACGTGGAGGTGGGATTGCTCCATGCCAATAATCCTGCTCACAACTCAGAGTCAAATTTTTAAGGTGCTTCTGCCGCTCTGCAGAAGCTATGTCTTTGAACATGAGCGTTTTTTTTTTTTTTTTTAAATTTTAGATAAAAAACTATATTATTATAATAAAAAGCCCACTTGGGACGCTTTTACAATTGTCACAAACGGGCAGACAGCTGCTTCCACATCAGATTTATTAGTTTAAACACGAACTAAACACAGCTAAAAGTGCACAAAGCTAAATCAGGGTCAGACAGGCCGAGATCAATCACGAGCATCTAAGAAGAGATGTTGTCAGAGTTGTCAGAGTCCAGGCTTGGGTCAGGGCAGGCAGCAAGCAAACAGATGAAGCAGAATCAGAAACAGAGGATCAGGTCCAGATAGAAATGCTCGGTAATACAGACAGGATGGCACAAACAATACTTCACACTGAGTGAGGCTCTGTACAGTGCTTAAGTGTCCTGTGTGTGATTGGCAATGAGAGTCAGTTGAGTGACATCTGGGGAGTGTGCGCTGGGGCTGCTGGGAGATGTAGTGTCTTCAGTACTCTGGAGATGGTTCCCGCTAGTGACCAGAGTGGAAGACAGCGTGTTGAATTTCTAACAACAGTTGATCAAAAGATGACCAGAGTGGAATTTTAGTGAGGAACTTCTTTAAAAATGCTTTGAAAGCCTTTCAAAAGATTCTTTAATATTCTCCTGGAAATACAACTTTTCTAAAACTAAAGATGGATCCTCATGTAACACACACATGATGGTCATTGTTTGCAGGTTTGGTTTCAGAACCGCAGAGCCAAGTGGAGGAAAAGAGAGAAGTGCTGGGGACGAAGCAGCGTCATGGCGGAGTATGGACTATACGGCGCCATGGTCCGTCACTCCATCCCACTGCCAGAATCCATTCTCAAGTCGGCCAAGGAGGGAGTCACGGACTCTTATGCTCCATGGTTACTGGGTACAGTATGATCATCTGTTTTGACATGACAATTTCTCTACACTAGTTAAAGTCCCCCTCTGATGAAAATCCTGTTTTTTTAGTTTTTAACATGTATGAGATGACATGTACAAGACTGTGGTGAGAGCAGCCATGTTGTTCAGACTAGAAACAGTGGGACTGAAGAAAAGACAGGAAGCAGAGCTGGAGGTAGCAGAGATGAAGATGCTGAGGTTCTCTTTGGGAGTGACCAGGATGGATAGGATCAGGAATGAATCCATCAGAGGGACAGCACATGTTAGAGGTTTTGGAGATAAAGTCAGAGAGGCCAGACTGAGATGGTTTTGACATGTTCAGAGGAGAGACAGGGAAGATATTGGTAGAAGGATGCTGAGTCTAGAGCTGCAGGCAAGAGATCTAGAGGAAGACCACAGAGGAGGTTTATGGATAGTATGGATATTATTTATGGAGAGTAGAGCAGGGGTTGGCACGCGTCGACCCATATAAATACTGCAGGGTTTTTCTTTTAACTTTATAGTTTCAAACAAGGTGTCAGCCTTCATGACCGGGTGATTGAAATTAATGCCCACTGTAGGAAAAAAAAGCCGCGGTGGAATAAACAAGCTGTGATAATTCTGTGTTTGTAACTGTTGAGTGTGGTGATTTGAGCGTGTCTGTGGATGGGACGTGAGCGCGTGCGTGACTGGGAAGAGCGTGAAGCAAAAGTTTATGTTGAACAGCTTTATGGTCATGACATTAATGAAGTTATGTTTCCATATGGAGATCTTTTGTATCGTATTTGCTGGTTAAGTTGGTGTTTTTTATTCGTGGAGATCCTCTTGTTGGAGCGGTTCCGGTCCAGCATGCAGCCTCGCGGCTGTAGTGGACCTGATACTGTCTGGTTCTGGTGGGTTCTGTGGTTGATCTGCTGCTGGTTTAAGAGATTCCAGAAGCAAATGGGTGTTGGTTTGAATTTTTCTCTTTTTTTGTATTTTATGTTTTTCATTGTAAACCTCTCTGAACTGCAACATATGAAAAGTTATTTTAATAAATAAATCTCAATGAGCTAAAATCCATTGAGAATCCTTAGACAAGACTCTTCATGCTGCTCCATAACTTGATCTCTTCTGTACCTTAAAAATACAGAATTGTGTCAGGAAGATCATCCAACGTAAAACTCTCTGCATAACCACCTGTGTGAATCAGTGAAAGGATAAGCTAAGAGGTGAACAACAACAGACTTCGCATTATAGTTGGTGATGGCACAGTTGTTAAGGATACATTTTTGAATTGGCACTTCAAGTCATAAACGTTGCTGACCCCTGGAGTAGAGGATGCTGAATACAGGCTTAGATGGAGGAAGCTGATTCGCTGTGGCGACCTCTGAAGGGAAAAGTCGAAAGGAAAAGAAGATTTATGTAGCAGCAGTGAAGATTTACGCTAGCGAGACACAGAGCTACCGTAATCAGATGGGGGGATCAGGGGCGGAGCTATTCAGCTCAACTCCAAAAGCCACACCCCCTCAGAGGAGATTTTGGAAACAGAGGCTTCTGATCAACATGAAAAATTTATTTTGATGACATTTAGGTTGTGGGATTTTGGTTAAAAACTTCATAATCATAATTAAGACATTAATGGGAATGTTTTTTTAAATAAAAAATGTCAAAGAGGAATTTTAAACTGTTAGTTTATTACAGCGTTACTTCATACTAAAAAGGAAAGGTTTATTTCAATTATTATAATAATAATTTAATTATAATTATTTCAACAATTTCAACATGCATACTTTGTTTGTTTTAAGGTTTATATTCAAAACATTTACTCCCAAATAGCTGGAGGCCAAATTATTATTTTACTAAACTTGAATCTTTTACAAAATCTTTTAAAAAAAGCAGTAATTTTTTCAAGAATTCTAAGCTTTCAAGAAAGCTGCTGCTTTTTGGGGGTTCTAAACATTATTTAAGTCTATTCCACAACTTCTCCACCCTCACAGATAAACCAAAGCTTCTTTTATTCATAATAACATTTTGTTCTCCAAATTGTCATGAATTAGTGTTAAACTCATAAAATGCAACGACCAATGAGATGTATTTGAGTACAGTTACGGTAAGCTTTGATTCATTCCACAAATTCTTGTTGAAAAACAGAAAATACTTTGAAGTTTATGCTGATTTCAGGCAGGAGGAATCCCAAAAAGAGCATCTGTCAATAGAATGTAGGAGTCGATAAGGTGAGAATCCCACTTCATCAGTGCAGATTAACTTGGGTGTTCTCTCTGAACTCATGTCAATTGATTAGTTTAGATCAATACAGTAACTCCAATTCAATATTAGGTGGTCTCTTCTGTTGCCCCTTCACTTGTTTTAGCATCAAGCTCATCACATGACAAGCTTTTAATGTTTCAGGCTAACGTTCTTCTCTTTTTTTTCCCGTCAGGTATGCACAAGAAGTCTGTAGAAACATCTCAGCCATCCACGGGGAAGCCCTGCAGTCTCAGCCCGCCGCCGCCACCGGTGCAGGAGCTTGACAAAGCAGTGCACGCTGAGAGGCAGAAACAGAGCACGCACGCCAGCTCTCCGATATCCAAAGAGGAACTGCGGGAAAACAGTATCGCCGTTCTGCGGGCGAAGGCGCTGGAACACAACGCCAAGATGCTCGGGAGCGTTTCTGAGAAAACAAACGACCGCACGACGCAGAAAGAGGAGGCCGAGGATGAGCTGGCGGAGCAGGAGACGGCAGAGGAAAAGAATTGACTGACTCCAAAACCTTGCAGAGACTAGCAGTCTCCAAAGTCCCTTCAGTTGGTTAATCTTATTCTGGTCAACCATTTGACTGTTAAGCTACGTTCACATTGCCCTCGGCAACACGTGTTAAAGCATCCACTTCCGATGAAAAGTCCATGTAAACACCATGGAAGATTTCACGCTAAGTACAAACGTGTGGCCATTGAGCATGTGTTGAAAGTTAGAGCAGGTCAAACTTTGACCAATCAGGGACTCGGATTTGGTAGCGACGTAAGGATGGCGTCCCTTTTAATTCATGGAACCTTTTGAAAATCAATCATGGAGGAGAAATCAATATTTGCAGTTTATGCCCAGATATATCAGACCTGTGAAAGAAAGAACATGGAGCGTGTTTCGCACCGACTGGTGGTGGCAGACGTGCGTATGGGGTCAAAAACAGCTTGAAAATTTGAAAAACAGACTGTAAAGTTAATGCGCTCAAAGCCCCGCCCCCATGTAGAATTGGGATCAGTTTTGCAGCAAAAACTTGAAAACTCTGAATTTAAATTTAAAACAGGAAACTGAACGTGAAGATTCAGAAAAGCAAAAAAAAAAAAGTTAAAAATTCAAAACAGCAGCTGTTACTAATGGATACATTATTTTTCAATTGGTAATTTTACATTTATAGTTTTTTTATTCAATTTTTCCATTTTGTTTTTTTTTTTCAAATTTACAATAAATTGCTTACATTTTCAAGTTTTATTTCAAGTTTTCAATTTTGTCTTTCAAATTTTGTTTTTCTAAGTTACAATGTCTTGTTTTCAGTGAAAAAAAGAATGAATTATAATTCTGTTTTTCAAATTTTCAATCTGTTGCCTGATGTCTCTGTAGCTCATATTTATACTTGGAAAAAACTTTCTCTTTGACTCAATTAGCAAAGCTCTTTAACTTTACGGTTGCATTTACACTTTTTTATTCTATTGAATCCGATCTTAAATTATAACCCTCAAAGATTTTCCCTTCATGCCATTTCTTGTACTTCTGTGATGGAAAACGACTTCAATGTTAGTTTTCAATTGCTACATTAACTTAAGTTCCACCTTATTACCACAAACTATATAATATGTGTTATTTTAATACCCAAGAAAAATGGTTCAATTGTTGAAGTTCTAAAAATAAACCAATATTGAATTGAGTTTTTTATGGAAATGTACTGTTAATCTGAATACTGAATTGAGAAAAGTGGCTACAGTGTGCTGCCATAATTGAATGTACTTATAGTAAAAATGTCTCCTTTTGTGGTTGCTTTAGCACAAAATAGTAACTTTCGAATTGAGTCAGATCAAAACTCTGGTCTTTCTTGGGTTGAGTTTTGGGAAGAAAATGCTTTTAAAGACACAGGATCAAAAAGCATCTCAGAAGACTTCAAAAACCTGAAGAAAGTTTCATTAGACCTTTGAATCTTGGATGACAGCTGGCTCCTGAAAACTGTTGGTACCAAATCCTGTAAAAACAGTCGCTGAAGCGGTTTGACCTGTCATGTACATTATGTATAGGTGTTTGATGGTTAACACAAACTGTTACGTGTTTTTCTCTGTATGAATGTGTCTGTAGTCAAATTAAAAAGTAAATTTTATTTAAAAATTCAAATGGTTTGATGAGTAATTTTTTGTCCTAACGTGCACAGTACAAGACTCTGTTGTATTCAGTTGGAGATCGGCCCGTCCTCTGCTTTATGCAACAGTGTCAAGTGTTCTGGAAGACTTTCCACAGATCTAGGAGTGTGATTATAATGGTGCATTCACACCGAACGCGGCCAGCGTAGCGGAGGCATCAAGTTTCGATGTTAAGTCAACGTAAAGACGCGATCTGCTGGGGCGGGAATTCTGTGGCGGGCGCGGCGCGTCAACCAATCAAGGACTCAGCTTTGGGGACGTGACATTTTTCATTGACTAAATCAAAGAGTAGAAATAAACATTCAAGATGGCCACTTGATGCGAGGATTTTCGTCCTGAACTTCCATCCATTTTCTCAACCCACGGGGGCCGCCAGGTTCCTGGAAACTGTCCCAGTTACTGCTGGTTAAAAGCAGAATAAACACCCTGGATAGCTCGTCAGCCCATCGCAGAACTCATTGTGCTGGATGGACGGCTACGCTAGCTAGCCGCCCGGCTGGCTTGGCGAGCCAGTGAGCCTACTCCCAAGGCTCTGTCAGAGCAAACAGCTATCACTATTGTCCAGGCGCCCCTCATATCTAGCGAGGTCTACTACCTAGGCCAGGGATCTGCAACCTGTGGCTCCGGAGCCACATGTGGCTCTTTTATCTGTCCATAATGGATCATTGGCTAAATATAAAATAAGTCAGGGAGATTGCTGACTCAGCCATGTCAACCGTCGAAATCAGCTGCTCCCTGCTAATGGGTGCCTAACCAAAACTAACTAAAGAAAACAAATAAACAAAGCCCGCAAACTAAGACTACCAACGTTCAACCCCAAACTAAAATAACAAAACCCAGCTGTGTAAGAATGCTGAGGACAAAAAAAACACATTTGGGAGATGCTAGGTTCTTTTTATATTTTTGCTTTTGTTTGTGCCAAAAAATAGACATAATGTATATTTATTATTTAAAAAAAGGTTAAAGAGGGTTAAGAAATGGAAATCCAAATTTCTTAAAGGCTAAAGCAAGACTATCCTTCTAGGTTTTAGTCAGTTGAAAACAAGCCCAAATGACTCTTTTACTGTTAAAGGTTCCCGAACTCTGACCTAGGCTGTGGGTCCCAAGGAAGCAGAGCCCACTCTGCTTGCCCACCAGCGGTTAGCTGTCCAGCATCCTGGAGATCCACCACAAGTGTACAGAGCCCAGAGGGACTCTGAAAGATCTAGTGAAAACAAACACAGCTATGTTTTTACCAGTGCCTCTGTAAAGCTCTCCAAAACTCATAAACCCAAGCTACTCGCTCAACATCATCCACGATGTGGCAACGAATGAATTCCAGAACAATTTTGGCGGTTGCTCCGCGGCAGACGTGTCAAGGAGTAAATTTGACAGCTGTCAAAAGAGAGGTGTATTTGACGCGCTTGCCGCGTTCGGTGTGAATGTACCATAAGGATGTTTGACTTGTCTTCCAGAAGCACACTAGTGAGATCAGAGAATAATGTTGGACAAAAGGCCTGGATTGCACTCTTTGCTGTTATTCACCCAAAAGTTAAAGTTAAAGTGCCATTAATTGTCACATACCTAGGTGTGTGAAATTCGTTTTCCGCATTTGACCCATTCCCTGTGGGAGCGGTGAGCTACAGACACAACTGCGCTTGGGACCATTTGGTGGTTTAGCCCCTCAATCCAACCCCTTAATGCTAAGTGTCAAGCAGGTAGGCACTGGGTTCCATTTTTGGAGTCTTTGGTATGACTCAGCCGGGATTTGAAATCCAGACCCTCACAATCTCAAGGCGGACAATCTACCACAAGGCTATAGGGTCAATGTCAGCTCTGTGCAGGATAACAAATTTCTTCCACACCAAACTGTCTCATCCATGTTTGCATGGACCTTCTCTATGCACTGATACACAGACATCTTAAGAGAGGAATCGGCTATCTCTGAAATCTTACCACAAGGTTTGGAGAGTGGACTTGTCCAAACTCTTGCCACTATGTACCGGTATGCTGTAAGCAGCAGTGTTCCCTCTGTCAGCTGCAAGGCGAGTCAGAACTTGCACCAACATGGAAGTAAGTTGGTCTAACCTGTTGAGTGCAACAAATCCTTCAGTTCCAGAGGGGATAGAACCCTTTGTCGTCCCAATCTAACCCCAACCCAAATGGTCTTGTAAGACCAATAGACTGTCCAACATTTTATGTCATGATGCACTTCGCTATGTTTTGTGCTCACAACACAATCGTACAATACTTATAGACAAGAAACTGTGCTGAATAGTTGCAAACTGCCCATGTATTCTGTGCCTTGCTTGCATGGAATGAATGAACTGTAAGTGAGGACAAGCCCAGCTTCTGAAAAACAACCCCAATGAATAATCACCTCTTCACCAAACTTCAAATTTGTCACAATCCATTCAGACAAGTACTATTCTCCTGGCAACCACCAAACCCAAATTTGTCTATCAGAGTCCTGGATGGAGAATCATGATTCTTCACTCCAGATAATTCCTCTCCACTGCACTGGAGTTCAGTGGCGGGTTTTACTGGCATGTGCCTCCCATTGTACTTGGTCATGGAAAGTTTGGATGTATCTGCTTGGCCAAAAAAACCATGATGCTCGCTTCGATGTTGCGTCCTGCTGCTGCTGTGCTGCACCTTCTCAACATCCCCTGTTATTCTGCTCACCTGGGAGGTGGGGCAAATGATCTTAATGAGGACCTGCCAGGTACTTAAGGCAGATGAGGTCTCAACAAGACAGGCAGAGAGCAGAGCAGCAGGCTGAGGAGCTGGTTTTTAGTTGATCCTGGTTTGTTTTGTTCTCTTTGACCCTATTTGTCCTCAGCAGTCTTGTACTGCTGGGTTTTGTTATTTTAGTTTGGGGTTGGAACTTTGTAGTCTTAGTTTGCGGGCTTTGTTTATTTGTTTTCTTTAGGAAGATTTTAGCATGGAGCTGCTGACTCAGATGGTTGACATGGTTGGGTCCTCCATGACTTATTTTAATTTTGGCTAAGGTTCCAACTATCTTTTTGTTTGGACCAGCACACCAATTTTTTTATTTTTGTTCTCTCATATCAGGACACAGGATTTCTTTTATTAATAAACTGTATTCCTTTCTTTATAGTCTGTTTAGTTTTTACCTATTGTGCATATTTTATGACTCCATCTGTGCATCTGTAAAAACTGCAGGCATGAAGCCCAATGAGGCAAATTGAATTTGTGATATTGGGCTATATAAATAAAATTGAATTGAATTGAATTGAATTGAAATCCTCTTTGGTGTCTGTTTTTTGTTATTTTCCCACCTTAGACCCGAGCCAGGTTTACCCATAGAGGACAGAGCAAGCTGATACAAGACAACACAAACTTTGGAGTCTGACTCTGTAGAAAGTTAGTGACCTCTGCGCGCTATGTGCCTTAGCGCCTGATGACTGTGTCGTCAGGTTACGTGGCTGAATATCTGTCATTCTTGTTTATTTCCTCCTAGTGTAAAGAGCTGACTCTGGAATATGTGGCTCTCATACCCAGACTTGATGTACAATGGGGATATTTATCATGGAACCATTACTTGCATGAAGCCCAATGAGGCAAATTTTTTTGTGATTTTGGGCTATATAAATAAAATTGAATTTAATTGAATTGAATTGAACCAGGCTGGAATTTACTATTCTCCAGAGGATGGACATTTTAGTAAAGATTACAAACTGAGATTTTGAAAAATCATGGTTAAATCGACTTTACTTAGAGTAAAGATCCAAGAAGAACTGAAATTAAGTTTTCCCTGTATATGGAGCTCAGCTAAAATTTACAAAAATAGATTGCAAATAGAGACCCGAACCTAAATGTTTAGAGAAAAGTGTTGCAATTTACAAAAATAAGGCATTCTTCACATTTGCTTTTATTCTTGTATTATTACTCTTCAAATTAATTTCGTCATCAAAAAAAAAAAGGAATAAAGATTCAAGAAATGTACAAATTCAGTGAACCAAAGACTATGTATAAATAGTTTTGTAGCCATATTTAAGTCAATCATTTAATTAGAACATTTTTACCTTACCTTTAGGAACACAACAAAGGAAACTTTGTCGAATATTTGGTTTGATTCTTTATTATGCATGTTTTTTTTTTCTTTTTAGCACTGATTTACAGAAAGTCTTTCAAAAAGTGTGAACAAATTTGGCCATAGCCATGATAAAACTGATAAATCTACAAAAAATAAAAAGTTTGGCAGAAGTTGGATTGGTTTGCCAAAACAAAACAAACAAAACAAGTTTGAACATCTCAAAATGATTTATCATTGATGGAAAATTCACTGTAAAATATTAACGAGCAATTTTAAATGCATTTAGCAGTAAAACTAATGAACACATTGCATTGATGTAATTGCTGGATAATTAGATAGTAATTAGAAAATGTCTCACATGTGGACAGAAAAATCCAAAGCTGTGATCTAACATCCAGAAAGTCATTTCTCCGTTCAAATGGTAACTTGAAGCTCTTTAATCAACACGTTTTCCCATAAGCTTTCCAGTACCTTCAGTCAGAGAGCCGCTCTTCAAATCTACCGTCTGAACGCGTGAAGAGTTTAAAAACAAGTTCCCTTTCTTCAGAAAGGCGTGGAAATTGTCCCCACACCCTTCCTGGGTTAATGTTCGAGCTGCAGAGATAATGCAACGGTTCTCCTGCAAGCCAGACCTGCAGCAGTATTTCCTAACCTTGAGGAGAAGACATTTTATGGTGTTTTTTTTCCCAAAACAACCCTAATTTAGACAACAGAGGTAAGAAAAATACCCCTAAATTGTCAAAAAGATGCTACATGATTATGGTTTAAAAAAACATTTTATGGCACACTTAGGTTACAAAGGTTACATAAGAAAACCTTTCAATGAAAAACACTGGCAACAACTTAATTAGACATAGTATGGGATGCCATAAGCGCCACAATTCTGCATAAATTTTTGCATGTATCAGTTTAAAGCCACAGTTGTCTTACAAAAGGTTTTACAATGATTTCAAGCAGCAATACTGTGTGTTAGCTGTGTCATACTGTAAGGACCATAAACCACAATTTTCTAAGACCCAGAAATAGTTCCAATTCTGATCACTAAGATAAGTAAAATATCTAAAAAAAAAAAACTAAAAACAAGCAAGTTATTTACTTTTTTCATTTTTTTTAAACATTGTTCAATTCATGCAATGACATGTTTTATGTCTGCCAAATGCAGTTTATTATTGTGTACTAAAGTCTTTAGCCTGTCGATGTTTCCCTCCACACGCATTACCATATTTCATAACGATGTGACATGTTGGACATGAATGCTGTGCAGATCATCAAGTTTAACAAATAGTTGGAGGTTGGTTTGAGGGATTTAATTTTTAAGTCATTTAAGTCATAAGAAAGTCGCCGCTGGCTCACAAATGTCAAGTAATTCCACTACCTTGTTCAGAATTGAAACCAAAGCATAAAGCTATCCCAGAATGCACCACGATGCATATATTAACACTGTAAATGTTCCAAGGTCATCATTGGTGAACGGCATGGGCAGTGACACCCTTTGAGGTCCTATATGCTATATATTAGAGCAGGGTTGATAAAATCGATTAATCAGTTTGAATCGATTAAAGCTTAAAAGATCGATAATCAACTCATAAAAAAATTAATTGATTTAGCACGTAAGACTGAAGTCTGCTAGCTTGATGATAACGTTTAATGGAATTTCCCATAGGATGGCTAATGTTAACGCTCGGTCGACCTTAACATACATTGCTGACTAAATGAATATCTTTATAAACTCACAAATGTGAATTTTCTGAACTCTTTTAAGGAAATATTTTTTAAAGAAACCTTTTGTGGTCTAAATCATTGTTTTTTAGCATATTCATGTTGGAAAAAAGTGTAGTGCTACACACACCTAGTGGCCAAACTGAAAGGTCCTCCAGGAGAAGAAGAACAATGTTTACAATGTTAATGATCTGAACATTTTTGCTAGAACTTCTCCTTTAGAGAATCCATGTAACACTTTATGATATTAACAACCTTATTATTACACTAATACATTTTACAGTATGTGAACTGTATCAGATTAGTATAAATATATTCAAAACATATAGTAAACTATTTATGTATTTCTAAACAAATTTGTCTAAATGTGTAAACTAGAAATTGAATTGAAGAATTGAAAAAATATGTATAAATCAGAATTGAATTGAACCAGGCTCTTGTGAATCAAATCTTTTTTCTGGAAATTATTATTGATACCCTGCCCTACTATTTATTTTTTATAGTTTTCATGTTAGTTAACACATTTAATTACATATGTCATAAATATTGTATGTGTTTTGGATAAAAAATATTTTTAAAACATTGTAAAGAGTTCAATGTTTAAATAGTAACACACTATTATTATTATACTACATCTTCAAATCATGTATAACTTAAGTATTGTCTTTCACGCTTTATTTCTTTTTCAAATTACTTTTTAAGGACTTAGAAGCCAAAAAAGGGGAACATTTTCAGAATTTTTATGTCCAAAGAGTTGTGTTAAGACGTTGGGTGTGTTTGTTTTCTTTGAGGAAAAATTGCAACACGCTTGGAGTTCCATAGATTTCGACAGAAGAGTTCGTATCCGCCCTTAAACGCATCACTCCTTCCAGCCCTTCCTCTCAGACTTTTCAAGATTTTCCCCCCCAGAAAAACACGCAAAGTATTTGAACTGAACTTTTTGAGGGCGGAAATGTTTTGTGCACATGATCTGAAGGCTGCAGACGACTTCCACTAGCGCGATGTGGCTCCCGTCCAGGTTCACTCTCAAGTTCGCCGTTTCTGCCCTGAGACGTGGCGTCCTCCCGTCCCATCATGTGCTGCGTCGAGGCGGCTGCAACACCGCGGCGTTCATGCCGGAGGCTGCGGGCTTCGAAGGAGTGTCTGGCCGCGCGGCGCTGCAGGAGTTCTCGGTCTCCAACAGCGAGGACTTCTGGGCAGCTGTGGCCCGCCAGAGGCTGAGCTGGATCCGGCCTTTCCACACGGTGCAGGACTGTGACCTGAGCCGGGGCAGGATCCAGTGGTTCCAGGGAGGAATGCTGAACGTGTCCGGTGAGTTTACTCTACGGTTGTTTGTGAATCGATCGTGAGGATGACAGGGTCATCGGAGGACAGGGGAGGATCGATGTAATCAGTCGTCCAGAGCAGGACCCTGAACGCACCACGAGGGGATGAGAGGGTCACTCAAGTCAACTGTGTGTGTGTGTCACCTGCAGTGAACTGTTTGGACCGCCAGGTGCACATCTGTCCAGAGAGGGTGGCGTTGATCTGGGAGAGGGATGAGAGGGGGTCAGAGGTCAGGTACACCTACAGGTGAGTGGGGAGAGGGGGGGCTGAGAGGTTGAGCTGTCTATCTTTTCCTTTGTCTTATAAGTCTTAAATTGAATGTTCAGGGCTGCACGGTGGTGCAGTGGTTAGCCCTCTTTCCTCACGCAAAGTATATGTAGGTTCAAGTCCCAGCAGGGATTCTGTGTGGAGTTTGCATGGTCTCCCCATTACACTCCACAGGTTAACTGGTTACTCTAAAGCAGGGGTGTCAAACTCAGAGAGGCCAAAATTCAAAACACACCTTCGCGGACCGAACAGTATAAACGTTTATTGAACATTCTAAAACGACATTTTTAAAACTATAACTTTTTAACATCGTTATGACCCAGATATATAGCATTACCTGTTATAATGCTAGTGTGAATGCTGTACTGCTGATAGCTGAAGATGCTGAAATTGATAACTAAAAGCGTTGAAGCTGACAGCTGAAAATGCTGAAATGTATAGCTGAAAACTCTAAAGCTTATAGCTCAAAACTGTGATGCTGATAGTAAGCTAAATCATTAGCTAATTAGCCAAATCAGCCTAAAAAACGAAAAGAATAAAAACTTAGGTTAGCCAAAACAGTTAGCATGTTGCTGAAAAAATACCAAAACTTCGAAATATCCTAAAAAACTGAAAATAGTCTAAATTAGCCAAAACAGCCACCATGTTAATATTAGCCTAACTCCAAAACAGCCTAAAAAAACAAAAACAAAAAAGCAGAAATTATCCAAAACAGCTTGCATGTTGTTGAAATATTAGCAAAACTCCAAAATAGCCTAAAAAACCTTAGTAAATGCCAAAATAGTCCTAAAAGCTAGATGAATACCAATTTATAAAACTGTAATCTTTTAACATAAATATGAATAACACTCAGGAATATTATTCTAGAATAAATAAACCTTAAATAACTTTCAATATTTTACTCTCCATAAAAATATATTTCGTCAAAATTATACAAGTTTGAAATAAGCACAAGATAAAATCGGGCCATTAGAAACAATAAAATAAAATGATCTGGAGGGCCGGATATAATTACCCTGACGGCCTTGTGCTCTAAATTGTCCCTAGGTATAACTGTAAGTGTGCATGGGTGTGTGACCCTGTGACACACTGGCAACCTGTCAAGGGTGTTTCCAGCCTTCGCCCAACAGTATCTGAGAGAGGCCCAGTGTCCCAGTCAGGGATGAAACGGGTTTACAAAATTGATGGAAGGATATTGAATGCTTTTCTTTACACTATCTTCTGCATTTACTGAGCTGGAACCGGCACAAAAAGAACACTTTTTTCGCCCTGTTGAGGCTTCATTTATCTTTTTTTTGTTTTTTTTTTTTAAATGGCCTATATCAGGAATCTGCAACCTTCAACTCTTAATGAGCCATTCAGGTCAATTTCTCCCTGACTTCAACTTGAAAGGAGCCACAAAGTTTTATTTCACCCTTTTAGAAAATTAAAACGCTGGTTTCTATTAAATATAGTTGCTATGATAAATACAAATTTACTTTTTTTGCCTAAATAAAACAAAGAGGAAACATATTTTTTCCAAAATCTAAAACAGTTAATAACTTTTGACATCAGTTGCTTTGAGTTCCTTTCAAAATAAAAGACCCTGGTCTTATTGGATCATCTCAATGCAATAAATGCATATATTTAAACAAAATACACACAGTTTATTTTATCGTTTGTGTTAGATTTCTGCCAGAAATTCATAAATCTAACAAACTATAATTCAATCTGAGTTAATTCAGTGACCCTTACTATATTTTTTGAACCATGAAGTGGATTTCTGCTGAAATTCTGGTTGTGATTACTGACCTCAAATTGATTTTCTGTGGTAAACGGCGTTCACAAATCAGTCAAAATGTTTGTTGGTAAGCTATGAAGCCGAACCGCTTGATGAATTGTTGGAGAATTATGGGTACTGTAGTCAGGAGAATCATGGAGTGATATGTAATGTTTTTAAATCAACTGAATAAAGTTTACTTTACTTCTAACTTGAATTTTACTTTACAGTTACTTTCTTAGATTAAAGACATTATTTTTCTTTTATCAAAGAGCCACATGAGGTTACTGAGCCTCAGGTTGAAGACCCCTGGCCTATTTCATGCAAAATCTTTTTTTTAAATCTGTAAGTGTAATATAATATTAATTCATGATGAAAAATACCCTCTAAAACCTTATTCTCTGAGGACCAGCCCCTCCCATTCCACAAAAACGAGTAGGTCCTCACGTTGTGATGTCACTAAGTGGACCCCTTCCAGAAGGTGTCTGGGCTGCCAGCGCTGCCCTCCAGGCTTACACGAACATACACTTTCTCCGCAGAGCTAGCGGTGATCAGCTAAATGCTTACATTTTATTTGCACATCCATCTTTGCAAAACTGCGGATGTCGTTTGTTTTCGTGGGTGAAACAAAGACACACTGAAATAGCCCCTTTAATATCTGTCTGTTTGTCCATCCATCCTTACTTTTTTTGTCTTTATTTGATATTTTGTGTGTTTTTGCTGTAATTTTAATTTTTTTAAGTTTTTTAGGCTATCATGTCGGAGGCATTCATGACCTTCAACCTTGGTTTTCATGACTCAAGTGATCCTTATCCATTGGCAGAGAGCTGCTGGAGATGACCTGTCGTGTGGGGAACCTGCTAAAGCGCTATGGAGTCAAGAGGGGGGACTGCGTCACCATCTACATGCCCACTTGTCCTTTGGCTGTGGCGTCCATGTTGGCCTGCGCCCGCATCGGTGCCGCCCACAACGTGGTGTTCGCAGGCTTCAGCGCAGAAGCCCTTGCAGAGCGGATCAGAGATGGTGAGATATTTTTTTTATTTACACAACAAATGTTGGAGCCGCTGTTTCATCTCAACACCGGAGAATATGTTCTGTTTCTGGTGGCAAAACATAAAGTGTTTTGGGAAATGTTAGATATGGGGTGAAAGTGTAGCTTGATTTTAGGCCCTTTAGGTACTTTGATTAAATATGAAGTGAGTTGGATTTATCTTCATATTTCCCTACACAAATGACATGAAAAAAAAGATTGATAAAAAAAACGTAAAATTAGAATTGTCTTACATAGTATACTGTTTTTTGTACATTCTGTTATTTGCCCTAAACATGGGCTATATTTTAGTCTTTTATAGAAATTTTCAAAAAAATTTGGAGTTTAGCTAATATTTTAGCATCATGCTAACATTTTTGGCTACTGTGTTATCTATTGAGTTTTTTTTATAGGCTAATTTAGAGTTTAGCTTCAATTTTAGCAGCAGGCTAACGTTTTTGACTGATTTAGTTTACTAAAGAATTTTAGGCTATTTTGGAGTACAGCTAGTAATTAAGCAATGTGCTAGCGTCTTTGGCTAATTTGCATCTACTAAGGGTGTTTTTTATTTTGATTTTTCCAACATTTTAGCAGCATGATAACATTTTTTGCTAATTTTTTATCTACTGAAGCTTTTATAGGCTAATTTAGAGTTTAGCTGCTATTTTAGCAGCAGGCTAATGTTTTTGACAAATTTAGTTTATGGTGAATTTAAGAATATTTCGGAGTTTAGCTAGTATTTAAGCAATGTGCTAGCATTTTTGGCTAATTTGGCATACTGAGGTTTTCTGGGCTAATTCAGAGTTTAGCTCATAGTTAAGCAACTTATAAAATATTTTAGCGATATTGGCATGTGTTAGGGATTTTTAAGCAATTTACTGCCAAATTTTCAGAAGTCAAACTTTTTAAGCAAAGATTGCCCTCCCCAAAAAGGAAACATTATTACATAGCAGTAAGAGTAATGATAAATTAATACACATAATAAAAGGCGAAACGGTGCTACAGTTACTACATGTATGTTTCATTATTACACAGCTTTCATGGAATCTGATGCATAAATTAACGATGCAGAATCCTTTTCTGTTTCATCTTCATCCCATTTGCAGCCCAGTCCAGCATCGTCATCACCATGAACCAGGGGGTCAGGGGGGGCAAAGTCACAGAGCTGAAGAAGACTGTGGATACGGCAGTGCAAAGCTGTCCGACAGTGCGCCACGTGTTTGTTGCCATGAGAACAGAAATGCTGGTACCCATGAGAGACAGAGACGTCCTCATGGATGAGGTGAGAAGGGTTTCAAGTCAAGACAGAGCTTTGGTTTTCAGATGGTACTTGTGATTCTGTTGACCCATAAATGCTTCTAGAAGTATTTCTGGATGATCTAGTATCACTAATGAGACAATCATACCATGAGTGAGAGCCGAAATATCTCCGTGTTGATCAGATTCATTTAAAGACTTACGTTTTGAACTACCTTCACATTACAGGAGATGCTGAAGGAGGAGGTGGTGTGTGAACCAGCGGCCATGAACAGTGAGGATGTCCTGTTCTTGCTGTATACGTCAGGCAGCACGGGGAAGCCCAAAGGCCTCGTTCACACTCAGGCTGGTTACCTGCTGTACGCCGCTCTCACACATCGGGTAAAACCACTCTTTTAGAATAGACATTTTACTAAAAAGATCCAAATGTATCATTCTTTCAGTAATGAAATGCCTCTATGGGGTCAAATCAGGATCAGCTTGAAGTGAATGAAAAACAGGATTGAAAGTTTGAGAAACAGGCATTGTAAATTTGAAAAAATAATGAAAATTTGAAAGCCGTTTTAAACACAAAAATACATATTGAAAACTTAAAGGAATTATTGAAAATTTGAAAAATAAAATTTGAAAAAATAATATTGAAACTTTCAAGAAATATTGAACATTTGAAAAAATAATTTAAATTTAAAACCTGAATAAAAAACGAAAAATAGAAAATGAATGTTTATTTGTACTTTCAGCTCTCCAACAGGTCCCGGAAGCCAATGAGCTTAAAGCCCGCCCCCATTTAAAATTAGGATCAGCTCAGCAGTGAAAACTCAAAAATCTGAATTGAAGCTCAAAATAGAGAACTGAGGCAAACGGAAAAACAAAAAAAGAAAAAGTTGAACGTACAAATAAACATTTATTTTGTTACTAAGAGTTTTAGTTTTTTTATATTCAAGTTTGATTTTTACATTTTTTTCAAATTTTCAATATGATTTTTTCAAATGTTTAATTGTATTTTTTCAAATTTTCAATAATTCCTTCCAGTTTTCAATGTATTTTTTAGTTTAAAACTTCTTTCTATTTTTCAGTTTTATTTTTAAAATTTTCAATCTTGTTTTTCATTCACTTTAAGCTGATCCTGATTTGACCGCATGTGCCTTTTCCCAATAGAAGCTTGGATAGGCTCCAGCAACCCTGTGATGCTGAAAGCAGTTCAACGGGTTTTGAATTATGAGTTTATGTTTTCATCTCACCAGTATGTCTTCAGCTATCACGATGGGGATGTGTTCGGCTGTGTGGCAGACATTGGGTGGATAACAGGACACAGTTATATCGTCTATGGACCTCTGGCCAACGGGGCGACCACAGTCCTGTTTGAAAGCACCCCAGTTTACCCTGACCCAGGTATGACCTTTAAAGACCTATTAGCATGAGTACTACAAGCAGCCATCTCATTTCTGTTAAAATACAACAAAAATCATCTGATGGCGATAGTAGATTACTCATTAAGCTCCAGTCTTTAGCAGGTAAGCTGTGCTGTTAATCATCAAACCTCAGTGGACCACCAGCAGGTGTTCAGGTCTTTAGAGTGTCTTCACTTTCCTGTTTGAAGGTGTTGTATTAAAACAGGATGAAGTGAGATGACCTGAGGAGCAGACTTTTCTGCTCATGGGTCTGTGACTGGTTCAAAAAATACTAGAAAATATTTTGGACTTGGTACTGCGGTGGGAAAACCGATTACACTTGTTCTTGGAAAACATTTAAGGCAGTTGTAAGTTTTCCCATGAGCGCCTGTTGCCGTGTGTTTACTCAAGGTCAAACCAACCTTATATGACTTTGAAGAGTCTATTTTCCTCATAGTCGCCTAATTCTTTTGCTCAGAATGGACATTAAGACTAAAAGCACAACAAATGATCATCTATATAGACTATTGTTAAAATATATTAATATATTTGGGGTTTATTGAAACTATGTGGACCAAAATGGATTACAAACAATACCAGATGCTTTATAAAATAAAAAAGTTGCATTACCTGTGATAATGCTACTGCGAAGGCTTTTTAAGCCGCTGAAGATACTGAAGCTTATGGTGAAAATGATGACACAATTTACTTTAATTGTTGAAAATACTAAAACTATTTGCAAAATGTTAAATTTGGTAAAAGACTGGACATTTCATTAAAGAACTATGAAAGAGTGCTTAAGTTGACTCAAATTAAAAAAAATAAATAAAAATTGTTGTAAAATTGCTTAAAAATCCCTAATACATTCCAACTTTGCAAAAAATATTTAGTACATGGTTTAAATACTAGTTTAACTCCAAAATAGTGTAAATTTCATCAGTAAGCTAAATTAGTCAAAATGTTAGCCTGTTGTTAAAATAGAAGCTAAACTCTAAATTAGCCTAAACAATTCAAGTAGATAACAAATTAGCCCAAAACATTAGGATGCTGCTAAAATATTGGCTAAACTCCATCAAAAAAATACTGTAAAAGATTAAAACATAACCCATGAATACCGTATATTTAAAGGCTTGTTACTTATCTATTTAAAATTTTGAAATGCGAAGGCTTTCTTATTTCATTTCATATGGGGAATATTTTGCTTCATATTTCAAAAACTATAAAGTTTATAAATACCAAAAGTACAAGCAGTAATGTCCTGGACGAGCTGAACGTTTTGACACCAAGATTGCTGAAATCTCTGAAAGTGTGATTGAGTTTTTACGTGCTGAAAAGCGTATGGAAAGGAGCAGGAGAATCACTGTAGTGTGAATGTTTAGTACGCATTCACACAATAAACTCATATAATATAAGTTAAATATATTTTTGACTCAATAAAAACGTCAAGCCACTTAGAGACAAAACCACATAGAAACTTAAAAAAGCAGCACTCAGTTTTTGATGTGATAAATTCCAGTTTGACCTTGATGCTCCATGTATGAAACATTTTAAACTTTAGCAGCAATGATTATGATGAAGATTAGGTTGGTTGGATTTTGCAAGGAAAATTCCACCATAACAGATTAAAAGAAACAACGGCTTTAAGTCATTCCAGCTAAAGGTGGAAGAGAGAACTTTGCACTGTTTTAGGGTTTTACACCCTTTTCAAGTTCACATGGACATTTCCCTGTTAGTTTTATAATTCTGGAACAGTAATCTTCCTGAAACGTAGCTTTGATAAAGATCTGCTCATCTTCATGATCATTATTTCATCAGAGGCAGATGATTGACTCCAGGATCTAAAATAAAAGCCAAATGTTTTATTGCTTCTAGAAGTTGAATTCTCTAAATATTGAGATCCAAATCATGTTTTATTCATTTTTATCCATAGTAAATAGCTTTTTCTGTTTTTCTAGCTATTGAAAATCCCTGTTTTTGTTTTAAAGTGGTTTGAAAAACAGTGGATGTCTTTATTTAAAAGATTCTATGTCTTCAGTAAACTGTTTATATATAAACTTGACCCTCCATTCCTTTAAAACCAGAGGTTGCTGTGCAGTCATACAACCATATGTGGTGTTGTGCAAGTTACTTCCAAACTGTAATATATCATGTCTCACGCGTCAATGTAATCTTAGAGCAGTTTGCAGTATTACTCTCTCAAAACTTGTGTTGTGTAATATGCCTTTTGATATAAGTTACTTTCTTTTTAATCTTAGTGTAAATACAACAACAAAAAAATCTGAGGTGACAGATGAACAACAGAGGATTTTACAGATTAGTAGCAATTTCTAATTATTTTGTATATGTCACCAAATCAAAGCAGGTTAAAAGGACTGTTTGATAGCATTCAACAGGACGGATCCATGAACACTTTAGTTCAATAATTAATGTTAATCTTAAAGTGACCAATCACACACAGATACACATTTGATATGTGCTGTTTTTTGGCATTCTGTAACCTGAAGGTCAAGGTCTAGAAGTTTTAAACAATTACCTTTTAGTTGGTTAGTTTGCTGTAACGCGCACATTACTGAACATAAAATGAGAAAATATTACTCTGAAAGTTCATTATCCTGCCAGCAAGGCCAGTTGGGCCTCAAATGGTTTAGAAGTGGGCAGAAAATGTAGGTCCCAAATGGGTTTGCCCACATCGTCTTGAGTGGGAACTCAGTGTGTTGGATTGCAACAACCAGCCTGTGGACGCCATAGCATGCTAGCAAACTCCAATGTAGCAAGCTAGCGAGCTCCGCAGTATTGAACTAGCGAGCTCTGCTTTATTGAGCTAGCAAGCTCCGCTGTAGAGAGCTAGCGAGCTTTGCTTTTTCGCGCTACCGAGCTCTATTCTATAGAGCTTACAAGCTCTGCTGTAGCAAATTCTGTTGTAGCGAGCTCTGTTGTAGCAAGCTTGTGGCCTTCCCCCTATCGAGCTAGCAAGCTCTGTTCTATTGAGCTAGCAAGCTCCTCTGTAGCGAACTTGCGAGCTTCGCTTTATCGAGTTAGCGACCTCCGTTCTTTTGAGCTAGCAAGCTCTGCTGTAGCGAGCTCCGCTGTAGCAAGCTTCACTGTATAGAGCCAGTGAGCTTTGCTGTAACGAGCTAGCGAGCTTCGCTTTATTGAGCTACCAAGCTCCTCTGTAGCAAACTAGTGGCCTTCTCTGTGCACCAGGCAGTTGGCTAGCGTAGCGAGCCTGTCCACTAAAGCAGGTGTGGAGCCACACAGAAACTGTGGAGAAACCCAAACGGGCCCATATTTTATGTCACTTTTACACTGTGTGGGGCCCACTTGGCCTTGCTGGCTGTGTATTTATTAAAGAGAAGAGTAATATATTAGTTTAATACACAACTTTTGTAAAGAGTCTATGAAAAAAGCAGCTGCTTTACGATCATCCTTGAGTTCAAACTAAATTAGAATCTCCTTCAGACCGTTTCCTCTTTGCCGTGCAGGAGCCTGCAGGGTCAGCAGTGAAGCTGGAGGTTAACTTCCTGTCTTCGTTTATTGTCTCCAGTCATTGTTTTTGGAACTTAAGGCTCACCAAGTAACATCTGTGACATTCACAGAGCCCTCCCCCTGACATAAAATGTGTTTCAACCACAGGAAGATACTGGGAAACGGTGGAGAGGCTGAAGATCAACCAGTTCTACGGGGCCCCCACTGCCATCCGCCTGCTTCTCAAATATGGAGACCAATGGGTGAACAAATACGACCGCTCCTCCCTTAAGACTCTGGGCTCTGGTATGTGAAACCCGATGCTGCAAAACTGAGAGGTTAACAAGTTTCCTTAAATTCCAACAAAAGTGGTCACACATAAAAACATGTGGATAGTGTGGATTGATCAGAAGTTTATAAATGGATGAAAATTGTAGCAGAAAACTGTTGACTATTTTTTGTGTTTTTTGTCTATAACAAACAAATGTAGATGCTTAAGGAGTGTGATGTGGCCGAATTCAATTCAATCTATTTAAAACCATTCCCAGTGGTATTTTAATTAGGATTTTGCTTTTTAAGTGAAGAAAAAAAAAGAACATACAATGTCATTTTCTAGGACGTAGTTTCAGCAGAGCGGCAGGAGTTTATTAGAAATTCACCTCCTGAGTTGTCATTATCATTCGTTATCTGAGTTGGCATTATATATGTCATCATTTCTCATTATCCATCAGTTTTTCTCTCTCACACTATCTTCCCGCCTTCACAACCCCAACCTAACATTATTGGTGAAACAAAAATGGTGATCAGCATTAGAGCCGTACAGTTTGGAGCCAGATTTTAGCTCTCAAGATGAAACCAAAAACATACATGGATTTATTTTTCTACAAGTGGATGTATCAGAATCAAGTGGAGCATGGAGGATGTAGGTCTGACGTACAAGTTTGTTAAAACAATATCTTCGTCTGCTTCTGATTCACAATTGAAATAAAAAAATAAGGCAGGGAATCAATTAAAAAAAAAATTTAATCGCAAACTAGTAAAAAATTAATCACGATTAATCGCGATAAGCCTTTTTTTTTGTTACAGTATTTGCTGACCACTTATTATCTTAGCCTATTATCTGTAAATAATTACAATTACTTTACATTTACAACATTTATTTTTAATTAAGGCTTTCAGACAACTAAAAAAAGAAAAAAAAGGCAGATTAATCACTTTATTTGTATGATAATAACAATGTTTTACTAGATAAATTTTATGAAAATATGCGGCTTTTGAACAAAAACTGGCCAGACAGAAATTTTTCCTATATTTTAATGTCTGAAATGTTTTTATTTTTGTGTTTTTGAATATACAAAACACATCAACTGTAAGATAAGAAGAACTCTAAAAAGTTTCATGTCAGCAGTATTACTCCAAGAAATCAAAGTTGTGACACACAGTTACGTTTATTAAGCTGCGTTGATAAATATTAACGTGTTAATTCGAGTTAGATAATCTTGTGAATTATTGTGTTAATGGTCACAGCACAAAAAAAAAATACTCAGAAATACAGCAGAAGAAGATCATTGTTACCAAATTCAATCTTATCATCTTATAATATTATCTGAAGTGATTTATGTATTTATCTTTCTACTATATGGTTTTTATTTTGCTACACGTTAGATCAGCTGCATACAGGTTCATTTTTTTTCCACAATGTTAAAAGTCTTACAAGACTCAACAGAAATGATAGTTCTTCTCTGGTTAGCGAGATGGTTTCAGTTTGCTAATCTCATCCACCGCTAAGTAGCTGCAGTTTGAATTTAAAGGCATAGATGAGAGATTGACTGTCCAGAGTAATGCAGTCTGCAGTGGTTATCCAGCTCAATTGGGCACAATTTGGAAAATTAGAGCAATGCAGAGCCAAATGCATACATTTAATTTAATTTTTTTGTAGTAGTGGAAATGCCAATATGTTCAGCTAAAAGTAAGACAAAAATCCATTATGATTATAAAATAGTGTCAAAAATAATATTTATTTAGTGAAATATAAATAATTAATAAAACTGAACTTTTTGCATCTCTTTCCTGTTTTTTAACCAATCATGTGGCTCATTAACTCAGTTTCTCATCAAATTATTAAAGTTTTTTCGACTTTATGAAATAAACAAATAAAAATATGGATTACATATTAATCAAATATTTTAAATTTATATTATAAAAATTTCTGCAAAGCAAAAAAAAAAAAAATCAAACTTGAACTGACTTCTCATTAAAATCTAGTTTAAATCGGACACCATTAAAATATTGTCCAGTCTTAAATCCTGTAAATGGTGTTTTTGGTGTTCTCATCATATATGAAGAAAATGAAGCGTAACATTGCATTTCTGAGTATTTCTTTATTCAAGTCGTGAATCAGGAGCAGACAAAAACATCCCTGTAGGAGTAACGTTGGTGCTAAAGTCAGCGGGCCACAAACTTCTTGCCTATTGTCTCCATTCTGATGCATCTACTTGCAGACAAATAGATCCCTGAACGTTTTTGTTTTCCTCATCTGAGCTGGAATCTGGATCCAAACTGTACGGCTGGAAAGCTCCAAAATTGCTCCCAATATTTGTTGCTAGCGGGAGAGAGTGTAAACAAAGGGAATCACGGCCGCTCTGCAGAAACTATGTCCTTGAAAACGTCGACTTTTCCTAAAAACGACATAATCACGATTAAAAGACCACTGGGAACACTTTCACGATAAATCCAAAGATGATTGGAATGGGAATTTGATCAGGAATTGTGGCAGAGTGAGTTTGCATGGAGGCGTCTCTGGTGAAGATAAGGAAGTCTAAAGTTGCCAGATAAAGCCAATCAGACCAACTATCAGCGCTGGAACTATGCTTCCCACTGAAATGTAAATCATTATGTTTTTAAAAAGACAAAGAAACGATCAAAGCAACGTTTAAGAGCAGGGGAGAGTCATAAAGAGGGGCCTGTGGATGAAGCTGCAGAGAGTCTCAAACAAAAGTCTGTTCCCTCATATCTTCAAAGAATCTTTTAAAAGTTATCAATGTAGATGTTTGGGGGAGAACATCTTGTGTGATCGCTCTTATTGATGCCTTTGGAGGGTAGATGTTAAGATGATTTCTACTCTGGAATGTGCTGTGCTCCTATTGTTGTGTTGAAGAGTCAACGAGTGCATCTTGATCAGTGAGTGAAACAGTTCAGAGGACCATCCATTATACTGTATTCAGACTGGACACACGGACCTGGAACAATACTGCTTTGCCCCGCCCTCGTAATTCCTGGCCAATGACTGAAGAGATCTTTAGTCACGTGGTTTTGTTTACAAATTCTGAGCAGAGATGTGCGGTTGAAAGGCTGTCTGAATCCGGACTCTGTCTGGACTGACAGACTTTTTCAGTTTTTCTACCTGTTTTTCACGGTTTAAATTTCACCATTAACAGCTAGAAAGTGAGGTGGAGCTCAGCTCATATTGAAGTGAGATAAATTATAAACTCAACATAATTTCTAATCTTTTTGTTCTGATTTATTCTCTTTTAAAGATCTTTTTTCTGTTTTAAGTTGTTTTATTTTTTTATTTAATGTGTGGACATCATATTTTGGTTTCTATTACCACAATAGTTAATTCTGCTTAACTGGAGCCTAACTAGTGACTTTGTGTGTAAAGGATTAGCTCAAATATTAGCTTGGGTCTTAAGATGTTAACGGATAACCAAACCCTTAATCAGCAGTTTTTGGTTATTTAGCTCAATAAATGAGGCTTTAAAAGTGCTGTCTGTTGCCAAATTTTTGACAAATTAAAATAAACTGTAAACTGTCTGTATTCTGCCCCCTACAGGTTGAAACAATGAATTACAGTTGAATTTCGTGAGTAGTCAAACCATTCAAGTCCAACATCATTTCAGAAGTGGGAGATGATTTGTGGATGTCCCATGGTACTGAGCGGGCTGCAGGAGTTTGTTTACTTAAAGGCAGATTTAATGGTAAAGTTTTGATCTCAGACTGTGATAAAGATGGTCATTATATTTTTCTTATAGTGGAAATAGCACACTCCACACATATTTTGGTCAATGTGTATGGATTTAACTCTCAAACAGAAAACAAACTCTTTTTTAATAAACTGGCAGACCGCTTACAGCACTGGTTATCTAAATATCCAAAGTCGTCCATTTTTATTGGCGGGGATTTTAATACTGTTTTTGACAATCTCTGGGATAGATGGCCTTCTGGAAATTCAGGCTCAAACTCTTTTTTACTCTCATTTACGCAAAGATTTAACTTAATTGATTCCTGGAGGGACTCTCATCCAGCTCATCGAGCTTATACCTGGTGTAATAAGGCACAGACCAGACACTCGCGTATCGATTTTTGGCTTGTGTCAAAAGATTTGAAGGAAGTTAAAACAGAAATCCACCCTATGCCACTCTCAGATCATAAAACCATTCACCTTACAGTTCCTTTATCACCCTCTTCCGGTACCAAAGGCTCTTATTGGAAGCTTAACAGCTCCATCCTTGAGTATGAAGAAGTGATTACTGAAGTTCACCGCTTGATAAAATTCTACTGGAACAAAGCTATAACTGAGTGTACATTTTGTAATAACTGGGAACTACTAAAATATGAACTTGGTAAATTCTTTAGAAAATATGGTGCAGATTTGGCCAAAAAAAAGAAGAGCAGATGAAGCAGAAGTAATACAAAGGATTGCATTTTTTACTTCTAAACCTATAGAAACCCTCAATGAAACCAATAAGATTGATTTGGTTATGCTGCAGAACAAGCTAGATGAGATTTATAAAAGAAAAGCTGGGGGGGCGTTTGTCCGATCTCGTAGGAGGTGGCTTGAAGAAGGAGAGCAGAATTCAGCTTTTTTTTTCAGGCTTGAGAAACACCAATCAAAAAATAATTCCATTTCAAAACTAAATATTAATGGGGCGGTCACTGATGACCAAAACACTATAGCCAAATATTGTTCAGATTTTTATAGTGATCTTTATTCTTCCAAGTATTGTCCTCAAGCTGCCTTTTCTTTTTTTAGTTCAATTACTAATGTCACTCAGGTGAGTCAGGCTGATGGGGAGTTTTGTGATAGGGATATCTCTCTAAGTGAAGTCACAGATGCTATCAAACTTCTAAAACTTAATAAATCTCCTGGAACAGACGGCCTGACCGCCGAGTTCTACAAGCAGTTCTCTGACACTTTAGCCCCATTTCTTCTTGAAACCTTTAAAGAGAGCATTGACAGGGGTGTGCTTCCCCCCACTCTGTGTCAGGGACTCATTACACTGATTCCTAAATCCGGAAAGGATCACTTGCTCCTTGATAACTGGCGACCAATCTCTCTTTTAAATTGTGATTATAAGATACTTGCGCTGACTCTTGCAAACAGGATAAAACTTGTTTTAGATGAGGTTATTGACGAGAGTCAGTCTGGTTTCATGCAGAATCGCCATATTTCAAACAATATTAGATTAATTCTAGATATTATGGACTATCCAGAACTTGTACAGGATGACGGTTTTATTCTGTTTTTAGATTTTTATAAAGCCTTTGACTCTCTGGAACATGATTTCATCATCACGGCGCTAAAAAAGTTTGGCTTTGGTCCTTTTTTCTGTAATTCAGTTCAAACATTATATTCCAACAGTAATTGCTCTATAAAACTTTCTGGCGGCACATCTCCGAGATTCTCATTAAAACGTGGTGTAAGGCAAGGATGCCCCCTATCTGTGGATTTGTTTCTGCTTTCTGTTCAGCTTCTTAATTCACAAATTAAACTTAGTCCAATTAGAGGTCTGGTTGTGGCTGATAGAGAGATATTCATAAGCCAACTAGCGGATGACACTGCTCTCTTTCTTCAAAATGCCTCTCAAGTATCTGTAGCAATCAATACTATTCAATCATTTTCTAAAGCTTCTGGACTCACTCTTAACTTGAATAAATGTGAAATCCTTCCTGTAAAAGAATGTTTAGTGACGTCCATACATGGAATCCCGGTAAAGGACTCTGTTACTTATCTTGGTATTCATATAGCTAAAAACATGCAATCCAGATCTTCCTTAAATTTCTCTCCCATAATTGGTAAAACCCAAAAGATATTTAATCAGTGGCTGCAGAGGGACCTGTCCCTGAAGGGCAGAGTTTTGCTTTCTAAGGCGGAAGGAGTCTCTCGCTTAACCTATACCGCCCAATCTTTGAGTGTTGACAAAACAATCTGTAACACAGTAAACAAGATGCTACATAACTTTTTATGGAGAAATAAAACCCACTACCTTCGAAAATCTGTTACTTTAAACTCTTCTGATGAAGGTGGCTTAGACTTTATTGATTTTGGTGCCCTTAATAATACTTTCAAAATAAACTGGATTAGGAAATACTTAAAAAATCCCACATCTATCTGGAATTTTATCCCACATTTTGTTTTCTCGCATTTAGGTGGCCTGAACTTCCTGCTGCTCTGCAATTACAGTATTCCTAAGATCCCGCTGAAACTATCAAACTTTCATCAACAGGTTCTTCTGGCATGGGCTTTGATTTTCAAGCACAACTTTTCTCCGCAAGGTTGTTTTATCTGGAATAACTGTAATATTCTATATAAAAACAAGACTTTGTTAATAGATAAGTGGTTTAATAATGGGATTATTTTGGTGAGTCAATTATTTAAAGAACCCGGTCTGTTATACAATTACTCTGAATTTCTTGATAGATATGGTATTCCAATAACTCCTAAAGAATTCTCTGGTGTTTGATGCCGTCCCGTCTGGTCTCTGCATGCTGTTCAGAGGTACACACAGCGCTCCTCCCTTGTTTCTCAAGCCCCCTGATGTTATACAGTCTACTCTTGGCAGTTTGTGCTTCTCTTCGGTCAAACATTTAAACCACAGAATAAGAGCTCTGTTTCAAGATAATTACACTTCTATTCCCGCTGCCACTTTTTATTGGAATAATTTTGTAGAACACCTTGAATGGAAAAAAATTTGGACACTCCCACGCAGATTCTTCCTAACAAACAAAGTAAAAGAGATTTCATTTAAGTTATTACACAGATTTTACCCTGCAAAACATTATTTATCTAAATTTAAACATGATTTGAATACAAGCTGTACCTTTTGTCAGAAGGAACCTGAAACCACTTCTCATTTGTTTTGGTCTTGTGAATTTACGTCTAAGTTTTGGAAAGACATCCACAAATTCATCAGTGACTCCATCTTCAATGGTTTTCAATTGCATTACAGAGATGTTATTTTTGGTTTCCACAACTTTAGGGCCAAAGATCACAATGTTTTCTTTTTTATTAACATGCTCTTATTCATGGCCAAGTTTCACGTTCATAAAAGTAAAGTAATGAACAAAAAGCCTGCACTTTTGACTCTTAAAATAGAACTTCAACAATACTTAAAAACCATCTCAACCTCCAAGAATACAAAAGCTCAAAAAACACTAGACATCTGTAAATCTCTGAAATTAATAACGTGAATAAATCAAAAGACTGACTCTTGCTTTATTTTTATTTTTTATTTATTTGTTTTAATTAATTAATTAATTTATTTTGTCTCTTGTTTTCTTATTATCCTGTATTTTCCTTTTTATTTATTTATTTATTTATCTATTTCTTTGTTCTCTTCCTTGCCATTTAATGTCTACCTGTATAAGCTTGAATTCTATTGTCATGTTTGTATTGTACTTCTTACAATGCTCAATAAAAAAAAAAAAAAAAAGACAATGTGGACAGCCGGGACGGACTGAGGCCAGTGGGGGGAACGCCAGGCCGCCGCTGTTGTCTTTTAATCGAAAAAAAAAAAAAAAAAAAAAAAACATAATTTCAGAAGTCCCACGTCATGATCTGCAGCTCCAGTAATGAGAACAGGCCTGTTCTCCAGCTTCTGACTGGATTTTCACATTTCGGCTGTGGGCGGAGTCAGCCTCCAGCTGTCCTGCTTGGTTACCCTTTAAACCAAACATTTTTAATATAGCAGAAATATGAAATATTCATTAAAAAAGTATTTCTCTAGAATGAGATCAATAATTTAATTCCAAATAATCTAGAAACCAAACTTGGCCTTTAGTATAAAGATTAGATTTATGGGAGTTTCAGATCTCTTTCCTAATCCTTTGGAAGTACAATTTCAATGCTGTTTTAATAACAACACATGTTGCAAATCAGCTGTTTGTAATGGCATGACTAATTTTCAGCTTTCCTTCAACAAACTAATGAACTGAAACTGTGACTGCCTCTTCAGTTGGGGAGCCCATCAACACTGAAGCATGGGAGTGGTACCACCGGGTCGTTGGGGAGGGACGATGTCCTGTGGTGGACACCTGGTGGCAAACAGGTACGTCATGGTCGGAGATTTGAACTGCCTCAGACTTAAAATAACATTTTTAAAAGTCGTTTTCAACCTTTAGAGTCAAAGTACTTCTAAAGCTTTTGTCACAATTTCACATTTAAAGATTTAAAGTCCATTATGATAATTTTTTTATTAAAATAAAAATGTTTCCAGTAGTGTTTTAATGATGATTATGACTTTTTTTTAACCAAAATCCCACAAACTATTTTTCATATTTAGTTGAAGCCTCTGTTTAAAAAAAGAATCTCCTCTGAGGGGGCGTGGCTTTTGGAGCTGAGCTGAGCAGCTCCACCCTGGAAAAAATATAATATAATTAAACTTAATAGAATAAGAAGTAATCTTTCTCTTGTACTTGCAGGTTGACACAGTGATAATATTTTATTTTCAGTCTACCTTTAAATAGGAAATATTTTTAAAAAAATGTGATTTTTCTGTATCTAGAAAAAATGTATACATATTTTTAGACCTTAACATTTTTTTTCTAGCCTCAATAATCTGAAAGCTCAGCAGTTTGTGTGCTTGAGTGAAGTTCCTTTTAGGAGGCAGTTGGTGCGACATCTACAACTCTCCAGTGTTGCGCAACGTTTACGTGTGCTTTCTGCATCCACACAACATTAAAATCTGTCATTTTTACTATTTTTTTCACCACAGACCTTAAATAAAACTATAATTTTTTACTCTTAAATCTTAAGATTAGTTCCACAGCTTCATACATATTTTGGTTTTTGCCAAAAAGTGTCAAAGAGCAGGATCCAGAAGAAAAGCTGTCTTCCATTTTGGTAACTTCTGATATGGCAGCATGAGAAAAAGGAAATAATCCATGGCAGTAGCTGACAAATGGTAGCAGGTTGTAAATCAGCTGATTTTGCTAATAACATCAATTTGAGGATGACGATTGGAACAGACCGACACTACTGTTCTGTCCCTCTTCCATCCTAATCGGCTTGAGCAAAAACCAAAATGCAAATCCGTGGTAATTACCATACAAATGGCAAAAATCTATAATTAATTGATGATGATTAAACATCAGAGCATCATGAGCTTGAGAATTACAGACACAGATATGACCCAAATACCCTATTTCAGCAAAAAGGATTATACTGTTCGGTTATTTTTTTGCTTTTAATTAGGACTAAGTGGCATTATTCATACATGCCATTTGGTTGATCTGGAAGCGAGTAGCCTGTTGAGGGAGGAAAAGTAGATTTTGATCTGCTGATGGCATGCAGCCGGAGAATTAACTAACCCAGGGCAGCAGAGGTCAGAAGAATGCATGGAAACAGTTCAAAACAAGAACCGAACAAAAGTGGAAAATGATGTCCTTTCGATGAGACTTATTGGAATAACGAGTGTTAAACTGATTATTTCTGGGAGTTCCGGTCGCATTCACGTCCCACAGTCGCCGTTGAGATCAGCAGGATGTCTGTCCCTAATGCTATTGTGGGATCGTCTGTTGTGTCCTACTTTATAACGGGTTCCCTCAGTTCTGTCCAGCCTCGGTGCCACCGGCATCACCAAGCGGATTACAGGGGTCCTCCAGGCCTGCCTGGACCTAATAGCATTTGATTCATTCACTACTGCTGTAATACCACGGAGTACATCTGGAGCAATGAGCAGGGCTTATGCTGCATTCAAAAACACAAGGCAGCTTAGCAATGTGGGGTTTTTTGTTTTTGTTTTTTGTTTATCATCTTTAGGGATGTTCAAGCAAAAATTCATACTTAAGTGCATATGGCTGTTTGACCTACTTTACAAAAAAAAGGTAAAAATTAGGTTAATCATACAGTAGTTTTTGTAAAACATAAATGTAAAATTTTTGAATATATACAAGTGATTACAATAGAGTTTAGAGAATTATTTTAAGTATTTTTTGAATTGATAAAAATAAAAATTTTATACCCAGTCTTATTAACAATGTTATCTCTAATATTTATTTTTTTATTTTTTTATTTACACATTTAAACTGAAGTAGGAGGAAAAAAAAAAAAAAAAATAATATCATAGAAAACATGTAGGAGTAGTCTTTCCATATCCTGTGCTCATTTACAGTGCCTTGCAAACATTTAATATCAAGGTGAAAACAAATTTCTACAAAGTAATGTCAAAGAATCAAAATTATGCACAGTATATCTAATATTTAGAACCAATTCATAAGGAATTTCACATTAACTGTAAGGCGTCTTTGCAGCAAAAACAGAAACCCAAACATGGATCCCTGAGGAACACCAAAATGAACTTCTCTCTTGAAAAATCTTAAAGTACAGTGATTTCTTTTTTTTGGGAGGGGTGGTGTAGTCTATTTGTTTTTCTTCTAAAGACAGAAACCCAAACATGGATCCCCGAGGAACACCACAGTTAACTTCTCTCTGGAAAGTCTTAAAATACAGTTGATTTTTCTGAGTATTTTATTTTTTTGGTAGTTTATTTGTTCTCCTATTAACCCCTACTTGATCACAACATTAAGAATTTAAGCAAATCAATCGCTTTTGGAGAAGATGGACACATTAACTTGTCAATTTCAGAGGTTCCTCCTTGCAGGAATTGCCTTTAACGACACTGCACTTGTCCTGTCTTGGTGCTTCAGAAACAGGTGGCATCTGTATCGCCCCAAAACCGTCAGAACCAGACGCAGAGATTGTTCCAGGAATGGCCATGAGACCTTTCTTTGGGATAAAGCCAGTTCTCATGGACACTGAGGTGAGCCGCCTGACGTTCAATGTGAGAGTTAACTCAAGGTGAGGGTCAGATTAGGATTATAAAGCAGGAACCAGCTGCACAAACCGTGCAGACAGCTGATCTCTCTAATTCGGTTGCAGGAGAGGATATTATTCATTGTTGCGTGTGAATGCTTTGTGCCTTTGCAGCATTCACACAATAGTGATTCTCCTGCGCCTTTCCGTATGATTTAAGAAGTCTTGGCAACTAAAGGTTCAGCTCGTTTCAGGACATTAGTGCTTGTACTTTTGGTATTCATAAATTGTATAGTTTTTGAAATATCAAGCAAAATATGCCCCATAGAAAATGAATGATAAACTAAATCCTTCAAAAGCATTTGTGCACTTTGAAATTTGTGAACCTCTGCATACTTTCAGCTAGAGACACCATTCAAACATTAAAATGTTCAACACCTACCGGGTTTTTTAGGCTAATTTAGAATGTAGGTTTTAATTTAGCAACATGCTCGCTGTTTTTAGACATTTTACCCGTTTTTTAGGCTAATTTAGAGTATGGCTATTTTTTTTTCAGTTCAAAACATTTATTTCAGACATTTGACTACTCAACTAGATCATAAAATTTGATTAATTTGAATTTATAAATAGTTTGTTTGTGTGCTCCAGGTAACCTGCTTTGTGAATGATTCGTATTGCTGTCTTCTGAAGTATTGGAAGTGAATGGAACGTTGTTTTATAGCTATTCCCCCAAACCTCTAATCAATAAGAAAAATATGGTAAGACCAGGAAACATTACAAAATGTGGAGAGATTTGTGGTCCACAGCCAGTTTTGCTTCATTCAACAATGAGATACTTCTGGTCAGTTATAACCCCAAGAAATGTATTTTCATAAATTCTTTCAAGTTTCGCCCCATTTATGTGCATGCCAATGTTTATATTTTTACCATCATATTTACCAAATAACATAATTTTCATTTTACTTAAGTTTAGTTAAAGTTTATTTATGTCAAACCACATCTTCAGTTTTTCCATCTCCGTCTTAACAACTTCTATGAGTTGATGCAAATCATCCCCATCACAAAAAACATTTGTCATCAGCAAATAAAACTGATTTTAATATACTGCAAACCTTAAATAAATCATTAATATACATGACAAATAATATTGGTCCCAAAACCGACCCCTGAGGGACACCACAAACAATGTCCAGACATTGAGAACAAGCACTTCCAAACTTCACAAACTGTTTTCTGTTGCTTAAATAGCTTTTCATCCAGTTTAACACTATCGTCCTAATGCCATATCATTCCAATTAATATGTTGTGATTAATTGTAGCTTTTTTTAGCTCGGAAAATATTCCAATAACTATATGTTTTTTTGTTATCAATTGCATTTGATACATATTGTAACAATATACTAGCTGTTCTAGCAAAATTAGACATTTTCCAGTTTTTTTTTTTGGATAATTTGGAGTTTAGCTAACATTTTTTGCAATATGCTCTCTCTTGGCTAATTTAGACATTTTTCCAGTTTTTTAGGCTATTTTAGAGTTTGGCAATTTTTTTTAAACAATATGCTTGCTGTTTTGGCTAAATTAGAAATTTTTCCAGTTTTTTCAGGATAATTTGGAGTTTGGCAATTTTTTTAGCAATATGCTAGCTGTTTTGGCTAATTTATACATTTTTCCAGTTTTAGGCTAATTTAGTGTTTAGTTTATATTTTAACAATATGCTAGCTGTTTTGGCAAAATTAGACATTTTTCAGTTTTTTTTTTCTCTAATTTGGCATTTAGCTAATATTTTAGCAACCTTTAGGCATCAGCATTTTTAGCTGTCAGCTATAGCATTTTAGCTAGCTATTATTTTTGGCATTTCATCTTTTCATCTTCAACACTCACATTCAGCTTACAGCATTCGCACTAGCATTATCACAGGTAATGCCATATATTTAGTTAAACAACTTGTATCTCCGCTGTCTGCAACACAGCCTGTTTTTGTTTCTCCAGGGGAAGGTGATGACTTCCAACAACACATCTGGAGCTCTGTGTATAGCACAGCCTTGGCCGGGAATGGCTAGAACGATTCACAATAACCACCAGAGATTCATTGAAACTTACTGTCAGCCCTATCCTGGTATGACTGGTTCAAAAGCATTTTTGTCCTCAGCTTTTTAGCCAATATTTGAACCGTTTATTCCTTTTGCACCTGATAAAGGTTACTTTTTCACGGGTGATGGTGCGTACCGCTCTCCGGAGGGGTACTACCAGATCACAGGGCGCCTTGATGATGTCATCAACGTGAGCGGTCACAGAATTGGGACGGCCGAGATTGAAGACGTGGTTGTAAGTTAACTGTGGAAAGATCTGCATCCTTTATTAAAAGTATTCCACTTCATGAAAACCCATTGTTGATTTCTTTCACAGAATCAGTGTTCTGCTGTGGCAGAATCTGCAGTCATTGGATACTCGCACGACATCAAAGGACAAGGTTGGAACAGCTTGGTCCAAAAACACTGACTTTATTTTGAAAAGATGCATAAAAAAATCTCTCTTTTCTTTTTTTTTTTTTAGGAATTTATGCTTTTGTGGTGTTAAAGAAAAATATGAAGATTAAAGAGGAGGATTTATACAAGCAGCTGAACAGTGTGGTGTCCGAGAAAATCGCCAAGTACGCTTGTCCGGACTTCATTTTGGTAAATCTATCTTCTAATTCAGGAGAGAAACCGCCAATATTTGAGTCAAAGCAAACCTGGTGAAAGCTTACGCTTTGTGTCGCAGCTCGTCAAGCGTCTCCCTAAGACCCGCTCGGGAAAGATTATGCGCCGGGTGCTGCGCAAGGTTGTGGAGAGCGACCTGGACAGTTTGGGAGACCTGAGCACCCTGGACGATCCTTCAGCGGTGCAGGAGATCATCGAGGGTCATGCCAAGATCTCCACGAAGTGACAGTAACAAGTTTACTGGCAGTTCCTTACAAGAATGTGAAGAAGAGCCCGCCTTGTGCCTTTGTTTTGAAGAATGATAATAATCGTCAAATATTTTAGTATAATTACATCTGTAAACAATTGTTAAAAAAAATCTTTTGTAGACATAAATCCTTAAACGCAAATAGAATTTGCAGATTACATTTTCTCTGTGATGTCGGCATCAGTTTTTAATGCACAAATCAGGAAGTGAAAGACTTGAAGGTTCAAGAATTGAGTTGTTTTCTGCAGGTCACATGTCTTCCTCGTTGTGGTCAGAGCTCTTGCTCGCTCCTTTTAGCTTTGTTAACTCCCAGCGGCCTCCTCCGCACAGCCTCAGCTGGACGTCGTGGTACTGAGAAAAAACCAGCCACACAAAAAGATTTCAAGAAGCAATAAAGCAGTGTTGACATTTCTTCCACGGATGTGCGCCTACCTTCTCCAAGCTGCTGCGGTGTCCAAGGCTGACCAACGTCATGCCCAGCTGCTTGCATGTGCGGTACAGCTGTGCCTCTGCGTCTTCGGTCAAAGCGCTGGTGGCCTCGTCTAAAACTGATTCAGGAGGTGAATGTTAGCATAATATTCAAAAGAATAAAGCTGTCCTGAAATCTTCGATGCTTGTCGTACCTGCGTACTGCGGCTGCAGGTAGAAGAGCCGTGCAAAACAGAGGCGCTGCATTTCACCGGGAGACAGAACGTCATACCTATGGTGGAAAATCATTTGAGAATACGCCCGATTGTCTGCACCGCTTTGGTTGCATTTGGCTTAGTCTCGCCTACCAGTTCCAGTCCACTTTCTCATCCAGACCCCCAGTCCGTTTCAGGAGGCTGGACTAGATTACAGACATGACACACGTGTTATCACTACCTACAGTACATGTGTCAAAGTCAAGGCCCGGGGGCCAGATTTAACTTGTATAAATTTTGACGAAACATATTTTTATGGAGAGTAAAACAATTAAACATTTTTAAGGTTTAAGTTGATGACACGGAATAATATTACTAACTTTTTATTATTTATTATAATGTTAAAAAGTTACAGTCTAAAATTTAAAAAATTGGCATTTTGCTAGGTTTTTGATTTTCTTGAGCTATTTTGTAGTTTAGCTAATATTTCAGCTACATGCTAGCTGTTTCGGCTAATTTAGGTTGTTTTAGAGCAGGGGTCTCAAACTCGCGGCCCGCGGGCAATCTGCGGCCCGCGGGATGATAATTTGCGGCCCCCGCCTTCATATGAAAGATTACTGTTAGTGCGGCCCGCAAGGCTGATATGAATGACAGTTGTTGTGTGCTGAGCTGAACGAACCAATCACGGTAAGGTATATGGCTCTGGAGGGAGGGACATCGGCGGGCTGTCCGAGCCTCCTCACTCTTTAATTCATTCCTCCAATCAGCTGGGTGGAGGTGGAGCCATGAAGCTGTGAAGTGCTTTCTCACTGAACTTGATTCTCGGGCCCCGCTCCTCCTTCGTCATGTGATACACAGCCTGCCGCTTGTCAAAAAGCGTGTTCCTGACGCCGCGCGACAATCCGCGCACGCATAAAATATTGCGCGCGGACAAATCTGACCCTCGCGAGCGCTTTTTCCTCCTCCACGAGCAGAAAAAGTCCTCGCGAGAGAGACTGACTACTTCCGCGTGCGTGAGTGATGCCCGCGAGCGAGCAGAATCACCGGAGCAGCGCGGTCACGCACGCAGCAATAGAGAGGAGATTCTTCTTCTATGGTGTTTATCATTAGCGCTGCTGCGACTGTGCGTGAAATATTGAACCGGGTTGAAGACTCAGCGCGCACTCAGCGCGTGCCCGATTTGTGCGTAGAGCTTGAGACCAGATTTAAAAACTTGCGTAGCAACGCGCGCTCCAGACGCGGAGGCCAGGAATTCTGGTGCGCGCGTTTGCATTGAGCTTTCAGTGAGCGCTGCTCTCAGCTCAGAAATGAAGAAGGTTCTGTAAATACAGACGTTTGAAACTGAATAAAAATAGTTTTCTCTTGTCTAGTGTTTGTCAGGTATTTTCTCTTAGACACCCCCCCCTTCAGCTGCAAACATTAGTATCAGTTAATTTCCTCAAGTTAAACATATATCTCCTCAAAATATCATACTTTTATTATCATTAAATAATAATAATAATAATAAAAACTTCTAAATAATCAGTTTTATTCATTTTTCTCTTTCTTTTTTAGAATACTTCCAAAACTTCCAGAAAAAGTAAAAACAAGTCTTTCCTTGTTTCCATCCACAGTCGTGATGGTCTTTTCTCAGAGATTCAGTTCTTTCGCACTGATTCACTGTAAATTGAGTTTTAGGTTGTTTTTGCTGTATTTAATTTACTATGTAGGATCATGCACAATATTCATCACTAATGTAAACATGTTTTTATTTGCATTCCCTCCAGGGGGGCGCGCCCCATCATTTGAGAAACACTGCTATAGTCAGTCAGTCAATATGTGATTTCTGCAGTCGTCTGTGTCTGCTATATGGTCATTGTTTTTATTTTAATTATTAATGATTGATTTTCTAATTCATTTTTTAAAATTGATTAATTTAATTCATTCACTATTTTGTGTTAAAAATAAAGATATTTGAGAACATTGGAATGTTTTATCAGCGATTTTCTTGTGGAAATCCTGATGCGGCCCGGCCTCACCCAGACTCCGCCTCCAGCGGCCCCCGGCTGAATTGAGTTTGAGACCCCTGTTTTAGAGGTTAGCTTATATTTCAGCCACATGCAAGCTGTGTTGGCTAATTTAGGTTTCTGTTTTAGGCTATTTTGTAATTTAGCTAATATTTTAGCTACATGCTAGCTGTTTTGGCTAATTTATGCTTTTTTTAAATCTGTTTTTTTTAGTCCATTTTGGAGTTTCGCTAATATTTCAGCTGCATCCTAGCTTTTTTGATTAATTTAGTTTGGTTTTTTTTAAATTAGTTTTTGGGGCTATTTTAGAGTTTAGCTTATATTTCAGTGACATGCTAGCTTTTTTGGCTAATTTAGACTTTTAAAAAGTTTTTTAGGCTGTTTTGGAGTAAAGCTAACGTTTACATGCTAGCTGTTTTGGATACTTTAGGCTTTCAGTTTACTAGGCTTTTTTGAAGATTAGCTATCTTTTTTCAGCCACATGCTAGCCATTGTGGCTAACCTAAGGTTCTTTTTTTTTTTTTTTTTTTTTATCAATTTCAGCATCTTTAGCTATCAGCTTTAGCAACCTCAACAGCCAAATTCAGGTTACAGCATTCATCCTGGCATTATCGTATTTATACTATATATCTAGATCATAATTAAAAAGTTATGGTTTTAAACTTTTAAAGATTTTTTTTTAGAATGTTCAATACATGTTTATCCTGTTCGGCCCGTGACTTAAGGTGCGTTTTGGATTTTGGCTCCCGGTGCGATTGAGTTTGACACCCCTGATCTACAGTTTTTTTGGACAATATTTAAATATTACCCACCACTCCAGCCAACTCCAAAAACCGAATTATTCTGTCATCATCCACCGATCCTATGAGAAAAACAAAACATTGCATCCTGATATATTCACTGATCCCATCTCTCCATCAGTTCTGTGTAATTCTTACCTGATGCAGGATAGTTGTCCTTCAGTGGGTAGATTACCTGTTTTAAAGAGACAACACATGCACACTTGCTGTCTGAGAAGCTGCAGACTTTGTGTAACAATGAGCAGCATTAAACACTGACCTGCTCCCGCAGTGTGCCGTCTGTCAGGTAAGGTTTCTGCGGGAGGAAGAGGGTTCCCCTGGGCCCAAAACACGTGGTCATCTGGACCAAACCTGTGAGACAGAGGTAGACAGAAAAATGTAATTAATTACTCATATTTTTTGCTTTATTTTGGATAAAGTTACAAACATCCTTAAAGTAAAAAGAAAAGGAAAAAAGAAACCAACATTTAGCTAAAATTTGATTTTTTTTTCATTTTACATTTGACAGAAGCACACTTGATAACTTATTTTCAGAATAAAAGATGCGCTGTGCCAAACAGACATCTCTGTTTGTCTGGATAAAATCCTGGTCAGCTAGTAACTAATGTTGTGCAGCATAAGATAATGTGCTTTTAACTCATAAAAGATCAAACTTTTGACCAAAGTCTTGCTTTGCAAATAAAATCGGTGCATTCTGGAGGTAACGTTGAGCCAACAAGGATTCTTCAGGTCAACAGGGATGTAAAAACCTAAATAGTTTATCATCCATGTGCACTTTATCCATCAATTTATAAATGTAACTAATCTAAATGAATTAAATTAAATAAATACTAATTAAGTAATTTTTAATTTTAAAAAATTACTATATTTTATTTTTCTTCGGCCTGGAGCCGCAGTTTGCAGACCCCTGCTTTAAAATGTTTAACAAAGGTCACATTGTAAAACAGCTCCGTCATCTCACCGCTGTCCGCTTCCCAAAGGCGGTTGAGAACGCGCAGCAGCGACGTCTTCCCCGTTCCCGTGTTCCCCACGATCAGCAGATGGGTTCCTTGGCTGATTTTCAGACTCAGATCCTCCACCAGCAGCTGGTCTGAGTACGGCGATTTGTACGAGAGATGCTCCACAACGAAGGCCGTGTCCACAGGGCCTCCATGGACATTAAAGTCGCTGCTCGGAGAGAAATGTGATGATTTTTGGTTTGTAAAATGTAAGGATTTGGGTAAACTTGCGGATGCAAACCTGTCAAAGTCGTAGCTTTGCCCTGACGCGGGGTCATAGTCACACTGCGTGTGCAGGATGTCATCCATCACCTCCCTCAGCTCCCCAATCCTGAACAAAACAGCGATTCGGTGAGCTGGATGTAAGAACAAACCATCATTAATCCTGCAGGTGGGGAGTTTAAGCATGCAGCCTCATACCTGTGGGTGTATCCAGCCACATCTGACAGAGTGGTTGACAGGTCTATTAGCTGTGTGAATCCATTTATCAGGTAGATGCAAACAAAGGCGTTCTGCATGCAAACGAGGGGAGAGAAAACAGACATGTTTGAATCCAGGATAAAATACAGCAAATAATGACACACAGAAAGGTAATAATGAATACAGACATGAAACTGTGACAAAACTGCAACACGTGACGTGTAGAGACAGAAAAATCATCAGGAGCTGAACTTTAAGCTTTTGCCGCCACCTAGTGGCTAAAACGAGAACTTCATTTTCTACTATTTCTATGGAATTCTAACATTTTATCCTTTGAATTTCTCTTTATATTTTGTCACTCAAGTACTGCACCTGATTTAAAAATAATAATAATGAGCAATAAAATGGCGAAAACGACTGAATAAAAAAATAAAGTATATTAAAACTGTATTTTGCTATAAAGAGTTTAAAAAAGATCATTTAAGTAAAATGCATACAATTTAAAATTGCTTTAATGTGGAAAAAGATTTAAATGGAAAAAAAGACATTACCTTACTTATGAGAGCACTAAGTTCACCAGGAGAGAGACCATCATAAATACCACTGAAGATAGGAATGGCGATGATGATGTAACTGAGGAAACCTCCCAGGTAATCAAAGGTGTTCACCCCGACTGAGAAAAGGGAAATTGCGGGTCAGGGGTTCTGATTTCATCAAAGAAAAGAAAAAAAAAAAGAGTTTTCTTACTGTACAGCCAAAGCTCTTTGTTTATGAGGCTCCTTTGCGTCTGCAGCAGAGCCTGCAGCCTTCGGTCTGTCCTCATGTGCTCCACTTTACCGGCTCTGATGGAGAACAGCAGAATCTAGTCAAGCTGCTTTCATAACAAGTTAAAAAAATACTTAATATTGCCTATTTTTTTTTATTTGGTAGAGTATCTGTGTCAATAGATTGAAATGACTTTGGAATGTAAAGAACTTCTTTTAATATTTGCCACCTCACCTGAAAAAAGCTGCAGATTCTGCGTTGACACGGATTTGCATGTGTTTGAATCTGGCAATAGAAAGAAAAACGAATCTTTTAATAATTTACTTTTTTAAACATATATACACATTTCCTTTATACATTACTTCAAATAAACTTTAAAGTCCCACATCGATCATCTGTTGATCTACTGTAAGAGTTCCCAGCAATCTTAATTATGATAGTACAGCTTTTTTTAACCAAAAAAAAAGCCTAATTTTTTTTTCCCATCATGAGAAAAATGCCACCAAAAAAACACTGTTTTCATCAGAGTGGATATGAAGTGTTCATGTGGGAATTACCTAAAATCTCCTTCCAGTTTTTCCTGCTCAAACAGAGTAGACACGATCGGGCCCATGAGGATTTTATTGGCAACGGTTCCAACTAGAAAGTATCCAAAGATGCTCACAGGACCAATCCAGCCGGTGCTGCACAAACACAGAGAACACTTATGTTAGTCTCCCAAACTCAAGAAAGGCGAATAAGAAAACATAGACAAAAATAATAAAAGAAGAGGTGCTGTGTTTCCTTTTTTACCTGTGAAAACACTGATAGGTGTAGTAGGACAGTGTGAACGGAGAGACAATGAGGCGACTGGCCATGCTGCTCATCTGCTTACACAGTCGCTCCGCATCCTGACTGATGCGCTGGTCTCTGCAGGTAACAGAAGCCATGAAACATCATTTATAGCTATGATCAGATGAAATATTTGATGTAAAAGTGTTTCTCTTACGGATTATCTATGTCCTCTCTGAGAACATTGAGAGTGTAGTAGACTCTGCCCTGGAAGTAGGCCGAGTGGAGGCTCTCAGTGAGCGTCCTCCTCCAGTTAACATACATCTGGTTACAAATGTACTGATCCACGCTTTTCAGCTACAGGAGAGAAAAAAATGTGGTTTTCAGAACCTTTGATGAGCTACATTTGCTTTTCAAAACATTCTTGTTAGCAGCACTGATAGTGACAAGGTTTGTTTTCAACTATTTTTATTATTTCCAGCTGTAAAATGTATGTTTTATCATCATATAAATAAAAGTTAAAATATCTAATTGCATTTGCAGACCAGATTTAATCTGCATAAATCTGAATTTTTGCAATCTACTGGATATGGGGGATAACTATTTGTGTTTTAGCCATTTTATCCAAGCATAAGGACGTTTTTGATGCTTGTATGTAACACGACAAGATGGCGCTTTGATCGGTCTCGAACGGCATTTTGGGAACATGGTTTGTATGTAATAAAACTCTGCTTTGGGACAACTTCAGACTATGAAGGTACAGACAATACAGCCATTTTCTGACCGTATTTATCACAGTTCTCAGTCAGTGAATAAACCGGGACTGAAGTTACCACCCTCATCGATTTTGATCGGTTCTTCGTGCTAGAAACATTTGGAAACTGAAATTTTAAGAATCAAAAACGAATAAAAGTTTTAAAAAAAAGTTAAAAGTGAAAAACAGATTTGAAAATGAAAAAAAAAGTTTTGAAATCTATATCTAAAAAACTGAACATTTGAAGCTGGAAAAATAATAGTTCAGAATAGCAAAACATTTTGGACATTTTTCTTTTTTTTGGCTAAACACAAATACTTTTGCCAACTTCGAAATCCAAGTAAACTGTCACAGAGGTTCCAAAATAAACTTAACCAGCTGAATCAGTGAAAGTGAAGTTTTTCAAACTAAAATATAGCAAAAAATAAATACATAAAAACTAAATGTTTGAGTTTTTAAATGTAGATCTGCAAGCTCTAGATAGAATCTGATCAGGATGGTGGATGTTCTGTCAAATCCTCCAAATCCAGAGGTTTGCTTTTCTCCCTATCCACTTACAGTGGAGTTTAGTAGGATGAGCACCATAGCTGCTCCCACCAGGCTCCTGAACCCAGACGAATCTTTGTCAGCCAGCACATTGTAGAAGTGACTGGGGAGGACGCCCACCTGGTAAATGATCAGCTGCTCTGATGACACAAAGAGATGTGTCGGCACAACAGACAGTAAAGCAATGAAAGGTCAGCAAGAAAACGTCGACTCTGACCAGATTAAGACAAAGGAATTACTCAAGAAGAAATGGACTGTGATGAGATTATTGCAACAAGCATGTTTCCTCTTTTTGTTTACATCACTCTAACTGCCATGATGCATCTGTTTGTGTAACTTTTACCTGTCAGTGTGACTACCAGCAGCGTCCCAAACATCAAAACGCTCTGACTGGTCCATGATGGGAACAGAACCTTCTGGATGCTGCAGAACCTCTGAACAAACCTCCAGTCAAGCTTTGGTCTGTTATGAGGAGAAGAAATATAAAAAATAAGAAGTTTGAATTTGAAAAACTGTTTATATGTTCAATCTGTGACACAGTGACCAATTACTACAGTTTAAGCTTTCAAATAAAAAAAAAAAAAACGTTTATAGGTATTTGTGGTGAAAAATTGATTTAAGAAAATCTGTAAGGAATTCATATGTCTAACAGAAAAATCTTGAGTTTTTACCTTTTTGTCCCTTTTCCGGTTTTCTCTGGACGAGGCATCTCCTCCGTTCTCCCTAAAAGTTAGTTTTTACTTCCCCTGCTGCTAATTCATGCAGGTCAATTTTCAAAGAGCAACTCCAGCAACTGAGGAGTCTGACCAGCAACCGTCACGAGGGTCTTCAGAGTTGTAACATCCGTCAACAACTAAAAAGCTAGCTAAGTCAGCTAGCAGCACGGCAAATGCTAATACCTTTAAGACTTCTGTTCATAATTCATATTTTTTTCTAAAGCCGGTTATAATCAAAAGACTTTTTTTGCTGTGATTATTTAAAATGTAAGCTATTCTGAAACATGTTTTTGACCGGCTGCTGTCAAGTACCGGACTTCCGGTTTACTTACCCCGCCCCTTTTTCAAAATAAAAGTTCGCCTCCTAACCCCGATTTCCCCATTTCAATGTTTCACACGTGCTGGTCCAAAACAATAGATTTCTTTTATATAATCTTAATTATGGAAACAGAAATATATGTAGTTTTTTTTTAGCTGTTTTTATTTATTATTACATTAAATTAAACAACTTTTTTTGGGGTAATACTTAAGCTAAAACACCAAAAACATTGTATTCCTGTTATAGAACACAAGAAAGAAGAAAAGAAAACATTGTAAAAATGTTTCTTTTTTGTATAGAAAGGACAATAAAACAGAGCTTTTGACCCCAAAAAGGAGTATGGGTGTTCTGAGTTTAATAATAATCAATACTGAAACATAAATCACTCAGTCACTGTAATCACAGACGTCTAGGAGTTTTTACATTTCCAGGAGTAAAAATGATTGCAGGATTCATAGTAAGAATAAATCATTTACAGTATTGGAATATTGTCTCTAGCAATGGTTTAGATCAAAAATAATTACAGCAAAACAATAATTTATCAAATATAATTGTTTTTCTTTAAATCTCTTTGTTCACAATACAATTTCAGAGTGCAGCCAACCTGGGATAAGAGACAGAATAATGCTGAGTGTGTAAAAAAAAAACAAAAAAACAAGAACAGATTGCTTTTTTAAGTTACTCTGACACCTGTTTAAATACAAATGCAAGATGATTAGTGGTTATTCAGTCTGAAACCTCTAGCACAAAAAGTGTATTTTGATGAACAACAAAATGTCCAGTTAATAAATTCAAGCAAAGGTTTTGTGTTTGAGGAGGTTTAGTCGATGCTTTAACTGTCCTCCACACTTCTACGAGTGTGTGCATGTTTTCTTCAAGTCCCGCCACACAATACAGGTTAGGTCTTGCAGCATTTGATTCCTTTCAGCTCTCTCTGCCACAACTGCTGGGATTATTGACCCTCTTCGACTGTCGGACACATTTGACACAAACATACTTTGGTTTAAACTTCATATCCGGGACTTCAACCTTCCCAGGTCCCAGTTTGTGCAAAACGAATGGAAAAAAAACATCACTGCAATGAGAGCCGGGATCCAGGTTTTTGCTTTTTTCTACAGAGTTTGGCTTTGATGTCGTTTCACAAATGTTGAGATGCGACTTTACAGATAAATGAGAAGCTTCCAAACATGCATTACCGCACTAGCTGAGGTCTGTAGATTCTTAGATGCAGCGTCCGTTTGACCTTGCAGCAACGCTGCATTTTGTGTTTGTTTCCTACTATTTTTCACCTGAACTTTAAAAGAAAAGAAAAAAAAACCTTTTTTTTTAAAACGTTTGAACAGATAACACCGTGAACTGCCATGTTTTCTTTTTCCACATGAAAATCCTGCACATTTTTTCTATCCAGATACAACTGGAGTCTTCTCTTTCTATGAAGATGAGCTAATAAAACAAACAGTGAAAGAACATCAGAATGGCGCCGTCTTCCGTCCTGCATTAACATATAATACTTTAGTGTTTTCATAACACCACCTCTGTTTGTGCAGAAGCTGTTCTCTAAAACTTGACAGGCTTTGGCAAAGAAAATGCACAGATTGACGCGTCCCATTTAACGTATGATTCCACTGTGATCATGCAAAACTAAACTGTCCGTTTATCAAAAGTAGTCTCCAGGAAGACGAGGCTTATGCTAGGTTGAAGATGCTAAAGAGTTGAGGCACGAAGAATACACAACTGAAGCCCACGACGCCGTAGACGATGTAACGATACGGCAGCTCCACTCGCATCTGCTGCCGCGCTTGTCTGACGTCGTCCGCCGGAAACCCGAACAGCCGGCACAGGAGGGGGATGGTCGCTGCCTTCATGATCATCCTGGTGAGGAGCAGGACGGCGACTCCGATGAGGAAACGCAGCAGGGAGCGCAGCACCAAGCCGGCGCTGAGGGCCGGCAGACTGAGAGGAAGCGAGGACAGCGGCGGGTCTTGCAGCAGCCCCAGCTGGTAGTTCATGTGGGAGGCCAGCGCAGCGCCCGCCGCCGTGCCCAGAGCTTGAGCCGTGTCGCCCCGAGAGGTGCTCCACGAATCCAGAGAGAAGGCCACGAGTCCCAGGCTGACGTGCGACACAATGACCACGAGCGGCGCGTGCTGTCCCGTCATGTAGTAGCCGTCGATCTTGTGCAAGAGCGGACAGAAGAAGGCAAGAACCAGAAGGCTGTACAGGAAGCCGGTGATTACTTCCTGCAAGGAAAACGAGCAGCTCTTTATTTTCATCGACTTTCATCAGCAACCGTGTTTCATTTCTGCATCAGCTTCCCTCGACATCATAAAAAAAATAATCAGGTGAGTGGCCGATGGCTAAACTTGCGATCTGATTGGCTGAAGCGGATCATCCAGCGTGTCTGCTGGAAGCAGCTGCCAGGTCACACAATCTAATCTGCCGTTATCTTCTTTAACTTTTTATGGTCTTAATATTCCAAGAAGCAAAAACTCCATCAACTTTCTTTAATCTAAGCAAACAAAAAGATAAAATTCCAATGAAAACAATTTCACAATCATAAATAAACTGTAAGCTGATGTTTGAATTTAAAACATAAAAAGAGGATCCCAAACTGCTCCTACTTATTTTTGAACAAAATACCTGGTTTAGCTGTATTTAAGTCACTATAAATTAAATTAATTTGGTAGATGTGGTTTTTTTTTTAGTTTTTTTAAATGAATCTCTTGAACTGGATTAACCACATCGGCTGATGGGAGCAGACTCCAAGACCTGCAGTGCAGGTCAGGTTGCACAAGCTAGGACTGCAGTTCAAGGCCGTGAACATCTCTGAACAGCCAAAGGTGGACGGTTAATCTGCTGAGCTGCAACAGCGGGGCGACCGGCTGATATGCGGCAGAAGCGCGCCGCCTATGCAGACCTTCTGTTTGCTCCATAAATAAAACGGGGAGCTTTGATTTTTGGTTTTAGGAGTTGCTTACCAGAATAGAGTGCATGCCCATGTAGACTCGGCTCACGCAGACTAAGACGCTCCAGCTCAGAGCCACGCTGAAGCCCAAGAGGAAAGGGTACTGAGGGAAGAGAAGGTTATCAGGAACATTCTCAATAAACCGCCAAAAAGGACTTCAGAATACATTTTCACATCAGTTTCTTGAAGAAATTGCATCTTTGGCTCTGTCCAAAATCCCTCCAGACTGCTTCACTTTTTTATGTCAAATATGACGTCACGTAAATCTAATAAATATGAACAAAGACTTTCTATGTTCTATGAGTCCACTGTGTTCTGATGTTGAAAATGTGGATGCCATTTAAAAATCATTAGAACGTAATGCATTGTGGTCCATATTTGCCAATATAGTAAGCATCGATGCAAGATGGTTTTTTGCAGAGACTTCTGGGAAATTTTTAGGGCACTGGATTTTGCAATTTTAGATTCAGACTACAGCTGGGTATCTAATAAGTTCCGTAAACCATTTGATTCACAAGAGCTTGAATTTATTCAATTCAGATTTTTTTCGATTTTTCAATTTTGAGTTTACACAGTTTACAAATTTGTTTAAAAATACATAAATAATCTACTAAATGTTTTGAATACATTTATATTAATCTGACACATTCAAATACTTTAAAATGTATTAGTGAAATAATGAGATTGTTAATACCATACAGAGTTGCATGATTTCTCAAACAGAAGAATTTTTCTGCTTCTCCTCGATGACGTTTCAGTTTGGCCACTAGATGGCGTTTGCGCTATAGCAGTGCACCTTATTCCAGAGGAAGAAGAAGGTATGAGCAAAAAATTGTGTTTTAGACCACAAATAGTTACTTTAAAAACTATTTTCTTAAAAGAAGGATTAGCTGTCCTATAGGAAATCCCATTAAATGTTAGCATCAAGCTAGCGGACTTTAGCTCTATGTGCTGAATCGATCTATAATTTTATGAATCGATTATTGATCTATTAAGCTTAAATCAATTCATGCCGATTTTATCAACCCAGCCCTGATTCAGACATCTCTACAAAATGGCGAACACACAAAGTAGTGAAAGAATTTAAACCCCACCTTCATGTGGGAAGTTTCTGGACTGCACTTTGTCTCCACTGTGGATCAAACTAAATGCTAACATCAGCAAACTCATCACAAAAACTGTTTAGTAAGTATGTTTACTGATGACCCCACCTCCCAGATTCTGCGGTCTTCCTCAAAGCTCACTTAGTGAGTCACGGTTTCTTGTTTAAGTTGGAGAACTGGAGTCAGATAGACAGCGAGCCATTTCCTCAAGATCACTTCTTCCTTTGTCACCAGTAAACACTTCCCCTCTCTTGTTGTTTTCTTTATTCAACTTTTGTTTTAATTTCCTAATTGGTAAAACCGAAAAATCCCCGTTTACATGCTGCTTTTTAACCAATCGGGCTCCATCAGGACAAAAATAAGACTTTTAACTCTTCAGTTTTTCGGATAATCCACGATTTATAACACATGTATTTGAGTATGTTGCATATTTCTGCATACATTCATGTGCGGTTTAACCCTTCTGCTCTCTTTGGGGTCCAGATGACTCCAACCATATCTTGATGTGTGATTCCTTCCATGACAAATGTGGACAAAGGTGGATAGGATTTTATGTCTGTCATGGACATTAGTGAAACTCAAAAATCAAATATTTAAAAAAAAAAAAAAAAAAAGATCAGTGCACCGTCTTGTGGGGTCCAGATGACCCCACCTTTAATGTAAACAAGCCAAGAAGAGTGGCAGGGTTAAACACTTAGATGTGGAAAGGAAAAGAATTGCGTGACAGAAGAGTTTCATCCCTTCCTGCAGTCACCCTCACTTCTTAGAAATTGTAATTTTTAAAAAAACAAAGAGACAAAGCAGGGTGGTGTTTTCGGATAAAACCCGTCGAACCACCTCAACAGCTGTTTCAGTGGAACTCCACAGGAAGCAGGATGAACTTTAGAATGTGTGCTCTTCCTGGTTGAACTAAATGAAACAAAGTTTCGGGGGACTTTCTGTCTTCTAGCCGGTCTAGATCAATGAGAAAGTCAAACAAAAAGCTTCTAATTGAGGTGAAAAAAACAATAAAGTTTATTCTTTAGGTCATGATTTGGGAATCTTGATGGGTTTTTGTGCAAGGAAAATATTGATTTGTATTTAGAGAACATTAATAAACCCAAAAGATTTACAATCATAATTGTTGTTTTCTTTAGTTATTTTTTAATTGTTTTTTCAGTCAAGTTAATTTATTGCTGTAATTTAAAGCGTTGATATTTGTGCAACATAATGACTTGTTTTAGAGCTATATAACTTATGTATTTATTGAGACATTTTTAAATTTTATTGAGAAAAATGTTTCAATGAAAAAACAGGTTAGGGTTTGTTTTTGCAGATTTAAAAAGTAAATTGACTTTCTTTAGCCCTGGAGAAGCAATAGAGTCAAATTTGGACAGGTTTTTTATTTTAGTGTTTTTTTTTTTAACATTTTCTTTGTTTTATGTTTGGCTGCTTTTTCTCTCTAAAGGATTTTTTTATTAATATATGATGTCTATGGCTGGCGTGATAAAAATATATTAATAGATCTGAACTGATTCAGGCTTATTAGATTAATAATCAATTTATAAAAATATAAATCAATTCAGCACATAAAGCTGAAGTCCGTTAGCTTGATGCTAACATTTAATGGAATTTCCCATAGGACGGCTAATGTTAACTCTCTGTCGTCATAAACATACATTGCTGGCTAAATGAACATCTTTATAAACTCACAGACATGAATTTGTGGTCAAAAAACAAGTTTTTTTTTTTGCTCGTACTTTCTTCCTCTGGAATAAGGTGTAATGCTATAGCGCGATCGCCACCTAGTGGCCAAACTGAAACGCCCTCCAGGAGAAGCAAAACAATGTTTACAATGTTAATGATCTGAACATTTTTGTTAGAACTTCCTCTTTAGAGAAACCATGTAACACTGTATGGTATTAACAATCTCAGTATTTTACAAATCCATTTTACAGTATGTGAACTGGATCAAATTAATATAAATATTAAAGACATATCGTAGATTAATTTATTTCTGAACAAATATGTCTTGAAAAAAAAAAAATCGATCCAGGCTTTTGTGAATCGAATCGTTTCTGGAAACTATCATTATGTTGGGTTTTTATGACATTTAAAGGGGCCCTTTAAAACGAGCAGTTGGAAACGTGCTGACACAAGATCGATCCCAGCAGCTCGCCAATAAGAGTTTGTGCTGCAAGCTCCGCCCCCAGACTACAACGAACAAACAGCCAGCTTCTCCGTGGAGCTGTGGCAGGAGATTACTACCTTCCTGTACCAGGAACCGCTCCCGGACCCATCTTTCAAGGTGGTCTCGGTTTGTTTCTAATCGGACCGAACGTTGTTTCGCTCTGAGATTCCTCAGTCTGAATCTGAAACGAACTGAGAGCGGAACAACTGAACCAAAACAGCCACCGTACCCGACAGTCACGTGATGTAAACACGTTAGAAATGAGGTGATCGGTGAGCTGCGGACAAACGTAGAGCATCGATTGTCATGTTATCTAAAATGAAATAATTGTTCCAACTGTTTAATTGTTAGAACGTTTATTTTAACACCATCAAAAAATGAATCTGACCTTCATACAGACTCTCACAATCCATCAGCAAAATAAAAGGTTTGAAAAAAGGGAAAAATCCTGACAAGATTTTGCAGACCGCATTGCATCCATCTTTAGTCATGTGGTTTTTTTTTACAAATTTTGCTCATGCTGAGGAGGCAGGATCAAGGATGACGTCGTGAAATGGGCGGGACCAACAAGGAGCGAAAGGCAGAGGCTCAGAAATCAAGTCGTTTTACTTCTGGGTATCAAAACGGACCACAAAAATGACTCATAATTAATAAATAGTTTGGTTTTTTAGTGTTCCCAATGTAATATATGATCACATATATGGATATAGTTTACTCTGAAAGGCTGAAGAAAATCATGATAGGGCCCCTTTAAATCAAGTTGAAGCAGCAGCTCTTTCTAAGGATGGTATGCCACAAACAGGACAGGTTTACCTAGTATTGTTGGAGGTACTATATGCCAACATTTACCCTCAAGCTGCAACTAAAGGTATGCAGCTACAGGCGCATTTAAATGTTTCATTTCGGATGTGATGCCTCAGGCCCGCCTCGGGCCACAGACTAGAACCCTAAGGTTTTGGACTAGGCCTGCCACGATTAGCCGACTAATCGACGACAAATTAACTATTAAAATAGTTGACGACTGTTTTAATAGTTGATTAGTCTTTACTTTATATTATATGGAGTGTAGAAAAGTTGAAAACAACTTTATATTTTGTAAAAAAAAGAAAAAAAAAAAAAAGAAAGAATGTTTCCTTGTTTCAGATGCCGACCTCATTTGATTTAATTTTGTTTTAATCCCAGAAATGCATGGACAGAGGCTGCACCATTCATTAAAAGTTTAATAAACCATCATCTTAATTGTTTTTATTTTTAGTTAGTTTAAATCTAATGATGGTTCAGATGTGTGTTTTAGATCCACATGACATGATTAGTCAACTAATCGGAAAAAAGTGTTCCTGTGATGTCCATTCGTTCCCCTCACCTGCCATCGTCCGTAGGTCAGCATGAAGAGGCAGAAGGGGATGGCCGTCCCCGTCATGGCGTGGGTGGAGGGCATGCTGTACTCTGTGTTGTAGAAGACCTCTACCTTCACCACAGGGGGGGACGCCGGCCGAGACCAGCGGACCATGTCTTTGGTGGACTGTCCCACAAACAGGTTCCAGGCCCATACCACGATGAGCCTCCTGCTCACCAGGGCATCAATGTTCCACAGGAGAAACGGGAAGAAGATGATGAAGAACATCTCGTTGCCCAACTCGGTCCCAAATGTGAACAGGTAGAAGAGGATCTTGTTGTGGATCAGGAACTCCTGACCCACATCCCCGGTCAGGGAGTTCCTCCGGAGGGGCTTGGCTCTGGCGGTTCCGTCTAGCGCATCCGGCTTGCAGGGATCGTCGCCCTGCAGTCCATTAACCTGTGGCACGGCGGCATCTTCTCCATGTCCAGACCCAGCTCCTTCATCTGAGTTCTGGGTCCTCCTCCTCAGTCCGGGACGGTCCGGCTCCGGACTTCCGCTGCCCGGCTTAGTCCGTTTCTCCGGAAACGTGCCCCTGACCCCGCAGAGATGTTGAAACCGCGCTACATGGCAGGGGTCCTGGAGATAATTACACATCTGCACGAACCTCTTCACGACCACGTCCGCCATTTCTAGAAATCTACTTTTTCTTACAAGCCTGTGGACGCTTTGGGGGAGAAAACGGTCATCCTCGAGGGAACTAGACAGCGGCGCGCACGAGGCAACATCTGAAATGAGCACTACAAACACAAACCTTATACAGCAGCGAGCACGAAGCAAAGTCCGGCACGGTTAACCATTACTCCGCCGCGCTAGAAGCCGAATAACTGCGTCAGTTAGGCGGGTTCGGGGCCGTTATCGCCGCCTTCTTCTTCGACGATCCAGTGTCCGCCGCTCAGTGAGAAAGCACCGCCTCCTTCCGACAGAACGCAGTGCGCATGTCCAAAACGAGAACTTCCAATAGAAGAAAACTTTATTGATACCGCAAAACGAAACAGTCAATGGAAAATACCCAAATATGATTGACCGAACTTCAAAGCAGAGTGGGGATGGAAGAGGTTAACCATATTGAAGTAAAATAAAACCAAAATAATATGATTTATTTAAAAAAAAAAAAAAAAAAACAATTGGCAACTTTTTAGTATCACACATTGTCACACACAAGACAAATTGGTGACTTACAGAGAAGTATTTGAACATACAGAAAGATTGAATAAAAATAAAATTGAATAAAAAAAAAAATCACATGTTCATGTCCATCCATCCATTTTTTGGGCACAGGTTTGTCCAAAATCCGGCCCATAAGCCAAATCAAATATGTATCTATAATAATTTCCAGAAACGATTGAAATTAATTCGATTCATAAAAGCCTAGATTGTCTGATTTTTTTCTATTCTTTTGATTCCTCAATTCAATTCAATTTTGAGTTTACACAAATTTGTTCAGAAATACATTAATAATCTACTATGTTTTAAACATAATTATATTAATATGATACAGTTCACATACTGTAATAAATATGAGTGAAATAATGAGATTGTTAATACCATACAGTGTTACGTGGTTTCTCATGGAAGAAGCTCTAACAAAAATGCTAGGATCATTAACATTGTAAACATTGTTCTGCTTCTCCTGAAGAGTGTTTCAATTTGGCCACTCGGTGGCGATCGTTATTATAGCATCACATTTTATTCCAGAAGAAGAAGGTATGAGCAAAAAAACTGTGTTTTAGAGCACAAATGTGACGTTTAAAAAATTATTTCTTAAAAATGTTTTGAAAATTTATGCCAGTGAGTAAATAAAGATGTTCTTTAGTCAGCAATGTATGTTTAGGTCGAATGAGCGTTAGCATTAGGAAAAACCTGTTAAACATTAGCATCAAGCTAACAAACTTTAGCTTTATGTGCTGAATCGATTATCTGATTATCAATCTGTTAAGCTTAAATCCATTAAATTCCATTAAACATTTTCATCAACCCAGCTCTGATCAAATATCTACCAGCCCACAGCCTCTTGTCATAAAATCAGTAATATTTGGCCCCCAGCAGATTCTAAGAACTAAAATTGCTCGATTGTGATGATTGACTGTAAACCTCCGGCAACAATCAAACTTGACCTTCAGAGCCTCAAAGGCCAAATGAAACAAACAGATTTATTTGATTCTTCAATCAAAACCACAGGGGTTTGTACTTCTGGATAAGTAAACTATTTGTTTTGTTTTCCTGTTCAAGTTATTTAAGTTTACATATTATTGATGATAAATATTATGTAACATTTATTGTGAACTCAGATTTTAAATTGACAAAAGTTTTTTCCAGACTTTTTAATTTTAATTCTGGCCTTCAAATCTGTAATCACATGCATTTTAGTGTAAAAAAAAGTATTTAGACACATTTCTGGGCTGTGTGAAGATGGAAAAGTAAACCATTACAAAAAAGTTTAATCAACTAGTTAATTTGCTTTTAATGTTATTATGAGGACTGAAAAATCTATAGCACATTTTGTGTACAAAGAAAATTCAAAGAGCTTTTCATAAAAGAACTCAATATAAAGTAAGTTTAAATTAAAAATGGGGATGTAAACTTTGAATACATAATAATCAAATGCAGCTGAGAACAGGTGTGTCTTTAAACTGCATTTAAATAACTGAGTGTTTCATCTGATCTAAAGGTTTTTGTCATTTCCAGATCTGTGGAGCATAGAAGCTGAATGCAGTTTCTCCCTGTTTAGTTTTGACTCAAGGAATGGACAACAGACCGGATCCAGATGACTGGAGAGTCAGACTGGCTGGTTGTACATACTGGGTCAGTCATGTATTTTGGTGCTAAACCATTCAAAGCTTTATAAACTAGTAAAAGAACTTTAAAGTCTATCCTCTGGCAGACAACCAGTGTAAAGACCTCAGAACTGGACTGATGTGGTCTACTTTTTTGGTCCTAGTGAGAAAAAAAACCACAGGAATTTAAATTAAATGAAAACACATGAAACACAGCAGAAAAGATCACATTATTGGTTTGGAATTAGGTAAGAGCATCTCAGCTCATCAGGAGTCTCAATTGTGCAACATGTCGCAGCAAAAAGCTGTCTCACTTCAGAGTCAATCGGGTGACTGTTTCCCTCAAATCCCAGAGGTCTCCTGGGTTAGTGTACCACATGTATTGAAAATCTGACACATATTTGTGTCAGCTTTTGATAGTATCAGTGAAATATCAACAATGATACTTTTAGTGAGTGTATGGAGCTAAATTGGGGCCAATATTTTTTGAAACCCAATAAATAAATAGAAAAAAATATTTGTGTTTGGCCAACAAAATGTAAAATGTCAAAAACTTTTTGCTATTCAAAAATAAACTTTAAAAATTATAAAAAAAATATTTTCATCTTCAAAAGTTGTCTGTTTTTTAGGTTTCAAAACTCAAAATTTCAATTTCAAAACTTTTGGACCTGTTGTGGGCAAAAGTTTTCAAAAAAAGAGTTAAAGTGAAAAAAAAGGTTTGAAACTGATAAAATGTTTTTAAATTGAAATATTGAGTTCTGAAACCTAAAAACAGAACTTTTGAAACTAAAGATAATTAAGTTTATTGTAGAATAGCAAAAAGTTTTGGACATTTTACTTTTTTTTTTTTTTTTTTGGCCAAACACAACATTTTTTTCAGTTTATTTTATTTGAGTTTGAAATAATATTGGCCATAATTTAGCTCCACAGTGAGTGCTTTTCAACTGGAATACCCAGATATGTCAATATAATGTTATCAGGTGATCAGATTTTTCACTAACCCATAAAATAGCATATTCTATTCTATTCTATTCTATTCTATTCTATTCTATTCTATTCTATTCTATTCTATTCTATTCTATTCTATTCTATTCTATTCTATTCTATGATCCACATGTTTTTTTAAACCACTGTCTCTATTTAAGTGTATTCACTAGCCATTAATTCTAAATGTGTTTCAAATGCAGTGCAAATGTGGTCAGAAAAGAGCCATTCTTCAACAGAGGAAGTTTGCTGGTTTGAATCAATGGATCCTTGTTCATGCATATTATATGCATCCCTGATGGAATGACATAATTTGTAAATGTAAGACATTTTATTGATGTACATTTAACGTCCAGAGTAAAGAAGTTTCTATCTCTCATCCTTTCACATAAAATTCCCCATTCCTTTTTCATCCTGGGGTTGCAGAAGGTTGAAGACTTCAGATTTCTAATAGTTTGAGGAAAACCTGACGTAAAGCTCAAACACCTTAAAGGTGCTGAAAAAGGTCTACAAAAGGTCTACTTCATCAGGATACTGAAGAAAAACATCTGCCAGAGACTCCTGTCCTTTTGCCGGTGCTTCATAGTGTCCATCCTGACCTATGGCAATTCAGAAAAATGTTTTCCAAATGGTCATAGACTCAGCCCAGAAAATCATCGGCTGTCTACTCCCCTCTCTACTTGAACTGCATGACGCCTCCCAGCCAGTAAGGCCAAGTGGGCCCCACATAAATGGACTAGCTGGGTAACAAGTGGACTAGTATGGGGGCAGTGCTCCTTTTTATGTTATGTTAAACTTGCCTTAAATTTATTTTAACATTCACCTTTTCTGAATGCTTAACTGAATGAAATGGAATCTCGTAGAGCAGAGGTGTCAAACTCAATCGCGCTGGGGGCCAAAATCCAAAACACACCTTAGGTCGTGAGCAGGATAAACATTTATTTAACAAACTTTTTAAAACTTTAAAATTGCAACTGTTTTATAAAATTATGAATTAGATATATAGAATTACCTGCAATAATGCTAGTGTGAATGCTGTAGGCGGAATTTGGGCGCTGAAGATGCAGAAATTGATTAAAACACTGAAGTTGAATGAAACTGAAAGCCAGCTAAAATATTAGTTAAGTGCCAAATTAGCCTTAAAAACAAAAATCAAAACTTAAATAAACCAAAACAGCTAGCATTTAGATGAAAAATTAGCTAAACTTCAAAATATCCTAAAAAACTTAAAAAATAAATAAATTAGTTGGTCAAAACAGCTAGCATTTAGCTAAAATATTATCTAAATTCCAAAATAGCCTAAGTCAGTTTTTATAACTTTTTAACTTTTTTTTTTTTTTTACATATTTAAGAATGAAAAGACAGGAATATTATTCCACAATAAATTAACTTAAACTTTAAATAACTTTCAATATTTTACTCTCCATAAAACTATCTTCTGTTAAAATTATATGAGTTAGAAACGAGTGCAAGAAAACATTGGGCTATTAATAACAATAAAATAAAGTGATCTAGAATTACGCGGCGGGCCGGATCCGGCCCTTGGGCCTTGACTTTGACACGTGTGTCGTACAGCATGCACGGCGGTTGTGGTGCAGTGGACCTCTGATTGGAGGATTGCAGGTCCCGTTCCTGCCGCCCACCCATGTGTCGAAGTGTCCTACGGCAAGACACTGAACCTCACTTTGGCTCTAGTGGAAGGTTGGGGTCAATGTTCGGCAGTGGAGCCGCCACCAGTGTGTGAATGTGTGACTGAAGTGCTTTGGGCCTTCAAGGAAGGTAGAAAAGTATACACCATTTACCATGTGACATATCACAATGACAATAAATTCTATTCTATTCTATTCTATTCTATTCTATTCTATTCTATTCTATTCTATTCTATTCTATTCGTTGTCTAGAAGAGGACTGATCGACATTGTTTCACTGCCAGTCTTCATGTCTGATGGCTCAATAATGACATCCTCGTATTTTCCTGTGTGGTATTTTATTGTGAAGCAAATCAAATATATTTATGTTTGAAATTGAATTATTTAATTAGAAATGAGCAAATAACTATCATGCAAATATTTTTGAAGCATGATGGCAGTTTAAAAACTGAAAGGCTTTTAGCCTGAACATCTTTCTTTACAGAGAAAATCATTCTAAATAATTGCACATAAACATATTTTATAACACAATCTAAAGCCCTGAAGGGTCTTTTTTTTCAAGTTGGATTCAGGCCTCCACCAGCTTAATCAATAAACAAACAAAAGCCTTTTGACTGGCGCTGAGGCTTTTATTTTGACGGTCGGTTTCCGGGGACGCTCTCCCGCGCAGCCTGCCTGCTGCGCTGCACGCCGCTGCCTGCATAAAGAGAGCCAACTCCGGACGCACCGCAGCAGCGCTCCGCTCCCAGTCTGCCCGGGAGCCCACACCATGCATGGAGGCAAGAGAGGACTGGTGGCTCCGCAGAACACCTTCCTGGAGAACATCGTCCGGCGCTCCAGCGGTGAAGAAACATCCCATTTCATTATTATCAACAGATGTTTTGTTTGATTATTTACATTTGTGCAATTTTTGTTTAAATTAGAGCTTAAATTGCCTTTAATATATCTTAATTTTACATATTTTGCAAAAAAAAAAAAAAATGTATATATATAATTTTTTGTTGATGTTGTATGAGGGTAAAATCTGCACATATGTTCAATTGTATTTCTTTTTTTGTTTGTTTTATTATAGTTTTAAACATTTACTTTGACAAAAAAGAAGTTAAGAATCTCTGAGAATGCTCGAAAAATAAAATGTTGATATTACAATGCCACCCACATAAATCTGCCATGTTTTACTTAAATATTCTCTTCATGTTGTGTCAACAGAATGTGCTTAAGTTCACTTCTTGTTGGATTAAAAAGCTCTCTAAATGTTAGCTGTTAGCTTTTTCTTATTTTATTCATTTAATACAGGTTTTTAAAATTAGGAAAAAAAATACTTAAAAAAATCATTTTATTGAAATATCTTGTTTCCTACTTCAACTGTAATATTTTAAATACAATATTTCAGTATCTTACTGACACTAGAATAAGCCACGAATAGCATCAACATTACTTAAACTATTATTTAAGAGCTCAATATTACCTTATAAAGGCCCTGTTTGGATTATACAAAAATGTTGCAAAATTGAAATAGAGATCCTTCCTCTAAAGAAAAGGAACATTTATACAATTGGTTAATGATGCACAAAAAGTATATTTTAAACACAAAGTGGAATGTGAAAAATATAAAGTTCTAAATTTAACACAAATTTGTTTAAAGGATTTAAAATGTGAAAAATTAATCTGCAGTTTTCAAAGGTTGGCAGTTAAAGTCTTCTGTACATCGAGACTTACCTTATTACTTTCTTTGTTCCTTTAATTTTTTTTTTAATTTGCTCAAATCAACATAAAGTCAGTATGTGTGGGATTATCCACATCTACATTTTGTTTTGCTCAAAGGACATTTTTAAAGTATTACAATCAGACTTTTGGTAGAAGTCTGTGTCCTTCCAGGTTAAAAAATAACAACTTTTGTATTATTTTAAGTGTATGATTGTGGTGCAGATTTAATTATCAGTAGATTAGTCCAAACACCAACATCCTCAGCTTCTTCCAGCTCTTCATCTTCTTTGACGATGATGATGAAGATTCCATTGTCCTTGATTGTCAAAATAAATATTTCCAGCTAATCTGGAGAGGAAAATCATACATTCATTAAGTCGAGACCAGATTGTTGCACAAAAACCTCCAAAAATATATTTTTAGAGGTTGAAGCTGTTAAATTCACATGCAAAGTAAACAACATACAGTAGTAGAAGAGATTATGGATTTTTTTTAGTGCAGCACTCAGACAGTAAATATGAGAACATGTTTTTCCATATACCTGTAACGATTGGATGATTGAAAGTTAATGCAGTTTTTGATCATTACACTTCATGATTTTTATCTCCCTCTTGCGCATATATGTCTTCAAATGTGAATTTTTCTTTTTTGGGGGGATAAAAATGGCCAAAGAAGAAAGCAAAAATTGCAAAAAAAAAAAAAAAAATTCAAATATGAAATTACTTTTTTTTAAGTCTCTGTTTTTTAAAGTGAATATTCTATTAATCGAAATGTACTTAATGCAGAAAAGAAAGCAGGCAGTTTGTCAGAGTTACTTTTCAGATATTCAATCATTAATGCCTTTAATGTTATGTTCAGTTGTAGTCAAATGAAATATCTTAACTTTTACCCCTCCACGCTGTCTGCTGTGTCCTAAATCTCGTAAAGCTGAGGAACTTTTCAGCTCCCCATCAATATTTAATTTGCATTAGAGGCGGACAATCCAGTGTCGAGTTGCTCTAAATAGTGATGACTTGGCTTGATGCCTCAGTTCGATGTGGCAATAAGCGTATTGATGGTCAGGATTTTTTTTTTTATTGCGATTTTTCATTTTACCGACTCCTACTAAGAGGAATGCTGACACAGACGCTTCAACTGGTTTGTAAAAGAGTCACTTTTATACGTAAAGACGAGCCGCCGGTGGAGTCATCCTTCCCGTGTCTCTGCTCGCAGAAACCAGTTTCCTGTTGGGGAATGCACAGATTGTGGAGTGGCCGGTCGTATACAGCAATGATGGATTCTGCAAGCTGTCCGGATACCACAGAGCTGAGGTCATGCACAAGAGCAGCACGTGCAAGTAAGAGGCCATCTGTGCCACGATGAGGCTGAATGTGAAGATGTGAAGGTGCAGCGGATGCTTTTCTTCGCATGGTCCAGTGGCACATTCATTTTGCATCAAGACTCTTTTATTGAAGCTTGATTGCGCAGATTGTTTTACATAATAAATCAGAGCCAGAGTTTAGAAATCTCCTGTTTAGGTTTAAGAAAAATTACTTCACAGTTTACCTTTTTTGGTCAACTTTTTTGATCTATTCTTAAATTATGTTTTTGTTGTCATCGTGCTTTTTTTTTTTTTAGCCAAAAAAAAAAAAAAATCAGTTGTTTTCTATAGTTTCTGCAGGAGTTCATTAGAAATTCACCTCTGAGTTGGCGTGGAGTAAGCCTGTGCTCATTTCCCATCATGCTTTGGTTTAGCCTGTCATGACCCCAAGCTAATATTATCTGTGCAACCAAAAATGGCGAGCAATGTTGGAGCTTTCTAGATGTACAGATTTGATTCAGATCTCAGACGAGGAAAACAAAGACGTTCATGAATCTATTTGTTTACAAGTGGATGTATCAGAATGGAGATCTTCTGGTCGTCGATAGTAGTTCGTAAAATTGTAATCTTTTTAAATATTTTCCCCTCTTCCTATTTCACAACGATTTCAATAAAGAAATACTCAGAAGTGCAATTTAAGATTAATTTTAAATTAAGAGAATAATTGTGTTGATAAACTGCTACAAGAACAAGTTAAAAACACCAAAAAACATGATTTTCATCAGAGTTAAGTTTCCTTTGATGAATTGAAAGAGAATTTTTAACTTTGTGAAATGAATAAAGCAAAATTTCTTTGATCAGGTATAAACCCCTCTCATGGTAACGTCAGACAAAATGGGGCCGAAAATGTGAATTGTTACTTCTAGTGTTTGGTGTTTAACTGTTAAACATAATTTTATGTAGATAATAAAAGGTAACCTTACCAGTTTCAACAGAAAAATGTACAATATTTATTTTATGAATGTCCTGCTGAACTGTATTTTCATTTCCTGTCTTAGATCGTTCACAAATCTGAATACAAATTTGAATAATCCTCCAATATTTGACGTTCTATTGAGAATATCGACCTTTCATTTGAGCAGGTTTTATTCTAACAGGTTCAGTTTTGGTTGATGTTTTTCTCATGTGTTTTAAGTGCAATCAGCACAAAAACGGATGGAAATTCATGTAATCGTCAATGATCACATGTAATAGATACAGCTCAGATGCAGATTGCTGCATGTTGGCCGCGTGTGTTTTAACTGCTCTCAAGACTAAATATAGTTGTTGTAATAAGAGGTATTTGTTATTTTTCTGAGTATTTTAAGGGGTAATTGTAATAAATTTTTCTATTTTCAAATTATTTTTATTTTTGTTTACCTTTAACATCCTGCAGGGAACAGACATGGTTATGAGCAACAGCAAAGAGGAGCTACGTCAGCAAATAACGCAACAGTTATTCGTTTTTCTTTATTGTAAGAAACACTGAAAATGTCTGACTTTATCTCTGTTTTTAGTGATTTTAGAACACAGAAATGTAATCAACTTTAACTGGACAGAAAAGATCTTCTGCAGCTCTAAGTCTCGTCCCCATCGTGGAAAGCTAGCGTTAGCATTAGCATAAATTAGAAGAAGAAAATCCATCATAATCAAAAAAGTAGCATTCAATGAAGTTCATGTAACCTTCATCTAACTATGACCGGGCTGTCAGGGAGAGATAATCCACGACTAGTTTAATATCATTTATAGGAATTTAGGGGAGAAGCTGTGGAGCATTCTGCAGGAAAAATACTGACATTTGTACTTTGATTTATGAAAAATCTATGAGGGGAAAACAAATTCATCCAGGTAGGACATTTATTGAATAAATATTGCACACATTTTGGTTACAGTTGGTTAAGTTACCTTTCATTATTCACGTTAAATTGCTTTAAACAGCGTTCAGCTGTCAGCTTTGACGTTCTAAACCATAGAGAAGTCACTCTGCACGCTCGCCGTTTTGTGTGACGAGAAAAGAGTCAATTGCTATATTTTATGTAATAGAAATACGCTAATAGAAAAGAAATGATTAAAAAAAGTGAGTCGTGGTGTGGAGGTAGAGGGGTCGACCTCTGATTGGGAGATCGCAGGTTTGGTTCTTCCTCTAAGTGTCTCTAATCAAGACACTGAGGTGGTTACAGGTCAGCACCAGTGTTTGGGGGTGGAATGGAACTGCCTCCTAAGAAGATAGTGAAGCGCTATTTCCCATCTTGTTTTTGTCTCGCAGCTTCATGTTTGGCGACTTGACCGATAAAAAGACCATCGATAAAATCCGACAAACTTTCGACAACTACGAGTCCAACTTTTACGAGGTGCTTCTCTACACAAAGAACAGTAAGTCTGACTTCTAACCAATCAATTGCAAATATTATTCTCTCCATCCGTCTGCCACCCTCACAACCAAAGTCCTGTTCTGTTCGTGTCCAACAGGGAAACCAATATGGCTTTACATGCAGATCGCTCCCATCCGAAACGAAAACGACAAGGTCGTGCTTTTTCTCTGCACCTTCAGAGACATCACACTTTTCAAGCAGCCCATTGAAGACGAATCAGCTAGAGGTAAAAAAAGAACTTCATCATGAACTATTACACAATGTTTTACTCTGGAACATCAGGGTCGATCTAAAAATAGCTGAATAATTTGATGTAAAGACAGAGGAGGGGGAGTGCGGCCAAAGCTCGAGTGCACATGGTTTAGCAGGCGTTTCCTTCTGCTGTGTAAAGCAGAACTGTCCAGGTGTCGCGTTTTCAGTTCACTGCACACCTTTCTGAGGGTCTTAGGCGCGTCGCGTCCCCAGAGGGTTCAAGAACCCACCGAGAGTCTTCAAGGATGTTCAGCAGAAAGGCAGAACAGTCTGGAAAAAAGAACAGGTCTTTAGAAGAAGACAAAAAAACGCACCAAAAAGAGGATTCTGGCATAGAGTTGCTCAATAGAATAAGTAATAAATTCATAAAATGAAGATTTTTGAGTCTCAAAAACCTTAAAAAGACACATATTCCTTGAGGAATTGCTTTAATCCTTACAGATTTATTGTTAAACCTCACAAAATGTCAAAACTTTTCTCCACTACATTTGTGCCTTTTTGCATAGTTACGTTCTTCTCAGAAGAGCTTTGTGGAACAGACATTACCTTCAGAGTAGCAGTTGTTGTTCTGAAATGTTCAAGTATTGATATTTCCAGCTGCCTGTACCATTTACACTAATGTCTCTTGTCTTGGAACCAAATGCTGCAAACACCGCGAAGTTTAATTTTCTGCCCCTTTAGCCCGGTGGACATTACATCCGTGATTACCGACGAGAACATCACATTTGGACTTGTCTGAGCACAGAGCACTGTCCCACTTTGAAACAGTCCATCTGAAATGAGTCTCGTCCCACAGGAACCAGTGACACTTCCGGACCGGATTTAAAAACGGCTTCCTTTCTGCATGACAGAGCTTTAATTGTCATTTTTTTCAGATGGTCTGTGCTTACTTACAGAGATTAGGCGTTTTCTGACTCATTTAGTGATGTCATTGACACCAGCGTACCCATGAGTGAGGGAGTGTTGTTGGAGATGATCCAAACTCTCCCTGACATTCAGAGATTTCTCCACTTCATGTTAACCTATTCTGCTCTGCAGATGGTAAACTTTAAAGACCACCTATGATGATCTTTTTATTTAAAAAAAACGCTCCCAGTAGTGTTTCAATTGTGATTATGAAGTTTTTAACCAAAATCCCACAACCTAAATGCCTTAAAAAGACATTTTTCATGTGGATCTGTAACCTCTGTTTCTAAAATCTCCACTGAGGGGGCGTGGCTTTTGCTGATGAGCAGCCCAGCCCCTGTCTGACAACGATAGCTCTAGTGTAAATCTTCACTGCAGCTACATAAAAATGTCCAGCAATATCAGTAAATTCCAGCCATGCGGTTCTGATCCAGATGTCAGCTCGGATGAGGAAGTTAACAACTTCATGGACCAAACTTCCACCAAAATCCTGATTCTTCATTGATCCACAATCCTTTCCAACTGCGGTCAAATGAGCCGCCGTTCACATTTCTGTGGTCACATCAAGAAGCTCCGTGGAGTCTGGTGGAGATTTTCCAGCATTGTCAGCCCTGCTACTGTAAGTATTGGATGAAACTCACACCAAAAATCCAGTGACGGCTGATTTGACCACAGAATTGTGAACGGCGGCTCATTTGACTGCAGTCAATGTGAAGATAGCATCTTCTCTTCTCCAGAACCTGAACTAGACACACTAGCCGAACCAGATGAGGGTTTAGTGCATGTGCAGCAGAAAGAAGATCATTCATTCAAACAGAGTCTGTCCAAGACAGTTTGATTGACTTTTCCTTTAAGGATATCATCTGCATTTTTAAAAAATACTTGGTATATCGTCCATTTATTGAACTCTTTTGAGATCTGTAGATCCTCCACTTTGAAATGAGCTCATCTATTGAATCTACTTCTCTACTATTCTGCTCAACCTTTCTAGACCTTAAATTTTAAAACCATACGTCTTGTTGGACAGGATGGACAAAGTTTGCTAGGCTCACCAGGGCTCTGACCAACAATCGTAATCTGGTGCAGCAGCTGGCGCCGCTGAACAAGACCGCCGTCAGCCACAAGCCGTCCAGACTGGCTGAGGTGAGCAGGTCCGGCTGCAAAAGCGTTTCCTTGAATAGAGACGATTCTGAGGCGGGAAAAACTTCTCTTTAAAGGCTCTCCAGTTGGGATCGGATATTCTCCCACAGTACAAGCAGGAGGCCCCCAAGACCCCCCCACACATCATTCTCCACTACTGCACCTTCAAGACCACCTGGGACTGGATCATCCTCATCCTGACCTTCTACACCGCCATCATGGTGCCGTATAACGTCTCCTTCAAGACCAAGCAGAACAACCTGGCGTGGCTGGTGGTGGACAGCGTCGTGGACGTGATCTTCCTGGTCGACATTGTCCTCAACTTTCACACCACCTTTGTGGGTCCGGCTGGGGAGGTCATATCAGACGCCAAGCAGATCCGGATGAATTACCTAAAGACGTGGTTTGTCATTGATCTGTTGTCCTGTCTGCCGTACGACATCATCAACGCCTTTGAACACGTGGAAGAGGTGAGGGTGCGTTCATTTATCGTCACTTTTTACATTTTAATGTCTAAAAGCGCTAAAACCGAATACCAAAGGAATGAGAAACACTATACTTTCACTGATCAACAGCGGTTGATTTATTTAACACCTTTACCACAGAATGTTGTACAGTTTGTCGAGCTTTATATCTTATTTTCTGACCGTTTGTCTGCTATGTTGCTCTTCCTTCAGGATCCGGCTCCACATCCTTCACCAGCGAGTCATCTTCGGGATTTTTCCCACTTTCACCGGAATTCTACTCGAGCTGAAGACTCTGTTCTCCCGGTAAGTCTCTCTTCAAAGGCCGGAAAAACGCATTTCCAGCATCTCAAATTTTGAGTTTGAGCCAATAACTTCTCATTGCTGTTATGCTACGAACAAATTGGCAATTTGACATTTTAGCTAGAGCTGGGTATGGATAGTAATTTCCAGAAACGATTCGATTCACAAGAGCCTGGATCGATTTGATTCCGATTTTTTTTCCATTCTTTCGATCTTCTCAATTAAACTCAATACAATTTAATTTTGAGTTTTCACATTTGTAAAAATTTTTTTAGAAATACGTTAATAATCTACTATATTTTGAATCTATTTATATTAACCCAATACAGTTCACATACTGTAAAATGTCTTAGTGAAATACAGAGATTGTTAATAACATACGGTGTTAGATAGTTTCTCAAAAGGAGAAGTTCTAAGAAAAATGTTCAGATCATTAACATTGTAAACATTGTTCTGCTTCTCCTGAGGGCGTTTCAGTTTGGCCACTAGGTGGCGATCGCGCTATAGCATTAAAGAATGAGCAAAAAATGTTTAAAAAAATTAGCTTTAGACGACAAATTGTTACTTTAAAAAATATTTACAAGCACGGTTTGTTTACGTTGACCAAGCATTAGCGTTAGCAGTCCTTTGGGAAATTCCATTATACATTAGCATCAAGCTAGCAGACATTAGCTTTATGTGATAAAATCGATCTCTATTTCTATGAATCGATTATTGATCTATTAAGCTTAAACCGATTAATCAATATTATCAACCCAGCCCTAGTTTTAGCCCATGATGTTCACACTGGCTGAGCAGGGAGGGACTTCCTCTTCTTCTTTTTTTTTTTTACTGTTTACGAGTGCTTGTCCGCCTCCCACTGTTGGAAGAGACTTGGTGCCATGATCCATGATCAATTTTGAAACAGCTGGTATTTCCGTGAATTTACAGGGTTGCCATCCAAACGTCTCCGCCAAATCCAAGTCCCTGATTGGTCAAAATTCAACCTGGTTTAACTTAGCTTGATCCCAATTATCAGAATTGGCTGTATCAACTGAAGGCGGTGTGAATGCAGATTAACATGTTTCAGTCAAATTAAGATGAAAATCTGCATCTAAAATCAACAGGTTACTTATTGATCTTTTAGCTACTTCCCAATTTTTAGGGGTCATTTCAAGTGAAATAATTGGCAGCTTGCTGCTCTGTTTTTGGCTGCATCGTAGCTGTGCTGAATAGACAGACTCTGTACAGCCCGGTACCGCTTTGTATTTTACAAGAACAAAAATGTCATCAAATCTTCCTGGAAAATCCCTTTAATAGTGGAGAATCTTTGCTTTAGGTGCACTTTACTGTCTTAGCACTACATGGCACAGATTCAATAAAGAGTTGGAAGCATTCCCTAAAGATTTTGGTCGTCATAGTCTAATGTATTTGTTTGATTTTAACATCAATATGGATAATGCTTTCATATTTTGACTGGACCATTTAAATGCTAAGACTCATCAAAGCAGCACTTTTGGTGATCCGTAGTTTTCTGTTCTGATCAGATGAGAGGGAACCTGCCGTGGTCTTCTGATGAATTATCCAGTCATCTTAAAAGATGCTGGTTGGTTCAACAGAGTCCTTTTCTCTGTGTTCATTGACTTTAAACCCAAGAGAAGATTAAGTGGAAGAATCTTTGAAGACCAGCAGTTTGTGAAAAACTCTGGTGCTAAAACGCATCACCTGGAATGGTAAAAACACAAAAGGAAATTGTTTTTGATTGGAAATAAATTCAGGCATGAAAGGAGTTTAAATCACTTAAGCCTCAAGCTTAATTTGGTTACGTCTGGGTTATTATTTAAACTCCTTAAAGTTCCCCTGTGACAATTTTTTTTATTTAAAAAAAAAAAACGTTCTCGGTAGTGTTTTGATTGTGATTATGAAGTTTTTAAACAAAATTCCACAACCTAAATGTCTTTAAAAAAAACATTTTTTGTGTAGATCTGAGGCTTCTGTTTCCAAAATCTCCTCTGAGGGGGTGTGGCTTTTGACCACTCAGAAGAAAGCCAACGCAGCCCTCTGTCTCCGCCCCCAATTGTCAAAAGTCATTTTTTTGCTTGCGAGTTTCTCTCGTCCAGCTCATACACGCGGAAATGAAGGTCTCTCTCCCGTGATGACCTTTTCTGCTCATGGGAGGATTAAACACGAGCGTGCAAGAGCAGAGAAGTGTACGCGGCGATGTAAATTATCTGCAAGGAATACTTGAACATGCGTAGGGATGTCTTTTATCTACGTGGAGATTTGACTAATAATGCCATACGGTTAAACCTCAGCAAACTTTATTTGGCTTTGTATGAGTTATTATTTTAACTCGTTAAATAACTGAGATGTGACCGCTTCTTCTGCTCATAAATGGAAGCAGTTCAAGACCCACAACTCCAAATGTTGGGGCTGCCACAAACGATTATTTCAATAGTCGACTATTCACCGATTATTTTTTCAGATTAGTCGACGAATCAGGTCATGTGCAAAGTGGATATAAAGCACACATCTAAATTATCATTAGCTTTAAACTAACTAAAAATAAAGACAATAAAGATGATAGTTTATTTAACTTTTAATGAATTGCGCTGCGTCTTTTCTTCATTAGTTTCTGGTTTTAAAACTATATTAAATCAAATGAGGTCGGCATCTGAAACAAGAAACTATTTTTCACAAGCATTGAAAAATTTGCTTTTTTTTTTTGGTGCTGAAGGCTCACAACTTTGACTCCATATAGTATAAAGTAACAAGTCATCGACTATTTAATTGGCTGATTAGTTGATTAACTGTAGCAGTCTTAGTTGCCACTGACGAGTTACAAGCTGCAATAAATGTTGGTTTAATTTATCTTATGTGTGAACAAAAGGAGAGCTGAACCACTGCTTTGAGAACCACAATCAGTTTTTCCTGATCTTTAGGTTTCAGATGGATATAAAACTGAAATTTGCTTCAGATGTAAAAGTGCTTTTAAAGACAAGAAAGTCTTTGGGGGCGGCCGTGGTGCAGTGGCAGGGCAGTCGTCTCAGGATCGGAAGATCGTGGGTTTGATTCCTTACCCGCCCATGTGTCGAAGCAAGACACTGAACCCCAAATTGCCTCTGGTGGGAGGTTGGTGCCAGTGTTCAGCAGCGGAGCCACCACCAGTGTACGAATCTGTGTGTGAATAGTAGGGATGTCCCGATCAGGTTTTTTTGGTCCCGATCCGATTCCGAGTCATTGGATTTTGTGGATTTGCCGATACCGAGTCCCGATCCGATACTTTTGTAATATATTTAAAACATGAATAAATTGAATAAACAGATTTGTGTTGTCCCTAATTAATATTTCATTAACCTTCTTTTATCATTTAAAAACTTAAATAGAACACTTCTGTGAAGTAGCTTTAATAGACAAGTAAAAATAGAGCATATATAATCTAGGAAAAAATAATATTTTTTTGTTTATTGATTAGTCATATGAGAAAGTTTAGTAACTTTAGCTTTAATATCTTTAGATCTATTGAACATTTTTGACCAAATGTGATTCCTGTCCTCATTTAAAATTCTTAAAAATAAATTTTGACTGTTTTAGCATGAATTTGATGAGTGTTCATGACTAGCTCATATCATTTTTAATTTTCATTTATTAGTTTTTTAAGATTATGTGCTTCTCTTTAAGCTCTCAAGACATCACATTTCGGTTTTATTATCAGAGTAGTTAATTTTCTTAACTTGTATTTCTCTTTCAGATAATTAAAACAGGCATATCAAAGGACAGCTCGGGTCCTAAAGAGTTAAATCACGGCGCTAGCATGTAGCAGTTAGCAGCTGCTTTTTAGCCTTCTCTCTGCTGCACGAAGAGTTTAACATTAAAAAGAAACAAAACTCTGTCTTTTTCTGTTGAAATGCCTTTAGAGGTTGTTGTTTAGAGACACTAGCTGTCAGTTTAAAGCGTTTTCAAAAGAGTTATTGAGCCCGGAAGTCTAAATCTGTGATCGGCTAGCTAGCTAGCTGTTTACATTAGTCTTCTGCCTGAACTGTTGCCGTTTTCTGCTGCGTTTTCCGGGAATAACATTTTGTGATCTGTTCATGACATGCAGACTTCTAGTGGAGGATTTATCCGGAATAATAAGATTGAAACATAAAGCGCTGATGATAATAAGAATAAATGAAATATCCGATCCTGATCGGACAACGGAGCCCGATTCCGATCGAGTCTTCAACCACGTGATCGGGCCCAATTTCCGATCACATGATCGGATCGGGACATCCCTAGTGAATAGGTCTGTGACTGTGATGCGCTTTGGGCCCTTGAAGGAGGGTAGCGCTATACAAGTACACGCCATTTACCATTTGATATGTTTTAGTAAAACTGCTGAACGGACAAACGCCTTTTGGTTTTTAGAAGGTTAATCGACCTCTCCCCACCCTGCAGGGCCTCAGCAGCCTCTTCAGCTCCCTGAAAGTGATCCGCCTGCTGCGTTTGGGTCGAGTGGCTCGGAAGCTGGATCACTATCTGGAGTACGGAGCGGCCGTCCTGGTTCTGCTGGTGTGCGTCTTCGGACTGGTGGCCCACTGGCTCGCCTGCATCTGGTACACCATCGGGGACTACGAGGTCATCGACGAAACCACCAACAACATCAAGACCGACAGCTGGCTGTACCAGCTGGCTCTGAGCATGGGGACCCCTTACCGATACAATGTCAGTGGGCGGGGCCAGTGGGAAGGTGGACCCAGTAAAGACACCCTGTACATTTCTTCTCTCTACTTCACCATGACAAGTCTCACCACCATCGGGTTTGGCAACATCGCTCCAACCACAGACGGAGAGAAGATCTTCTCTGTGGTGATGATGATGGTGGGCTGTAAGTACTCGTTCGCCAAAAGACTCGGGAATCTTCTTTACTCCTCAAACACACTTTCCAATGATCTGCAGCTGAAGTGGAAACAAATCCAGTAGATCTGAAATTACATAAGAGCACAGCGGGGTCGACATTTCTATTCTGGGTATGAGTGATTGTCAGCAGAGCGGTACATGGAAAAGACATTATAATGACATTGATGCTTTCTTGATGTGCAAACAAGACCATGCAGAAGATAAAATCCTTTGGTGTTCCAGAGCAGACAACATAGAATACAATACAATAGAATATAGAAACATAGAACCTGATGTGAAATTGATGTTACCGTAGCTCAAAAAACAAATTAATGATGATAAAAACAACAGGAGGAAAAGCATTGAAAAACAGAACAGATCATTCTTCAAATCAGTAATTAGAATTTCATTTAAAACCTAAATTAGAGTTGATATTTAATTGTGTTTGACAGATCCTTTTGATTACTTTGATCGTCGATCAGTCATTGAAGGCATTTGTCTGCTTTATCCGCCAAAAAGTGAAATTCACTTGATGCTCCACTAAGTGCTGCATTAAAGAAGGGTAAGAAATGCAAAATATTAAATACATCCAGCCGTGTTTGCTTTGAAAATATATTTAGGCTTGAGTTGTTTGGACATGCAAGTTTTCACCAATATTAGAGACGTTAAAAACCCACTTAGATTGTTGTTGATCTATTTTAAATGTTCCCAATGGTCTTTTATTTAGGTGGATGCTATTTTAGCCAAAATCCAAAACCCTGTGTTACGTCCCCCAATGGCCAAACCTGCCCCGAGTCTAGTGAGAAAATACTAAAGGGGGACCATAACAAAACACCAATAAGAACTAGAGGAGTTGTATTACCTGCAATAATACTAGTGTGAATGCTTTTTGCTGAAAGTAGTTGCTGAAGAGGCTGAAGCTTTTTGCTGAAAATTGTGACACAATTGACTTTAATTGCTGAAGGGATTTGCTGAAAATGCAAAAGCTATTTGCAAAATATTAAACTTACTAAAAGACTGGAAATTTCATTAAAGAACTTTGAAAGAGCGCTGAAGTTGACCTAAATTTCTAAAAAATTTGGTTGTAAAAGTGCTTAAAAATCCCTAATGCATAGCAATTTTGCAAAAAATATATAGTATGTTGCCTTAAGGGGCCCTACGTTGAAAATTCTACTTTTTAAGGTTTTAAATGCATTTTACTGTTCATTCCTCACTATAAAGAACCCCAAAGCGGTATTTTGATATGTTCATGCATTTAAGAGTAATCCTTGAAAAACTGCAGCAGCCCCTCCCATACCCTTGAAAACAAGTGGTTGGAAACGTGCTGACGTAAGATCGATACCAACAGCTCCCTCCAGGAAGAGTCTGTGCTGCAAGCTCCGCCCCAGACTACAATGAAAACACACCCATCTTCTCCGCGGAGTTGTGGCAGGAGATCCTGACAAGATTTTGCAGACCGCAGCGCATCCATGTTTAGTCACGTAGTTTTGTTTACAAATTTTGCTCACACTGAGGAGGCAGGGTCAAGGATGACGTCGTGAAATGGGCGGGAACGACAAGGAGTGAAAGGCGGAGGCTCAGAAATCTAGTCGTTTTACTTCTGGGTATTAAAACAGACCACAAAAATGACTCATAATTCATAAATAATTTATTTTTTATTGTTCCAAAGGTAATATACTGTATGATCGTATATATGGATATAGTTCACTCTGAAAGGCTGAAAACATGGTAGGGCCCCTTTAAATATGAGCTGAACTCCAACTTAGCCCAATAAACCAGAGAAGATGCCAAATTAGCTGAAAAAGCTAGCTCGTTATTTAAACACTGGCTAAACTCCAAAAATAGATTAAAATTCCTCAGTAAACTGAATTAGTAAAAAATGTTAATCTGATGTTAAAATATAAGCTAAACTCTAAATTGGTTTATAAAAACCTCAGTAGATAACAAATTAGCCAAAAAGCTAGCACATTGCTTAAATACTAGCTAAACTCTAAAATAGCCCATTAAAACCTCAATAGAAAGCATATCACCTAAAAACGTTAGCATGTTAGCATGTTGCTAAACTCCAAATTCTATTACTATAAAAAAAAATTCTAGCATAGAATTGTTTACTAAGCATTCACACAATAAAAGGAACACAGTATAATAAATGAAAGAATTTCTGTGTCCTAAAATGAGATGAGAAAAATGAAATATCAAGTGTGGTGGTCCAAGAAAATCAGCACAACTCAAAATAAAATCCAAATGCTACCCAGCGTGCTGCTCTGCTCCCTGCCTGCCTTGGTGAGGCCTCCTCTGCCCTAAATACCTAGCAGGTGCTAATTAAGATCATTTGCCCCACCCGCCAGGTGAGCAGAATGGCGGGGCATGTTGAAAAGGTGCAGCACAGCAGCAGCAGGACGCAACACCTATGTTGTTTTTTAGGACATAGTTTCTGCAGAGCGGCAGGAGTTCATTAGAAATTCACCTCTGAGTTGTGGGCGGGACTGTTGGTATGGAGAAACCCCGCCCCCCTTCCCCTCTGGAGCAGGAAGCTCAGTGTATTTTTTTTTTTTTTTACGTCACAATTATAATTTTTTTCAAACTGCATTTTTTTCATCTGCTCCTGATTCAAAATGATTTAAATAAATAAATACAATTTAATTTCTTTAGATATGTCCTCCGTCATGAGCAAAATGCCACGAGAACATGCTAAAAACATGATTTCTTTCAGAGTGGGTCTTTAAGAAGATTATGTAATCTGATCAATTTTAGACTTTTTTGTCTTTTAAGATCAAGAGTCCGGTATTTTTACTCTTAAAATTAACAAAGAAACAAACATTTTTCTTTAGGGATTTTATTTAGGAAATGTTAACCTCCTAATGAATCCTCAATAGCTCCTTTTCCTCTCGTTGTATTTCACTTTTGGCTTCAGCCTGGAACCACCATGCTGATTTTAGGAGCGGCTTCACTCGATAACACAAAGTGACATGTTCAGCTCTCCTGTGTGTGTCTCACATCCAAGAAAAAAAAAAGGTTTTCACTGAGTTTAACCTAAATTATTTCCTTGTAATTAAAAAAAAAAAAAATACACATATTTTCAATAAAAGATCTAAATTTAATTGTTGATATTTTTGATCTTTAAACAAAATTTTTTTTTCCTTTTCATAAAGCCAATCGTGCAGTTTTCCACTTTGATCTGACTATAAACGGATCATTATGGAGCTTAAATAATGTCGTTTCTTGTGCGCTCAGATGAGCTCAGCGTGTACGTCCCAGTTGTGTAACATCACTACACACCGACTCATGCCACCCCTCCATAATGAAGTCTACTGCGAGGATGTGATCAGTTGCTCTGTAAGGTGAAGTCATATCAGTTGTATTTTCGGCGTCTTTCATGCAAAGCAGCATGGAAAGTGATGAAGCGAATCCAGAGAAACTGCCTCGCTCACAGGTTTCTGGATGCAAACGCACACTGCTGTGATGATGCCACGATTGCATCTCAGTTGCACTGCTGTGTCGGCTTGAATTTGAGCTCCATAAATCTTTTGCTACAGATACACTAATTATGTGGCAGGAGAGGGCGATCGGAGCGGGGAGATTTGCCTGCAGGCTGCAGGGAGATAAGTGGACAATGAGCCATCACGTTAGATGTGCGCGGTAACTTCCGTGATCCTGCTGTGGAGACATTTTCTCCTTGAGTGGGTTCTGTGAAACCTCACAACACGAGATCCTGACTGACTCTTTGAGGTCACTGCAGCGCAGACTCCGACTCTGGAAGTGTCCCAGTAAAATGGTATTAAAGGCGTGTATTGTGTGATCATGGCTCTAAACGCTGAGGGGTTAGCATAAAACAAGAAATTTAAAGAGAATAAGTAAGAAAGAGTTCTTTATTAAAAATGTATATAACATTACTACATTTATGCTGATATTAGAAAATAATTTCTAATAAAAAAGTGCAGATAAATTTCCAAGTAAATGACATTAATGCATATCAAAGTAAATAATTGAAAATAATTTACAAAAAGTGGTGTTTTTCTAACTTTATGATATGGATTTTATCAGCTTCTAAAAGATACTTAAAGTAAAGTTTAAACAAAAGGAAGATAAAGCTCAACTTAATTTTATTGTTTAAAGAAACATTTGCTCTTTGGAAAACTTTTACAGTTAAAAAGTTGTTTTTCCGCTCTGATAACAAGTGTGTTTTTAACATGAGGTTCTTTCATGACAATGGAGGACATATAATTAGAAAATATAATTTCTAAGTAGTCAAATCTTTGTGAAATCAGGAAAATTAAGAAGAACAGATTATTAGTGACATTAAAAATAAACTGGGTGGGCCACAAGCTCCCTTCTGCTGCTCTCCAGAAACTATGACCTTCTTAATCCTAATTAAAAGAGCGTTTATGGTTTGGCCACTAGGTGGAGCTCACGCTATAGCATTACACCTTATTCCAGAAGAAGAAAGTATGAGCAAAAAACTGTGTTTTAGACAAAAAATAGTTACTATAAAAAATATTTCCTTAAAAAAATTTGAAAAATTCATGCCTGTGAGTTTATAAAGATTTTTATTTAGTCAGAAATGTCTGTTTAGGTCGACCAAGTGTTAGCATTAGCCGTCCTATGGGGAATTCCATTAAACGTTAGCATCAAGCTAGCGGATTTTAGCTTTGTGTTAAATGAACGAATGAATGAATAGTTTATTTCCAGACATTTCCAGGCATTATGTAACAGTTTCAATTCAACAATTCAACAATAACAAAAGCAAACAAAACATGAAATCATGGAAAAATCTGAAAGGGAGTAGACAGAAGCCAAAGCTTGTAACGGCTACCCCCTTTATACTAAACATAGGGAGCTGCTACATTCCTGATTTAAACATAATTTCACTAAACATTTTTACCATAAGTATTCAGCATTCAATTTCGCTGTATAATTTTATGATTTTCTTTTTATACATATGTTTGAAACTATTCAATCGATCTATAATTTTATGAATCGATTGTTGATTGATTGATCTATTTTCATTTTTTAAATTTAATAAAACAATTTTGTACAAAAACCAAACTATGTCACTTTGTGTTTAATGTCCGAAATTTGGTTTTGTTCTTTTAGATCAAAAATTGTTCTTTAACCTTTTAACACTGGAGTTACAGTGTTTATGTTAATTGAATACTGTAATTTCTTAATTGTTAGCACGATCAACATAATTTCTTAAAAATTCAGATTCAATTTAAAATCTGCTTAAAATAACGTTAAAAATTACAGTACTTTAAAGGTTTTGTGTTTAAGTGTCATTGGCGACGCCTTGGGTATCAAAGGATTAAGAAAGTAATAAGTTCCTATAATTTAATTTCTTGATGATTAAAATAAATAAAACATTGTGTTTTTCTTCCTGACTTTGCAGCTTCTTTTTACCTGACTTCCTCTTTGAACTTCTTTGGCAGCGCTGCTGTACGCCACCATCTTTGGAAACGTCACCACCATCTTCCAGCAGATGTACACCAACACCAACCGCTACCATGAGATGCTCAACAACGTGCGCGACTTCCTCAAGCTTTACCAGGTCCCCAAAGGTCTGAGTGAGAGGGTCATGGACTTCATCGTCTCCACCTGGGCCATGTCTAAAGGCATCGACACGGACAGGGTTAAGATGACACTCAAACTTTTGGAACAAACTTTTGATCTAAATAAGTGGATAATCTTGAGTGATCTCTTTCAGGTTCTGTCTATTTGTCCCAAAGACATGCGTGCGGACATCTGCGTTCACCTGAACAGGCAGGTGTTCAACGACCATCCTGCATTTCGTCTGGCGAGCGACGGCTGTCTGCGCTCCCTGGCCGTGGAGTTCCAGACCACGCACTGCGCGCCCGGAGATCTCATCTTCCACATTGGAGAGAGCGTGGACACGCTCTGCTTCGTCGTCTCCGGCTCACTGGAAGTCATCCAGGACGACGAGGTCATCGCCATCCTTGGTGAGCTTGCGGCTTTTCTTCCTGTTTCGCTGGCATTAGAGGAAATGTGATGTTTGGTCCGACCCAGGTAAAGGGGATGTGTTTGGAGACGTGTTCTGGAGGGAGGCAACGCTGGCTCGGTCCTGCGCAAACGTGCGAGCGCTGACTTATTGCGACCTCCACGTCATCAAGAGGGAACCTCTGATGAGGGTGCTGGACTTCTACACGGCGTTCGCCAACTCTTTCTCTCGCAACCTCATCCTGACCTGCAACCTGCGAAAACGGGTACGACGTTTTTATGAGTTCTCTAATCCAAGAGAAAAGTGCATTCAGAAAATCTGATCGTTGGAACTTCCTGCATTTGAGTCATTAAAGGGTCACCAAACAGGGAAGTTTGAGGCTGATTCCACCCACAGCTGAAATTTGAAAATGCAGTTCGACGGTGAACAGGACTGTTATCATTACTGGAGCTGCGGATCATGATGTGGAACTTGAACGGTTTGACCAATCACAAAATTCAAGTGTAATACCTTGATTCAACCTGTAGGGGGCAGCACAGAGACGGTTTTTGACAATATTTTTAAAGAATTAAACACATTTATTTTAATTTGTGAAAAATTTGGCAACAGGTTAAAATCCCATAGAGGTCAACAGACAAAAAAAAATGATTTAGGGTTTGGTTACCCTTAAACCCAAGAGTTTAGAACCTTTTGTGACTCAGATGAACCGCTCTGAAGAGGCTGCAGACAGCAATGCTCCAATCAAAGGATGTAACGATTCATACGGAATCGGTAAAAAAAAAAAGATTCAAACTCGTCCAGATATTCATCGATGCAGAAAATGAAAATATCAACTTGACGGTTTTCCATGCAGGCGCGCCTGTGAGTGTGTTGGTGCTCACACACGGCCGCGCAATCAAGCGGACACTTTCAATGAAAATTCTATGCAAATGCACGGAAACTGGAATTCCTGGCTTCAAACAGACAGTTTAATGTAGGGGGGGGAAAGGAAATATACTTGGCTTAAAAATAACTTTAATTCATTGTGTTGAGAAAAAAATCGAAATTGCGACTTTAAAACTGTGAATTGAATCGAATCGTGGCTTGACATCCCTCCTCCAATCAGGATGGATGAAAGAATCAGTGCAGCTTAAAAAAAAAAAAAAAAAAAAAAGGTTTATAAACATGAAAATCCCCAAATCATCTAATTTAAATATTTCCAGAGCTGTCAAATCTGAACAACATATAAATGTTCATAGAAGATTGCTTTAAACTTTTAATACAAGAGCCAAACATAAATAAATAAATCATCAGTGAGAAAAAAAAAACTCCTGGAGAAATTAAGTTAATATGGGTTGGACTATCCCACCCCTCTATTGATGGTTGGTTTGGTCCAGTAAGTTTCATCCATGAAATCTGACTCCCATCTTTCCAGTTCAAGCAGATGTGTCTCTATGAGAGGAAAGCATTCCCATCATCTGTTCAGTAAAGTGTGTGGGCTGTAGATATGGACCTGCGTCTGTGTGTAACTTAAGTCCAACTCTGAATGTTATACTCCATGTAACCAAACAGATGCTTTTCGATAAGGAATTGAACTAAAGAAGCTAAAGCTAACCAGAATAAAAGATGTTTTCTACAATTAAAAGTCATTTTTGAAATTATTTTACTTTTATTAGAGTTTAAAAAAATTAATAATTAATGTCATTGAGGAACTAAAACATTTGAAGTCCACCTCTGATAAAAAATCATGTTATTTGAGATTTTAACGTGTATTTGTAGAATTTTTCTTATGGAAGAGAACAAAAGTAATAAGAAATCATTTCGTTTTTGCATTTCCGAGTATGACTCTGTTTTTCATGAATGATCTTCTTTCTGCTGCACATGCACTAAACCCTAATCTGGTCCGGCTAGCGTGTCTAGTTCAGGTTCTGGAGAAGAGAAGATGGTATCTACACATTGACTGCAGTCAAATGAGCCGCCGTTCACATTTCTGTGGTCAAATCAGCCGTCACTGGATTTTTGGTGTGAGTTTCATCCAATACTTACGGTAGCAGGGCTGAGAATGCTGGAAAATCTCCACCAGACTCCATGGAGCTTCTTGATGTGACCACGGAAATGTGAACGGCGGCTCATTTGACCGCAGTTGGAAAGGATTGTAGATCAAGGAGGAATCAGGATTTTGATGAACTGGAAGGAGAAAGAATCAGGATTTTGGAGGAAGTTCGGTCCATGAAGATCTTCACTTCCTCGTCTGAGCTGACATCCGGACCAGAACCACACGGCTGGACATAAACAATATTGCTTGATGTTTTTATGTAGCAGCGATGAAGATTTACGCTAGCGAGACACAGCGCTATTATAATCAGAAATAATAGTAAAAAGCATTAAATAATTTTTTTTTAAATTCCACACATTGTTTTTCTTTGTATTCTAATGATGAAAGGTGTTGATTAAAGTACAGTTGGTTTCAACCTTTCTTGCTTGTTTTAGCTGGAATGATTTGACTTTTTTTTTTGTTTGTTTTAAAATTCTCTTCAATTAAAGGTTAACCAAATCCAGAATTAACTTTTTGTCTGTTGACCTCTATAAATGGAGCTTTAAAAGTACTGTCTGTTGCCAAATGTTTGGCAAATAAAAATAATCTTTTTTTAATTCTTGAAAATATTATCAAGTTGTCTGTGTGCTGCCCCCTACGGGTTGAATTGGGATGTTACAGTTGAAATTCATTATAGTTTAAACCACATGAATTCAGAAGTCCCTTATTAAGATCTGCAGCTCCAGTAATGATAACAGTTCTGTTCCTCAGCCTCTGTCCGCTGACTGGATTGTCACATTTCGGCAGTGGGTGGAGTCAGACTCCAACTTCCCTGTTTGGTGACGCTTTAAGCTTTGCTGGTTGATTGTTTCGAGATGCGTGCCTCATGGCGTTCTCTGCGCCTCGCAGGTCATCTTCAGGAAGATCGCTGATGTGAAGCGGGAGCAGGAGCAGCAGAAGAGCGAGGTGGCGCTCTCCATCCCCGAAGACCATCCTGTCCGCAAACTCTTCCAGAAGTTCAGACAGCAGAGAGACGCTCAGACAACAGAGGAGTCCCACTTCGATCACAACTGCATCCAGATGGAGGCGCTGCATCACGCCGCCTCAGACGTAGACTCCTGCCACCAGCAGCCGCCGGCAGATGCGCTCTCAGAGGAGCAGAGTGACAAAAATGCTCAGCAGACTTTCGAGCGTCCTGAGAAGACCAAGCAAAGCTGCATCCAGGTTACCATGGAGACTCGACCCAGACACCGTCAGCAGAGCGGTGCGGGTGGAGCTCCGGCGAGAGGCAGAGGCGCCCGAGGCTGGGCCAGGTTTAAGGCGCCCGCTCCTGCAGAAGAAATACATCCCGCTGTGGAGGAGGAGCTGCAGGAGCAAGACGCTTCACAGACCTCAGAGCAGGAAACAGAAGAGGGGCTGGAGGGTGGGAGCGCTGCAGGAGAGGCGGCGGACCAAACGGGTCTCATGCACAAAACAGACTCCTGTGACAGCGGCATCACCAAGAGCGACCTGCGCATCGACCGAGCAGGAGACTTAAGAAGCTCCTTTGAGAGGAGCCCGATGGAGAAGAGTCCTCTAGAGAGGAGTCCGTTTGAGCCCAATCTGGGGGTTTACACCGAGGTCTCCATCAGGCAGGCCTTCATGCAGCCAGCCTCCGAACAAACTCTGCTCCAAGCGTCGCTGCACGAGGCCAAACTGGAGCTGAAGGGAGACATTCGGAGACTGAGCAGCCGCCTGTCACTCCTGGAGTCGCAGGTGAGCGAGATCCTCAGGCTGCTGACGGCCAAACGCAGACTTTCACTGCCTCCTGTGTCTGCCAGAACAAGGATGAGAAGTCAAGACTGGGTTACGTCTTCCCCCAAAACGGAAGACTGACCTTACAATCTGGGATCTTCCACTCTTCACGCTGCATGTCCTGCTGAACAGAAGGCACAACGGAAACTCGTTTGCATGCAGAAACAGGGATTTTTTAAAAATAAAGTCAGCTATGCAACCTTTACTCAAGAAAACAAAAAGCAAATAAAAAACGAGTAAATGTTGCACGAACAAAGGTACGTTGCTAAATAATACAAGATATCTGATGCTTTTTTAGATAGATATTACACCCAGAGGAAACAAACTTTGAATTTTTGTTAGTTTTATTGTGAAAATCTTAAAAATCAGGTGATAATTTGTGCCTTACCGAAGTAAACCTTCACCAAAAATAACTCCTGTCACATCACGTCTTATGTTACAATGACTATAAGAAATAATAATAGATAAATTCAGAATAATAAAAAAAATCTACATTTAGTTACAGACCTGTAAAAATGATTAATTTATTGCAGGGTTTGGTCTTTTTTCGTGCAAAATTTGCTTTTCCTCAAAATTTCAGCAGGTAATTACAGCAAAGTTACTGTACTTTCCTCAGGTATATTTGTTCGTAACAGACAATTTCAATAGTTTGTTGCTGAATTAGTTTTCTGTGTGACTGCATATAGTTCAAACTGTAAGGATGGCAGCATGTGTCTGGATTTATGTTACTTATAACCGTCCTGCACGCATCCGAACGAACCGTCAGCTGTAAAACAAATATTTGATGCCTGATCACCTTTTGTTCCTACGTGTCACTTAATCAGAAATGGGTTGTAACCAGATACTTAAATAAAACAGTTCTCTGATATGCTTTACTGCATCATCCGAATGCCTTGTTGTTGCCACGAAGACTGTAAACATGTTTAAAAGTTTGTTTAAGTATCTGGAAATACTAGAACTTTTACATTCACTTTATTAAATTATTGTTTTATTAATTTCATATGTTTAATTATAAATCAAATAAAATTAACTTATGCAACTTTGTACTTTTTTTTTCACTTTCTAATTTGTACTTTCATTTAAATTAATATATTGATGATTTTTTTTTTTTTTACTTGTTTTTCAGAAAAGCTCCTCATATTTGAATACAGATTTATTTTGGACGATCATTCCAATTCTATAGTTGATTTTTGTTTGTTTTCTGCATGTGAAGATCATAATTATGTGGCTATTAACCCTTCACTGGTAATCGGTCGCAAAACTAAAATGCACAGAAACAAATGTAACTTCACTTTTTGAAGTTTGTTTGGAGAAAATAAAGGTATTTGAAAACAAAAAAGATGTTATAAAATATTCTTTATGCAGTTTTGATTGTTTGTAAGAGCAAAAAGAGCCACAGTCGGAGCGTGAACCAGCAACAAGTGGGTTCTTGAACGCATCAAACTGGCCTCCGAAACAGCAGGGGGCGCTAAGTTCTTATGACACTCACTAAGTTCAATGTCCCCGACTTAAAAAGATAAACACCGTTTTTTTAAATAAAAAACAAGGCTTTTTCTCTCTTTCAGGTATTATGATTTTTTTCTGTTTTAGACTTCTTTAGAGCGCGATATAAAAAAAATGTTTACATGACGTTTAGCTGTTCCCCCCGTGTTTATTCGTAAATACATCTTGCCTAAACTGTTTCATCAAATGTAAAAGTTCGAAAATGTTTTGAAGTTTGGGTTTAATTATGAAAACAAGCCTTAAAAACATATTAAGAGACATAATCTAAATATAATCTTGCTAAATGTTCTTACTTTTTCTCTTGGTTGTATCTTATTTCTTTATAAACTAAATAGCAAAATAAAAGCACAGATTACTTTTACAGATTTTAATTAAAGGTTTTCAGTAAGTTACCTCAAACTCATTAAATCTAAGTAATCATTGGGTCATTTTTAGGTAAAAATTGTATTTGTTAAATATAAAAAACTTGCTGTAGGACTGAAAAAAATAAGATAGAAAATTACTATTTTATACATTAAATAATGTTTTCTCTTTGGTTGTTCAAAGTTTGATTTTTTTTTGCAAAAATATTGTTTTTAAAACTGAAATAGTGAAACTGCTTGAACTAAAATAAAACCTTATTCTGTATTTATTCTATTTATTTTCAGCTTTGCTGTAATACAACTGTTTCTACACAAGGGGGAGCTGTGTGCAATTATTGTTTTAAGGATGCTAAAAAAATGTTTTTTTTTAATGAATTATTATTGGAGTTTTGAAAATGTAATGGCCTATTTAACAAATCTAAAACATTAGTGGCATCACTGACCCTCTGATGATGATTTAAACATGTTTCTGTTGAGTTGGAGATGGAGATGCAGTCCCCCCCCCATCAGGGAGCCGAGTTCTCCGTGGTGGACATGCACACCGGCGGAGAGCCATTGCGGATCATCGTCAGCGGTTATCCTGAGGTCAAAGGTGACACCATCCTCTCCAAGCGCCGCTACGCTCAGCAGCACCTGGACCACCTGCGGAGGGCGCTAATGTTCGAGCCTCGGGGTCACGCCGACATGTACGGCGCTCTGATTGTGGACAGCGAGGCGCCAGAGGCCGACCTGGCGGTGCTGTTCATGCACAATGAGGGGTACAGCACCATGTGTGGGCACGCCGTCATCGCTCTGGGCCGCTTCGCCGTGGACTACAAACTGGTGAAGGAACCACAGACGCCCGAGACACAAGTGAACATCCTGTGTCCCTGCGGCCTGGTCAAGGCTTTTGTCGAATATTCTGATGGCAAAACCGGAAGAGTGAGATTCCTGAGCGTGCCCGCGTTTGTTTTTGCAGAAGGTGAGTTTCTTTGCACAGAAGACGTCCCTGAACGTTTCTATGTTGACTGAAACCTTTTGAAGCAGATGTGACGGTGACCGTGGAGGGTTTTGGGGAGGTGACGGTTGACATCAGCTATGGTGGAGCTTTCTACGCCTTCATCCATGCCCAGAGGTTTGGTCTGGATGTGACGAAGTCCAGGACTCGAGATCTGGTGGACGCCGCCACAGCTGTGACCAACGCTGTCAAATCTCAGGTATGAAGCTTTCATCTCCTAATCCATCTCATTAAAAACCACAATATTCACTCATTTATGAAGTCAGTTTGAGCAAAAAGATCTAAGATCAGCCAATCTCCCTCAGGTTAAGTTGTATCATCCCTGCAGTGAAGATCTGGCCTTCCTCTACGGCACAATCCTCACCGACGGCAAAGACGAATACTCCAATGAGCCTACAGCCAACATGTGTGTGTTTGCAGAAGCTCAGGTACAACACTCAGTCATCCATGAGCGCTCTGTGACGTTCATCAGAGCTCCGTAAAGGAACTGCAGCTAAAGCAAAGCGGTTTTCTGGTTTTCTCAGGTGGACAGAAGCCCCACCGGCTCCGGAGTTACAGCTCGTGTGGCTCTGCAGCATCACAAAGGTCTCATCCAGCTGAACCAGACCAGAACCTTTCAGAGCGGAGCCACCGGATCCCAGTTCACAGGGAAAGCCGTCCAGGTAAACACTTTATGAAGGGAGGTTTTTTTTTTTTTTTGCCCCTTCATCTGAACTAATCATTAAACTTCTTCAATGGTCAGCTAAAGGAAAAAACACAGCGGTGCAAAAAATCTGACAAACTTCTGGATGATTTCCCAAAAATTCCTAATAAATCATCAGCACGGCGGTGGAAGTGTCATTGTATGGAGCCCTGGACATGACATTAGGGCGACGGTGGCTCAGGTAGTAGAGCAGGTCGGCCAATGATCGAAGGATAGGCGGTTCGATTCTCGCTCCCGCCAGCCAAAATGTCATTGTGTCCCTGGGCAAGACACTTAACCCTACTTGCCTCCAGTGTGGCTCCACTGGCGTGTGAATGTGTATGAATGTCCCGGTGATGGTCAGAGGGGCCGTAGGCGCGAACTGGCAGCCACGTCTCTGTCAGCCTGCCCCAGGGCAGCTGTGGCTACAGTAGTAGCTTACCATCACCAAGTATGGATGAGGTGTGAATGAATAATGGGTATTCATTGTAAGCGCTTTGAGCGTCTGGAAAAGCGCAGATAAATCTAATCCATTATTATTATTATTATTATTAGAATAAAATTATAAATTGCTCCCTCAAATTAGCAAGATGTGGCCACAAATGAGTATTTTAGTATAATCAGTCCTGCTACTAACTTGTGGCCACAATACACAAATTTGGTTGCACCGAACTCTCATTTGTGTCCACAAAATGTTCATTTGGGTCCACAAAATGGCAATAAAATGTTAATTTATGTCCACAAAATGGTAATTTCTTTACAAAAATGTTCATTTCTGCGCACAAAATACTAATTTATGCCTACAATATACTAATAAAATGTTAGTTTTTGCCTAAAATACACTAATTTGTGCTCACAAAATCATAATTCATGGTCACAGATCCTTACTTTTTAGGAAACAATCTGTTTTTTTCTTTTTTAAATGTCACATCCAGGTCTCTGTATGATAGTGTGGGTCTGCAGAGATTCTGAGCTCCGCCACAAAATCCTAAAGGAAAGAATTACAAAGTCAAGTTCTGCTGTTTGAATTTTATCTGTGGGATTAATAAAGTTCAATGAATTCAAACTTTACATTTAAGATCCACCTCTGAACGGATCAGCCGACTAAATACGGATTCTGTGGCCTGGACCTCATTTGTTGACACGTTTATGTGGTATTAAAATTAGTTTCAAGATTCTAAATGTGTGTGTGTGTGGGGGGGGGGGGGTGTACCCAGTTTATGGTCACACTGACAGACAAAAACACATTCTCAGGATTCTTTTTTTATTTATAGTTTTATCAGATCCAACACACTGTTTTCTTATTTGATCTTAAAGAACTTCGAAATGCAGACGTTTAAATTTCATCTTAAATGTTTTCTTCTGTAAAAATTCACAGGCTTCGACTCCCTTGAACCGGTACTCCCAGTTGTCTTCTGTTTTTCTTCAGGAGGCAGAGTGTGGAGACTTCAAGGGCGTGGTGGTGGAAGTCTCAGGCAGAGCTTTTTACACTGGAGTGTCGCGGTTTGTGCAGGAAACGGAGGACCAGCTGACCACGGGGTTTCTGCTGAAGTGACACTTTAAACTCTCAAACCTTCAGAAACTAGAAAGTGTGGAAGAAATCTTTGAAAAACTTAATTCTTGATGCTCAGAGTTTGGAGTAGCACTTCAGTTTTTAGTAGAATATATAAAAAGTTTAGTAGAAAAATGTGTAGTCTGAATTCAAATATGTAAGTGCAGTGGATAAATTTGTCCACTAGATGGAGCCATACATTTACTTTTCAATGTGGAAAATCAAAGTTTACCAATATAAACAAATGAAGGTGGAAATTAAACAAGTAAAAAGAAAAATCATAATCAATATCTCCTGTTTATTTTCATCAGGTCATTTTACAGTGGAAGGCAGTATTTAAATTATAAAAGGGGGTGGAGTCTGTGCCGTACATCCATGTACAGTTTTGTTTGGATGCAGCCAGCGCGCAGAAAACTGTTCCAGCACGTGTAAGCGGAGAACTCTTCATCGGGAAAGGAGACCGGCGGGTTTCAGTACGTGATTACTGTCGCTTAGTCATGTGCCACATGCACACTTCATTTTGCCGCCACAAAGAAAAATCATGAGTTAAGGCCAGCTCTTAACATGACAAAACATTCAGGGATCGTGTATTTATATATTTATATACTTTAGTTGACTGCGAGAGAGCAGCAGCGTCAGAGTTCAGGCGGGCAAAAGCGCTTCCTCTCATCCTATGAAACCAGTAAAAAAAAAACAAAAAAAACAAAACAAAAAAAAAGGCCCCGTCCTCATTTTGCTTCGGATGGTCCAGTTCGTGTCCAGCCGGCCGTGCCGTTCCGCTCTGAACACGGCTCTCCTCCTCAACACTCACGTCAGGTTTAGTCAGCTTTGGCTTCTTCCCGCTCAGCGAAACTACGAGGGAGAAGCGTCTATTGTGCTGTGGTTTATTCAAGCCGAGCTGAGCGCCGATGAGGAGGGTGCAGAGGAATGTGCGGGTCACTTTGACCCAGTGCGTAAAGGTTGCTTAGATGTTGAGTTTCGTAACGGCCCGCTCTCTGCCCGAGTCCGTGCTCTGGTTGTTGATCCGCTTGCGGTTCCGTTTCATCTTGGACAAGTCCTTGTCGAAGACCTCGCCCGATCGCAGCGCCGACACCAGGTCGTCGAACTCGCCGCCGTTGTCCTCTCCGTTTGCCTTCGCCTTACGAGCCTTCCTCTCCTTCTCCCGCTGCTCCCTCAGCTGACGACAAAACACACAACGTTTAAGGTCTTCTGAAGGGAAGAACCGCGTCGGCGTGAACTGATGCGTGTACCTGAGCCTCCATTTTGGCCCTGCGCTCCTCCTCTTCCTTCCGCTTCCGGATGTTCTCGTTTTCCTGCTGAGCCTCGGTGAACGACTGCAGGAACTGGTCGAAGATGCCGAAGAAGTCGTCCGGCTGCATCTTGCTGGCGTCCTCGCCGAAGTGCTTGACTGCCCTCAGGAACTGTGGGGAGCAGGAGGAGATTTACAGCAGCACTCTCGGGTTTTTACTGAGACTCATTAGGTCGGAGTTCTCTGAAATCAGAGCGGGGGGGTGGCGGTCGGAGGCTTTGAAGCTCATCTAAACCCAGATACGACCAGCTACCGACTGCAGCACAGCTGAGACTGGAGCCTGAACCCAAATGAAAGCAATGTGTTTGTTTTACAGCCACTTTAACGAGGAAGAAAGCATCTGAAAACATCAATTTTTGAGGTTTTTTATTCAGAAATGCTTATCACACACATTTCTAGACAAAGAAAAATTCTTTCCAGCGATGAGCACAAAGGAACGACGCTCAAACCCAACGCTGGGACATCCGGAATGATTCACACTAATTGTTGCCATGTGAGCAGCTGAGCTTCAGATAAAATGCGCGTTCAGGTTTCAGCAGGTTTAACGGAGTTTCAAAAACGTATTTTAGCGTTTTGGGTGAAAGCTTCATCGTTCTGAAACGTTTGACCTGAAGCTGCGTTCACACAGTGAACGGCAACACACGTTCAACCCACCAGTCAGTAAATGCACTGAATGCAATCAAAACTGTCACGTTAACAATCGTTTTCTGGCTCCATGTACAAAAAGCGTAGTCTTCGAACGTGGAATACTCGATTCTGATTGGCTGTTGGGTGTGTGTTAAGTAAGGGGTAACATCCGGCAAAGTATACGTTATAAAAAATTCATGCAGCGTCCAACGTGAAGCGCGTTAATTTCTCATAACGTACACTTCAAAGGGTTTTATCCCGCTTACACTATTGTCACAAAAGAAATAAATCTTCCATCAATATTTAGTATTTTATTCTTGTTTTTTCTTCAGTTTAGATCAGTTTTTCCACATAAAGCGGACTATTTGATAGGTGATGCGGCTTGTTGTCACGGTGACATGGTGTCTGGAGCAGACACAGTTAGATCTAAGATTTAAATGTGATTTTTTTCTGTTTCAAATTTCTTTATTGAGCAGCTAAAACCCAAGCGCAGCACACAATCAGCTTCAGTCTGTTTCATTTTACAGCAGGTTTAGTATAAACTCTGCTCTGCTCAAAAGAAAAATGGCAAACTCCCCCTTGTGGTGAGACAGAAGAATACACCATTCATGAGCTGAGTGATGTGTGTTTAATGAGTAGGAGAACAATAAAAAAAAAGAAGAAAATAATCTAAAATTATGGGGCAGGGGGTTGACTAATTTGTCGATATCCTTTACATTACAAAATAAAAGTGATATAAATGCTGATCATCCCAAAAGGTTAAATAAAGAATCCGTTCAGAAAGAAACTTTCACCTCTTACTGCTCATTTTGATCCAATGATAACACGAAACGTGTTTTATAGAAGCCTGCGCAGTGATACAGAACGTTTGGTCTGTGTGACCGGACCTTCTTCTGAGTGAGGTTTATCACTTTTTAATCCACGCCAAGCAGCCAATCACAATCGAGTATTCACCCGGACTATGGTGTAAGAAGTGATAATGCACACCTAAAGAAGAAGTTCTGGTCACACGTTCTGTATCAACGCTCTTCGACCAATCAGGGACTCGATACGTATGGATGAATTCATGGAATAGTCAACTGTTTGAAAATTGGTTACGGAGGAGAAATGAATAATCGTGTCCTGCTGGAATTATAAGATATCAAAACTTTTACATATCAGAAAACAGCTGTGAAAACAACAGATTTACACCACAATGACATTTCACACCAAACCTCTTCCAACTAGTGAAGGAGAAGCCCCTCCCTGCTTGTCCAGTGTGAACACGATTCGTGATGGATGAAAGCCGGCTGACCCAGGAAAAGGTCAACCAGGAACTGGAGGTGAACCTGGACCTCCAGACTCACCAGTTCTTTGGCCTCGCTCAGAGAGTCCTCCACATCGGAGAAGCTGAAGCTAGCCACCGTGATGAACTGGCTCACCACCGACACAAACTTGTCTCCCAGCTGCTGCGGCAGCTTCTTCTGATACTCCAGCTCCTGGGAGCAGAGAGGAGAAGAGTTAGCAGGAGCGCGGCGAGTCGGGGAATCTTGGTGTCAAACAAACTCACGCTCTCGACGCTCTTCAAGCCGCTGCGCAGGTTTCCGATGTCTTTCTCTAACTCTGTCATACTGCAAACAAACACAGCAATGAAAGATTAGATTTTTATCATGCAAACTCCTCAGATTTCATCAAGAAATAAACTCCAGACATTTGAAAGCAGGAGTCTGAAACGAGCCTCCTGGGGTGTCACATACTTCACTTTGGCCGCCTCTGGAACGCTCTTCAGGTCCTCCTGGAACTGGAGCACTTTTGGATACTTCTTCTCCAGGATGGTGATCAGGTAGTGCAGCAGAGTGATGTTTCTGAGAGCAAACAAACGCAGCGGTTTAGACGACACACCGCACAATGATGCAGCCAGCATGGGACAGCAGATGTGGTTAAATGAACCCTCGTTTCCACTGAGCAGTCCGGTACGGTCCAGTCTGGTTAGGAGTCGGACGGTACGGATCAGTTCATTCTGGTGAGCGTTTCCACTCGGTTAAGCCTTGGTTCCACTGAGCGGTTTGTTTTAAATGCACTTCTTGGTAAGATTTTGCGGCTTGCAGCCTAAATAAGACCAGAAGTCTCCTTTGAGGATGAGCGCGAGTGCTGGGACAAACTTAAACGGATCTTGTGTTTTCAGACAGAAAAATATGGATCCAGCTGTTTACTAGTTAGAAAGGTTATTTTTTAAATACTGCTGAACAGGATTAGTGATGCATCTGAGACCGTCTATGGACTAGTTCTGCACTGCTGTGACGTCACCCGAATGCTCCCTTTTAGTCAATCAAATTTAAAAATCGCCGTGTTTTTCATAACTTATCGAGTGATTTTGTTTGTGTTTTATTACATTATTATGATTTATTGGAAACTGTCATTGCGAAATTGTGTTTTTTTTTTTTTAATTCCTATTGGTGGTTTCTAATGTTGTCATTACTTGCTGCCAATCAACGGGTGGCTACAGTGGCTCCGCCCCAACCGTTTTGTTCCACTTTTCTTCTTTTTGGACCTACGGCTGACGAAGGCCCTCAAGAGGTTCGGGTCAGAACTGTTTAACCCTACAGCACCATCACCGGCTGATTTTCACCCGAGCAAAAGTATTTACATGATTTCCGATATATTACATTTTTCTGAGTGTCTTGTGTCTCTGGGTAAAGGGGTGGACCAAAGACCAAGTCTCCAGTATCATTATTATTATCTGTTTTTAAATAACTTTTTGTTCTCAAATTCCTAATTTTTCTGTAATTTTCAAGCATGTTTTTAAGATCTTCCAATACTTACATTTTCTTACATAAACCACAGTTGAAAATAAAAGAAAGCTACTCTAATTCATCACGTCTCGTCATATTTTGACCTATTTCTTATGACAAATATTTTTTATTGGATATACTATATTGGGTATAAATTAACCGGCAAAAGTGATGGAGAAACTTTTTATAGTGAAAGTGTTTTAGGGTTAATGGGTCCATTTAACAATGGAAACGTTCACAGTAGCGGACCGGACCAGATCGCTGAGAGTAAAACGAGGCTAATTCTGCTTTTTTCTTCAATCTTTGTAATTTGAGATTAAAGTTTGAATTTTAAGAAAAAATTAGGAATTCTTTAAAAATAAAAAGTGAGAATTTAGAGATTTAGGCCATAATAAAACAAAGTTATTTTTAATGTTATAAGATCTGAATGTTTTTAACAAAAAAAATTAGTATTAAGTTTATTTATTTATTTTTAATAAATGATGTGTATAAGAGAAAACCGTCAGAATTTGCAGCTTCGATGGTCCTTACTTGTCGATACTGGACTTGGTGTCAGCGATCTTGTTGAGTGAGGACACCTTGAAGCCGTAAGCGTTTCCCCTCTGACCTTTGTTCATGTAGTTTCCAAAGGCCAGCACCACCTCCAGCAGCTGCTTCAGGCTTTTACTGTTCAACATCTGCTTGGATGCTTTAGTTAGAGCTGAAATGCAAGACAAATCCCAAAATGTTCCAAACGTTTTAGTGTGAACGTTGTAGAAAGGATGTATTTGAAAACTGTAAGGATTTTACCTTCAATTTTGGGTTTGATCTCAGCTATCCTCTCTGCAAACTTCTTTTTGAAGTATAGAGACTGTAACCTCTGCTGGTAATGGTTTATTCTGATCACACAGAAAACAAGGAAAATCACAAGTTTAGGCAAAAGAAACACATAAGAGTTTAGGCGAAGAAAAACTCAACATCTCAAAGTTTATCTGCTGAAGATGCAAAGTTTATAAAGAGTGAACATCTTGATGACATGTGTTCTTCAGACTGACACAAGTGCAGGAAATTGCTAAAAACACAGCAGACATTTGTTATTCTGCCTCAACCAGAGCAAAAACAATACATCACTGTTGGTTCAGCATTGCTGCTCTAAACATTCACAAACTGAATTTAGAAAGAATGAGTCACACTGTTGAAGTCACGCTGCTGAGACAGAAACAAAGGCGACCGTCTGTCGGTTAAGCGTGCAGCACCACAGGTGAGGAGTTACCTGCTCATCTCATAGAGGAAGCGGTCAGGTTTGGCCATGCGGTCGAGCTCGTGTTTGTGTTCCTCCAGCAGATCCACGTCACTCTTCTCTGGAATGAACTTCAGCAGCTGGGGGGTGCAGAAATATCCTTCTTACACCTTAACGCCAGAAGTCTGATGGTTTCCGCAGCGGAGGGACGTTCATACCTGCTCCAGCATGTCTTTAGGAAGGTCCTCGTGCTCGTCCATGGTCAGAATTGCTCTTTTGATCTCCTCATTGGAAAGCTTCAGTCTGCAGTGGAAGACGTTCAAAAAGGAAAATGAACAGCAGCCTTTTTTTTTTTTTAGACAAAAAGGAGCTCCGTTGACACCGAATGCGATTTGCTCAACAGAAGCGTCCAGTTTCGATGTTAAGTCTTTGCTCAGACACAATTAGAGGTCCTGCGGCACGTTTGTCCCTGAAGAAACTTTCCAAAAACGCTTTATTGTTTGGTTTACGTATTTAGCTTTGACCAACTAGTTTAGCAATCTAGTTAACCATGTAAGTAGCTGCCTCAAGTCACGTGACCCAGACGGATGTAGTAAATATATAATCCGGAAGTTTTTCAAAATAAAACTTCCTTTATGATCAGAATATAAACAAAACAGAAATATTCTAAGTCGGCGCCTTTATTTATTTTTTGTCTGCGGCCCGGTACCAAATGACACACAGACCGGTGCTGGTCCGCGGCCTCAGGGTTGGGGACCAACATTAGCATCAACTTAACTTTATGTGCTAAATCAATCTATATTCTTATGAATCAGTTATTGATCTATTAAACTTAAATTGATTCAAATTGATTCTATCAACTCAGCAATGAGGCCAAGAATTTTTGTCGTTAGCTCCTCCCACAAGCGTTTGGAGCCTCACATTTATTAACATATTTTTGACAAGCATCAAGCAGTGAACCCCAGTGAACCATCCGGTGTGAGCACAGCGCGACAGATCTCACCGTGAGAGTAGGATGTTGCAGTTCTGAGCTCGGCGGCCATCAATCACCGACAGCTCTTTGACCTTCTTGGAGCCGAGGGTGTCCTCCTCCGCTTCTTTCTGTTGATCGACAGGTTAATTAGACAGGCGATATGGAAGGAAACACATATGAATCCGGAGACAAAAACAAAAACTACAGACGGGACACAAAAACACAAAGATTTAACAACGCTGTTGGTGAACTCACCTGTTTGCTGTTATTGATCATTAAGAAGTCCTAAAATGCAGGCAAGAAGCAGGAAGATGGAAGCACTCGTTAGAATAAGTAAAGCAGTTATGTGATCGCAGCCCATAAGAACTGACAGCAAATCAACCAGAACACTGGTGGTGACAGATGAATATGCGCCTACTTTCACATGCATCTCTGCCGTGTGTTACCGAGATGCCAAAAATAAATCACTGTTTAAAAAAACATGCGGATGATTCACTGATGTGATCTGAGATGTATAGAGAAACACTTCCTACTTATATCAGTTAAGCAGATACAAAAATGTAAGTGATTTTGAGCAAAAACTCATGCAGTAAATAATGAATAAATCTTTAAATGTAAAAAGATCCAGAAAATAAATTCAGGCATCAAACATGCATGTGTTCGTTCTATCTAACTTAAATGCTTCAGATTTTCAAACTGGATCCTTCTCAGCCCTGCAGTCCTCCCTACCTGCTGCCTCTGATAGGCTGAGAACGTCTTCTCGATGTCCTCCAGATCCAGGATTTTGAAAACTTTGGCATCATCGACTTCCATCCACACCGTTCCCTCCAGTTTATTCTGTTCACAGTAGCAAAACGGGCATTTAAGCACAGTCGTCGACGTGACCGAGTTCCTGCGTGGTCGGCGCTCTCACCTCCGCCAACTTCGACCAGTTGAAGGACTTGAGCGGGTTGGATGGCTGAGGAAGGTTCTTCCTCTTCAGAGAGGGCCCCACGGGCGCGCCGGGCGGTGGAGGTACGCCGCTCATAGGCGGGCAACCGGGAGGAGGTGGAGGGCCGCCGGGGGGAGGGGGCGGGGGAGGGGGAGGAATCAGGCCACCGGGTGGCGGCGGCGGCGGGGGAATGCCTGGGAATGACGACGCGGGTGGAGGGAACAGAGGGCCACCGGGGGGGCCGGGAGGAAGAGGAGGGCCGCCCGGGACGACAGCTGCTGCCTGCCTCTGCAGAAGGGAGGCGGAGGGGAGGAGGAGACGTGAGAATGAAGTTCTCGTGAAAGGAAACAGCTGATCCACGTTTCAAAGAAACCTTTTTAGTTTTCTTTTTAAGTAACAAACACATCTACACACAGTTTTGCCATAAATTTGCCACCCTGATCATCTTTTTATTTATTTTTTAAAACTTTTCCAGTGGTCTTTAGGATTTTCATTTCTAGCCAAAATCAAAATTCCTGAGTTGTTTTCTAGGACAGGAGCAGGGAATCACTAGAAATTCACCTCTGAGTTGGCAGGTCAGACGAGGAAACAAAGATGTTTATCAAACAAGCAGAGCATTTGACTGTATATAGAAAACTGGACAAAGCGAGCGTGACATCACCCGTGGAAAACGACTTGCTTTCGGTTCTATCCAAATGAAGTCAATCAAGTCGCCACATTTCCGCGGTATGTCTGTCGCCATGTTGGAACCAGACGTTCTCCGTAAGCTGTGATTGGTCTGTCAGTCTTAGGCCCAATCCGAATTCTTCCCTTCTCCCTTCCCTCCATTTGAAGTGGACGTTTAAGTACTAGTCGTGTCTGGGAAATGCATTTTTAAAATCTGACCCTCCAAACGGAGGGATATAAAATCCTCCCCCGCGAGGCTAAACTGCGTCAAGCTGAGAAGCTCTTTCCTTCATGTGGGTGCGCTCGCAACCACAGAAGTTTACATTTAAATACAAGTAATGACTTTTTGTTGTAGCATGACCTTTTTGAAGTTATAAAATCGCTGTTATGTATATTCAAGCGCTAAAGCTTGTTACTGACGTCACAGATGAAAGTGACTTCAGAAATATGAGACACTATTTTTTCATAACTCTTAGTATGGAGGGCCAAATGAAGGGGAAGGGAAGAATTTGGATTGGGCTTTAGTCTACGTTTCTATGGTAACCACTCTCTCCAATCAGTCAGGAGCTTGTTGGAAGGCCACACCCCTTCCACTGACAGCAGGCTCAGGAGAATCTCTGAATCAAACGCTTTGATCGTTCGACCTACGACCGCATACTTTTATTGAGGCATCTGATTGGTCAGTTTAATAACTTGTGCAACAGACGAAATATTTTGAAAAATGTAGGATTATCAAGAATGTGTTAAAAAGATGAAGCAAAGCGAGAATGGTTGTCCTGACTAATTTAATGACTAAGTCTTAAGTGCTTATCTCTCTATAGAAGTCTCTGGGATTTCAGCTTCTTGGGACCAGAGGGTACTTCCTGTTTAGAATGTGAAGGGGGAGGAGTCACTCAGTCCAGTTCTTATATACAGTCAGTGATAAGAACAGAGTGGAGCAGGGAGCTTGTGGGCCGCCCTGAGTATTTTTTTTGTCACAAGTGTACTTTTTTTTTAAACACGTTTTTTTCATCTGTTTTATTTGAATAAAAAAACACTCCGAAATGTTTTTTAAATTATAGTTGTCTTCATATATATGTCCTCCACCATCAGAAAAATACTACAAGAAGATGTTGAAACACTGTTTTCATTGGAGTGGGTTTTTGAAGGCAGAAGCGTTTGTGACTGAAGATTAAAGGAGAAACATACCGTGCTGAGTTCATGCAGCCGCGTAGTCAGTTCAGCCACTTGCTGTTTGACATTTTTGTGCTCGCTGCTCTCCTTCTCCAGCTTCTCTTTCATCTTATTAAGAGTCTGCATCATGTCCTCCTTCTCCTGCGTCTTGGCGTCACATTCTCGCTCTTTCTTCTCAAACCTCTGCTGGAGTTCTTGGTGCTCTAGGATGAGGAAAAAAATCTGATCAGTGATTTTGTCATTTTAGAGTCCATTTCTTTCAGGTATTTCTCCTGCACACCTTTCCTCATTTTCTCAGCCTGCTCCTTCCACTGTTTGACCTCATTTTCATTCACCAGCCTGCAGAGAGGAGGACACATAATTACTCTCAGGCTGTTCCTGAAAGGTCGTTTTCCTTCACTTGAAAGAAAAGCCGCTTTTAAAGCCCAAACTATAAAACACGAGGCTTTGAACTTGAAACTGGAGCCTGTTCGGGTACACTCACATTCTGACCACGTTCTTCACGTTAAAGTTCTCCAGCGGCGCCACATCGGGGTCGTGACCTTTGTCGTTCTGCAGAACCATCTGCTGCACGATCCGGTCCAACAGCAGCCAGTATTGTACCGTGTTTCCGCTCCTTTTGTCTGAAACGGATCAGAGATTCTTTCAGGATCCTCGAGCGGGATTTCTATGAAACTATATCGTTTATGTAATGGAGGAATAGATGCTTTTAGGGTTGAATGTCTACTCAAAAACAGCTCAAACTAACTACATTACACAGAATATTTTACATTCAGCATGTGTCCTACAAAGCAAGACATTTATGACAACTGTAAAATGAACTCAGCTTTTGAGATTTATTCATGGATTTTATTTATTAGTATTTTAAAATTTTGGAGTATTTCTGACTTCAGAGCGATTGTTCATAAGAGGAACCTGATGGCGTCCCATCCATAAGAGAAAAAATTAATCGTTTACGGCCTTCTCAGCATTTATGATTCATTAGAATATTTCAGCACATTTTCCTCTTTTACACATTTCCCTTTAAATGGTCATTTAGCATTTTACTGGCAATATTTCTTGTAGCCTTTTTTTAAGTACTTTTTAGTATTTAAATGAAGAGCCTCCAGGATTAACTATTGGCTTCTCCCAAATGATTCTATTTTTAAATTGTAATAATAAAACTGACAGAAAAATAAAAATATAAAAGCAGCTTGACATACTGTAGATTTTAATATATTAAATTAAAAAATGAACAAAGTCCTTTTATGGTAAAAGCTGCTTCAAAAGAAATAAGTAGCACTGGAGCCTGACTACAGTTTGGCAGAGAATGTGTTTAATTTCTGTACTGACTGATCTGGACAAAGTCAACATTCTTATCTGTTTGGCAGGAAACCAGGAAATGTACATGTACTGAGGCCTTTAGTGGGAGTCCGGCTCCTGCTTCATATTTATAAATCATATTTCACAGCAGAACCAAAAAAAGAAATACAAGTTTTTAAAATATTTATTCTGGCTGTTCTTTAGTTGTGGAGTTGGACGTTTGCTGAGTTGAACTGGGCAGGAAGTAAATGTAAGAATGACTCACGCGGCATCAGCAGACAGTGATGCAGCACCGACATAAAGTGTGGGTAAGCTTCATGGTGGTTCAGCTTCTTACGGACAAGTTCAAAAACTTGTGTGGCACTTTTAGTGTCTACGTGTACCTGCAGAGGAGGAAGAAGAACCGTTTCATCGACACATAATCAAGATTTACACGATATCACCAACAGTATTGGCTCACCCATCCAGATTCAATTCAATATTACACCGGTAATTGTCTAAGAATCAGGCGTCCTAAACACTTGTCCTGACCACAAGTGCATACAATCCAGCACTCAGGCATGCAGACTCATTTTACAAACATCAGTGAAAGAAAGTTCCGCTCTCGAGATCTCAGCGTGGAACTGTCATAGGATGCCACCTGTGCAACTAATCCAGCCCTGAAATTTCCTAAAATATTCCAGTCAACTGTCAGCTCTATCAGAACAACATGGAAGAGTTTGGGAACAACAGTAACTCAGCCACCAAGTGGTAGTAAACTGATGGAGATGGGTAAATGGATGTTGAAGTGCAAAGAGGTCACAGACTTTCTGCAGTCACCAGAGCTCCAACCTTCATGTGACCTTCAGACTAACCCAACTACAGTCTTCATGGATTGGGTTTCCATGGCAGAGCAGCTGCATCAAGCCACACAAGTGCAATGCAAAGCGTCTGATGCAGTGGTGTAAAGCACGCCGCCACTGGACTCTAGAAAAGTGGAGACGCCTTCTCTGAAGGGACGAATCACTCTTTTCCATCTGGAAATCTGGAGGTTGCAAGAGAACGGGACATTTCAGACTGCATTGGTGGAGGAGGAATGATGGTGTGGGCTTGTTTTTCAGGAGTTGACCCCTTAGTTCCAGTGAAAGCAACTTTGAATGATTCGGGATACCAAAACATTTTGGACAATTCTATGATCCCAACCTTGTGGGAACAATTTGGAGCGGGCCCTTCCTCTTCCAACAAAAGCAAGGTCCATAAAGACATGGAGGACAGACTCGGGTGTGGATGAACTGGACTGGCCTGCACAGTCCTGACCTGGCCTTCTCCTCTAACATCAGTGTGTGACCTGACCAATGCAAAATTCCTATAAACAAACTCCTTAACATTGTGGAAAGAAAAACAGCAGCAAAAGGTGGACCCACATCATATTGAACTCTGTTGGCACTTTGGTTCATATGTGAGTCAAGGCAGGTGAGCCAATACTTTTGGTAATTTAGTGTATTTTTTAAATTAAAAAACACAGGAATTTAATTTATTCACTCACCGATTCAAAGCGTTTCGACAGAGCCAGCTCATCTTCGTTTCGCAGCATCTCAAAGTAATCTAAATGCCTGAAGCGGATTTGACAAAACAAAAACATTCAGAATGGAACTTTGACACCGTTAACATTAGTATTAGCATGAGACATATCAGAACAAATTTGACTTTCATAAAATAACAAAAAAAGTTGTCATCAGATCTCTTAGTCTCAATCTTTAGCTATAAATATCTCAAATTAGGTCTAATTTACCGGTACTTCCAAATCAATAAATCACAACAAACACAGGGAACACTGACACTACATTTAATCACGATACTTTATTTATCCTCGAGGTAAATAGCATTTTCAGCAGAGAGACAAACATACAACCAAGAGTTAGAAAATACTTGATCTTAGTGCAAATTATCAATATGGAAAATGAATATAAAAGTGTCAGGCAGTTTAATGAAGTGAGCAGGTTTTCATAATCGAGGTTTCCTTTTTTTTCTCCTTAAGAAGACCTCCCCTGTATCGGTCCGGTAGGTGGTGGAGGGGATGGGCGGAGTGATCCAGGATGCAGTTTTTGAAGCATCCTTCTCTCCATGTGACCCTTTTACATGCTTTTTGGGCTTTTTTAATACAACCAACTGTTGTGTGTCCTGATTGGCTGTAGACTGTTGTCAATCTCCTCCTTGTCGTGTTTCCTGTACAGAGTGCGCGCAGGTTGCCACGTTGAGGAGGTTTTTGTTTTACTTCTATAAAACTGGACTTATTACTATTACGATTTGAACTTTGAGAAAAAAGTGTGAGAATGTTTGTGTGTGTCTGGGAAAAGTGTAAAAAAAATGTGTGTAGTGAGGAGTTTTATACACTTAGAACATCTGTAATCCCACTTCCTGGATTTAATCTATTGCTGGTTATTTTTAGAATGTAACTCCCGAGATAAAAAAGGGAGAAGACTGTATTATGACTGTGTTTTTACGTGTAAAATTTCCCTTTTTTACATTAGAGTGAATGCGGACAGGTTTCCTTGTTTCCAGACAAGCCAGCTTGTCGTCGCCAAATGAACTGAACTGGGTTCAGTTTTCCTCAATGTGAGAGCTGAAATATTCTCTTTAAAATAACGCCAAGAATATGTTTGATGAATTTTTGAGGAAATTCTCACCTGTCTAATGTGGAGTTTTCATGAGAGCGCAGCTTATCAATCACAGGCTGGATTCCCAACATGAGGAACTCGTATCGGAGGTGGATTCGGAATTCCAAACTCGTCTATAGAGAGCCGCAAAGAGAAAAAAAACACCATCAAATGAATGACCTTTTGGTTGCTGGAAACTACAGCCTAACATGCTGGGTGTTTAAATGTTACCTCTCCAGCTCCTTGACTTAGCACAGCATTAATGAAGGACATGATTGCTGTTTTCAGGTTGACCTCGTCTCTGTATCGCCCCGTCTTCCGGTCCAAATCGTTTATTAGTGTCTGAGGAAAACCACGGTAACTTTAGGGAAGTCACAAAGCCTGATCTGGGAAATAGACCAGCCCCCACCAACCTGAAAGCGAGTTCTTTCACAGGCGAAGTGTTGGTAGTGCAGCATGGACTCCAGGATTTTCCTGTGCCCGCCTGGAACGAGGCACACGGCCCCCATTATTTCCAGCACTGCAACTTTAGTCTTGATGTTTTCCGTGGCCAAGCTCTGAGCGATGATGTTGATGCTCTCGGAGTGAGACAGGACGTGGGCACGGCCTTGAGAGTTGTTCATCAGAGCTTTGATGCAGCCGATCAGAGACGTGTGGATCTGCGATTCGGTGGTGTCGTAGTCCATGCTCTTCAGGAAGTTCAGGATACACGTGAGGCCGTCCAGGTCGATGAAACGAGTCACAAACCTGGGAAGAAGACAGGAAGTGAGAGGACATTCGAGTTTGGAGACAGTGAGTTCAACCAAGAAACATGACTGTGAAAATGTCCTGAGATGCAGCAATAATACTGGTTTCATCAAGAAAACCTTCATTGCATTGAAACAGCCTTCATTATGGTTCAGAAATGCATTTCTAAACTGTAGTGAGGGACGAGTCAAAGCAGAGGCAACGATAGCTGAGAAAGAAATACGGAAGATCTTTCAGGATTTTGAGAAAATTGGGATTGCACTAATTCCTAAAAGTTCAACTCTTAAACATTGGAGTTTTAGCTCCAGTGTTGACATTGTTTGAACTACTGCACGGTGGCGCAGTGGTTAGCGCTCTTGCCTCACAGCAAGAAGGCCCTGGTTCAAATCCTGGCTGGGGGATCAGAAACACCAACTGGGACCTTTCTGTGTGGAGTTTGCATGTTCTCCCCGTGCATGCGTGGGTTCCCACCGGGTACTCCGGCTTCCTCCCACCGTCCAAAAACATGCTTCATAGGTTAATTGGTTACTCTAAATTGCCCCTAGGTATGAATGTGTGAGTGACTGTGTGTGCGAATGTGGCCCTGCGACAGACTGGCGAACTGTCCAGGGTAAACCCTGCCTTCGCCCATTAGCAGCCGGGATAGGCTCCGGCATCCCCGCGACCCCATAACGGGATAAAGCGGCATGGAAAATGAATGAATGAATGAATTAACTACTGTAACTCTTCAACTGTTTATGCAATTCACATCATTTAAGCGGATTCTAAAGCAGAGTAAAGCAGCCTGTATGGAAGACTAAAAGAAATATATGCAGAATTAAATAATTAAGTAAATGTGTAATTAATTATTTAAAATTGGCATTAAATAAATACAAATGTAATTAAAATGTAATTTTAAATGATTTCAACAACATTTATTTGTTTCATGAATTCACGAAAGATTTTATGAACTGGACAGCGGCTTTTGGAGGTAGAGGAAAAGCAGTCACCTCATTGGCTGAGTCCTCAGAGCCGTCTTCAAGTTCTCTATGGTTTTGTTTCTCTCCTCTTCCTCCTCCTTTTCCAGAGCGAGGAGTGTGATTCTCTAATGGACAAAGATATTCACATCACAAACAGTCCAGTCAAGCAAATAAGTGAATGTGTCATTACTTACAGCTGCCATTGAATTAAGCTGATCTATGTAATACTCTGGCCAACTTGTTGCACCTTTGTTTTCCTCTTGCTCCTGAAAGACAAGAGATTTGCAGAGATTGAGGCTTAAATCTGGCATTCTGGATCTGATACAGCCAAGATTCTGTCTGCGTTTTTATACTGTTGGTCAGAATATGAAGACATTTTTCATATCGTCTGCTGCACTGAAAAGGAAAAGCTTTCAGCGGAGTCTGAACAGGTTAATGTCGAAACTTCAAACCCGCTGCAGAACGTTTCCCTGATCATTTGTCAGATCAATAACCTTCTAAAAACACACAGGGAGAAGACACAAATAGCTGAAGATGAAACACAAACTTAAAGTAGGCCAACGCTGACATTCAACCCATTTTCTCCTGCAGCTCTTTAGGGGGTGGAAGTGCCAAGAAAAAAAAAAAAGAGAGCACAGCTGCTGGAGGAAAATCTGCAGATTAACAAATGATTGTTAAAACTCTGGATTAAGGACATGGCATGACATATGGCAGCATTAATCTCTGGAGACGGTTCGCAGATATATAGAAATCATTTTTTAAACAGGAAATCAGAGAATGGAACTTGGCACCGAGCTTTACATAAAAGGCTTCCTGGCTCAGAGTTTTAGTCCTGCACCATTAGGCACAAGTGAACAGAAACTAATGGGCCGTCGGTTGTCTACTGAACAGACTTGGCTGCTCTTTGACGAACTGTGAGCCTTGGCTGGTTTGCACAGACCGTGCACTGACAAGAAGGTCTTATCCTGCTGTTCCACTAATGATCCGTGCCAGCCTGACCAGGCGGCTGCTGGAAAGCGTCCAGGGTTTTAAAGCAGCAGAGAAGGGCCCAGTTTCCTCTTTTAAGAGGTCATCTTTTCAGCTGGACGTCTCCTGAAGGCCTTTAGTTTGCTTAAGTGCTTCCACAAACGATTGTTTTAATAGTCGACTAATCACAGATAATTTTTTCCGATGAGTCAACTAATCGGGTCATGAACAAACTGGATGTAAAGCGCACTTCTTATCCATCATTAGCTTTAAACTAACTAAAAACTAGATATATAAAATTACCTGTGATAATGCTAGTGTGAATGCTGTAAGCTGAATTTGGTCACTGAAGATGCTAGTACTGACAGCTGAAAACCCTGAAGCTGAAAGCCAGCTAAAATATTAGTTAAATGCCAAATTAGCCTAAAAACGGAAAAAAATTAGCCAAAACAGCTAGCTTGCAGCTGAGATCTTAGATAAACTCCAAATTAGCCTAAAAAACTGAAAAAATACAAAAATAGCTACCATGTAGCTGAAATGTTAGCTAAACTCAAAATTAGCCTGAAAAACCTTAATAAATGCTAAAATGTCAATGTCTCATAACTTTCAACTTTTCTACACTCTGACTCCATATAATATAAAGTAACGACTAATCGACTATTAAATTAGTCGTCAACTATTTTAATAGTTGATTAATCGTCGATTAGTCGACTTATCGTGGCAGCTCTATTTTGTTTAATGTACATACAGTAGATGACAGAAAAGCTGGAAGGACACGCAAAATGAAGGTGTATTTCATCCTCATTCAGGACATAAAGATCAAAGTCGCAGGGCGGAAGCAGGGATCCCAGTCAGTTTTAGGGGAACGGTCGGCTTGAAAGAGAAGCTAAATTACAACTCCGAAGTTGGAATGAAACATAAACCCGGGCTCAAAATCTACAAACAACGGCATGAGGAAATCTTGGCAGATGATGGAGCCTTGAGGCGCAGAGAAGAAGCAGAAGGAAGATTGAATCTGTGCAGGATGATTTCATTAGCTCAGGTGTCTGGCCAAAGCAAGCAGCTCCAGCTTTGATGGACTTATCTCTTCCACGCCCGGGCGGGCTTTGGAAGCCAAGTAGCGTTTGGTGACAAAGAGCGCCCTCATCACTGCCCCAACGGTCACCCCACCGGCACGCGGTCCCCCACCCACGACTCCTGCACCTGTGGAAATGAAGCCTTCCTGTTTGCTTTGGACAAACGCAGAGCTTCCTTTGCCTCTGTTCTCCACATGCACACCCTTCCCCTCTGAGCGCTCATGGCGAGTTTGTATCTGTCTGGGTGACAGCCAGAACCTGCTGCAGACTCAGCAATATTCATGAATATCTGTCTTTTCCCCCTCCTCCCTGCTGCAGGTCCACGCCGCACGGTAATCTAAATCTTTCCCCACAGACAGAAACATTCTTCTGTGATTTGATCAGAAGAAGAAAAAAAACTCTGCTGCTGCATGTGAAAGAGCTACCTATGAGGGGCGAAGACAGAAAATTCTTCACTTAAACTTTAAAGCAGTCATAAACTATGACAAGCTTTCAAAGCAAAAGAGCCAAAAGAAAAAAAACGAAAAAAAAACCTCCCTTCCACAGAAACCCAACTTTTCAAACATAGAGCGCTCTGAAACTGCAAATCATGCAACTCAACGGTACTTTCTGTGCCGCAGAGCTGACCTATATAAACCATCGTTCTCCAAAGACTAAATCCAGACTCTTCATCCTCCAGCTTGTTTCCACATGCAGGAAAAGATGAGCAAATCTAAACGGTCTGTCTGCACACCAGCAGAGGCAGGATTTCCGGACAAATATGAGGGCACATTCAGTGGAGGGATGACTTCCAATGATCTAAACCAGAGGAGGCGTCTGTATTTTCCTGCGAGCTGAGGGCGAGTTCACGCACAGAAAGGAAAGCTGAAGCACCTTTTATTACGAGGAGAGAGTGTAATGAAACGTGACGCGGCCACAAAGCTGCAGCGTGGCTGCTGGTTTTGTCTGAAAGGGCAGGTAGAATAACTAAAAAAATAAACCACACGCTTATCAAAACCGGTTTTGAGGAAAGGTGTTCATTTTCTAAAACCAGTAGTAGCTATAAAAAAAAGAAAAAAAAATCCATCCCCTAGCTGTGATTCAAAAGTTTCGAAAAATTGCGTTCCAGTTGGAACTGAATAACTCCGTCAATCCAATAAAGTCATCATTTCTCTCTTTTCTTTGAAAGAGCAGAATATTTGACACACCCACAAAATGGAGAAATTAAAAAAAATATTGCAGTGACCTCACAGCCCTGTAGAGGACGCCACCCAGACTAAATTCACATCATCGATTTGTCAAGAAAATATGCCCGACTGTTGTCAGCTAAAATGTGGACACAAACATATGAAGCTCATTGTGTTCACACGTGACGAGAAGGGAGGGGTTTACTATCCCATTTCCACCACCTACAGTTGGAAGAGTCTTGGTGTGAAAGCTCAAACCGGAGTAAATCTGGTGAATCTCGCTCCAGGCTTTTTCCTTCACAGCTCTATTCTGATACTTGAAAGGCATTTTATATGCAGATCTGGAAAACAGTCATGGAAACTTGCTCAACCATTTGTGAATGTCTGAGTTTTTTTCCGAACTGTTGAAATTTGACCCATGGCTTAAGCAGCCTGTCTGTGTAACAATATGAATATTTAAATAAAACTTGTACAAACATGCAAAAAATTGAATAGTTGTGATTGGTCTATAACCTTCAAAATGATGGCCGTTTTGTTTAAAAAAGTCCATTCCTTCCAATGTTTGCCATTTAACTGCTTGTGGGTGGAGCATTAAGCAATAAAGGGGCGGAACTAATGTAGCAGCAGTCCGGCTAAGGTGGGGCTAAGAATGGGGCTAAGGGTGCATTCAGACTTTTTAATATCTGTATGAAGGCCAGGTTTGGTACAGCGAAGGAATCCTGCATGACGGTTACTGCGGAAACTACAGCTGCGAGGTGCGCTAATAAGTGCTTGTGAATTATAGATTGTCAGAAAACTGTGAAAATCAATGTGGATCACGTTTAAACATGTTTACATCACGTGACCACCGGCTACAGTGGCCGTTTTTATTCAATCATTTCGGTCTCAGCAATTTTCCTATTCAGACTGAAACTTTGTTCCGCATTAAACAAACTCTGGTTCACTTTAAGCCACAAGGGTCAAAGTTAAGGCCCGGGGGCCGGATACGGCCCTCCATATCATTCTAACTTGTATACTTTTGACAAAAAATTATATTGTGGAGAGTAAAATAGTGAAAGTTATTTAAGGTTTAAGCTGATTTATTCTGAAATAATATTCCTGTCTTTTTATTATTCAGAATTATGTTTAAAAGTTACATTTTTAAAGTCTTAAAAACTTAGCTTTAGTGTGTTCAATGAATGTGTATGCTTATCGAGTTTGACGCCCCTGCTTTAAGTGGACCAAAAGTCTGAATACACCCCAAGATGCTTTTTAAAAACACTTCCTTATATAACTTTTAGTTAGGAAGTGTGTCAAAGTAAAAGGCGGTGTTCTTGAAACAAAAGAAGTGGCAGGGCCAGGGCAGGGGTGGGGCAGGGCGTCCTTTGCCTTTGACAAGTATCTGTTACATGCTTTTGTACTTAAGCCATCTGTAGTTAAAACTTAAAAGCACAACAAATAAAAAAAGAGGAGTACATGTGGTCTCCACGTTCTGGCAAGTCACAGGAAAAAGGCAGAAACAATAAATCCTTTTACTTATAATCAAATCATCTGCTTTGATGACAAAGACTTGCGATATTTATCTGTGCGTTTCAGTCGGTCAACTGTGAAATTTGGCTGTCTGCGATGAAACAAACAGACGTGCATTTCTTACCTTTTTCTTGCTGCAGTAGATTTGCCATTTCTTCTCTGCAGGCAGAGCAAACATGGCTTCTCTGTGCTTCTCCGTGAGGTCAAGCTCATCCTGCAAAGAAAAAAGATTTTATTGACCAAATAAATATGTAGAAGACACAACTATTCCTAAAATCCCATTCACAGTACACGAGCGTTCTTTAAAGATATCAAATTACAGAAATATAAATTTAGCAGCGCGAGTAAAGATGTTTCTGCCAAGAGAGGTTTCAACAAAAGTCTGGTTTTAGGTTCAGATATGCCGATAATCACTGGTTGGGATCATCATAAACGTTTGATTCTGAATTCACTTGTAGGACTTCAAGGTTTTGTACATGTGGATGAAAGACGAGGCGTGGTCTGAGTGTTTGACATGTGGCAACAAACATCTGGAAACAACATGTGTGGCGCTGTGCGACCTTCAGAGAGGAACAGAAATGGGAAATGTTGGACTAAACACAGAACATTGAAAAAAACAAACACACTAGAGGAAAATCTGCAAGCTACTTTAGGAACGTCTGAGCATTACGATTTTGCTCTAAATCAGCCTCATGTGAAGTAGATGATGAGATTCATGAGGAACCGCTTAAATAATTTAGTGCGGAAGTGCAACATAACTGGTCATTTGGAATGAAAGCTTAAACAGGGGCAGACTGTTTTCAAAATCATGTTTTGATGATAGATAAAGATTAAATTTAAGTGTTTTCTGACATCATGAGACTCGACATTCGGTGCTTTATTTGCAATTTCAGCATAAGGCATTCATTATGAGCAAAGATCACATCACCTATAAGAGCAAAAGCAGATTATGCTTCGTTTGGATGATAAACATTTTCCTTCCGATCAAACTGAGCCCATGCATGAGATCTGAATCCAGAACAATATCTCAACTTGAGACTTCGACAGAAATGATGATGCTGCTCTGCTTTTTCCTTATGGGCCTGTAAACTATTATATACACCAAATATTTCTTCTTATCTGGTTTCCTAAGCTGTTCATTTATTCAGGTAACATGTAGACAGAATTATCCGAGATCCTTGGTGGATGACAGCGATCTTCTGATAAGATATTGGATGTAGATTTCTCCCTGAATGGCCGATACTTTCCAGCATGTATCCAATCTCCGGTTTAAACTTTATAACGCTTTACTACCGTCTTAAAAGGCCCAAAGCGCTTTACAGTCACATTCACATACTGACGGAGGTTTGGTTGTCGAACACTGCTGCCAACCTACAACCACCACGAACAATATACGGTTCAGTTCTTACCCAACAATACTTGGGCGGGGTGGGACCTAAATTAGCAATCTTTCAATTAGGACTGGATTGCTAAAATTGATTGAGATCAATTTAAGCTTAATAGATCAATAATCAATCCATAAAAAAATTGATCGATTCAGGACATAAAGCTAAAGTCTGCTAGCTTGATGCTAACGTTCAATGGAATTTCCCATAGAACGGTTAATGCTAACACTCTGTCATCGTTAACATACATTGCTGACTAAATCTTTATAAACTCACAGACATGAAATCTTGGTCTAAAACAGTTTTTTGCCTATACTTTCTTTTTCTTCTGGAATAAGGTGTACTTCTATAGTGTGATCGCCGCCTAGTGGCCAAACTGAAACTTCCTCCATGAGAAGCAGAACAATGTTTACAATGTTAATGATCTGAACATTTTTGTTCGAGCTTCTCTTTTTGAGAAACAATGCAACACTGTGTGCTATTAAAAGATTATTACTAGAATCATAAAATATATGCAAAACATATAGAACATTATTGATGTATTTCTGAACAAATGTGTATAAATGTGTGAACTCAAAATTGAATTCAATTGAAGAATTGAAAGAATCGAAAAATTTTTAAATCAAATCGATCCAGGCTCTTGTGAATCAAATCGAATCGTTTCTGGAAATGATAATCGATACCCAGCATTCCTTCCAATCAGATGTCGAATGCTCTACATCTGCACCAACGATTTTGTAGTTTTTTATCTGCACATGTGCAATAGACATGATGTATAGTCATTTTTATGGTGGAAGTCACATGGCACCGCAGTGCACAGTTCCGTATCCAAGGCAACCACTCTTCCTTCCTCGTGGAGTACAAACGGAGAACAGTAGCAGCTTATTGTTTATTTTGCAGAAACCCAATGGTACCAAAGACATATGACAGATACAGTATAATGTATTCATTATAGGGTTATGAACATGTGATCGCCTGTGCTGCCATGAACACAAAGAACAGTCTAGTTGGTAAAGTTAAGTCATCTATCCATCTTTAGAACCCGTTGTATGCCTTCCAGGGTCACATGACCACTGTGACCCAAACCCAGCTACTTTTGGGCGAGGGCGGGGTACACCCTAGTCTATAGCAGGGCCATCATACACATCTGGGGACAATTTAGAGTTACCAATTAACCTATGCAGGATGTTTTTGGACAGTGAGAGGAAGTTGGAGAACTGGAGAAAACATACAGGAGGAGAACATGCAAACTCCTCACAGAAAGAACCCACCTGGGATTCGAACCAGGACCTTTGTGCTGTGAGGCAAAAGCGCCAACCACTGCCCCACCGTAGCGCCTGAAGTTAATCGTTTATCGAAATAAATCAGAAAAAAAGATTCTGAACTGATCAAATTTCCATGATCAATGTTTACATTTCTGATTACTTCCAATGATTGTATGTATGTACACAGGCTCATTGTGGCTAATGGCTGACAGGAAGAGCGCGTGGCTGTTTTTGTCACTAAGGCTAAAGGAGCAACAGAAAGCTTTTTTTCCCTCACATTCTGCTTGTCCAATTATGTCTTAATAAAGAGTGTTCGACGAAAACAAGCAATTAGCGGCTGAAGGGGACTTAAGGGGTTCTTGAATGAGGCCTATTGATGTGCAAAAATCCCAAGATTACTGTAGCAGCCGCGAGGGGGGCCATGGGGCCAGAAGACGGAGGAGGGCACGACAAATTACAAGTGACAAAGAGACAAAAAGAGAAGCGGCCTGACCCTGTTGTTTACAGGATAATGCAAGCGTGAAAGCTTACGATAATACAGTTCATTCGTTAATGCTTTAACACACGGTGAAACTATGTAATTACATTACAGTTAAGAAATTTATAAACAAGTTAACATCCTTGAAAATTCCTTTTTAAGATAAACATTTATGTTCCTTCTCATCTGTTCCTTAGTCTCTGTATGCAGCGATTACTCTAACGGGAAACTGATAAAAGAGGAAAACATTACTAATATAAAGGGCGGTGACAAAGAGGTAGAGTGGTCAACCTCTGATTGGACGATAGCAGGTCCCACCCTGTCCCCCCATTTATTTAAGTGTCCTTGGGAAAGACACTGAACCTCATATTGCTCCTGGTGGTTTATAGGTTGGCGCCAGTATAAAAATCCACAACTTAAATGTCTTAAAAAAATACATTTTTCACGTTGAAGCCTCTGTTTCCAAACTTTCCTCTCAGGGGGGCGTGGCTTTTGAAGCTGAGCTGAATGGTGATTTTCAGGCTTGTGTCATATTAGGCATAGCGCACTTTTGGGTGAGACAAAAGATAAATCAGTCAGACTTTATTATCTGTGTTTACGGTAATTCTAGAACGTTGATTTGAAAGACGCAACACAGTTGTGTCTTCATAAGACCTATATCTGCCAACTTTGTTTGCAACAAAAAAAAAAAAACCAGACCAACATCGCTATAAACAAACATTACTGCGACTATGCCAACTCTCTACCCTGTAAGTAACAGTCTAAATGTATTAGTGTTGTCACAATAACACCCCAACACCCCATCAGTAAGCAAAACCGGAATGAATCAATATGTAAGGCGCTCCGAATTATAAAGCGCACTCTTACTTTTTGGAAAAAAAAAAGAAGACCTTTAGGTGGAAAAATAAGAAAAAATTGAAACAATGTATTAGATGTTTTGCTCTTTATGTATTGCAAGTCATTGCAAGATTGATCACTCATATTACATACGGTGCAGCCCTACTTACCACCAACTCGGAGAACATGCCATCCAGCTCATCGTACCCCGGCATGGGCAGTGCTGGCTCCATGGTCTGCAGGGCGAAGTCCTCTCGCAGCTTGTAGGTGATCTCTGGGTGATCATTGCTGTTAAAACAGCAGAACATAAAGGAGAGGCCTCCACGGCCACCGCCGCCGCCACCCCCGCGCTTCCGGGGAGCCATGGCTGTCAGATGAGTTATCCCTGGTCAGGTACAGAGGGAGGGAGGGAGGCTCCCTCGGGGCCTCTTTACAGCCTCCTTCGCCTCAGATTTGGGCCTCCGTCAGAGAGAGCTGGGAACACAAAGAGAGGACAGAGAGCGCTTTAAACACCAACTCACTCGCACAAAAAAAACTAGTTTCTCAAAGACATGTTGCTGGTCCGTCATGGCAGAGAGGGAGGTACACTTTCCAGTGGTTGACTTTGGAAATATACTGAAGTGACTTCTAATGTCAGATCAAAACGGTGTGGAGGGAGGCTGCCTGCAAAGTTACAAAAATATTTATGGTAGTTTACGTCACAGAAAGCAGACACTAACACTTTGTTTTCTGTGACAAAATCCCCAAATCTACTCTAGCTGGATGCCAACTCCTTTAAATTATGAGTTTTGCAAACCAAGAACCTTGACCCTCAGCCCCTGCAACAGTTAATGACATTAGGTAATTATTATGAAAGGAGAGTACAGTGAACCTCTTCATGAGCCAAACTGAAAGGCTCAATTATAGCGTTTACACAATGGAGTCTGGCCATGAGGGAAACATGATTGAAATGAAGACAGTAATTTGCCTGGATTAGTACATTCACTTAGATGCCCTTCCTTCCCGTTCACACTTGGCTAATAAGAGTGCAAGGGTGTGTTCACAACGACCGGCGTATGCGACTGCTGCTTTGGAAACGTGTGGTGAACACAAGGTTTTACATTCATGCTAAAACCAGACTGGCATACACAAAAGTTAGTCTGCGAAAAGAAAGAAAAAAAAGGTTTGTGGCGTCTTTACCGACCGCCTTTTCCAAGTGAATTTCTGCAGAAAAAAAATCTCAAAATAAGTTGCTTTTTGAAAAATTTTGTTAAAAGCAGGAATGCACAAAGGTGTGCCAATATCCCAGTGAGGCGTTCGAATTCTAATTTCTCATCATGGATAAAATTACACCCATCAGCTGTCTTAAATGATCAGCATTTCCAAAGAGGGTTGAGCACATTCCACTAGAAGATCCCTTCACAATATTTAAGATAACTGATATTTGAGAGTGCTGTGTGTCTGAGACTGATAGCTAAAAAATGCTTTATGTTTGTGGTTTTAGATTGATTGTGTTACATGTACACACAAAAGAGCTGTAGAGCCTCATTGCTCTCATATTTCATCAAAAATAAACCTGAAGTCTGGTGAATGAAGACGTATAGAAAGCATTTTGTCAGTGTGTCAACGCTGCAGCTCTACAGTTGCCCCGCGTCCTTGCAGCCAGCCAACTCTTATAACCCACCGTGCTGACCAGTAGGAGTTTTTGGATTGACCTTTCACAGTGATTTGCACCCGAACAGAATCAATCATCCTCAGCGAGGTGGATATCCACATGTATCCCAGCCAGGTAAACGTCCTCATTTCCGGCTCGATGCTCTCTGCGAGCTGATGCAACAAAATACAGATGGAGTTTCCAAACTCAATCAAAAAATGTGAAGGGGGAAGTTTAGACTAACAGGAGTTCTTCCAGTTGTTCATGGTACACCCCAAACATCTAACTCAACGAGAAAAGACAAATCAAATACCAAAGCATGAACAATCTAAGCAAAAACAAATTATTAAATCACAGGAGCGCTAATGGTCGAAAGAAAATCAATATAATTGCTGGAAATATAAATCTGCCAGAAGCCTGACATCAATCAATACTATGTAACAACCAGGCAAACTGCCAGATAGAACTAAAGCTCTTTTATAATCCAGTACTTTTCACCAACCGCACAAAGGTGTTTAACTTTGCATGAGAGACGGAGCACACAGCAGCTCTGTCTTACTTACATCCATGACTAGTGTATTTATTTTGACACTTTCTCAGTGTTTCCAGATTGACTACCGGGGGCCTCAGCAGCAGCAGCTGGTTGGCTTCATGCATCTTCATGCATGGAGTGGAGACGTAACTGAAAGCCCCCATTGACCATATTAGTCCAAAAACCTGCACATCTTTTCCATTAGCTAAAGCCGGCTGTAAAGTTTGTATAAACTTGTGAGCCAGAAGGAGACAAGGTTGGTCCTTATCCAGCTAGCGGAACCTCTGGATGCATCTCTGTGAGGTCATAGGAGAACAGGTTTGGTTTTTTTGCTTTTCTTTGGAGTAATTGTTTAACCTGAACCGTTGTTTATCAGCCACTGCAGGTTGTCTGTCAGACGGTCAAGGTTTCCAACAAAACAGAGGCTTGTTGCAACAGGACGACATTCCTCTCATAGTCAGGTGAGAGTTGTGACCCTGAACAACACTCACGCCTTCCACTAGTGCTGCCACATACGATTATTTTAATAGTCAACTATTCACCGATTATTTTTTCTGATTAGTCGACTCATCAGGTCATGGGCAAACTGGATGTAAACCACACATCCTAACATAATTATCTTTAAACTAATTAATTACTAGATATATAGCATTATCTGTGATAATGATAATGTGAATGCCACTGAAGATGCTAGTGCCGATAGCTGAAGATGCTGAAATTGATAGCTAAAAACACTAAACCTGATAGCTGAAAACGCTGAAGTTAATAGCTGAAAAAGCTGAAGCTGATAGCCACCTAAAATATTAGTTAAATGCCAAAATATACCAACAACAACAAAAAAATGCCTAAATTAACCAAAATACTTAGCATGTAGCTGAAATATTAGCTAAACTCCAAAATAGCCTTAAAAAACCCTAAATTAGCCCAAACACTTAGCATATACCTGAAATATTAACTAAACACCAAAATAGCATAAAAAAAAAGCTAAAATTAGCCAAAATAGCTTGCATGTGGCTGAAATATTAGCTAAACACCAAAATAGCCAAAAACAAAAAAAAGCCTACAGAGCTAGCATGAAGCTGAAATATTAGCTAAACTCCAAAATAGCCTTAAAAAAAACGTAGCAAATGCCAAAAAATAGTCAAAAAAGCTAGCAGAATGCCATTATAACTTTCAACTCTACTAGACTTCATATAATATAAAGTAACGACTAATCGACTATTAAATTAGTCGCTGACTATTTTAATGGTCGACTAATTGTTGCCCTATACCTTCCACTGTCACCTGCTGCAACAGACTCCCTTGAATCATAGACAAGAATTTCCACTCCAGCCTGTACATGGGCCTGTAGTTGTCCGTGTACAGTGAATTCTTTGATATCTGAGGATAACGTCATGCAACGACATAAAGCTCAAAGCAACACCTGGAGACAGTCTTTTGAGAGCTTACATTAAAAGACAGATCGTTTTCACTCCTCGATTCATGCACTTCTAGTAATAAGATTCCGCCTGCCTTCAGCCAAACACTTCTGCCTTTGTTTGAGGAGATTTTCATCTGTGGACGGTCTTGTTGTTTCTTGACCATGTGGTCTTGTGGGTGACCTGGCGGCAGTCCAGACTGTAAAAAGAATCCCACTGTTTGTTAAGTGTATGTCAGGCCATGGACGGTGCCTGCCCAAGAGCTCACCAATAAAACCAGTGCCAGTGTTCACTGGAGGAGACAAAAATGAGCAAAGAAAAACAAAAATGAGGATAAGAAAACACAGATGACCCCAAACTTTAGTCTTTTTTTTAAACATTTTTTTCTGCACTCATTTCATCAGCTTACAATAATTCTTTTATTTGACAAAAAAAAAAAACAAAAAAAAAAAAACATGAATGACCAACCAAAAAGTGTATATTTTTTTAGGTCAGGGGTTTGCAACCTGCGGCTCCAGAACCACGTTTCTTTTTTATCTCTCCATGGTGGCTCCGTGCCCAAACATAAAATAAGTCATGGAGACTGCTGACCCAGCCATGTCGACCGTCGGAGTCAGCAGCTCCATGCTAATGGCTGCCTAACCAAAACTACCTAAAGAAAACAAAGCCCTCAAACTAAGACTACCAAGGTCAATATCCAAACTTAAATAAAAAAAACCCAGCAGTGTAAGACAGCTGAGGACAGAGGGGAAAAAAGAACAAAAAGAAAAAGAAAATAGCAGTTTTTTAAAGTAAGGATGAATTAATTAGCATTTATTACATTTTGATCAGTTAAATTTATAAATTGTTAACTGAGGTGATAAAGTATATAGTTTTTTTACATCCCTGTTGACCTGAAGAAGCGTGGTTTGTTTAACATTATGTCCAGAATGCAAATATTTTATATGGAAAGCAAAAAGTTTGATCTTTTAATTAATTAGTTAAAAGCACATATCTTATGCTGCACAACATTGGGTACTAACTGGCTAGAGCTGCACTGGAATGATCCTGTTTGGCACAGATCATCTTAGATTTGGAATATAAATACATTAAAACATTTTTTTTTAAATCACATTTTGAGAGATGCTAGGTTTTTTATATTTTTGCTTTTGTTCGTGCCAAAAATTGACATAATTCATATTTATTATTATTTAAAAAAATTTATGAATAAAAATCCAAATTTCTTAAAGACTATGCTGCTCCTTCTAGGTTTTGATCAGTAGAAAACGAGCCCAAATGACTCTTAAGATTAAAGGTTGCCGACCCCTATTTTAGGTAGATTATATTTAGTGCTAAATCAGATTCCAGCATTAAAAGCAACCTTAAAATTTCAGAAGTAGAATAACAAAAGTCTTACAACACCACCTCTGGTCATCTTTTGATCAATTCTAATAGCGTTACTAGTGGTCTTTTATTAAGATTATGACATTTTTAGCTGGAATTAGTCGTTCCAATTAGTTGGAATTTTGCCTCAGAGTTGCCAGCGGCACCATTGGCGTGGAGCAACAACCCCCTGTTGCTGAGAACTCTCTGTTTACATGCTCATAGCCCCTCACAACACCAACCTAACATTAGCAATGAAACTAAAACAGCGAGCAATATGGGAGCTTTCCCTACAGTTTATAGATAGATCCCAGCTCAGACAAGTACAACAAAGACACGCATGGATCTAGTTGTCATCAAGTGAATGCCTTGGAATGGCACAATGGCCTGATCATTGTGTTTTCTACACAACAAATACAATCTTTTTCCAATGGCATTTTATAAACTGCTCCTGATTCACAGCAATTTGAATTAAAAAGAAAAAAAAACTCAGAAATACCATCGTTTACATGTCATTTTCTTAACATGTGTCCTTCATAATGAGAATACGCCTCAAGAACATGTTAAAAACACAAAATCACAATTTTCATTAGAGTGGGTCTTTAACGCTTTAAAACTTTCAAAATCATAATTCCTCCTGTTCAGGTCAAAAACATTACAATGACACTTTAAGGCAGAAGTAACAGAACAAGCGGGACTTTCAAGCTTGGACAGAGACAACAGTGGACAGCTGGATACTGCACACAGATGTGAGAAATACCTTCAGCACCAGCTGGTGTCTCCTGGCCGTCTTTAACAAAGAGATGCATTTCTAATACGACATCTGCACCACAGAAAATTGGTCAAAATCAAAGGCTGAATTAGTTTTGGCTGCAGAAATATGAGGGACAAAAAGTCAGAGCAGGAATGTTAGCATGAAGTCTGTTACTGGCTCAGAAAAGTGAGAAATTCAAATTTGCACGCAGGGCTGTGGGAACAAAATGATGTAATTTCCTGTCAAAATCCTGGTTTTGGAGCTTCTTTCAGCTCGTTCTAAACGCGCACCACTTGACGTTTTCAATTATCGTTGAAGTTTGAAAATAAATGCTAATTTGGGATTATACTGTAAAAACATCTAACTGAAATGAAATAATCTAGCACGGATAAACCAAATGGTCATGTGACTTTTATCTTTTTACGGCCCTTTTTAAGTAATGTTCAATAGCTGCTTTAACACAATCACACCCATATTTTTCCAAAAACTAGATAAGCTCATTTTGTAGCTGGTGGGATATGCCCAGTTTTGGCATCCAACAGCTGACATTTTTTGTCCATATGACAAACTCAATCTCAGAAGAGTCGGCTCAAATTTGAAATAGTCTTACCACAGTGATCAAAGAGTTAGAGAGAACGATAAAAACCTCGACTGTGTATAACGCCCCCAAGTGGTTACATGGTGAAGTGACCTGGCTCCAACCTTAGAAAACATCAAGTCACAGAAAAGTCATTTTATAAAATTAACTTCTGAAATGTGTCAACTTTCTTAACTCCAATATTTCAGACAATGTCTACAGTTTAAAATGAGATGGTCATTTTCTTTTGGAAAGACCATAACGTGCTCTTTTTATTGGATTGAAACGTTTCATCAAATCCTCTAAGGGGAAATGACTCAAACATGAATAGAGAGAGAAAAAAAATATATAAGTCCGGGGAGATTTTTGTGTTTTTAAATGGTTTTTCTAAAAGGACTTTAAAACACTAATGTTAGTTCAGAGGGTCCAAAAAAATTGAAATAGTTATCCAGAATTGGAATCAATAAACAAAATGTTGTTTTTCGTACTCAGACTAGTAGTAGTCAATGTAAAAAAACAACATTTCATTCAAACAAATATGCTTTTAGACTGAACTGCAGCGTTTGGATTATAAGCGGACCGTGGGCATTTGGTTGCAGCCGCTTTAATCTTCTTTTCTGATTTAGCATTTAGAGAATAAGCAAGCATACATTTTAAATACTGCCTCACACAACAGTATGAGGACACAAGGCGACTAAACTCAAATGAATGACGACGGCTCTGGATCTATAACTATTTAAATGTGTGCATTCAAACTAGGGCTGAGTATGTCTGTCTTGAATCAATCCAGTTTAAGATTAATGTCAGCTGAATTCTTAAATTTGTATTAACATTTGGTTCTAAGAAATAAATATCCTTTGATAATCTTCCAGTGATAACATTGACTAAAGGAACTAATGTAAAACAGTTTTCTGTCTTAAAAATGCAAGAAATAGTGTTAAAAATATATTTACTAAACATTGTTCAATTATACACTGCACCTAAAATGGCCTCAATATGTCATTTTTTTATAGTAAAAATAGATCTTTTGTGTTTTAGTTGCTACACTAGAACTGTTTTGCACGGCTGGATGTCTTTCTCAGCTATCACTCTATTAATAGCTTAACGGAGGACTTCAAACATAATGAGGCGACGCAGCCAGACTTGGACAGTCATCAGGAAATATTCAGGCCATGACAGCGAAACAGACAATCAGGTTAGAAGGAGATTAGAACCGATTGATTCTCGTTGGTGGGCACGTCAACCGTCCGTGATGAGGGAGCGCCGGGGTTACAGTCACAGAGCGGTTATACCTGCTAGAATGCATTTAAACTGCGAATCGAAGAGAAGTCTAGAGCATTAATCTCACATGGCTGAAGGAGCAGTGATGAAGAGACTCTCAGATTACAGGATTAGCCTGTGTAAAGGCAGGATAACTGGAGATAGAGCATTTCTTAGTCCACTGGTAAATAGTTCGGGATTTTATAAACAAAAGTTATTTTAGAGCTTTTATTCTGATTTATGACTATCCATGCAAGTGTGTTGGTAAAATTCATTGCATTTGTGTTTTAATCTGCAGGTTTTTTATATTTATTTCCAAACAGCATTTCTGACAAGTTATATTCTGGTCATCATTTGAGTTATAAGCAGTTCAGTACTTTGTTGCCATAGTGATGCAGCATCTGCTGCGGACAAATATAGCTAATTTAATTAGTCGTGTTGCATAAAAGGTAATCACATTTTTTTCCACGTCTGTCTTTATTACACTAACTCCACTTTTCCTCACAACACAGACACACAAACCCCTTAATGTGGTCAAAAAGCCTTCTAGACCTGGAAGAAGTGCAGGCTAGTTAACTCGCAAAGTTTACCGTCACGCTACAACTGATCGCTCAAACAACAACCTTGATTGTAATCTGCACTATTGGCGTGTTCTGTTTCGCAAACAGCAGCATTGTTTGTTGAACAAAGCTGGTGTTGATAGAGATAGGTTTGCCAGTGACGAGTTGGAAAGATCAATAACTGGTAAGTTCAGCCTTTAAAAGACAAAAACCTGAACCAAAGAGTGCTAAACATTATTTTTGATCAGTATTTTCTAGAGTTTGAGATTTCAAATCCTCCACAACAGATTCCCAATGTGCTCCATCTTATTACAAATCCCTAAAGCATGTGTCAAGGCCCGGGGGCCAGATCCGGCCCTCCGGGGATCAGATCCAACACTCCAGATAATTTTATTTTATGTAATTAATGGCCCAATGTTATCTTGCTCTTATTTCTAACATGCATAATTTTTACATAAGATATTTTCTATGGCGAGTAAAATATTGAAAGTTAATTAAGGTTTAAGTTGATTTATTCTTGAATAATATTCCTGCCTTTTTTTATTCATGATCATGTTAAAAAGTTTCGGTTTTAAAGTTTTAAAAATTGGCATTCTGCTAGCTTTTTGGACTCCTTTGGCATTAACTAAGATTTTTTTAGGCTATTTTGGAGTTAAGTTAATATATCAGCAACATGCTAGCTCTTTTGGCTAATTTAGGCTTTTTCAGTTTTTTTAAGAGATTTTGAAGTTTAGGTATTTTTCAGCTACATGCTAGCTGTTTTGGCAAACCTAAGTTTTTTGGTTTTTTTTTAGCTTTTTAGGCTAATTTGGCATTTAGCTAATATTTTAGCTGGCTATCAACGTCAGCGTTTTCAGCTATCAGCTTTTTTAACTATCAATTTCAGCATCTTCAGAAATGAGCTCTAGCATCTTCAGTGGCCAAATTCATTTTACAGCATTCACACTAGGATTATTGCAGGTAACGCTACATATCCAGCTAATCTAAAGTTTTAACTATTTAATTTTAGTGTTCAATAAATGTTTATTCTGTTCAACCCGTGACCTAAGGTGTGTTTTGGATTTTGGTCCCTTGTGCGATCGAGTTTGACATCCCTGCCCTAAAGGAAAATATGAGCATAAAGATTTAGGATTGGGGAGTACGTGGCCAAACTGCAGGGAGGACAGAGATTAAGAATCTGGTTAAAAGCCTGTTGCTCTTTTCACAAACAAGGCTGTCAAACTTGTTCTGTATGGATAATCTTCAAGCCGTCCCCCTACTCATGTTAGCATTCTTCCACAGGTCAGACCTCTAAGTGGAGGTTAGGCTTGATGGAGAGCACTTGATACTGGGTTAAAACTTTACCAACCAGAATGCAAAGACTCCTTTTGCTCCAAACATCTCAAACAAAGAGGTGTGTTAGAAAAGTAGAAGAACACCAGTTGCTTTTCTGGGTTAAAAACCCACACCAATCACATTTTTTTTTGTGTTTTCAACATGGTCTTGTAGCATTTTATTTATTTATTTATTTATTTATTTTTAAATGGAGGATATACGGTCTACCAGTCTACAACTCGAGAGGTGAATTTCTAATGAACTCCTGCTCCTCTGCAGAAACTATGTTTCTGAAAACTACACAGATTTTTCTGATTTTGGTGAAAAAAGTCATAATCATAGCCTAAAAGCCACTGAGAATGCTTTTCAAATAGATCAGAGTGGGACTTAAACCACGTTTGTTGAGTTTCAGGCCCTCTAACATCAACTTTTATGACTAGTTCAGGATATACATTTTAAATTTGGCTGAAATAAATACATTTCTGCACTGTCAATGTAAAAATGTTAAGCACATTAAGGCAAATAATATTACAGTGAATGGAACATATGGCAAACATTGATAAATTGAGCCGGGGATAAAATTTCAAATTTCCAGAATAATTTTACATATTTTTGATCTGAAGCTTTTTAGTTGCTTCCCTTTTGCATGGAAATCAGTCATCTGCATTTATGGTTTTCCCGTTGGCAGTTTTTATAAAGTTGTACGTAACTCTTGGCAAAACAGACATGCACACACCCAGAAAAAAAAAAAAACTAAAATGGAAAACCAAGCCCAAATTCAGACTGTGTTGCTAAATTTGGGAGTTTTGGGTGACCAGCAACTAATTCTGCCACATTTCCTGGTGCAAAACTAAAATAATTTAAAATTGGGGTGAAAAACACCATCAACACGCAAAACAGCAGGGAAGTGAGTTTTCAGGCCATCATTTAAGAGCGGTAAAAAATAAAAAGATACATGAATCTGAATGTTCAAAACAACCCAAAGAGCAAACATTCATTTGGGATTTAAAAACAACCTAAAGCAGCTTTCATCACAATCTTCCATTAATATAGCAAACATGTACTCAGCTGCTCCCTGTCCCCAAATACAGACGCACCCCGACAGATTGTCAATAAAGCGGCATGAAGAGCACTCTAATCTTTTCCAGGATACCCAGAACTGCTGCAGCTCGTCCTTTAAAAGAATAAAAAAAATCCCTGCCTCTTCCCCAGTTGCTATGGTAACCAGAGTGGTGGGTAACCAGTGGAAGCTGGGTGGTTTAATGTAAGCCCCTTGAACGCACATTACCCTCCTTTATAATCTGTTCTGGATGCTTATAAAAAAAAGGAAGAAAATAGGATTGTCTCTTTAATTCAAAAGACAAAAACAAATAAGTATTCGGGATTACAGGGTAAAAATCTAGATTACCGTCACATTGATGTCCCCTCCTATCTAAAGTCAAACGACATGCCGAAGCTGAGCCAGCTGCAACAACGGAGGAGAACCTGAGACGGATGAGCAGCGGCAGGAAATGAATGACGGAGATGAGCTTCCACGCTCAAGGTGACTTTCCATTTCATTGACCTGATTTTTTTGCACTCCGCCTCCATGGAGGAAAGTATGCCATCCTATTCCACACACCCACTTGACACTGATAACAGGCTGGGTTCAATCAAACAGGAGAGAGGGCTGGTGGGAGCGTGTGCGAGCAGACGCATATTTCCACCAGCACCTCACCCCATCACTGCTGCAGACCGCTCATTACGGGGCATTCCCGGCATAGAAAGGACACCTCTCCCACCGTGAAATCGGCCCCCTAGGCTCTATCCCAGCACCTTGTCATCCCCCACTCCTCCCCGTCACCACAGCAACCCGGATTTCTGCGCCAACACCTCATAATTAGACAGACATGACACAATCACCTACGTACTGGCCAGAGGAATCCAGCTCGCGTTCTCAGAAGTGATAAAAAGCCGGCGTCCGCGACTCCCCTCAGCCTCAACAACCGACTGATAGCCTTTAACCATCTGCTGGTCACATGCAGGCAGACATTCCAGTCAGCAGATAGCCAGCTCCGGCTTCTGCGCTCATTTTCCTTACATTCATTTGATTATAGGGTAGGATCCACGGCGCTCGTCTTACCCCGTCCTCCAGTCGGCGTGCCTCTGCTGCTGCGCTCTGGGCATTCCCTTTATGCAGCGAGCTCACTGCAGTATCCACATATCAGGAAACTAGACTCGTACGCAGCAGCCACATTTCAACCACAGGGTTTGTGATCCGCGCTGGTCCAAAGTCCTCCGACTACAAGCGGCGCTTCACAGGGAAATCCCACTCGGATGGAGGATGCTTGAGTAAAGAGAAGATAAACTCTCCATTCAAAGTGAAACTGTTGTAGGTCTTGCAGAGAGCCAGCTGGCCGACGATTCTTTTCTCTGCAGAGCGCTGCGAGGGCAAAGGGGAAAGGCACAGATGTTACCGACTCCACACCACACCCCTTTTCAACACTCCGCGTCCTAATAGGATGCAGCCGAGAGGGGCCACCGCCCAGCTGACTCCCTCCCCCCCCCCAGACAGGCTGTGGAGCTTGTTTGGAGAGGGTTTGTTTGGAAAGCTGCGGGAACGCAATAAGCTAAGGTGTAAAGAGATGGGGAGTGTGGCAAGGCTGCTGGACACTCAAAATAAAGTCAGAAGCATAAACAGAGAAGAGTTTGCTGCATTCACAGACGTAGAGTCCCGATGATCACATGACAACAAAAAAACTCACCAATTCCTGCATTAACAGACACTCCCACGTGATTTACAGCACGCATATCCTCCATGCACCTCGGCTAATTGCTGTCTAACCAAATCCAGCATCCATAAACATTCCTCTACGCAACACCGGCTTTTTCCACTTTATTTTGGCAGAACAATAAAGCAGCTTGCTAATAAAATTCAAACGTTATATCTTCAGAGTATGTCTTTCAAGAGGAAAGCAAAAAACTTTAGAGAGATTCAAAAAAGTCATAAATAAACAGAACATCTTTTGGCAAATGCTGCGATTTAATTAATTAGAAAAATACTTTCATTAAAATAAATAATTCCATCATGATATAAAGTTTAATATTTCAACCTTCTTAGTTATTTCTTAAATGATAAATAAAAGCTTTCCAAACTAAAATGTTCTCGCCAACTACCCGCATTAGTCAGCACAGGTAATTCAGCTCTGATGTAACACTGACAGTCATCTCGCCTGTTCAGAAAATAATATTTAGCGCCATAAAAAGTGAGAAAAGCAGACATGTTCTCATAAAAGACCAGACGTCACCTGTACGATTTACCTTTGCAGGTGTTGAAAAAGTGCAGCCGTCTGTCAATCTGTCACTTCCTCATCTCCGTGCGCGAGTCAAACATGGAGTCATGTCTTCATAAAAGTAGAAACTATCCTGTCTTTGGATCATCTGAATGAACTGACATGGGACTTTGGTAATGCTAAATCTCCTTTTGAGAGGAAAACACCATCAGAAGAATGATTCCATCAGTTAAAATGTCTGGACAGGCCCTTAAGAGTATGCCATGGTCTTTAAGTGAAACTGTAAATGAGGCTGGATTCACTGTAAGTCTGGGCTCAGACACTGTCCAGCCAAGAGGAAGTCATAAATCAAAGCCAAAAGCAAAATATAAACCTTTTTGTGAACAGATGTCAGAGTCCAAAAGGTTAGGAAATGCTGTCCATCTTCATCTACAAAATTAAATGAGCCACTATTCATAGGAGTTTTGGAAATTTTGATCAGTTTCTGAGTTTAAGAGGTTGAAAAAGCTTACAGCAGTCAGAGATGCCAGGATGTAACGCTGCCTGCAGCTTTAAGATTTCTGAACTAATTCCAGGTCACATGTTTTGGCTGGCTGAGGGAATACTTCACCATGAAGAAAAAAAAAAAAAAGAAAAACGCTGCAACTTTCCACATATAGGCGCGTGTTTGATCCCCAGAACTGGGCCGCTGTGAAGCGCTGCATCTCTGCAGGGCTGGCATAACAGACGTGAGTGGGAAGCCTTACCAGTGAAGTCACGACTGCAGCAGTGGAGGCTGCTCGGACCTGGAGAGCTGCCGCCGAAAAGACTGTTCTGCAGCTGGACTAACAGGCAGGAACCTGCTCTCATGGAGCGGTAGAACGCATTTACACTAGTATGCACACTGAGGGTTACAATAAAATCATAATAATTCAACAGTTTTTATAAAAATAAACTGGTTTTGTTTGCGTAGACTCTAAATTTTACTTTAAAAGTTTCACCTGAAATTTTCCTTTAATACTACTTAAAAAAATGTACAAATATTAATATAGTTTGAACCATGTAAAGATTTTGCAATTGAAGTAAATTTAAGATAACAATAAAACCAGAGAGTAATTTACACAAGAGTTGAGTATCGATAATAATTTCCAGAAACAATTCAATTCCAGTTTTTACAATTCTTTCGATTCTTCAATTCAATTTTGAGTTTACATATTTAGACACATTTGTTTAGAAATACATTAATCTACTACTATGTGTTTTAAATATATTTGTATTTATCTGATACAGTTCACATACTGTAAAATGTATAAGTGAAATAATTAGATTGTTAGTAACATACAGTGTTAAATAGTTTCTCAAAAAGAAAAGTTCTAACAAAAATGTTCAGATCATTAACATTGTAAACATTGTTCTGCTTCTCCTGGAGGACATTTCAGTTTGGCCACTAGTTGGCGATCACACTATAGCAGTACCCCTTTTTCCAGAAGAAGAGGAAAGTATGAGGAAAAAACAGTGCTTTAGACGAAAAATTGTTACTTTAAAAAATAGTTCATTAAAAGAGTTTGGAAAATTCTTGCCTGTGAGTTTATAAAGATGTCTCCTTTAGTCAGGATTAGCCGTTGAGCTAGCAGACTTTAGCTTTATGTGCTAAATCGATCTATATTTTTATGAATCGATTTTTGACCTTTTAAGCTTAAATCAATTCAAATCAATTAATCGATTTTATCAACCCAGCCTTAGTTTATGCTGCAAAATGTTTTTTGTAAAAAATTAGCTCGAGTCGCCAAATTTCACAATAAAACTGCATGTTAAAAAAATAAAGTGTTACATTTAATATTATGGCAAAACAATATTTTTGAGCAATCTTTCAAAATTTTACTATAAAAACAAAATGTGTTTAACCTTTAAAAATACAATTATCAAAAAGTTTTAAAGGAGTTGAGGTTGCCAGAATTTAACAGTAGTACTTTTAATGGTATTACTTTGATTTATTACAAATGCTCCACTCAGGGGAAAAAAAAAGTGGGTGTGTTTTAGAGTGATCAGAATTATCAAAGAGCAGAGGCAATTGAGCTTGAAGGACTGCAATTAAGCAGGAGCTCACGGGCTCTTTCTGACAAACGGGAGTATTTTAGTGTGAAAACTAAAGGTTGAACCAAAGCCGCAAACAGCAGCTGGCAGATTCATGGAAAACCTGATCTGCTGTTTAAGGACATGCAAAGGACAGACTTCCTATTAGGGCTTACGTGATATGAGCCAGCAGAACTAAACTGCATCCACATGTTACATTCAGGGTGGGGCCAAAAAAAAAAAAAAAAAAATCCATAGGCTTCCAGCAGGCTGCCCTTTACTTATAAGAGCCCCATCATTCACAAATGAAATGCAAAGATTAGAAAGAGTTTCAGTGGTCTCTAACCCACCCTTTAATTACTCCCCCGAATCAGGTCCAGTCCCAGAAGTCCACACCACCTTCTGGATCCAAATATAAAACCAAACAAATGTAAACATTGGAAGGGAGTCAAGGAAAACAATTTGGGGCTCAAATGTTGAGCAAAAACACCAGCAGAAAAAGAAGCATCTGCAAAAAAAAAAAAAAAAAAAAAAAAAAAAAAGGTTGTACATTTATATGGTTAAGTTAGCCTGGTGTTATAAAAAAAAAAATACATAAACACGTCGTTATTTGTTGTAGCATCTAAAAAAGGGTTTGTTTTTTTTTTTTGCATAGAGAAATCACCACTTTAAGGTAGGGATGCTACGATAAGTCAAAACTATTAAAATAGTCGATTAGTCGGTCCTTCATATTATATGGAGTCAGCGTGTTGTAAAGTTGAACAAAATTGCTTTCAGCACCAAAAAATGTACCTTTCAAAAATATTTGAGTCAGTGAGATCAAAACTTTATCTTTAGTGAAAAATAGTTCCCTGTATCAGATGCCAACCTCATTTAATTTAATCTTGTTTTAATACCAGAAACTTATGAAGGACAGAAGCTGCACAATTCATTAAAAGTTTAAAAAACTATTATCTGCTGTCTTTATTAATAGTTATTAAAGCTAATGTGGTTTTACATCTGCTTTGAACATCTTAATGTCTAGTTATCCAATGTTTGACATGTCTTTATGGATGTAAACGTCTGATGATTGTATTCTTCTTGATTGCTTGAAATAAACCATTTCTAATCAAATCCAATGATCTGATTGGTCGACTAATCTGGAGTATAAAATAATCAGTGATTAGTCAACAATCAAGATAATCATTTGTGGCAGCCCAACTTTAAAGCAACACTTAAAATGAAAATTGAAATCTGGCCATTTTATAAGGCGTACTTTTAAAATACATTAGTAACAATGTATGTTGGGGGGGGCATAGCGTTCCTGCTTTCACAATGAACTCTCATGAACTGACTGGTCATGCAGTTACAACAGCTGGTCATTTGGGGGCAGTCATACCCAATCGTGCTAACCAGCTGTTCAAGTTATTTAAATTGACCCAAAACAAACAAATCTGTTTGAATGAATACAGCTTGAATACAAACACCCCGAATCAGAACTGTACGACTGGGTAGCTGAGATATTGCTCGCCATTTTTGTTTTATCGCTAATGTTAGCCTGGGAGGAGCTGTAAGCTAGCAGGAAGGAGTTTGAACAAAGGGATGATGGGAAACGAGCGCTGGCTTACTCTGAACCAACAGTCCCGCCCACAACTCGGAAGAAAATTTCTGAAGACCTTCAGCAGCTCTGCAGAAACTCTGTTCTAGAAAACAACACTAGTTTTGGGATTTTGACCAAAAACTGCATAATTATGATTAAAAGTCCACTGTGAACATTTTTGATAAAAGATCAAAAGATGATCAGCATTAGTCTTTAATAGCTTCTGACCTAAAAAAAAAAAAAATCCATAGAATGTTTACATAAAAGACATGTATCAAACGTAAATATAATGTTCACACACACACAACTATTAAAAACAGGATAACACAAAAGGCCAAGATGTACAAATGAAACAAAAGTATCCGGGCGCATTCACTCAATCATATCTTCAGACTGGAAACTGTTGTGCGAGCCGTCACCTGAATTCTGGTGCAAATCAAAAACAAACGCACCCTTCACCTAACTGAGAACAAGGGTCTCGGTTCACTTGTAAACATATTTAGCTCATAAGAAAATAAACCAAGCCAGATGAAGGACAATAAAGCATCATAATTATGCAGTCGTTTGAACAGAATCACCAGGTGAAAGCAAAGTGTGAATGCAACCAAACTCAGGCACAGACTCCACTGTAACAGAACCCTTTTTGTCCCACTTTATGGTTTTATCTAGATTTTAGATCCTAAAACAGGAAAAAGATAAATGTTTTCATAGAGGAAATGATCCACTTATCTGGAAAAATACTACAGCCACAGTGAAGAAAGCTGAAGTAAACTATAGTTCAAAGTTTGCAGTTTAACTTTAGTAAGAGCTGCATTAAGACAAAAACTAGCACAAACATAAAAAAAAATACATTATAGACATCAGACAAACCAAATAGAGCAATATTAATCCAACATAATCCAATCACTATCCTGTCTGCTCAGAGAGAAGTGAACGTTCATGTGTGACTGTTCCACACGCCACAGAAACAAACTACATTCCGCACTAAGACAACTAAATGCAGCCGTCTTTATAGCCGTGCTGGGATGCATGAATGACTCCTCCGCTCAAAGGTAAAGTTTAAGGTGAGGCAAAGTTGGCACACAACCCATGGCTCTTTTGAAAGGCAAGACGGATGATATACAAGCTGCTTATCTGCCGTCATAATCCCAGAAGAGAAAAACACAAGGCAGGACGATGAAGATGTCATACGACCAAAAAAGTCAACAGTATTGAGCAAAAGAGAACAAACCAAACAGAAAAAAAGAGAGAACTTTATAAAAGGATTGATAGAACAACTTTTTTTTTTGAACATTTGATGCAAGACCACATAGTTTGAGGCATCTGATTGATCGGTTTATAACTTGCTCCACAAAAATCGATTTAATCAGAAAACTTAAGGTTAGCAAGAACATGTCAAGCTATCGGAGCAAGAATGATTATTTTGACAAACTGACTAAGAGTTAGAGCTGTTATTTCTCTATAAAGGTCAACGGGATTTTAGCTTCTTGGAAGCAGTGGGTACTTCCTGTTTGGAACTCCAGGGGGAGGGGCCACTCAGTCCAGTTCTCAAATACAGTCAATGGCTGCAACTAAAAACCATTATGGCCATTTTTTTTGTTTACTTTGGAATATTTATTTCAGTGTCTATCAGTTTCCAAACTGAGGCAAAATAACCTGTAATCTAGATTTATGGTGAAATATTTAAGATTGTAAATGACCGTGGAATAGAAAAAAAAAAAAGAAGTAATCTCATCATTTCCTCTTTGAAGCTGATTAAAAAAGGGAAAGTGGAGCCAAAGACAGAGTTACCATTACATGAATGATTACTGAAACAAGCACGTCCCTGTTCACTTCAGTGTAAATCAGCCCTATATATGATAAAATGTGATACAAATCTGTTTTTTATCATGTGTTCATACAGAAATTACTGTAATAATTATCTGCTGATATTTTTCTGCAGTGAACGCACTTGATTACAAAAATATTCCTTCTTCACGTGAGTAAAACTGTATGATTTACAAATGAATTTCTATTGATGCTGCTTTCATCACATTGTTGGTTACCATTGATTACAGTTTTCATCACAGTTTGTAGGGATGGATTTCATCCAAAAATACTACATCTATTCAGATTAGTTCCACAGGATTACAATTCAATACCAATATGGTTAAATGTCAATATATATTTTTAATTTTCCAAAGAAGATCAACTTTTTCAGGTAACAAAAGACACTTAAAAAATATAGTGACAAACACTAAAAGACAATCAAAAAAACAACTAAAACACGCTTTTTCCTTAAAAAAAAAAAAAAACAGGAAAATACTCTGAAGTAAAACCATTTTTGGATTTAATGAATGGCTGTTAATTTTCTGATAGTTTGTTACCTTCTAGTTTGCTGAAGAGTATAGAAACCTGAACCTTTTTTTACTTTATTTATGCTTTCTAATAAAACTGTAAAAAAAAACTGTTTACAAAAATTAGCTTTTTTTTTAAAAAAACACAGCTAAAGCGCATGTAGCTGATGACGCGAGATTGCACGGGTCCGTCAAAGGCTGCATCCCAGCAATGCAGTCATACAGGATGCGACAGACAGTGGAAACCAGTTAATCTATGAAAACGCCTGCAGCATCGCAACAAAAAAGATCTCCCAAGATTAAGTTTCAGGTATATAATCTGAGAAGAAAGTTGATGCGGGTTTAAGGAAACACTGAGCAGTAGGGAAAGACGCTCTTGCAGCATCTACACAATTGTCAAGCCCTCAAAAAACACACACAAAAAAAACAAAGGTCTCTTTAAAACTTCTGCAAATTTGTAGAATTCAGGAAGAATTTGCATGTCTGGGTTCCCACATGCCGACTTAATTAGTGGGAATTAAATTACTCTGGAAGAACAGCTCACTGGAAAGCAAACCAATAAACTGAAATGTGCATTTGTTCCTCGTGCAGATGGCAAAAAAAAAAAAACACTTTCCAGGGAAGTTCTGTGTATTTGTGTCAATCTAAATACTTCTGCTTGCCTCACTGAACATAGATATTAATGAAGTCTTAAAAGATATTCTCTAAACACTTTTTTCTGGGCTTGTACTTTTGCTCAGCAGCGTGTTGGAACCTGAGTAAACTTTCTGCAGGGCAGGAAGGCCCTGGCACTGCAGGAAGAGGCCCGCTGCGTTCTGCACGGCCTGCTGCTGGATCCCATGTCTGTCTGCTAATCAACACCTGAGGCACAAGTGTATTTTTTTCCCCCCTTTTTATTTATGAAGTTGCTCACTTTCTTGACATTGAACCCGAGGGGTACGAGCCCCTCCCATACCCACGGAAAGGAGCGGGTCCTCACGCGCTGATGTCACAGGGTGAGAACCGCCCGCTCCTGGAAGAGTCTGCTCCACCCCCAGGTGAACACAAACACTTTTTTGGCAAAGCTAGCAGTGATTAGCAAGTTTCGCAAGTTCTCCACCCCTCGGTCGTGCGCAGTCGTGCAGACGCAGCTGTCTGTGTTGTGACTGTGAGCCGATGAGATGCTCATTCAATTTAGCATTCAAATTTTGGGAAGAAACTTCTGGTGACGGTTCTGCTCGACATGGTAGGATGGATCCTGAATGTATCCAAGAATGGCACAAGCAGACGGGGATATTAGGAAGACAGCAGGTGAAAGGAAGCAGAATATTTCCTGGTGGAAAAAGGGGGCAACGAATCAAAGAACTGGTTTGAACATGGATTATTGAGCAAAGGCAGATAAGAGTGAAAAGGATTATTGATAAGAAGATTGATGCTTCAAAGAGAAAAGAAACATTGACAGCAGACAGTGCTTATCATAACAATGTTCTTATTATTTCAGTGAATCTTGAAATGTTCATCTGGTGACGTCTGCATTTATTGACCGAATTTCAGCAAAACAAACCCATTTGCCATCACCGTCTGTGCCAAATTTTAGGAATAAAATGCCCCAGCTACAAAGTATTTACATCAATATTCTTCTTAAAAATAGATTTATTTTTGTGAGTGACATGTCGACACGGCCGGCTCAAATATGGCGTCATAAAATGGGCGGCATTTTCAAGGAGCGAAAGGCGGAGCCTCATAGGTCGAGTGGCTTTACTTCAAGGTATGAAAAGAGTTAGCAAAAATGATTAATACTTTATAATTAGTTTTTTAGTGTTCCATAATTTACTCTGAATGACTAAAGGAAAGCATGTTATGGCCTTTTTAAAGGTTTTTGACTCAACTTGACCCATGTTTTGAGAATTTTACAACTTTTTTTTATCCTGCCCAGCAAATGATCACACAGATTGCAGCCAAGTCCCTCTTGTGATGGGCATGTTTTGCTTTACAATTCTCCTTCACATATGTTAATATAAGCCCCTCTCATAACTGAAGCTGAACTTTATTGAGATTTAGACCTGCAGCACAACTTGGGAGACACCAAAATCCGTTCAAGTCAAAGAACCAAACGGATGTGCAACATATTTTCCCGAACCCACAAGCTTTTCGTGCATGTCCCCTTCAGAGTTAACTCCGGGCATCCATGATCTCATCCAAGTGGAATTGCACGACATTCCTACAAAAATTGGATATTTTATCTTCATAAAAGCAGGTTTAAGCAACCTTGCAGGTTAAGGTTAAAGCAGGTCGACGAGATATAAAGCAGGAAACGACGTGAAGTCCATCTTTTTATGATGCATGAAGGGGAACTGATGTCAGACGTAACGCAACCGTCGAGCCAGCTGGAAACTTTACATAAATAAATCTCAAAACTCACAGAGAAATGTTAGTGCTTCATCCCAACTTTTACTACTTTGGAAATAAATATGAAGACAAAGGGGATAAGAGGTGGCCCAGGACTGAAACATGAGTCCACCCGGGCCGAGTGAACGCCTCCTCCCACCCTCTCAAACCAACAACTTTAGTCATGGGACTCCCCCTCACACGTGCACACACACAAACACACTCAAACGCACGCAGGATGGACCCACATGCTCCCTTTGTTCAGACTCCCTTCATAGCTTCACTCTCTGCATTTCTTGTGGCTGAAGAGCCACACTGATGAGTTTTGATTCCCTATTGTCATGATAATGGAAGGCTTTTTCCATTCCACTTTGCCGGGACAGCGGGGGCTTTCTATGTAAATATATCCAACTGGACACGTTAGTCTACCTGCTGAACAATGACATGAACCAATCAGAAAAAGCCGACAACTAGAATAAGTCCAAAAGCGCAGAAACCAACATTTAGGGGGGAGCAAATTACTCTGACAACAAAATCCTGACAATCCTAAAATAACAGTTAATTTTCTACTGACAGACTTAAATTAGCAAAGAAAATTACTTAAAAAATGATTTCTGATCATTCAAATGTGACTGCTTGACTCTTTAGTTAAATTATAAACACATTTTGAAGGAATATTAAAAGATAAGAAGCAAGATTTTACAGATCATATGTAATCTACTTTCTAAACAATCTCAGAAAAAAACAGAGACTTCCAGTTTTGGAAGTAGCTCAGCCTGTACTGCGGTAGTCTCATGGGCAGAACATGTTCAGATGCCTCAGAATCCAGCCTGATAGGTCACCCAGTTCCAGATATAGAAGCAAAAGATCTGAGGCCAAGGCGGATTTCACTAAAAGAAGTCACTTCATGCTGAGTGGGAGGCCAAAAAGTTTCCATTTACACCAAGAAACCCCCCAGAAAAAACGGATCTCGGAGACCGTGAGGCAAATTCAGCTCTGCTTTAATAAAGAAAGCAGGGAAGACGTGCCGTGAAAAATCCATTATCGACCAAGATGGCTGAAATCTGTCAGCTCACAGCAGCTGGACGCAGACAGAGAGCCTTTTAACCTTTGAACAATCTTGGGGGTCAAGATCCAGCACCTTGGAAATGGATACACAGTGTGCAACCATGGATGTCGTTTCCAGCATGGCTCTGGTTGAAAGCAGATTGCATCATGTCAACAATCACCATCTTTTCTAAATGAATGTTTTTTTTCCTAAACAGAGATAAAAAAAAACAAACAAACAACAAAGTCACGTAAATCTAGGACTTTCTGAGCAGAGGCTGTTTAGCTTCGACAGTAAAGCAGCTGCATGTCTCATCGTGTTTGCAGCTCCTATAAAAAAAGAAGAACTCTAATGGTTATTTTGGATTCTTAACATTTCTGCTGCCGTACTTGAACTTTTCATTCATTCAGTTTCTCTCATGACAGCATGTTCTCGGTCTCAGGTCTCATTTTCACTTCAATAAATGATGTTCAGAACTAGATTTAGGTCTGAACAGAAAGGTTTGCCATGAAGACCCTCCAAAAATGAAGTTGGCTCACGGGTGGGGTCGACAATGAATGTCCGGACCAGCTGTCCTAATAGTACGGACAAGTGCAAAGATGGGCCAGGCTGGGGGCTGGGTGTGGCATGGCAGGGGTGCCATGGTGACAGGGTGGGCCTCAACAGAGAAGGGATGCTAAATGAAGCCATTGTCCAGCCCAAGTGAAGCACACCACAAAAAGAATGGTACATTGAATCAGCTAACGGGCTCTTTGTTGCGGCGCTGCTGCCGGCCCACGTCCATCCACAAGATCTGCTGCTCATCGCGCTGACAGCGTGTGATGTTACAACATGAAACATGGACACTGGCTGGGAATGGCAGGAATGACATTGACCTGCAGTTCGAGGTCTTCAACCAGGAAAACAGCTGGATAAAACCCACCTGGGATCCACAGATCCTATCGGCCTGACAGGTCCACAACATGAATACTGAATAAAAAAGGTCCTAAAGTTCATCACCAAAGTGTCAATATCATGCAGCTAAGATCAGAAATGCCTAATCAACAAGCCCCAACTAAGGTACAATGAATGTTATGCTACGTTCACATCGGACATGTGCAGAAGGTTCATGAAAGTGTTTAATCTGCATTCTTGTGAATCATGAATCTTGCTCCAGGCTTTTTCTTTAACAGCTCTATTTTGATATATGACAGACTTGGTGTCGTATAACAGTGTTTTTCAACCAGTGTGTCATAATAGATGGTCAGGTGTACCATGGGAAATTACCCATTTTTACGGATATAAACACATTAACCATCGTCAGGATATCAGCTCTGTGTTCATCCAAACGGGCCATGATTCAACACTGAGGCTGTGTCTGAATTCACACCCTAATCCCTAACAACTAAAAAACTATATACTGCAGGACTACATAGTGTCCATGATTTTAAAAGCAATTCGGAGACCATGCTCACTACTTTTCTTCACGAAGTCAAAATCGAATCAATACAAACATTTCACGACTTTTTTGTGGTGAAAATGTAGATGGTTCATTTAAAAATTACATTTAAACACTTGTTTTGATCTAAATTGTTAGACCGCAATGCATTGTGGTCTCTATTCACTAATCTCATGAGCATCAATGCATGCTAATTTTTCCACAAAGACTTCTGGGAAATTTCTAGAGAACTCAATTTTGGAATTAGTAGATTCGGACAGTACTAGAAAATGGCAAACGCGCTATATAATGAGTAGGGGGGAATTTGGACATAGCTTGATGGTTTGGAATACACAAAATCATAAAAGACTTTTTTCTTTGTGTTTGATTCTATAAATTACTCTGATAAGAATGACAGTACCGCCATCTGGCCGCAAAACTAGCCGCTAATTTTGTTATTGGAAAAAGTCCCGCCCCTTCAACTGTCCACCAATTGTTCTTGGAGGCATTATCACATGTCATCCATTTAACCAATCAGAAGTGTTCAACGTTCTCACTCCCTTGTTCTGATTCAGTTCCAACAAAAATAACAGCAAAGGCTCGTGTTTAGCAGTGCAGCTTCCCGCGGGATCCAGTTTCAGAGTGTTTAAAAAGTTAACAAAATAAAGAAGCTAAGAGACGGGAGACCGTCCGGCATCAGTTATTAACTACATCTCCCATGATGCATTGGGTTAAAGTGACAGCGCCTCAGCCGTGAGGCATAATGAACGCACACATCAAACAGTCTTCAAATCTTCTTGATGCAATCAGACGAAAACGGTTTAGTTTTCCTTCAAGGTTTGTGTTTATTATTAACATCCCAGTCTTTGGTCCAAGTCATCTTTAGAAAAAGGACTGCTTATGTCAGGATTAAAGGACAAATTCTGTTTCAGACTTCAGTCATTTTTGAAAAAAATTGAAGTTAAGTTTAAATGTAAGTGATAATAAAATAGATAGAAGCAGGATTAAGTTTTAGTGGCCCACATACATGTTTAAATTAGCTTGAAACAATTTATTCACCCAAAAGAAAGAAAGCAGTTAAAGTTACATTTTTGACTGAAAGGACAAACAAATAAAGTTTCACTTTTTGAGTATTTATAATTGAACATAAACATGAATATAATGTTAGTCTTTATTTGTTAAAAAAAAAAAAAACAAAAAAAAAACAGCATGTTGTGACCATGTTAAAAAATACAGTTGCTCTGGCACAAACATTTTTAAAAATGTTAGTTTAGAAAGAATATATTACTGTTTGTACGAGTTTTTTGTGAGATTACATTAATTTTATTTTAATAAACTGGAAGCAAAACACACTGTACTGTATTTCAGGGCGGACACAAACTGAAATGAATCATTTCTCCTTCATGATCAATTTTCAAACGGGTGGTACTTCTTTGAATGAAAGAGGACGCCATCCATAAGCCACTACCAAATCCAAGTCCCCGATTGGTCAAAGTTCAACTGATTTGACTTTCAACGCGGAATCAACGGCCGCATGTTTTGTACCAGGGACTTGAGCACAGTTTTAATGCTTGAATAGAAATGCATAAACGTGGGAATTTTGAACACGGAATCCCAAAACACGCATAAACGGGCGTTTATTTGGAACTGTTTACATGGAAAGTGATCACTTGAACGTACCGATAGCTTTAAAGAGAAGTGGACAGCAGATAAGGTCATATCAATTTTTAGCTTCTCTAAAATCCCATTCTGAACCCAGTCTCTCTCTATGTTCCTCATTATCTTTGGTTAGAACTGAAAGATATAGAATCTTAAGTTTTCATGAGATCTAGTTGGAATAAGTAAAGCAGAGGTAGAGTGAGAAAATGGCAGGTAGTGGGTTCAAATCCATGTCAGGTCATACTGAAAACTCTACAAATGGGAACTAGTTCTTGATGGTCACCATTAAGGCGGGTTGAACAAATAATCGAGTGTGGTTGTACCTGCAGCTCGTGTCAAAGTCAAGGCCCGGGGGCCGGATCCGGCCCTCTGGGTAATTATATCCGGCCCTCAAGATCATTTTATTTTATTGTTATTAATAGCCTGATGTTATCTTGAGCTTATTTCTAACTTGTATAAATTTAAAAATATATATTTTTATGGAGAGTAAAATATGTTATTAAAGGTTTAAGTTAATTTATTTTGGATTAATATTCCTGTTGGTTTTATTCATAATTATATTAATGTTTTTAAAAATGTAGTTTTAGAGTGTTCCATAAATGTTTGTTCTGTTCGGCCCACGACCCAATGTGTGTTTTGGATTTTGGCCCCTTGTGCGACTGAGTTTGACACCCTCGCTCCACAGGATGGCTTTGAAGACAAGAACGTATGTCGCTCACCTAAGTGTGTGACAACAATAGACCGTAAATAAAAATGGACAGAGCGTGTGTGACGTCACTCCTAGAAAATGCTTTACTTCTGGCTCCAGCGAAATGAAGTCAATACAGTCGCCACCATTTGGAGCCAGTCTGTCACGTTTCCGGGGGGAACTAGTGTTAACAATCATTAGTGAGCTTGTTCGAAGTCCACTGAAAGTGGCTTGGGAGAATCTGTAAATCAAATGTTCTAGGTGGGGTTAGCGGGCACCACATGCTTTAAGTGAGGCCTCCGATTGGTCAATTTATAACTTGAATAACTTGGAATAAAGAAAAAGAATATGTTAAAAAGTAATATCGGAGCAAGAATGGTTATTCTGACAAATGTGAGTAATGGCTGTTTATTTCTCTATCAGTCTATCAGATTTTGGATTCTTGAAGCCTGCAGGCACTTCCTGTTTGGAACGCCAGTGAGAAGAGGTCAAGCTGTCCAGTCACTCTACAGTCTATGGTGACAACTGATGGGACGTTGACCTAAAACTGCTCATTTCTCTAGTAATTTCTCTAAACTTCAGATAGCTTCAGTTTCAATTCAAACAACCTTCACTCTGGAAGTCAAGACACACACTGAAGTGTGAGACAAGCAGCAGTAAAGACATAAATATGGAAAAATAAACGACTGAACCAGAGCAGAACAGAGAAAAGGTCATGCTGAGAAATCTAGAGGGAACATTTAATCCAAGTTGAGTTCCTCTGGTATGTTTACAGACTGGATTAACGACCTTTTCAGCGTTTTTTCTCAGCAAATACCAACTTCAGTAAAATATAAACACCAAAAGGTTGAAACTGGTTAAACAAGATGCCAAGTTTTAGAGTGAGAATAATAATCAAAGCCCACCCCGATTTATATTCTAAAGATACAAATTAAGTTTGAAAAAATGTGGATTATTGATCTTCTGCTGGAAAACTCACAGCTGTTTTCCTTCTACAAAAACAGCAATCGTAGCCGTGTGGTTTAGCACCTGCCTCTGTATATTAACGCCAGCACAACATTCGGAAACCTCACTGACAGATGGTGGTCTTAAGGGCTCAGCTGTGTTACTGCCACTCCTCAATGACTTCCAGCACTGCGAAAATCACAACTGTGCTCCTCCCCCATGTTGTGGTGGCCATCATTCCCCGTTTCTAATACGAGCCGCTCCAAAATTCATCACAAAACAAAGCAGGCGAGGTCGATATTCTTTTGTGTAGAAAAGTACTTTAGGGATGACTTTCTTTCTTTCTTTTTTTTTTTTTTACACAAATGTTTTTGCTAAACACAAAAGAAGCTGCAGCAGAAACCATCTTAACTCGAGGAAATGATGTCTTCAGCTGTTGTCTGAGATCTCTGAAAGATAGCAAGTTGAGCCACCAACCTGTTAAGGCGCAGGCAGTCTGGGATTTGCTCATGAGAAAAGCACGAAGACACAATAACACTTTAGACAGATAAACACACCCATTAGACACCCTGAATACGCCGACATTCAGGCACTTAAGACGGTATGTCCAAACACAACATGAGTCATTCTAAAAAAAAGTGAATTATTTGGGTTTACTCGGGACAATTCTAAGTATAAATCAGATGCCTTTATGTCGAAAATACAAAAACACCAGAGTGGATCAAGCCGCAACGCAAAAGCAAATGTTTTGGATGAGCAAAGTTGCACCACATACTAATTATCTTCTTCCCGTACAGAAAAACAAGATACGCAATTCCAACGTCCAGGCCTGTCTGCGCCTCCACACCATGGGCCAAACAACTGCACCGTCAGACCTCAATATTTACAGTGAAAACACTCCTGCAGATCAGCAGCAGCTCATAACAAGCACACACAGGCCCCCTCGCCACTGCAGAGCTCCTTAATTCCCGGGAATGTGTAAACCTTCTCTGATAAGATCCTCCAAAAAGTCCAGAGATGAACCGTCTGCCCTCCATGTGTCATGATGACCCCAAGAGTCTGAAATTATCCTGTAGGGCCAAACCTATTGTTTCCTAAATGAGGAAGCTAACATTTAAATGTTAAATATAAGAAGTACTTTTAGAGGAACACTTTTTTTTTATTTATTATTGAACAGGTCTGTTTATGAATAAATTGCATTTAAATATTTGTATACTAAAATCTATTTTTGAAAATCTGCCTTAAGAGGAAACAATTCTACATGAAAATGAAGTGAAATGGTAACTTATTAGGGTTTTTTTTCACGTTTTTAGGGCTCAGCTGTAAATAATTTAATTTAAATGATTTGGTTTATATTTAGCGTTTGAAATAGAACCAGTTATAAGGATTTTTCTTCAGGCGTCCATTCGGACCCCTGGACCTTCCGGTACTGTAGATAGACAGATAGATAGACAGGTAAGGGGTCCTCAAAAAGTCGAGAGAAAAAATGTACAGTTTGCAAAAAATAAAAAAAAAACCCAACAACATGCAAATATGAGCAAACTGCCGCCGCCCAGCGCCTTTACAACCCACGTCTTGATTAAAAGCAGAAAATTGCAGGCGGATGGGCTCCGTAAAACCACCAGAGCAAACAAAAAGCTTGGAAAAAAAGAAAAAAAAAAACACGGCCGCCTCACCGGCGCGGAGGTCAGCACCGACATTTCCCCGGCCCAGCGAGGCTTCAGCCCCCGCTTTAACATTAGCGAAGAAGGTTTTTCCGCAGGACGAACTCACCTCGACACGTTTACATTTCTGCCCGTGTCCCTGGGTTCATCTGACACCGACAGTAAAGCCGTGGAAAACACGCAGCGCCCGGACGGACGGAAGGCTGGGAGAAGACTCTGCGGCTGGTTGGTCCGGGGAGCGAGTTAGGTCACCGTACTTTAGCAGGTAATGCGCATGCGCCTTTACTACTCTGAAGCACTGCTTTCTGGGATTTGGAGTTTAGGTAGCAAAGATTGGAAAACAGGCTGAGATTGGAGAAAATACACCAGAAGACTCACAGAAAGCGTGTTAGAACAGTTTACAGCACATCAGCAGGACAAAAACCGAACTATAGCGCTCATGCTAACGCTAAATCTGTAGCAGACGGCAAAACACAGCAGCTCTGCTCCTAGAATAAACCGCAATCGTCATCAGTCAATCAAAAGGCCACGCCTCCTCATCAAGTGAAAATAAATGCTGTTTTTAAAAAAATCTACAAACTTAGAAAAACATTCGCTCCCCTCAGAGTTGTCATGGATCAAATATGCAAAGATATAAACGACGCTGGAAATTAGACAAATCCCCAGGTTCTGACGGTTTAACAAGCAATTTCTATAAACATTTTGGCCTAATTTAAAAGATCTTTTATTCAAAATTGTTTTAAAAAAGGAATTTGGTCTGTAACACAATTATTAGATGTCACTGGTGATTTACTTTCTTTCAAAGATTTTAGTGCAAAATTTGATATTGCAGACAGAAACCAGTGTAAAGAAGTTTATAAAGCTATACCCCAACCTGTGTTTCGCTTGGTTGAAAACCTTTCCAAAAATGATACAAAACCAAAACTCCCCTCGCTTCTGGTAAATGGCTGTGATTTATTTGATACCAAAGTAAATAATCAATCTACCCGACAGATATTCAACAAAGTATTGTTTCCATCTCTTTCTTTCTGAATTTCAATCTTTGAATATTTCTCTAAAACTGATGTAGAATACTTAAGATCCTTCTTCTTTAAGCTTCCTATTGCCCCAAAAGCCAAAGAAATTCATTTCAAAATTATCAATGATTTTTATCCATCTTCTGACTTTCTATCAAAACGTTTTGGATTTGAATGTGTTAACTGTACTTTTTGTAACACGCATAGTGAAACATCAGAACATTTATTTTGTGATTGTATATTTATTTCAACTTTTTGGGAGGATTTGTTTTATTGGTTTACTAACTTTCTGCATGTTCCTGAACTTAAAAAGGAAAATTTTTTATTTGGTTTGATTATAAAAAATGCATTCCATTGTAAAAATAATTAACACAACAATAATTCTTGGTAAATTCTTTATACATAAAAACAAGTTCTTATAATCAACACCAAAATTTTGTGTATTTCGTAGGGAACTACTTTTATTTTTCTCATGCCTTAAATATGTCAAAACCAAAACTGCTGTGAAAATGTACAATGAAGCAGAAAATATTGGACTTCTAAAAAGTCTCTAGCTTCTTTTTGTCTTAAAACTGTTTTCTTTGTATTTTATATTTTGAATATTATAATTTTTTTTTATATTTTCCTCTCCTTTTTTGTTCTTTTTTTTCTCTGCTCGCATCTCTCTTGCGTCTGTTGTTTGAACCTTTATGTTATTGTATTGTCCTTGAAATTGTTAATAAAGATTTAAAAAAAAAAAAAAAGTTGTTTCTGGTTGGCTTCATGATCCCCCTGCTAAGGTTGGGGCTCGGGGAAGATGCTATCCTTTTCAAAGAAGTAAAAGGTTAGCCAGATCGCTGTGAGAAGGGAGGGAGACACTTACCTTGTCGCGTCCTCTTGCTAATTGCTAATTTAACTTAGCAACTTTTGTATACCTTAAAATAAAAAAAAGAAAATGATAGAATTTTGATATCCTCTACATTTTTTGCAGATAGCTGGAGAAAGCGCCCTCTGCTGGTCCAAGAAAGTATAATCATTTACTTGAGCGTAAAGCAGGGGTCTGCAACCTGTGGCTCTTTTATCCCTTTATTGTGACTCTTTAACTTTAAAGAAACATATTAATAATTCAAATAAATAATCGATTAGTTAGTTATTTTTTGCTATTTCTGTTTAGGTTTTTAATAAGTCAAACCACAAAGCAAAATGAAAGCAAAAAGTTTAATTTACTGTCAAATAAATTCTGTAGAAATTATCTTTAAATTGGTTTTTATAGTAAAGTTATTCAGATAATGATTACTACAACCCTTATATTTTGGTAAACTACCCTGAAGTGGTTAAAGTTTCAAACAAATGCAGTTTAAAACGATTAAAAAATGATTCAGAATTATGTGTTTTGTGCCTCACATTTTTAAAAAGAATAAAAAGCTCTGTTTTTTTTTATTTTATTTTAATAAACTTCAATGTTTCTCATAGTTGACAGTATAAGGAGAAAAATTAAGCGCTAAAATCCTAATGAAAAAAAAAACAACAATTTTTTGACTGTCTTGTATTTTATTTTGAAGTTACTCCGCCACAGTAGGATCTTAATTAGTGTATTTTATTTTGAAAGGAACTTATGTGTGGTTCTGTCAAAAGTAAAGTAAATAAAAACCGTTATATAAACATATACACAGTGTGGTAATTCAATATTGTAATATTTTTGAAATATGCTTTTCTTAAATAATTGTTAATTGTCACAAAAACATGAATATTACGTATTTTCTGAACACTAACATGGGACTTTCTGGCTCTTGCTGGGTTGTAGTCTGTAAGAAATTAGACTCCTGGTCTAAAAAAAGCATTTTCCTTTTAATTATTGTGCAATTGTTGTTGCCGGTGTTGGGTGTTAAACAAAAACTATTATTTATTTTCTTAAATCAGATACGATATGTTTAAGCATCTTAAATAAATCTGAGAATCTAATTGAGTATCAGAAATGTTTGTTTTCTTCAGATCAAGATTTTAATCTTTTGCTAAAAATTTTTTTGTTGCATTAAAAGCTTAAAGCCTTAATATGTGAAGAAAATTGACGTTATTTTAACAAACTTTTTGACTGTTACGAAGTAACAAAACAATCCCAGAATGCTATTTTTTACATTTTTTAGCTCCTATTTACATTAAACAGGAAGTTGATCAACAAACCTAAGAAAATAAAAGCACAAACTTAATAAAACAACCTTAACAAATAAACCTTAAAAAGCCTTTTTGTCATTATTCTTCAAGAAAAACTAATTTGAAACAAAAAAAGAAACATTTAAGGTAAAAAAAAAAACACTTAACTGTATGTTTTTTACTTTTTTATGTAGAAAAATTAACAGAATTGTGATAAATGATCAAAAACATGAATGAGTATAGCTCCCTGACTTACACACCAAAAAGCATCATGAAATGTTAAACAGAGCAAGTAGATTTTATTCATATTTCAGCAACATAAACAGGATCATTTCTACAGAAGTACACCCTAAATTGAAGGTCTTTATGGCACAACCAAAGGGTTTAGCGGGTATGTTACAAGAGGACAGCCCAGGCTCAGTCTCAATAAATAGCAGGAGGTGGGGAGAGAGAAATTTTATGTGGAAATGCTACACCAGGAGCTGAGATGACATGTGTATCAGCAGCACTTCGCTGGTCCTGAGATATTTTTAGTGGAAGGTGGTCGAACCTGTACAAACTGCAACATAAATATTACAACTCAAATAGAATCTTAGCTCTGTCCAAAAAGAAGCTGGTAGATGGTGATGTTAAAACTTGATTTTTACGTTTTTAAATCTTTGAAATTTGATTAGACACAGACTCATTTCAAGTGTTTTATTTACTTCGAAGATTTAATTAAATTTAAATCGTTTTAGTGCGTTTTTAATGCATTCCAGAAAAATCTGTCAACACCTCTAATAAGTTAACCAAGTCGCTTTTTTTTGTAAATGTTAAAACTTTTTCAATTGAAATGTATTTTTCTTTTTATGATAACATTTGGAAGATATTTAAATGCACAATATACAACCTCAGAACACGACTGTCACCAGCAGCTCCACAACTGGAAGAAACTAAAACAAACACAAATCTAGAAAAGTAAAATCTCACGTGCAGCTTTCAAAACAATAAAATAATATGTGTGTCATGATCCTGCTTCTAAAGTGAAGGAAGAGGCACCAGGAGGAGAAAAAACAATCAGGAAAATCAAACGTATCCAGAGTGGAAATCTCAACAGCATTTCAGGCTAAAGTCAAAGGAATTCCTGATTGGTGCAAATATTTAGGATTTCTGAATCTGATCAGTCAATAGTTAAAATATTTCTTTCTTTGTTTGTTCACTTCTCAGCATTTCTGTATGGAAGTCCTATAAAAATAGGATATTAGAAGAAATAACATTATCAATAAATTATCTTAATAACGGACATTATGAAATCTGTTTATTGGTATGTGAAATTCTGACATTTTATATATCTATATATTTAATCTTAAATGTGTGTTTCCAATTACTTTTCATTAAATCACTAATATTTCAATCAAATCTAATGAGGCCTAATTAAAAATAAAAAAGTAACATTTAAATCAACTTTAAATCAACAGTCGGTCAAATTGGGAGGAAGGAGCTCCCATTTTGGCCAACCGTTTGACATTCCCTTTGCTGTAGAAACACAGATCGATTAACTTTAGACTCCTTAACGAGAATTCATCTATAAATATTGGTTTAGGAAGCTTAAATTACTCTTTTCTGAGGTTTAAATGAAAAAAATGTTTGGACAAAAGGGATTCTATTTAAGTTTGTGGAAGAAATTAAAACCCAATTGTTATCTTTAAACATTTCAAACATCAACATCTAAATATCTTTCATGATATTTGGAATGAAATATATATTTTTTATTATTTAAATGAGAAATGTACAATTTTATGGACCTATTACATATTTATCTATAATCAACTGTCTTTTTTTTCAGTAATTGACTGACTTATAACTTTGTTGAGTTCCATATCAAACCCTCACTTTGTGATTTATTAGCATTAAACATTTATTGTTCTGATGTTCACTTATCATTTATTCTTTTCATACAAAACTTTTGCATCCAGATGACCTGAAATAAAAGAAAACATTGTGAAATAATAACGTAATAATCATAATTCATAAGCTGCTGATCTTTCTTCTTCGATCAGTGTGCCTTAGTAATACTGAGGATTGAACGTGTTTGATCGAATTGTTAGCAGCAAATCCACTGATTATCTGCCTGCTTGAGATTTCTGCTCGCTCTGAGGCAGGACTGCACTTTAAAGTATGATGTGTTCCTCTTTGGTGGTTAGGCTACAGTCTGCTTTCCTGCAGCCAATTCCCAAAATCCTTTAAATCCTCAATGAATCCCCTCAGAGACGGTCGTGTATACCGCAGATTTAATCCTGGAGATGACGGAAGAACAGCGGAGATGGGGGCTGACGCCTGTCTGAACGGTAACACAGTGATAGGTGTGGGGGGGGGGCTTTGAACATGACTTTTGTGCGGACGTGTCCGTTTGGGGATCTCTGCTGGGACCGGTGGAGGGGCAGCCGTGGGGGGGGGGTGGACGGAGCTCCAGGCTCCTCTGTTGTTCCTTGCTCTCAGTTGTGTCAAAAGTCCAGCTGTCAGCCTCTGGTCGGGGGCGGGGCTGGGGGTGGGGGGGCAGTCACTATGCGAGCGAGCGCTGGCGAGGCTTGATTCTGGGATAAAGCTGGAAAAAAACAAATGTTCATGTTATGGAGCATTTCTCCAAAAATGTTGCTGAGGTTTTTGTAAATGAAGCTCAAAAATCATAACAAATAAATATTAGTTAAATGCAATTGTTTCATCATCATTATTGGAATTATTATCGTATATAAGGTCAAATAAGCATTAAAAATCATTAAATCTCAATTATATTTCATTGTTTGGTCCATATCTGATATATTGCATAGAAATTTGGGGAAATGCGAACAAGAAATCAATGAACTACATATTTATATTAGTAATTATTGTGATCCATCTACACCACTGTTTATAAAGATGAAAATATTACAATTTAAAGACTTAGTCGATCATTCCGTCCTAAAACTCGTGTGTAGAGCACATCATGAAAGACTGCCACAAAACATAAAGATTGAAAAAAGAAACCACAATTACAATCTAAAAGGGCATGACATTTTCAAAACCGATAAATTCAGAACAAAAATGAAGGAGAAAGGTGTTTCTGTGCAAGGTATCAGATTATGGAATAATCATGAGTCCAGTTCAATTTTTACATTTTAAAAACTGAAAACAAATGCTCACAAAATATGAATTATGCGGTCATTGGGAATGGGTTAAATTAAAAATAAAAACCTGAGATATTTGGTTTATTTTCTTACTGTTCTTGTGCTGTTTGTTTGTCTTTTTTTGTTTCTCTTGTTCCAGCCAGTTGACATATTTATGTAACAATACAAAGAGATAAATTTGGTTAAAATAGCTTGATTGATTTAGTTAAATAGGGCAGAGACAATAAGTCTTCTTCTTTCTGTCCCCTTTCATTTTCACCACAGACAAGAGTATTATGACATTTTTTGTTGTTTGTTATAAAAATGATTTAACTAAACTAAACTACACTTTGGTGTCTTTAAAGATTCAGTCCAATGATAATCATGCTTTTGGCGTTTTTAACATGTTCTTGTAGCATTTTAACTGATGATGGGGGACATAGAAAGACTAATGAGCTTAAAAGGACATTTTTGAGATGTTTTTTTTTTATCTCAATTGTTGTGAATCAGGATAAAAAAAGATCGTATTTGTTAAAAGATGCAGAGTGAGACTTTACTGAAAGGATGTAATGTTATGTACTGCAAAGCAAACGAGTTTGAGAGAAAACTTAAAAAAAAAATAGCCTCTACAAACTCAAAGGAGTATTTGATGAGGAGCTGATCCTCTAGATCTGGGACGATCAATGTGTTGTTTCCGCTTGTTTTTATTTCATTCATAAATTGTACTGCTATGCTTTTCACTGCTTCTAATAACATTTTTTCCCTCTGTAACTTAAAATAAGTTTTTTTTTAAATAAATGGTTTATGCACATTTTAAATTCCTTGTTGTTTTTGTTTCCAATTCTTCACACAATCCTCCTGAATAACAGAGAAAACAAGTTTTGTCCAGTCAAGACCTTTTAAATCCACTAAAATTGCCAGAGCCCCACCCCTTTAACATTTGATATAAAAAGCTTCAAATATCCTGCTGTGGATAGATACCAAAAGGAGTTAATTTAGTCGTTTGCAGACAATGGGAGACATTTAGGTTTTAAATATCCTCTGCACAGAACAAATCTAGCTTGCTGTTAGTCTGGTGAGAAAAAAAGTTTTTAGTTGAGGACAAACCAAGCAAACATTGGAACGATTCTGCTCATAAATTCAAGTCTGAGACTTTTTCTCATGAAAGTGTTTTTTTGTCAGTTATCAGATCAAATCTTTTTATTGATAGTCGTTACCCCCAGCAGGTTGCGGGGAACGTAGCCCTCTTTGTCTTCCAGCTGCGCCCACCACCAGTCTGTTTCGCCGTCGTCCTGTCGCCGCAGGATGGTGATGGCGTCCCCCTCCTTAAACGACAGCTCATCCGGATTCTGGGCTTCGTAGTCCCACAGAGTGTACACCGTCCCCCTGTTCATCACTCCCAACTTCCCCTGAACACCTGCAGTCAGACATGGACCAGAATCTTAATGTTCTGAAGTAAAACCCTTTTTTCTTTTAAACATTTTTTTCCTCACCGTATAGAAACTGGGAACACTGGATGTAGCCCTCCTCCATTTCTTCACATTTATCCGCCGCCGTCTCAACATCGCTAATGGTGGTAGCAAAGATGGCGGCGCCTGACTCGACCAGCATTTTGCAGAGGTGAACGCTGTTGCAGGACGCGGCGCAGTGAAGGGGAGTCCTGCTCGGGACAACGCAAGCAGAGCGTAAAAAGTCTGCGCAGAAGAGGCTTTTTCCACGCAGCCTAGAACTCACCATCCGTCGCTGTCCGCAGCGTTGACGTTGACGCCGAAATCCAGCAGGAACTTGACGATGTGGTGGTGTCCTGCGCAGACTGCGTTGTGCAGCGGGGTGATACCCTCATCGTTGGGAGTGCTGGGGTTCTCCACCTGGAGGAAAACATTCGGGGGAGAATTTAAGACAAACTAAAAATGTTATGAACACCAAAATACATAAATATCAAACTATAAAAGTGAGAAGTTTGTCTCATTTATAGATAAACTAATTTGAAAAGTGATGGGAATACTTAAAGAGGAATAAGAAAAGCATAAAATTCAATTTAACTCTTTTTGACAAACTTCACATTTAATGTAGGGCTGCCACGATTAGTCGACGACTAGTTTAATAGTCGATTAGTCGTTACTTTATATAATATGGAGTCAGAGTGTAGAAAAGTTGAAAGTTATGGCATTACGTTAGCTTTTTTGGGCTATTTTGGCATTTATGAAGAATTTTTAAAGGCTAATTTTGAGTTTAGCTATTATTTCAGGTGCATGCTAGCAATTTTGGCTAATTTAGAATTTCTTTACTAGGATATTTTGGTGTTTAGCTAATATTTCGGCTAAATACTAGCTACTTTGGCTAATTTAGGATTTATTGTTTTTCTGGATATTTTGGAGTTTAGCTATTATTTCAGTTACATGCTAGCCAGTTTAGCTAACTTAGGCTTTTTTTCAATTTTTTGGGCTAATAGGCATGTAACTAATTATTTTAGCTGGCTATCAGCTTCAGCGTTTTTTCACTATCAGCTTCAGCGATTTCAGCTATTAATTTCAGCATCTTCAGCAGCCAAATTCAGCTTACAGCATTCACACTAGAATTATCACAGATAATACTATATATTTAGTTTTTAGTTAGTTTAAAGATAATTAATGTTAAGATGTTTGCTTTATATCCAGTTAGTGCATCACCCGATTAGTTGACTGATCGAAAAAAATAATCAGTGATTAGTCGACTATTAAATTAATCGTTTGTGGTAGCACTAATTTAATGGAATCAATGTTCCGTTTTTTGCATGTATAAGTTATGATTAAGATTAATTATAACATATGCATCTTCTTCTATTTTTCATCCTAGTACATACATTTCTTTTATGAAAATGTAAAAGCTTTTCTTAAGAGTGTTCGTTATGACCTACATGAATTTAGACTTGTCTGGTCACAGAACACTGTCCCACTTTGAAGCCATTTAAAATAGGGATGGGCAAACAAGAACGTTGTGGCCCATGACTCATGGGCCACAAAAGGTTCTAAAATTTGACATAAGGGCCGGACCATGAGCCAATTTTTGGTGTGCTTTGGTAATTTACCTCATAAAAGAAATAAATATTATTCTTATGTTTTTTTTTTTTCTTTCAAATTTTCAATATTTTTTTTCTAAAATGTATTTTTTTTCCCCAAATTTTCAAGATCTATTTCAGATTTACTTCAAGTTTCCATTTTTCTTCCATTTACAATGTCTTGTTTTCAAATAAAAAAAAAATTCTCAGCTACAATATCTATTTTTCAAGTTTTTAATCTATTTTTTCACTCACTTTAAGCAGATCCTGATCTGATCCCATAAATATTGCTCATCTTAAATGTCTGATATGTTCTGTTGTGCATAAACTACTGGGTCCTGTGATTTTTAAACATATTTGAAGTTTGTTTTTTTAAACTTTCCACTCCTTCAGAACTGAGGCCGTTGCACTCCTCATGACAAACCTCATAGATGATCCTCTGGACCAGATCAAACTCTCCTTCTAAGGAGGCGTCGAGCAGCAAGGCCAAAGGATTGAACTTCACTCTGAAGCCGTGACCGGTGCGCTCAGAGTTGGGCTTCTTAAGGTTTGTGCGCTTTTCCTTAAGGGGAAAATAAGAAAAGGTTTTAGTTTTTGGAAATGTCTTAAAAGAAAATAAAAAAGCTCCATGCGTTCCTTACTAGTGGTTGTGATGCTGCCACGCCAGTCTCCTCAGGAGTGCTGACTTCTGGCACGGGGCTGGGCAACGATGCTTCAGAACCTCCCATTGTGTTGTTGTTGTCGTCCTCCGACCCCTCTGCTTCTGCAGGGTCCTCCTCTGGTTGCAGGGGTCCCTCTTTGTTGTCATTAGCGTCGGTGGTGGCAAACGGCGCCTCAGAGCTCGGGTCCTGAGGGGGAGGAGCCGGAGTCTCGGGGAGGAGATTACCGTTGTCTGTGTCGGCCCGAGAGACGCCTCCCAGATATCCGGGGGGATGAGCCGGCTGATAAAACGGCGTTCCGCTGCCCGCACCGTTGCCCCCTCCTGAGACGCTGTTCCCCTCGATGCCTCCGGCCAGAGTGTTGAATCTTTGGTATAGCAGTTTCTGAATGTTGGGTCCGCTCGGGCCTTCGGGCTCTGTGATGGAGCTGCGCTTCTTGAGCGGCCTGGGTGCGTTGGCCATCTTCTTTCGGATCACTTCGAGGTCTGCGTCGCTTTGGTAGCGCAGAGGGGAGTGTACCATCGGCGTCAGCTTGGTCGGGCTGAGAGGTCGGGGGATGTTCTCCACGCTGGGAGGAGGCGCCGACGGCTCCAGGTGCTGGAAGCTCTCCTGATCATCCAGTTCTCCATCTAACACGTCCTCGCCGACAGGCTGGACCTGGGGGAGGGTGAAGGCCCCCCCGGCTTGGACAAAAGGCAGGGGCGATGGAGGTGTGGAGCTGGATTGCAGAACAGGCTTCCCGTAGACTGAAACCACACAGAAAAGACTTCAAACGTCTGCTGATAACTTTCCTGGCATGACCTCGTGGTGGACGCTCTTACCTGCTTTCAGGGCAGGCTTGGGGGGCTGGCTCTTTGGTGCTGCCTGCTGGAGATACATGTGATAGATGGAGCTGGAGTTGACAGTAGGAGGACCCTTACGGGGAGACTGAGGCCGCGACCCTCTGTCTGGGATGAAGGGCCGCACGGCCACGGCGGGCGGAGCGTCCAGACGCTCGCTCAAACCGGGAGGGAAAACCGGCACATTGGGCTGAAAGGTGGGGCTCGGCGGCACCGAGATGCGCTGCTGGATCTGCTGGGAGGAGGATCCCGTGGAGGCAGGGAGTCGGGGCCACGCCAGAGCGGCTGGATTCTGGAGAGGGCGAGGAGGAGGGGGTGCATCTTTTCGGCGCTCCAAAGAGCTGGCTGTGCTTGCGGCGGTGAGGTGGGATCCATAGGGCGGGGGCTGAGGCTTACTTATAGCAGGAGAGGAAACTGCTGTTTTAGAGTCTAGCACCTTTGAAAAAGGAGGAAAAAACAGCAAATTATACGGGGTGAGGTAACTTCAAAAAAGGAACGTAAAAGTTGTATTTGAAAGTACAAAATTGTGCTCAAATTAATATTTTTTGGACAACTTTACAGAAAAAAATATGAATACAAGATTTAGTTTTTTTTTTTCTTTGTCTTGAATATATATTTGTCCTGTTAAAGAGTGACCATGGCATTTTGTGACTTATTTATTAAACTACGAAAGAATTAAACTCTATAGAATGTTATTGATCTCCTGGCAGAAATATTATCTAGCTCTGCTGGAAAAAAGAAAAGATATTAACAGCAGAGAGAGAAAAAAAAAAAAAAAAGGAGAGACGTTAACAAGAGAATGAGAGAAAATAACAGCAAAGCAGGCGGCGGCGGGATCCCCGTCTCTCTGCTGCTGCCGTTCAGCTGTCTGTTCACCAGTGCCGTGTTCTGTCAAAGTATGTTTCCCCTGTCAGAATTCGTTCCCCCAGTGGGAGCGTATCTTGGAACAACACTGGACAGCATGTTAGCATGGGGGATCCTCGCTTAGCCGGGCAGCTTTTATTCCCGGGACAGGTGGAGCCGGCGCGACCGCTCCAGGTCCTAGACCTGTCCAGGCGTACCTTTGCCTTCGCCCATCACTAGGCTCTTGGAGCACCTTGACCCCGAGAGGGATAGTGGCTTAAGAAAATGGATGGAAATAACACAATAGCCAAGCTATCTTGGAGCTAAAGAAAGATAACTGACAGTCGACCGTAGCAATAGTTTAACAGAAAGAAAAATTTGAAAGAGAGAGTTGAGTATTTAGATCATAAAGAATTTTTATTTTATTTTATTGTTTTTACCTCCACAACAGTTGCCGACCAGTTAGCATACTTCAGCTCAGAGTTAGCTTAGCTGTTTTTGTTACGTTATCAACTAATTTTAACAGACAAGCTTTTTTTTTTTTTTTTTACACCTAAGGAATGGACTGGCATGTCTGCTTACTCCCTTTGGGCTGTTTTCCTCCCCTTTTGGGTCTAAAACGATCTGCTGCTGCATTGTTTAAATGATCAGCTCGCCTGACGAGCACAAAATGCGGGCTGAGATTACAGAGATCTATTTTATGCAATTTTCAACAGAGCTATGGCTATCGAGATCATTTTCCCGTCATGTTATCAAAAGCATTCTAAAAATTGTATTTTAGTTCAATAAATAAACTTTTTCACGCACGCGCAGTTTGAACGATCAATGTTCCAGCACTCGATGTATAAGTCTGTGACGTATGTGAACAGGAGAAATTCGTATTCAAGACAAAGAAAAGTTGTATTCTAAAGAGACATGTTAAACACAAAACTAAATGTTGTATTCATGTTTTTCTGCAAAGTTGTGCACAAAATATTTTGTACACAACTTTGTATTTATGAATGCAACTTTGTGTAATCTTACCCCATAGAATTATTTAAATACAACAATCCAAACCTTTTCAGATAAACTGAAACGGCTGAAAGTTTCCTCTGAAGACAAAGCGGAAGGAGACGTACCTTATCTGCACCTGGAGTGACGGGGGAGCCCGAGGGAGGGCTCTTGCCCTGAGTGTCCGTCCCTGAGTCTCGTCTCTCAGGAGGCTTTAGTGTTGTGCTGGGTTTGCTGACAGCGGGCCAACCAGGATCATTAGCTGAAGCACAAGTGGGACAGTATGAGAGATTAAAAAAAAAATAAAATCTGAACAATTTACTAAAATAGATCTGTGATGCAAAAGATGGACAAGATGAGAGACATTAGTGGGACAAAATAAAATAAAGTGGATTAAATCTAAAAATAATTATGAGTTAATAAACTGATATGTTGATTCACAGTTATTTACTTTAGCAATATCTTTACATGCACACTTCAAATCATTGTGCATGTAAAGAGAGAGCACAAAGGCTTTGGTTGGGGCAAAAAACAAAACAATGGAGGCTGGGAATGTTATGGAATCAGACCAAAGCAACAGGATCAAGGTGGTTTTGTGCGTGAGAATTTCAGAGGCACTTGAGCCTGTGAACCTTCTCAAAAGTGTGTAAATAAGCACAGGATCAGCAGTGCTTCAGCAGCTGTTCACCGCGTCGGCTGTAATCGAGCGTGTAACCTTCCTGCGGCTGGCGGGCCAATACACACAACACAGGAGAGTGATGAGACAACAAATCGGGCTGAACTAGAGAATCCTCATTTTAAAAGAGTTTGAAGAACTCCAAATATGCTGCATGTTTGTGGCAGTAACGCTGATGCGTGCAGAGGATCCTGTGCTACAATCATGAGACGAGGTTCAGCAGGTCGTCCCTTTGCTAGCGCAGCACCGCGCACTCACAGGAAGTGCCGTCAGAGCCAGAGGAGGCTCCGGGGCCCGGGTGGGATTCTGGGAGGGACTGGGGAACCAGGTCTACAGCGATGTCCAAATCAGACACTTTCCACGGGCCTGGAGGCTTTCGCACACCGTCTGCCCCCGGGGGGAAGAGCGGCCCCCCATCCCCACCCACATTCAAAACAGACGCATTACAGAGACACAAGAAGAGAGACAGGAGAGGGAACGGTGGGTCACACGACACAAGAAGAAGAGTGACATTAAGAGAAGAAGGGAAACAAGATCACAGAAGTTCTGGTACAGAGAGGAGAGAGAGTTTCAGATGTTCATGCAGGAATTTCTGAGAGGTTCAATTTCCAAAAGACCCTGAGGCAGTTCAAAATTAATTTATCTCTTTATTTACTGCAATTGAACATTTTTGTCTCACAAAATTTCATAAATTCTGACCCTGTTTGCAGTTTTGTACCTCAGTGAACTAAAGAAAATGAGGTTTAAGCTTCAAAACTCTGAGATTTCTCTGAGAACTTCATCTTTCAAGAACTGGGACTTTCCAAAGAAGTCTGGGGATGCACATGCAGGTTTAAAACACCATCCCTATAGTATTTATGAAAAAATACCACACAAAATCTCAATTACAACACAGACTGCTTCACATGGAGAAAAAAGCATAACTTATATCATGACTTTCTCACGAATTCAGTGCTGAATCAGCATTAAAACAGCTATTTCGCTCAGTATTTCTATTTGACTCGGACTCTTTAAGGTGTCTGCGCTTCTAAAACATCCAGGAAATGTTTAGGGAATCAGAAACTAGAAAGCATCTGATGTGGTTTCATGCTACGTTCACACCGGGCTGGGAAGCGCACGTTCAATGAAAAGTCCACGTAAACATGCAGAAATGCGCGTTTTGGGTTTCCACAATTCAAACTTCACATGTCACTCAGTAAGTTTTCAGACTCTTCATCGAAAACCTGTAGCTACTGAAGTGCACTGAAAGTTAAATGAGTTGAAGTTTGACCAATCAGGGACAGATTTGGTGCTGATATATGAGTAATGTCTGTTTAAAACACTGAACTGTTTGAAAATTAAAGGAGAAATTGCAGTTTGTGTGCAGATGGAATTCTATGACACAAAGTATTTCATATCGTGCGTTCCAAAATATTATGAAAATTGTATTTAAGAATCAAAAAGATAAAATGATTTATTATTTTCAATTAAACTCAGAGGATGTTGTGTCTCTGAACTCTTTGGATGACCTGAAATCACCTGTAATCATTAGTTTTCCAGGTGAGCTCAATTATAGGAAAAACTATTAAAGAAGGACGTTTCACATTATTACGCAGACTGACATTTTCAAACATTAAGGGGAAAAAAAAGAATCTCTCCTGCTGAAAAGGTGAAATAGTTGAATATCTATGGAGAGAAAATAGATTTGTGTGTTCTTAGTTCTTGATTTGTAACTCGTATAATACATTTTGTGCATGAGTACATAAAAAAACAGTAAAATACAATTTATACATGCACAACTTAAAATTACAACAGCAAAACTAATTTATACATCCAAACTCTTCCACAACACTGTTACAAGTGATACGTGTAATTTTAAAGATTTGTGCATATAATTAGTTTCAAGCTGTTGTCATTTTAAGTTGTGCATGTGTAAATTGTATTTTGTACTTTTTTAGAATTTCGTAATTTTTGTACTTATGCACAAAATGTATGAGTAATAAATCAAGAATAATACATACAAGAATCAGGGTGAGTCTATTTTCTCTTCATAAATACCTTGAAAAAGGTATAAAAATCTTAGATAGTACATGGAAACTTAAGCATGATTGTAGTACTAGTAAGAAATGCAAACACAAACAGATTGGTGCAGATAAAAGCAGATTGAGGCATACATCGGATTAAAAGAGCAGCATTAAAATACAGTTAAAAGCATCAAACTGCTGGTGTCTCTGGAGTCCCATCAACATCCAGGATCCTCCAGAGACTTCAAGTTAAACCTTCTATTACCTGTGTGAACACCATTACGCTAAAAGATCAATCGTATCCACGGTCACCGCGTTCTTGAACGCACCCCACACGCCCAGTGTGTACATAGCTTTCCACTCATGCGTGTCTTAATACGATGTACATATTTGAAAGGTTCGCACCAACCTGTTTTGGGCCGGCTGGAGTTCGTTTGATTATTAACAACTAGTGTTTGGGGCTTCAGCGGATCAGGGGGAATGCTGTAGCCTCCGTCCTGTCGGCTCGGTACGGGAACTTGGATGTAGGGTCCGACAGCAGCGACCCGACCCATAGTAGCAGCAGCTGGCTGAGGGGAGGGCGGCCCGTTGGCTCTGTTCAGCTGTGAGATCAGACAGCAGAAAAAAAACAAAACGATCCTGCTCATTTAGCACAAATACAGAATTCAAGAAATCTAATGGCACTCATTCTGAAATTTATAGCAAAACTAGAACTGTTGTTAGATCAAAGATCCAATCCCATGAAAATGGTGTTCTTAAAGTCCCCTCTGATGAAAATCCTGTTTTATGAGGTTTTAACAAGCATTTGTGGCATTTTTCAAATGAAAGAGAACAAATGTAATAAGAAGTCTTTTTGTTTTTACATTTCCGAGTATTTCACCTTTTAAATCAGTCAAACAGTCTTGGACAGACTCTGTTTGAATGAATGATCTTCTTTCTGCTGCACATGCACTAAACCCTCATCTGGACCGGCTAATGTGTCTAGTTCAGGTTCTGGACAAGAGAAGATGGTATCTTCACATTGACTGCAGTCAAATGAGCCGCCGTTTGGCGGATTGTAGAATTGTAAATCAATGAAAGAGCATTTTGATGTTAGCTTTCATTATTTTCTGCTCTGGGAAACCAATGGATTGAATGTATTGATCACAGTATCAATGTATTGATACTGGACCATGAAGTTCTTCACTTCCTCTCTAGAGCTGACATCCAGATCAGAACCAAACGGCTGGACGTTACTGATACTGCTTGATGTTTTTATGTAGCGGCGGTGAAGATATACACTAGCGAGACACAGAGCTATCATAATCAGACAGGGGGAGGATCGGGGCGGGGCTGCTCAGCTCTAAAAGCCACACCCCCTCAGAGGAGATTTAAGAAACAGAGGCTTCAGTTCAATACGAAAATGATCTTAAGACATTTAATTTGTGGGATTTTGGTTAAAATCTTCATAATCATAATTAAGACACTACTGGGAACATTTTTTTATATTAAAAAAAATTGTTACTACGGACTAACCTGTTCTAGTGGCATTTTTTTAATTATGGAAGACAAATATTAAGAAAATTAAACTTAAAATTGCATTTCTAAGTATTTATTTATTCAAATTGTTGTGAATCAGGAGCAGATGAAAAAAATGCGGTTGGAAAAAGATCTTATTTGTGATGTAGAACGTTTGCTAGAAGGGCTGCAAGCTCCGAGCTCTTAGTTAGCGATGGTGAGGGGAAAGGGGGGTGGGGTTACCCACAATAGCAGTCCTTTCCACAACTTAGAGGCGAATTTCAAACTCCTGCTGTTTGGCTGAAGCTTTTTAGAAAACGACACAGATTTTTGATTTTGGCTAAAAATTCTAAAGAATCACTAGGAATGCTTTTACAGAAGATGATCAGAGTGGGACTTTAAGTTTGACAGTGGTACAGTCACACAGCAGCATTGGCAGTTCCTTCGTCATATCAGTGCGTCGCTGTAATCACAACCTCGCTGGCTGGAATAAACAAAGGCGACGCCTCTAAATGCGTTCCGACACATCTACAGACTTCCAGCGCCGCCGTGTGAGCGTACAGTCAGGAGATGCGTTCAGTGATCCTAGCCTTACAGGGAGGTTTTCTTTCTGACGTGCCTCAGCTTTTTTCTTGTAGAGGCGCTCCCTCAGCTCGCTGATGCGCTTATCCATGAGCGTTACTTCCATGTTTCGCTTGTTGAGGAGCTCCTTCTGCTGCTGTAGCTTGCTGTTTTGTTCCTGGTTCAGTTTGTTCCGAATCTGTGGGAAACCAAAGCAGAACGCGGTCAACAGAACTGAGGGGAGCAGAAAGAGCAAAAACTCCCACTCTTGCAGATTCCTACAAGTAAAACATCCATGATGTAGATAATCAGAATCAATTAGGAGAGAAATAAGCAGAAAACAGGTCTGACGGTGGCCTTCAAGGACCATCCTGCAGCAGCGAGCAGTTTGTCACCTGAAGCTCTTGGAAGAGTTTGCGCAGCTCCAGAGCCGCAGCACCCGTTACTTGACCGCCCAGAGCAGTCTGCACGCCGTTGAGCTTTCCCCTCCGCAGGTCCTCCAGCTGCAGGCTGAGCTGCTCCACCCTCAGCACCGCCGCCTGCAACTCCGCCTGCTTCTCTTGGAACAAGCCGCTAACCTGCTCGATCTCTGCAGCTGCACGAGACACAGACGCAATCTGTTCACAAGCAGCTGAACCGGGAGAAAGCTCGGCGTGCTAGCAGGACATTCCGAAGAATACATACACAGGTTACCGTTGATGACCTTGCTGTAGTCCACCTGGCCTCTCATGGCGCGGATCTTCTTGAGCTTTGCCTCCTGGCTCTCCACTCGCTCCTTCAGCCTCTGCAGCTTTTCGCTCTCGGACACGCTCTGCTGCTGACGGCGCTCCTGCTGCTTCAGGTATCGCAGACGTTGCTCCTTCACAAAGTGACACAGATTGATCTTTGATCAGCCGAAGCCTAAGAAGATGTGTCCAAAGCTCTGTCACTGACATGCTTCATCATCAGCAATGTGGCGTGTTTGACTCAGTGAGATTTGTCTGTGGAGGTGGTCAAAAGTTGAGGATGACTTCATTTCTGCCCAACTGAGAACTGCTCCAGTTTAGCTTCTAAAATAGGGAACGAAAGGCCCAGGATCCAAATGACTGCAGGGTTTGAAGCGGGCCTACTTCTCAGACGCCAGAACTGAGGCAGCAATCAGCCTTTATCTGTGGGTGTAGTGTAAACGCCATCCTGGTTGACTGATCAACAAACCAAAAGCACTAAAGTCAGAGTGAGTTATTGGATGAAAACAATCCAGCGGAACTTTGTGGGAATGTTGGTTTCCAAATCCTACACAGTATTGTTCCCGGATCATTCCTGCACCAGGAATGATCCGCCTCTCCAGCTAATCCATCACAGACTGAGGGGAGATTTTCAGTGGTTAAAAAAAAAAAAAACTAAATTTACCTAAAGTAACAATTTGCTGGTTTAAAATTAAATAAAATAACCAAACAGAAGAAATTCTGTTTGAATACAGTTCATTCTATTGATTGAGTCTCCCTCCAATGAAAATCCTGTTTTTTGAGGTTTTTAACATGTCTGTGTGGCATTTTTCTCATGAAAGAGAACAAATGTAATAAGAAATCTTTTTGTTTTTGCATTTCTGAGTATTTCTCCTTTTAATTCTCTGTCAATCAAACTGTCAGACAGACTCTGTTTGAATGATATTTCCATCACAACAGCTCTGCTGCACATGCACAAAACCCTCATAAAAATAAAATAAAATAAAATAAAAAAATATTAAAGAGGGTACTTTAAGTTAGATAAACCTTAAAATTGAGATTAAAATCTGATATTGAAAAAAAATGTAAAAAGTTGTTTAAATTATTTGAAAAATAAGTAATTCTTAAAAACCAATGTGGGTGAAACAGGTTTTTTGTAATTTAATAAAATAAATAGGAAACTTTGAGGATGAATTCTACGGGTGCAACAAATTTTTTTACTTATTTTTTTACATTTACTATTTTTTCATGCCAATAAACAAAATGTAATCTTTTTTATATATTCAAAAGACAAATGTAATAAAATGTTGATTTGTTCCCATACCAACATTATTAGTTTTTGTCTAAAAATACTGTCCACAAAAATAAGATTTTGGGACAAACGTCCTATAATCATCTTGGGAGAAAAAGTTTCACATCAGTTAGAAAAAAAAAACCAATGTATGTAAATGAGCCCGGCTCTGAGTACATCAGCAGAACCGCAGCTGGTTACCTTTGCCACCAGCATCTGCTGCTGGGCCTCGATCTGCTGCTGCTGCCTGGTGGCCATCTCCTGCAGCTCCGACAGCGTCAGCTCCACGCGCTGACTCCCCACCTGCACAAACACATGTCGGTCAAGACTTCAGCTTCCGCGCAAAGCGGTCTTGATGTTGACACCTGCGGAGGCATCACAAGCGGCGCAGCAGAGGGCGCACAGTCTGTGAGCGTGTGCTGGGTCACGCTGCCGCTGTCGTGTTCACTGTGGAAGAAAGAAAATGATGTGCCCAATGAGCTCAAATATCAGGATTGTTCTGTTTGCTTCTGACTGGGTCATGACTTGACATTTCGTTCCCCCTCAAGCTGCAGTGCCTCGGATGACACACTCTGGGTTTAGGTTTTCCTTGAAAACATCAACGTTGGACGGCTTCCAGCCACAAAAGCAGAATGTACGTCCCTTCACTTCTCCATTATCTCTCAGGGGATCTTTGATAAGAGAGCAAAGATAAATCTGTAAGTCATTAACAGAGTGATTCTTTCAACAACTGTCCTTACATAAGCTGAAAACGATTACATAAGGAAAAAAAAAGATTATGCAAGAAGCCGTTTGCCGAAATGATCCGACTTCAGCTGAAGACTTTGTATCAAATATTCTAACTGTGACGGATATGAAAGTGACGAAGGCTCAGTCACTGAACTGGAGAGGAAAAGTTCCTAACAGATGAGAAAAATAAACATTTCTGTCAACAAAGTATTGCAATTTAGGCGATTACTCAAAAAAAATGTAGTATTTTCACAATAAAAGTCTTGGTGAGTCTTATTCAAACAAATTACGAAGCCAGAACTACAAGTGTTTGCTCATAAAAGAAAAAATTAAACATTATCCTTTGATTAACCTAAAAAAAATGTTATTCTATATTTAACTTTTTAATAATTCAACCTATTTAGCCAGTTTTATAAAGTAGAATCTTACTTGCCGATTCTTTTTTTTTTTTGTAATTTGAATTTATTTCCAGCCATGAAAAAAAATCTGATTATGTTTTTGCTTTTGACGCTTATTCACAAAATCTTTAACAAGCTTTGATTTTTCATGTGTTTACAGTTGAAAAGTTACACTAATGCAAAGAACATAAATGCTGGAGCTCCGCTGTAAAAGGGTTAAATATGGAACAGAAGTGGTTTGAAACGTGTTTGCATCAATAGATGTCAAATTCTGCACTTCACTTTATGCTAGATTAGTGTGAATAGTTGCTTTATATTTAAAGTTTGATTTAATTCGAATTATTTTCAATCCTAAATAAAACTTTAATATGATGATTAAAGTTTGTTAAGTAAAAACGGGCAACATTTGAATTTATCCTAGTAAAGTTCCAGCATGAAATGAATGTTTTTTTGACACAAACTTGTTATTATTTTGTGTTATATTTATATTGTAGTGTTGCTTCTGCACAATCACTCACAAGAAACTTTCTTCTTTGTTGTAACATTAAAATAAAGTCTTTCTTGTAAAAAATACAAGCTCTCAGACTTCAAACTTTTTTTTTAGAAAAAAAGATGATGTTGTAAATCTATGTGGCAAGAAATAGAACATGTGTATGGTTTTATTTGCAGCCAAAATCCTGAAAATAAAATGAATTGCTGGAACTTAAAGAAAAGTTGTAAAGCAATGTAATTAAACTCTTGTTATAATTTTAAATTCCGCCGCGCTAACAAACAAGCGTCTGACGCGATGACCTTTTGGCGTCTGGATCACTCAGGCGGTCATTACCTGGCATTTGGCATTCACGGGAAAGGATGTCTAGACTTCAAAGTGTGTGTTGGGTGACTCAACCACACTTGTGACAGAGAGAGTGAGGGACGCCACTGGCGCTTAGACTCGGCCACGCTTGAAAGCGCACAAGCAACACTCCATCAATGGCGATTCACCCGAAGAGGATCACTGACCGCTCTGGAGAAGCACGCAGTTGGAGGGGAGGGGCTCAGAAGGGAGCGACAAGCGTGCTAAAAATCGAAAGGTCACCAGAGGATTTATCCCTTGTTTCTCGATTAATGTGTAATCACTCAGATTTTATGGAATTAAGGTAACCAAAATATTGACAAATATTTAGCAGATGCATAGATTGCAGCTATGCTGAACAAAAATATAAACACTTAGTCCTTTTCTCACTTATGAGCTGAAAAACCGATACTTTCACTGTGGACTTATCTATAACCTGGAGGGGGCGTTCCAGCTTTCTCCAGCTTAGAGGCACGGCGGCAGATTTAAAGGTTCTGTTTTTCATCTCAATTGTTTCCCACTCAGCTCCAGAGAGAGCTGGAGGTTGTTTGCTTTAGAAAGCCACAGTAAAGCACCTCATTTGCAGAGAGCAGAGATGGGATTTTGAAGCTCTTAAAGCATCGATAAACTCTGCACTATTAAAGAGGTTAAACCTCATTATGTAACAGAACCCAACCTTCAAAAGAAAATCAGTTTATGGACAAATATTCAACAGATGCAGATAGATTTGCTAAGAAATGGGAAACTTCAGGTTCTTCTGTCTAAGCACTAGAGTCAGGGAGACTGCCAAGACTACCAAGGTCCAACCACAAACTAAAATAACAAAACCCTGCAGTGTAAGACTGATGAGGACATAGATGAGAAAAGAACAAAAAAAAAGAAAAAGAAAATAGCAATTTTATAAAGGATTACTTTATTAGCATTTATAAAATTTAGATTAGTTAAATGTATAAATTGATGGCTGAAGTGATCATAGATGATAAACTGTCGTTTTTTACATCCCTGTTGACCTGAAGATGTGTTGTTTGCTCAGCACTACCTCCAGAATGAACACATTTTATGCAAAGCAAAACTTTGGTAAAAAGTTTGATTTTTTACTAGTTAAAAGCACATATTATCTTATGCTGCACAACACTGGTTACAAGCTCCCCAGAGCTGCACTGAGATGAGCCTGTTTGGCACAAAGCGCCTTTTATTTTGAAAATATGTTTTTTGAGCTTCTGTCAAACGTTTAAAAAAAAAAAAAAGAAGAAAATAATTAAATTAAAAAAATATTTATATACATAATTCATATTTATTAGTAAAAAAAAAAAAAAAAAAAAGAGTCAGGAATGCAAACCCAAAGTTCTAAAAGGGTAAAGTCAGACTTTGTGGCTCCTTTAAGGTTTTTATCAGTAGAAATCGAGCTCAAATTCCTCCTTCACTGTTAAAGGCTGCTGACCCCTAAACTAGATCCAAATGTCACCAGCAGATGGCAGTAAAGAGTTTATGGCGCCAAAACGTAAAATAAAAAAAAAAAAAGCAAAAAAAAACTTGAAAAGTGGCCAAACCAGACAAAAATCCTCACCTTTTGATGTAAATTAACTATAAAGTCAAACACATGAAAAGGTTTGCAGGATAGTAAAAGTGGTCTTGTGCCACACGCCCATAACATTCCGTTGCTAAACAAACACCCCCCCGCCCCGCTCCATCTCTTGCTCTGCTAGCTTTCGTCTTTCACCCTTAAGGTTCAATTAGTTACAATTCCTTGACCCCAACGATCGGGCGCAAAATCTGGGACAGATGGTCAGAGAGAAAAGATGCGGCGCTGGAGGCGGCTCTTTTCAGCATCTCACAAGCTCAACACTGAGGACAGCTAACATGAGTGTAGAGAAAACAAAAAAAAGCAAAGCTGAAGATGGAGGTCCCGCTTTTTATCTGAAGCAAAAACCCATCGATGCTGCCGAACAGCCTGGAGTTGCACTCTGTTTCACCGGAGTTCATGGCAGGAAAACAGAACGATTCAATGGAAGCTTGAGGAATGAATTTAGAGGAAACTGAACTTAAAAGTCGACAAGAAGAAGAGCTACTTTTGAGTTCTTCCTAAAGACAGCTTGATAATCCAATGATACTCTCAGAAATGAACATAGGTAGTTTCTCACCCCGTTCTCATTGTGCTTCTCTGCGGTGTTCCCCGTTCTGCGGTTAGTTTGATCCTGGGTCTGTTGACCGCCTGCAGAGAGTCACATGACAAGCCTAAAACAAACATCCAATCCTACATGTCCCAACAACACATCCAAAACATGCCACTTTTTGACTAAATATGGTACACAGATTTTTTTAATCTCGTGTGAGCTGATAATTAGACACTTTAACATTTGTTTTCTTATATTTAGACCATAAATCCCAGTTTCTCAGACTTTTAAAGTAGATCATAAATTTGTGACGATAAATAAATTGATATTTATTTTGCACTGCTGCTTTACAAGCATTGCAAACAATAGGTTTTGTCTGTTTTTAAAGCTGAAGATTGTTGTAGACAAGCTTAATGACATTCTTTTTATACCATCATGCATTTCCAGTAGAGATTTTTTTAATGTCATAGATGAGAAAAACAGAAGCTTCATCTTTAATGCGTCAACTAAACTTGTATTCTTCACAAGAATTCAACGATTTAAATGGAGAAGTAGCGTGGAGAAGAGAGCACGCTGCACACCTTGATCGCTGCCGTCAGTCGGTGAATCTTCGTGCCGCAGGAAAAACTTGACTTCTTGTTTCCGAGGCCCCCACTTCTGCAGGTGTTCGTACATCATGTGCTCGAAGGGGATCGCTCGCTCTAAGAAGAGGGACAGAAAGTTGGTCGGGATTGAAGTGCAACACTTTCACTTTATCCACGGAGATCCAACTACTAGAACTTCAAAGCCACATGTAGATGATACTACGCTTGGTTTTCCTCGTCTAAGCTGGCTCAAAACTGTATGGCTGGCTTGATCCAATATTGCTCAACGTAGCTAATGTTAAGTTTGGGGTGTGAGGGGCTGTAAGCTAGTGGGAGAGAGCCCAAAACATGACAAACCTCCAGTTCATTTCTTTGAAACAGTCTCTCTGACTCGATGCAATTATTATAAGATCTCAACAGAAAACGTCCGACTAACCCTGGGTAGTCTCTGAGTCACCACTGAGTTTGTTAATCGCAGTCATTGTCAGACTCTTCACAATTCACGGAGAAGGATTTAAAAAGGTTTTTAGCTTGGAAATGTTTGGTTTAAAAGTAAACACAAGAAGAAATTCTCTAAACATCGTAATATAGTTTAGTTGAGCTTTTCCTAGTTGTCTTTTTTTTTTTTTTTACTTTTCTCATGATGTTTTTGATGTTATTTTGGCTTTGGTTTTTGATTTTTACATTTTTTAAATCTTCGTTATAAAACATGAAAACTGTTTTATTTCAATGTTTCCGGAAAAAGAAAAGGGAAAATGTTAAAAGTAACCAGAAAAAATTGACTGTTTTAAATAATTTAAGCTTCATTGTTGTACTATTGTGAAATATAATGAAAAATAGAAGCTGCAATTGTACTACAAAAGATGAATTCCCGCAAAAAAAAAAAAATAATTTGAAGGATAAATTGTTTCTACAAATTGTAAAATAATAATTAAAAATTTTTCAAAATGTTTGGATGACTAAGGCTTTAATTTATTTTTAAAAAGAATTTTGATTTAGGGAATATTCAGCAATATTAAAAATAATTTATCCTTTATTTTGTTTAAGTTTTCTTTATTTTAACCATAAAGATACTCTGGTTCTTTTAGAGCCGTTTTCCCCACAATAATGTAGAAGTAAACCATCTGTGGGGATTTTTTTGCCGCCATTTATCACTGAAAAAGCAAAACATTCGTTTGGGCTTTTTAGGTGATTCTCTGTGAGGAGAAGGCAGTGGAAAAAGCCGAAACAAAGGTTTTTATGGGCAGACAGCTGCATCATCAGCACTGTGGCGCTGAACAGGAGAGCGGGCCCTCTGTGAGAAAGAAAAATGCTGATAGCCCCGGGTGTGTCAGCGTAGCGATGTCGTTCGGCGCGAGTAGAATCTGTTGTGACAGTGCTGTGGAGCGCACCGGCATGCAGCCCTTCTCTGACCTTTGACTTTGAAAGTAATCATGTCATTTGTGTCTTTCTCTTCCTTTTCAATCTATATGAAGTACGCTTTAAAATTAATAATACAACATTTCTATCAATTAAAAATAGCTATAAAAAAATACATTACTGTGCAGGAAAGGCAGGATGCAGCCAAAGTAAAGGCGGCTGACAATGAAGAAAGGGTAATTTTATGGACACCCACTGTTCTGCCTTCAGTTTGGGCATCTGGATGCACATCAGGAGGTGCAAAAAGCTCTGGAAGGGCAGCTTTCCTGCACACTTACCGTTGCCTCTCCAGACTTCAGCCAGATGGCAGCCGCTCTCTCCAGGTTCTTTGCAGAACTCCACAACATCGCGGCACGTGGTCTCCGGCGTGATGGGGACCTCAGCCACAGCCTGCTCGCCGTCACTGAGGTACACTGTCAAAATCATCTGAAAGAGAGGAAAATGCGCCTATAGTTTGATGCTGTGCTTTAAGAGGTTGGCAAAGTGTCCTGACACTGAAGCAGAAAGTCCTGAACTTCAGACAGGAAAGTCAACAGCAAGGCTTCAGGTTAAGAGAAAATAAAATATTTAACTCAAAAACGGTGATGTCATTAGAATTTGACTCAAATAGGTGGGATTTTAAGGATGTCACCCAATAAATTTGCAAAAAGCAAATTACATTGGACTACTGTCAGACTCCTGAAGCTGAAGGATGAAGTACAGCTTCAGTTTAAAGTTTTATTTTTATGATCCTGCAAAATTCAAGCTTGCTTTCAACATAAAATACAATGCTAAAGGGACTACCGGCAGAAATGAACAACCGTTTCTATAACCTTTCACCTAATCAGTGTTCTTTGTTAATTATTCTTTGTTTTGAATTAAAAAACTCATAAAAACTAGAGATGGAAGCATGCAGGTTTACAAAAATTAAATCCAGTGTGGCTGCGCTTCTTTCTCAAAAATATTTTTGTTTATTTTAAAAATGTAACAGAAACTTGTAAAATATATATCTGCTAACTTTTACTACTTAAAAAGTCTTTAATGGAGCAAATTTTCTGTTTAAAACCAACACAGTTCGTAAAAGAGAAACAAGACTATAATTTAAATATTTAAAATGTTTCCGTCCTTCAGCCCTCAAGCAGTGAGGCTTTCAGCCACATTTTCAGTCCCGTTGGCTTTTCCAGTTAGGTTGACTTCCATTTTGTTTGTACTTTTTTCATCCCAATATACAATATTTAAAGTTTACCTTTCATGAGGTGAACAGCGAAAACTCAGGAAATGAAACAATCCCCTAAAGCCAGACGGTTCCAGCAAAAAAAAAAAAAGCCATTTTCAATCAAAACCAAGATGAAGCGGAGAGCTGACTCACTTATTTGAAAATTTCTTTGAAGGGCCTGAAAGAAATTCTATTCCAAATTGTATTTTTGGTATTCATAAACTTTATAGTTTTTGAAATATTGAGCAAAATATGCTCCATAGGAAATGAATAAGAAAGTCTTCAAATTTCAAGTAGATTAGCAACAAGCCTATAAATATGTTAGCAGGCTATGTTTTAATCTTTTATAAAAATTTGAAGTTTACGTAATATTTTAGAAAGATGCTAACGTTTTTGGCTAATTTGTTATGTACTCGGGATTCTTTGTAGAGATAATTCAGAGTTTAGCTTCTATTTAGCAACAGGCTAATGTTTTTGACTAATTTATTTCACTAGTCATAATTGTAGCCAATTTTAGAGTTTAGCTAGTAAGCAAGGTGCTAGCTTTTTTAATGTAATTTGGCATCCACTGGGATCTTTTAAGCTCATTTGGAGATTAGATAATATTTCAGCAACATGCGAACACTTTGGCTAATTTGTAATCTATTCAGGTTTTTAGGCTAGTTCAGAATTCAGCCTCTATTTTAGCAACAGGCTACCATTTTTGACTAATTTAGTTTACTGAGGAATTTTGGGCTATTTTGGAGTTTAGCTCGTATTTAGGCAACAAGCTTTTTTATGGGCTAATTTAAAGATTTGAAGTTTAGCTCATATTTAAGCAACACACCAAATATTTTTGCAAAATTGGCATGTATTAGTGATTTTTAAGCAGTCTTACTACACATTTTTAAAGAAATTTCTGTCAACTTTAGTTCTTTAACAAAATTTTAGCATATTGGCTATTTTAGCAAATGTAAAATTTTGCAAATAGCTTTTGCTTTTTCAGCAAATCCCTTCAGCAATTATAGTAAATTGTGTCACGATTTTCTTTAAAAAGCTTCAGCATCTTGAGCGACCACTTTCAGCAGAAAGCCTTCACACCAGCATTATCGCAGGTAATGCAACTTTTCTAATTTACTGATCAGTTTGCTCAATTCAAACATGCTTTTTTTTTCTTTGACTCAGATGGACTATTTTTAAATGTTGTTTTCAGGCTCAAACACTGTATGGAGCTTTCCAATTAATTAGTGACTAGAATTAGTTGAGAAGTGAATGTATCCCTTTTTACAGCCTGCAGTTTCACATCCATGTTGGACTTTCTCTTTCCTTTTGCTCGTATTCGGGCAATTTTTATCCACCAACACACATATTGATCACTTATGCTGCACTGTAATGAAATGAATTCTCAGATTACAGGAGTGCTGATGCGGAGAGTAAGTACGGAGCGAGCTAAAATGGGGAGAACTGACCGAGACTGGCTTCTTTTGGCAGGACTCTCGTTTTTATTTGAACAGGAAAGGCTTAAAATATGCAGCAGCAGAACGGATCTGCAAGATGCTTTAATGGGACGTACGCCTCTTGTACCTGAGCAATTCATGTGCATGAACTAACCCTTTGGCGTGACAAATCCCAACTTATTAGCAGTCTATGGGCACGCTGCGACAAAAAAAAGGATGGAAAAATCATAGTGAATCATCAAAACTGAACAGTGTGACAGCAGAAGTTGGGCAAACCCAGAAATGACTATAATTTTGCATAAATACAGATTAGAGTGTTTGTCTGAAGTCAATCCAATTAAAACAAAGGTATTCAGCTGCAGGGTATCCGAGTGACAAAACACGTTACCAATTTATTTTTCTTGATGATTGCCGACCATCAAATTTCCTTCGAAAGCACAATTTGAGGTTTTAAATGCAAACTAAGTGCAGAAGCTTTGGTGTGTTTATCGCCAGCGCTGCTCCTGTAATGTATAATTTGTCATTGCTCACTGATGTACACCTATAAATTATGACTCTGGGAGGTTCTCGGAGACAAAGTGACCCACATTTCTGATGATGCAATCATAACTCATTGACATTTTCGGCAGCGTTAAAAAGAAATAGTGCAACCATTCTTTCACGCAAAAACGGCACTAAGAGCAACCGAGGAAACTCAACCGTACACTTTTCTGAAAGCTTTTTTCAACCAATCGGGACAAAAATATATAATGACAATAGATGTTCTAAAGCTTGTTTAACAAACCAGAAGTTCTCCAGCTAACCAGCAGAAATCGGCAGATCCCATTCATTAAAACATTTGCGTTTTTCTCTAAGTGAGAATAAACCTTCAAAGATAAAGCCAGACGGACAACTCAGAGTTTCTTTGAAAATGATCAGAAATAAACTTAAAGCTGCAAGAAAACAACACAAGTAAGTAAATAAAACTTCACCAAGAAATACCAACCGCCCTCACTAAGGCGCGTCTGCCCAAACTCTTGTTTTTCCTGATTGCCCTCCGTCTCCTCTTCATCTCCTTCTTTGGGGGCCGGTGGTGCTCCTTAGCCCAGACGGGTTTCTCCTTGGAGAGGCTAACGAGGCCGCGTAACACCACAGTCACAAACCTCTTCATCATTGCGCTGCGGCTTCTGTGGTCACAACGCGGGAGCTTTACGCCATTCCAAACAGACCTCTGAAGCCGACAGCGGCATCAGAAAAGTGCTGCAGAGGAGACTTGAGAGGGGAAAAAAAAAAAAAAACACTAGCTGGATGTCTCGCTCTGGGAGCGATGGAGAGAGGGAGGAAGGAAAGAGGGAGTACGACACAGAGAAAATAGGAGGGCAAAGTGATTCTTATTGTACGCGAGGTAAATCGCCGCCAATGGGGACGGGTCGAGCACTGACGTAAATTTACTATCAGACAGAAGAGGAAAGAAGTATTTCCTCCCTCTGATTTTATAGGTTTGTTCACTTAAAAAAAATGAAAGCCTCTCATCTTATTGGTAGGTTCTTTGAACAGTGAGGGATTAAAAAAAAATAAAAAAATAATTTATATACATTTATATATATTCATATACTTCTTTTATATAGAAGAAATAAGTATTTGATCCCCCAGTAACTTTTAAGATTCCTGGTTCATTCAAACCAGTTAGACTCTCCTAATTACCTGAATTGAAGACACCTGTTTGAACTAATCACCTGCATAAAAGACACCTGTCCTCAGAATCAGTCCATCTGTCAGACCCTCCAAAATGGATAGACAGGAGAGCTTTCAAATCTGTGTATCATTCGTTTTTCAATTTAAAATCGCTAAAAATGAAAAAACAGTTTGTTTTTAAGTTGAAAAATATCGAGTCAAATCAGGATCAGCTTAAAATGAATGAGACAGGATTGAAAATGTGAAAAACTGGCATTGTAGATTTGAAAAAAAAATGTGAAAATCTAAAAGCAGTTTTTAACTTGAAAAGAAATATTGAAAACTTGAAACAATTACTGAAAATGGAAAAAAAAATAACATTTGAATAAATAATATTGAAAGATTGAAAGAAACATTGAATATTTAAAAAAAAGTAATTTTGAAATTTGAAAAAAAAAAAGCTTAAACTGTGTATTTATACTTTCAACTTTCCATTTTTTCTCTCAGTCTTTACTTTCTGTTGTTCGTTGTCAGCTTCAGTTCAGAGTTTTCCCTGCCTAGCTGATCCTAATTTTACATGGGGGCGGGCTCTGAGCTAAAAAAAAAAAAAAAAAGTTGAAAATTCAAAACAGCAGCTGTTTCTAATGGATGCATTATTTTTCACTTGGTAATTCTACATTTATAGTTTTTTTCATTAAAGTTTTCAGGGGTTTTTTTTCAATTAAATTTTTTTTCCAGTTACAGTGTGTGTGTGTATTTTTTAATTTCTAATCTATTTTTTTGTTCACTTTAAGCTCGTCCTTATTTCCCCCCCCATAGAAAAACGAATTAACAAACGATACACGGATTTTCTCAGTGGATTTAAGGGAAAAAATTGTAGACCTCCACAAGACCGAAATGGACTACAAAACCATCAGCAACAAGCTGGGGGTTCCAAAAAACAAGAACATGACCATCAATCCGCCTGTAGGTCTGGGGCTCCAAACCAAATCTGACCTTGTGTGGTTTCTATGATCAGGAGTTAGTCGATGACTCAAAGCAGCTAGAACCACAGTCACCAAGAAAACCATCGGGAAGACTTTACAGTACTTGCAAAGTAGAGAAAAGAGAAATGCTGCCTATGACCCCAAGAACACCATCCTCACTGTCCAGCACGGAGGTGGAAACATTATGGTTTGGGATTTTTTTTTTTTTTTTTGACGACTCCTCAGGAGGAGAGTCTACAGATTCTGTTTACACAACTCAACTCAATGAATAAATAACCATGTCAAAGGTCAACAAACAAGATGAGAAAATGATGTGAATCTTATGTCATCAGTTGGCAACTTCAAGGAGTGAAAGATGCAGCTTTTACTTCATAAAGGAGAACTCTTGCCAGCCGATAAGAACACAAAACCATGAGAAAAAAAAAAATCCAATTTATAAAGACAAGGCGTGTTTGGCTTCTAGAGTATTCCACTCGCAAGTTGACCTCATAGTTTTCAGGTCCTCTCAAGCTGCTGCTTTTGCTGTGGTTCAGAAATATATCGATATGCTGTACGAATTATGTGGATAAAGCTCAGCGGATACTTTCTGCCAACAACTAAATCCAGTAAATCCACACTGGCAACCATTCGTTATCAAGTCATCCTCATCGTTGCCGTCCGTGGCTTTAGAGAGGGATGCTGAGGCTTTTCTTCTCTCATGAAACCCATTTACAATCGTTCCCCCTTTGACTGTGAACGTCTCAGAAACTGGATTAAGATAACAGCTTTAAACCGTCAGGTTAAATTCCTTCAAGTTAATGTACAATACGGGACTTTAACCTTATTTTTCATAAAATCAACAGGACACAAACATGATAATGCTTTCTCATCTGCACAAAAAAGCAGATGCACAGAAACGGATTAATTTAAATAAGATAAAAGACAAACCCTGAACATCACTTTGAGAATGAAACATTTAACTCACTTTTAAACATGTGACAACTTCACTAATGCTATATTTGCTTTCTGTATGAGCATCAAGTCTGGTCTCTCAAGTTTAACAAGCAGGGCCTCTTTGATATTTAGCAAAGGAAAGTATTTGTTTTGAAAAAAGAAAATACATTCCCCTGAGAAAAGAAAAAAAGTGGGAAGGAGATGTGGGAATAAAAGCTTCCTTTAGAAAGAGGAATTAATAATTAATCATTCCTGATCTAAAAAGAAGGGGGCGGAGCTTAAACAAGTGTGAGCTCCTAAATAAATCATGTTTTTACATTGAATTTAGAGAATTCAAGTGAAACGATCTTTGTGACCTGCAAAATGTTAAAAGATTAAGACATTATAAAGGCAACTGTAGGGGATCTGCAATGTTTACTTTCGCTGTAAGTCACGCTCTGCCCAGTCTGCACTGTGTGAGCTTAATGCCACTTGACAATCCACTCGGCTCAAAAGTTCTCCTTAACAACAGAGCATTAGTGGACTCAGCCACACAGACCCAGATCTGCCACGGTCTCATTGGCTGCTGGAGTCACGCGAGAACCCAGAGCTTCTACGCTTCACTGGCTCTTTGAATGCGATAGTGTCACAGGATGCAACATAGTGACTAAGGACTTTTAAAGACACTATCCTCTCTGGGCTTGGACTGTAGGGCTTTAGGGCACACACACAATAAAAAACGGAACCACCGCCATTCAACTTATCGAACCTGCTGTAAACACAACTTCTATTTTAGTCCAGGTGCCCCTCCCTGACAAGCCCGACAGAGCGCTTCTCACAATTCATCACAACTCCTAAGATAACAAAAACGGTTTCGACAAAGCACAAAATATACAGTTTCCACTCAGGTGTCCAGCCCCGCAGTCGGGACAATGACACACATTTTAAAAAACACAAAGAAAGATGAATAATGGTGACTGCAGAACGCAACAACACCTACAGCAGGTATGCTTTATAACAGCACATGGAGGAACTTTTCTATTGAAAGTGAAAAGATCGTCTTTTAAACTGGTAATAATTACTTGTTACACATTCACTTATGCATTAATATCAGTTTTGTTAAAGAGTAGTTGTAATAAAATAAACACTACTGTATTTAAATAATATATGTGTTGTTTTTAGTATCATTTAGACAAAAATGCAAATAGAGGAATTATGCCTTTCATTTGCCAGGATTATATCTATTAAAAAAATGCTTGAAAAAATTTGAAATGGAAAATTTAATGTGTTTGGATACAGATTTAAACTGTGACCAACATATGCATCTATAAGAATGCATATCTTAAAAAAAATCTAAACCAATAAAACCACAAACGGGTATTTAAAGACCAAAGCTCACGTTGTTGGAATTAATTAGCTCAGTTTAAATAAAATCTGAGAACAATCCGATTTGGCTAAATATTATTTACTAAAAATTTTTTTTTTTTTTTTTACTCTTACTAAAAGAGTCTATCCAACCTGAAAGCTGCAATATCTATACAAAAAACGATTCAATTTACTTATTACTTAATTTGATTTATTTTAAACTATTTCACCCATAAAAACAAGGAACATGTCAGACGTTTACCCAAGTTTCCAAAAACACCTACAAAAAAAAAAAACCAGCAGAAGCCAAGCTTTAGAAACAGACGGCACGTCTAAAGTTTCTATAATAACTTTTGTTTTGCTGATGTGAATAAAACCAACAAACTCAAATAATAACAATATATTGATATATTTATATTTAAATATATAAAATGTGATTTTTTTTCAAAGAAGACACTAAAAATGAAAATACATAGACACTTGAAATCTATTTATGGTTTAAAAATCCATAAATGTATTTCAAAAATAGAGGAAATAGAAAAATAATTCAATTTTTTGGCATTATATTTGATTAGATATATTTATATGACACGTTAAATCAATTAAATGTGATTGATAATGAATTGCTTGAAAGTGAGAAGGAAGAAGTGGACATACATAATCCCGCCCATGTTATAAAAATAAAAATAGCTCTAAATTTCATGCTATATCTGTAATTAGATTTGTTTCCATGTAGATATTGATGGCACCTGTTGATAACATCATACAACAAAACCTCTAAGGAAATAAGATTTGTTTCCATATGCCGGCTATTCCTGGATAAATCATTAAAAGAAGACTGTATACTGTATCCTCCACTTTTTAAATTCTGCCACAAAGAGTGTTGTTTACTCTGACTGAATGATGGCAACTTGTAGAAGATGATCATTTTAAAATGTTGGGATGAAGATGTGTGAACTCACTGGCATCATGATGGCAGCTCCAGAGGATCGAACCCCGCGTGCATCAGCCTTTAGACTCCTCTCTTCAGCTGCACCACTGCAGAACCGAAACCCTTCTCACTAGTTGTGGCCTCTTATCTCTCCAAAGTGACAACCAATCTGTAAACCGAAAAAGAGAAATTACTTTCACTGACAACTTTAAAGGGCGGGATCGCCCCAAACAACTACATGCGGCGCAAACGCTGATTTAAATGGTCCAGGCGTGGCTCCGTGCTACAAACATGATGGCTAGCCAATCAATGTTAGCTTACATGTTGACTACAACAAACTAGAACGTATTAATACGTGATAGTGTACTCTGTTCACATTTGTACCCACCAATGTCAGAAATGATCCATCATTTCAATGAATAAATCTGAGCTTAGCTACTGTCAAAGGCCAGCTGTCTGTCAGTCAGCCAGCAGGCGTTATCTCCGGATGTTAGCCGCTTCAGATGCGGCCATAAGACGGCGGGTTTCTGGAATATTCTCCCGCTGCCGCTCCTCCAGCTTGCACAGACAAAGTCCGCTTAAAACCACTCAAAACAAAGAAAAGTCCGTCCAGATTATCCAAGCCGCTGTCTCACTTGAAAACACTAAAGCCCCGCTTGCACGCTAGCATTGCTAGCTGACGAAAACACAAAACGCTGAAGCGACAGGGGCGGGGCTTCCCATCAGAAGCGACGTCAAACGTCAAGAGTGAAACGTACCCGAGAACAAGGGCTGCGCATGCGCCAAACATAAATAAATGAATAAATAAATAAAGTAAAGTGCTGCGCATGCGCTGAAAGCTAGACATGAATCGTGCAAATAAATAAATAAAATATCATCATTACCATTATTGTCGTCATTAATAATAATAATGATAATAACAATAAATCTTAAAAAAACAAAAATATAAGAAGTGTATTTGCAAACACACTTTAAAGAAGCGTAAATAGACACTGTTGTTGTTTTCCCCAACCAAAAACATATTTTTGCTACAATTTTTCTTTTTACAATAAGTTAATTCAGCTTTTTATAAATCAAAAGTTGTTATAAATGCTATTTTTGAAATCATTGTTTAGATTGGGGCTTCAAACCTTCAACACTAAAGTCATTTGGTCTCTTTTCCTGTCTCACCAAAACCCAGCGAGAGCCACAAAGTCCCACTTCAATGAACACTATACGTTTTTGCAGCCTTTCATTTGTAAGATTTAGCTTTTAAATATTTAAACTAACTCAATAACTACAGTTGTCATTTTTTACATATGTAGCTATTTTATTTCACTTTTACTAGCAGAACACGCAAGTTCCTTCGAAGATAAAATACACCTTGTGCTAAAAAAGAAAAAAAAGGTTTCCGCAACAAGAAAGTGAAGTGAAAAATTATGTTTTCTATTCAAAAATTATTTTGGTGCTTCTTCCTCCTTTTTTTTTTTTTTTTACACTTTCACTCTCAAATGTAGACATGAAAACATTGGTGTGAAATCAAAATTATAAATGTAGTAAATGTAACTTGGACAACATCCTCGTGTGCCATATATCGGCCCAGATGCTTGGAAAGAAAGCTGAGAAGAAACAAGCAATTCTACATAGACTTTAAAAAGTTAATGGAAGAAATTATGGCTCACAGTGACGCTGAAAAGGTTCTTGAGCAAGAGATCAAAACACCAGCATGGTACATCCAGTGCCATAGGGTGTACCATCCACAAAACCAGGAAAGATTTGCATTGTCTTGGACGGCTCTGCTAAGTTTAAGGGAGCATCCATTAATCACCATCTTTTGAACAGACCAGAGCTCACAAACACCTGGCTCTGAGTCATATGTTGTTCCTGAAGAGGCCCGGTGACTATAATGTGTGATATTGAACACGTGTTCCACCAGTTTCATGTGTGTGCTGCTGACCAGGACTACTAACATTTCTTATGGTGAGAAAATGGCAACCTCTATACCCCATTCACCATCTACAGAATGAAAGTTCACCTTTTTGGTGAGGTATCTTCATGCGAATTCCTCGAGGGTGCTGCACTTAGTCAATTAGAAAAGAAGAATATTTAGTCGGCCACCAATTGTGTAAGTTCTCCCACTTAAAAAGATGGGAGAGGCCAGTAATTTTTATCATAGGTATGCCTTAACTATGAGAGAGAAGACATGAAAAAAATCCATAGAATCACATTGTCTGATTTTTAAAGAGTTTATTTAAAAATTATGATATGAAACTGGCCAGGCCACTCCAGGACTGTGAAATGCTTCTTACAAATCCACTCCCCTGTTATCCAGGCAGTGTGTTCGGGATGGTTGTCATGCTGAAAGACCCAGCCATGTTTCATCTCCAATGCCCTTGCTGATGGAAGGAGGCCTTCCCTCAAAATCTGACAAAACATGGCCCCATTCATCCTTCCCTTCGTATAAATCAGTCGTCCTGGTCCTTTTGTTGAATAACAGCCCCAAAGCAGGATCTTTCCCCCCCTGTGCTTTACAGTAGGTATGATGCTCTTTCTCCTCCAAACATGACAAGTCGAGTTCTTACCAAAATGTTTTATTTTGGTTTTATCTGACCATAGACATTCTCCTAATACTCTTCTGGATCATCCAAATGATCTGTAGTAAACTTTAGTCAGGCCTGAACATCTAGTGGCTTTACAGGAGGACACATCTGGTACTGCAGGGTTTGTAGTGTGTTACTGATGGTAGTCTTTGTTTCTTTGGTCCCAGCTCTCTGCAGGTCATTCACTAGGCCCTCCCGTGTGGTTCTGGGATTTTTTCTCACCGTTCTTGTGATCATTTTGTTCTCCCAAAGTGAGATCTTGCGAGGAGCCTCAGATTGAGGGAGATTCTCAGTTTTCTTCTATGTCTTTCCTAATAATTACTCCCACAGTTGATTTCTCCTCACCAAACTTCTCAGCTAACTTAGACAATTAAATAAATCCCACAGAAAAGGGAATAAAAGTGCTTCAGTTAAAAAACAGCAAAAAAAAAAAAAGTTATTGACTCGAGTTTCTCCCAGAGGCCTCTTGGTGATCTGAGTGGAGCTCCTCCTTTTGCTCTGCAGGATGGAGCACTGTCATGTAAACTGAACAGTTAATAAAAACAGAAGTCTCCAACCCTCAATGGAGTTTGCCTGTAATTCCTCATTTGGAGGCATATTTTGATCTGTCCTTAATATTTCCCTTTTTGGAAGTTTTGGTTCAGTCGACTTTTACTGATAAAATGAACTATAATCTAAAGCAAACCATTTACACTTTAAGTTAAAGCTCAACACATATTTTATCCTAAATAAATAAAAATAACTTATCATAGCATAACTTCATAGAATTTACATCAGTTTCATATGACTTTGTAAAACATTCATGCATTGAACTTTGGAATTTGATCTAATACACAGTTAAGATTATTTCCTGAAATACGTTGCATCAAATATTATAGTTTAAACACAGTCTGTATAACATCATAGGAAAATTAATGCTTTCTTTAAGGCACATAAATATTTGAAAAAAAGAGTCATGCAGTACATTCACTTGAAACAAAAACACAATTTTGCTTCAAAGATACATTCCTCTTTAAGATAGTCCAAAACATTTTCCAAAATTACACCTGATCCCAGCAGGTGGAGCAGTTTTCAGTAGTTTCTTCCTTAAAGATTCCACCTGCAATAGAGAGACTTTTATTGTGAAGGAGTGGAAGAAAGCAGATAACAAGAGAGGTCAATAGTTTCATCTAAAGAACAAGTGTTCTCCCCAAAATAATAAGAAAATAAATGGTTATTGTCTTCACAATTTGAAAAAAAAAAACATCAAACACAGTAAATGAGATCCTCAGTACTCACAGTGACAAAAGAATCGGTCTCTGGTGTGAATTTATACTCAAAGCAGGTTGAGATTTTTCGGACGGGGGCTAAGACATGGAGGTGAAGGTGGCCCACTGAGATGAAGGGTGGCTGATGGAAACCCAGCCTGCGGAAGAGAAATATTTCACTTTATTTCAAATAAATAGTAAACAGAGCTTGTGTGCATATTGCTTTTACACCTTGATTAAGAACCAAAGTCACTTTCACACAATTATTGCAGCTAACAATGTGGATTTAGTGTATTCTCTAACACTCTGGGAACCAAACTGGCAACCTTCTGATCACGGGTCGACCATTCTACCTCTGCCCCATATTAGTTATTTCAGGACTGTTTTGGTTATACAGTTAATACGTTTTTTCATAATTTTTGTTTTTTAATGGAAAAAGTCTTTTATCAATAATCCACATTTGAACACACACAGACTCATACAACACAAAAAACATAAATTTCTTGCAAAAAAGATGAATGAATTCTGATAGATGAAGCCCGTTACTGAGGATGGTGATGATAGGAGCATTAAAGGAAGTTAAAGAGCTAAAATTAACTAGAAAAGTTACACTCACTGTGATCATACTTGTGTGAATCCTTTTTGCTGAAAGTAGTTACTGAAGATGCAAAATACTGAATTTGCTAAAAGACTGGAAATTTCTTTAAAGAACTATGAAAAAATGCTGAAGTTGACCAAAATTTCTGAAAAATTTGTACTAAAATTGCTTAAAAATCCCAAATACATGCCAATTTAGCAAAAATATTGAATATTAAATATGAGCTAAACTCCAAATTAGCCCAAAAAAACCTACTTTACTTACAATTAGGAAATTTAAAGACTTTCATATATTGCTCAATATTAAAGAAAACTCTAATGTCCTGAACGATTGCTGAAAGTGTGATAGCATTTGCCGAAAAACGTTCGGAAAGCAGCAGGAGAATCACTACAGTGTGATTGCTTACTAAGCATTCACACATTATCATTTTCAGCTTACCTGTTTAATTAGCTATAAAAGATAAACACAGCAAAAAAAGAGGGGAAAATGAGCAAAATAAAGAAAAAGAATCTGTCAAAATAAATAACATTGACACAGACAGACCATTTTTTAAAATAAAGTATTCTGCCCAGCAACTGAATCTTTTGTGACTCATTTTAATATTATTATTATTTTAGCAATTTTAAGTTTATAAAAGTCATTTTCAGTTGTAATATACTTTCTTCTGCCATTTCATTTTTCACTTAAAGCCAACAAGCTGATGGGTCTGTGGATTAATGCTAAATAATAAATAATGCTACAGTGGTGGAAAAACGTTGCAGTTGCTGGGCAGAATACTGAATTTTAATTTAGTCAACCAGAGGGTGTGATGTCATCAGTTCTTAACTGCTCAACATTTCAGTTCAAGAAGCCCTTCTAGTTTTATTGGGCTGAAATGTTCCTAAACATGAATTATTTTATTTTAGATGACAAAAAGTGTGTTTTTTGTTTAATTCACATTCGCTTACCTCACTTCCTCCATGTTGGTAATCCCCTGTTCTTTAAGTACAGCTGTTCCCATGGAAGTCATCCTCTCAACTGTTGGTTACATGACATGCTATTGCTGAAAAATTTATTCATCCAAAAGCAAAACATGCTCTGACAGGAGAGATTTAAAATAAACATGAGTAGAGAGAAGATAACAGCAGCAAAAGTGGTGCTTTAAGTTACTTTGTTAGGTCCACCTTGCTATAAAGAACTCTCTTTTGCCTTCAGAACTGCCTGTGGTCATAAAGGGATGGACATGGTCAGCAACAATTCTCAGGTCGGCTGTGGTGTTGTACATGATCAATTGGAAGTAAGGGATCCAAAGTGTGCCAAGAAAATACCCCCCACACCATTATACCACCACCGCCAGCCTGAACCATTCAGTCACTTCAACCCCCTTTTTTCTCTCCATTCCGATGACCGAGGTCACCTTGATCATGTCTACATGACTAAATGGATCGAGTTGCTGCCATGTGATTGGCTGGTTTAAGCAGTTGTATCTACTAAAGTGTCCGGTGCAGAGCGGGGAGAGCATTGATGCTGACTCATGCTTTGACTGACCGAGGTGGATGTGCTCCCTGCTCAGCGAGCGGCAGCTGTGAATGTGCTCTCTGGGAATCACCAGGTAGTGATGAGGAGCAGCAGGACAGATGTCCCTGAAGCACACCAGCTCCTCATTCTGCAGAAACACACAACCCAGACACTCAAAAGCACACTGCCTTTACTGGAACGTCTCACTTTTGAGCTCTAGTTTTATTCTTTTCATTCAGGTTTATCCTAAACAACTCATGTTATTAAAAAAAAAAAAAAGATTAATTACATCATTCAGTGATGAGTAATGGTAAATAATAACAAATGTATTAAAAACACTCCGTATAAATGTGTGCAATTTATATATATGTGTGTAAAACTATGCATATATATGCATATATATAATCCACCAGAATTTCATTGTAAATACAGTATTCTCAGAGGTTGAAAGTGTTATGACATATTTACAGACTTCCTGTGGCTAAAGAAAGGAGCCTTTTCTTGAATTAAAAGTACTTTCCCCAACATTTTATTAAAGTAAAAACCTTGGGCGACTCGTACCTGTTTAATGACTTCAGTTTCTTTGTCTTGGTTTTTGGCTATGAGGCAAAAAATGCAGGTTTCGTCGTATTTTTCTGATTCATCGCTCGCCATAATTTTCTGAAGCCGCTTCCGGCGTCAGGGAAGCCCAACAAAGATCGTCTATTTGGACAAGAACGATAACTCTGTTGTTGCTTTTTTATGTGCACTTTAAAATATATTTTAATTTTATCTTTGAATCAATGCTGTCAATGAAATATCTATATTTGACGAATATCCTAAAAATGCATTTTGGAGGGAGTGTTTGTGTGGAAATTTGAATATCCCTTTAAAAAATATTAAGTCGTTTGTTAGTGTGTGTTTATATATTTTTGATTACTGTATAAAAATTTATTGTCGTCAATAAAAGGAGTCTGAAAAGTTTTAACTTCATAAAAAACAAACTTTTAAACGTTTTTTTTTCCAGCTAAGTTATTCTTCGATGGGAGTGAGACATCTTTCTACTCTTTTGGAGAAAAGGGAGTGTCTTCAAAATCATTACGTCAGTGTTTGACCGGAAGCTGTTTTTACTTGGCAGGCAAAAAGGATCAAAGGAAAATAATAGTTATTTTTAAAAAATCTTTATTATATATATATATATATATATATATATATATATATATATATATATATATATATATATATATATATTTTTTTTTTTTTTAAGATGTGACTTAGAAATTGTGAATACGGATCAGAATTTCAACAATAAAGTTATGTGTGTAATAATAACAATTCTTAAGTCGAAAATAAAAACCAGAAACCCTAATTTTACACATTAAAATATAAAAACAAATAGATCAAGACTTTTGAAAGCCTTAAAGAAGATTCTTAAATATAAGTTAATATGTGGGGAAATTACATTTTCAGATTTCAACTAGAAACATTCGGGCCAGAAAGTAAACGTCAAATTCTTAAAGGTTAAATTGTGATTAAAAAAGAATAAAAGTTAAATATGAGAATTCCAAACGTCCGTAAAATTCCAACTTTTATTAAGATTATATTGAGAAAAAAAATAAATTCTTAGAGAAGAGTAGAAATGCTAGGATTGGAGTTACTATTAAAACTTTGTAAGTAAAAGATAAACTTTTAAGATTAAAAAAGAATTTCAGGGAAAAGTTATGATTTGATGAGATTAGGATCATTATTTATTCTTATGACATTAGGAGAAAAAAGTTAGAATTCTTAAAAAAAAAATCTGCAAAAATTCTAAATTAAAGCCAGAAATTTAAAACGAGGTTAGAATTATATATATATAAAAAAAAAAGTTAACTCGAAATTAAAACAGAAATATGTTTAAGTAAAAATGCTGTAGGAACAGTTATTATTGAAAAAAATATAGAATTTTTAGGGAAAAAGAGAAACATATGAATAAAATACTTATTTTATGGGGAAAACTATCCAATATTTAATGAAAGGTTGGATTAATGGGGCAAAATGCCTAAAATTATCAGATTAAATTAGATTAAGATTAATTAATGGCATTAAAATTATGAGAAAACATAACTTTGATGAAAGTCAAAAAAATGTGAGAAAATTAGAATTAGTAAAACTCAAACATTTAGAACTTAGAAAAAAAATCTAACTTTAATGTCAGTAATAGAAAAATATTCTGATCTTAAGGATAGATCTAGGAAAAAAAAATATTTTATATTTTTTTGTTGTTGGCCTAACTCTTAATAGTACATACCACAAAAGCACTGTTATGCATGTAGATATATAACATTTATTTAAGTTGAAATGTATTTGCAACAACGCAATAAATAGATCCTTGGTGTCATCACAGGAAATAATACTTATGAGCATTCACAGTTACGACAGTAAACACTTAAAAGAAATCTCATGGCCACATGAAGCATTACTGGCATCTCTAAACAGAAAGTCATGTCGCACGTTTCCCATCATGCTCACACCAGCTCCTACCACATAAAGAACTCTAATGGAAAAACTTCCGTTAGTGGATGTTGAGTTAGTGAAGTATGAAAGTGCAAAAGCAGGATCCCCTCTGCATCCTTTAGTGAGTGGAGGAGCAGCTGTGGTGGTTTCCTCCTGCAGTCAATTCACCTCGAAAGAAATCTTTTGCCACCAAGAGCCGCGTTCTGTAGTGCAAAGTAAGTAAGAAGAAACTTCTACTGGCTGGAAATGAAGATAATAAAATTAAATTCATGACTAATTTTCTCCAGAAATTGGTATTTGTATTCAAAGAAATGCATCTATAAAAATTGGAAAAATAACTCACACAAAAGGATCATTTTTTGTAAAAATTGAATGTACAAATAAAATAAAAAATATAAGGAGCTTCTAACAAATAAAGCTCAAAAACGAACATGTTTGGTCACTGAAAACTTAAGTGCATTACCGTTGAAAGTGATTGGCTATGAACGGAACAGGAATCATCCTCTGAAACTCAAACTATAAGACTTAGTGGAGAAAAACCCTCCACTGTATTTAATAGCCAAGGATCTAGAACCGTGTCTGGTCATTTGGATCCTCAGAAAAAAAAAAATCTTTCTTCTGTGCATACAAATAATTGAAAATGATAATTGTTTCTGCAAGGATACAACCAAAGATTAGGGGGAATCTTCTGACACAGACCAGCACTTTTCAGAGTAACAGTAATGTTTAGGCTCCACTGGAGTTCATGGTGGATAGGTAGTCTGCATGCTCGGGAAGCTGGAGCAGCCGTTTCACGCCGTCGACAAACTGAAACGCGTTCTCTTTATCCTCGGTTGAAGCTAGGAGGAGCTGGCACCCCCACCTGCAGGTGAATCCAACCTGTACAAGCCACTCCCAGAACCTCCAGTGTCGTTTGTGGGCAGCTATGGTGCATAATACAGTTTTGGGGGTGTTTTAAGGTTTCATGGATCAGAAAGCAAGTGCACGGGGAGCTTGGAGCAGGTGAAGCTACTCAAAGGCCCAGACCTCCAGACTGTGGATGCTGAAGTCCTGCTGGAAGGACAGTGGTTGGTTGTTAAAGGTGGCGCATCTGGTGGTGGTGCCTCGGTACAGATCAGCATCCAACCAGAGTCCCAGGTGACCTCTGCAGGAAGCAACAAGAGGACAGATGAAGAAACTCCTTAAGACGTAAATAAATGAGCAGCCAGATGACAAACACCAGGATGTACGCACCCTCCACCCCCCATATGAAGAGAGTCAGTGTCGCCTTTCACAAAGTAGGAGTTCTCCCCTGTCCACCGGTACACCTGAGATTAAAAAAAATATCTCTGTTTATTTTGTCTCATAGTTTTGGTTATAAGCTCAGCTCTGACTCCGAGTACAAACTTTGAATTCTGGGCAGAAGCTGTAGAGGAACGTCTCTCCAGTGCCGTAGCAGTGCTCGCTCACTCTGAAGGGATGAGTGGAAAATCCACCAAATATCTGGGGGGAAAAAGGGAAATCACATTTAATCTTTTAATAAACTACTCATATTTAGATTTTTTTTAGTTAAAGCATTTGTTTGTTTTCAAATTGCATGTAATTCTTCTTTAGAACCGCAAGAGGGAGACAAAGTCATTTTTTATTTTTGTTTTACAGGTAAATGTTTTTTGTTTTTGTTTTTTTGCTTTTCCTAGGGCTGGGTATTGATTATAATTTCCAGAAACCGTTCGATTAGATTCACAAGAGCCTGATTTTTTTTTTTTTTTTCAATTCTTCAATTCAATTCAATTTTGAGTTTAGACATTTATACACATTTGTTCAGAAATCACAGTTTGGATCATTTTTCGGATCATTAACAAGTAAAAAAACAACAAGAAAAAAGAAGATAAAAGCCTAAAATTAAAGTACTTCAAAGCATTAACTCACACATTTTGAACTTTGAACATAAACAAAACATGTATTTTCTGATTACATGTACATGTCTGGAGACAAAAACCGAGAGAAAGGAATGCTTCATATGCTATCCCACCAAATTAAATTGCAATTTTGAAATTAAACTTTCATTATTTTTGGTATTAATTGTTGTATTGAAACTAACTGTGGCAACTTTTAAATATGTCAAATAAGTATTATTAACCATAGCACATGTCCAGGTGACGCACTGCCATATCCGCTTTTTTTCTGGTTATGGTTTCTGGTTTTGACCCTAACGGCTTGCCATAGCTCTCCCTGTCGGCTCTTGCCATCTGGGTGCAGGAGCGCGACAGCGGCCGCTCCTCGCTGGAAGGTCTCCTGAACTCCGACACGGAGATGTGTACCGATGTTTTTATTCAGCTCTTCAACATAAATAAATCTCTTGGTATCCGCGTTCTTCACGAAGAGTTCCAGAAAAGTTTTGACGGAAGCTTCTCCCACACTCAGCGGAGCTTCAGAGCAACGGATTTCCTGATGACCCACAAGCATCAAATCTGACGCTTGTTAAAACTAATACAGTGTACAATAAATTAATTAGACGCCAAATGCATTCGGCGTGGACAGACAATGATTGTAATAAAGCGCGCGGGGCGCGAGGTACGCAGCAGTAGCGGGGGTTGCTGGTAGAAGTCGGCTCGTCCGCGTTTGTTTACCTTTCATGCAGACGAAGGACGCGGAGTGGAGTCCAAAAAAATGACCGAAATGAGAGCTAAGAAACACAATCATTAGATACAAACACTGACTCGCCCCTGGCGACTAACTCTCTAACTTTTACTCGTCAAATAGGAGAAACTGTTTGCTAGCAAATGTTTTTTTGCTGACCCTTCAAAATAAAAGTCTATCGCGATAGACTCATTCTTCTATCGAAAAAATGTTCTATCGCGATATCAATAATTATCGTTTTATCGCCCAGCCCTAGCTACTTAAAAAAAATAGTTTCTCAAAAGAGTTTGGAAAATTTGTGCCTGTGAGTTTATAAAGATGTTCATTTAGTCAGCAATGTATGTTAAGGTCGACAGAGCGTTATCATTAGCCGTCCTATGTTAAATTCCATTAAACATTAGCATCAAGCTAGCAAACTTTAGCTTTATGTGCCTAATCGATTTATAATTTTATGAATCGATTACTGATCTATTAAGCTTAAATCGATTCAAATCGATTGAGTTTATTAATCCAGCCCTATATTTTCCTGTAGCATTTTTCTGATGATGGAGGACACATATGCAGAAAATTAAGATCTCTGAGCTGATAGCTAAAAACGCTGAAACCAGTAGCTAGCAAAAAAAATGCTAAAGCTGATACCCAAAACGCTAAACTCAGAAGCTTACTAAAATATTAGCTAAATGCCAAATTTGCCAAAAAAGCTAGCATAATGTTGAAAATATTAGCTAAACTCCAAATTATTCTATAATTTGGAAAACAATGTCTAATTTTGCCACAACAGCTAGCATAATGCTTAAAAAATAGCTAAATTCCATATTAGTCTAAAAAAAATTAAAAAAATGTCTAAATTAGCCAAATGCTAAAATATTAACTAAACTGCAAATTATATGAACATAAAAAACTGGAAAAAATATTTTAGCTAAATATTTGAGCTAAAATAACTAAAATAAATTTCCAATATAGCCTAAATTATTCTATAATTTGGAAAAAAAAATGTCTAATTTTGCCATAACAGCTAGCATAATGCTTAAAAAATAGCTAAATTCCATATTAGTCTAAAAAAATTGAAAAATGTGTAAATTAGCCAAATGCTAAAATATTAACTAAACTGCAAATTATATGAACATAAAAAACTGGAAAAAAATATTTTAGATAAATATTTGAGCTAAAATAAATTCCCAATTTAGCCTAAACAAGTGGAAATATGTCTAAACTAGCCAAAAACAATTAGCATGTTGCTAAAATAAAAGATAAATTTCAAATTCAAATAAAAATGCCCAGTAGTTGCTGAACATTTTAAGTTTTAATGGAATTGCTAGCTGAAAGTATGCAGAAGTACACATGTTTCAAAGTACAGAAAGTTTTTGAAGGTTTGGAGCTATTTCTCATTCATTTCCTGTGGGGCATATTTTGTTCAATATTTCCCAAACTATAAAGTTTAAGAAAATACCAAGATTACAGAAATCCTTGAAAGTGTGATTGAGTTTTACGTGCCCATATACATACAGAAAGAGGAGAAAAACATGAAAAACACACATTAAGACAGATCTGCATTTACCTGATGATCCATGTCTTTGATGACCAGCAGCACCGGGCTGTCCACATCTGCAAGGTTCCTGTACAGAGTCTTCAAGCTGCTGCCGTGTCTCTCGGTGCTGTAGACCAGTCTCCATGGGTATCCCTGCACGCGAGCGGGCAGGCGGCAAGCCAGCTGGAAACAAACAGATCAAATGCAAAATCATTGTTATTGTTTCTGCCGAACAGCTGGGAATCCGCTGCATCCTCACCTTCTCGATGTGCGTGTCCTCCAGCAGCTGACTGCTGTCCAGGAGCATGGGCAGCGCATCCGCAGACAGGTCTCGGTCACAGCTGCCGAAGCTCTGCCTGCGCTTGGCCTCATCAATGGTAATAATCTATAGAACAACAGGAATCTGTGTTCACACTGTCAAGTTATTCATTCATCTTAACGTAATCAAAACTCCCATTCTCACTGAAATTTGATGTCACTTTTTCAAACGTTATAAGAAAAAAATCCCAGCAAAACAGAGATGAGAGAAATGTTTACATGGGGTCAAATCAGGATCGGCTTAAAGTGAATGAAAAACATGATTGAAATTTGAAAAACAGGGATTGTAAAGTTGACATTTTTTTAAAATTTGAAAGCAATTTTAAACTCAAAAATACATATAGAAAACTTGAAATATTTAAAATTGTAGAAAATAAAATTTCGTTTCTCACTCTTTGCTTTCAGTTTTCTGTTTTCGATTTCAATTCAAGGTTTTAGAGATTTGACCCCAGTACAAATAAACATCATTTTTTAAATTGGTAACAGTTTTTTTAAACTCAAGTCTCAAATTTACTTTCATTTCTAAACATTTTCATTATTTCTTTCAAGTTTTCAATATTTTTTCAAATGTTAAATTTTACATTTTCAAATGTTCCTTCAAGTTTTCAATATGTATTTTCGAGTTTAAAACTGCTTTCAAATTTTTTATTCATTTATTTTTTCTTCAAATTTTCAATCTTGCTTTTTATTCACTTTAAACGGATCCCCCATATGTTTACCCTTGAAGCAACAAGTCACATCTTCACAACATCCCGTGACGGGTTTGAGGATTTCCTCACCTCCCAGCTGCAGGACGCGGGGTCACTGAAGAAGTCGTCGATCATGTCCAGCTCCTCCTTCTCCACCACCACGAAGCCCTGCTCTCGAGCCTCTTTGCCGTAAACATCAGGAGACCACTGAACAAAAAAGGAATACAGATCGTGCGCCCTGGAGCGCGCACACGTGCGAGGGTCACAGGTCGATTTCGTCACACTGGATGAGGTCATCATCATCTCACCTCTCCTGTGGAACGGCAAACCAGTACTCCGGCTGCCTCCCCCAGCTCCCGAGGGAGTGGGCCGGACTCGAAGTCCTGCCGGTGGCAAAAGACTTCCTCATGGGTTTTCCAACTTTGAAGCACAGGAACATGGGGGGGTTCTTGCTCCGCTCCTCAGACGAGAAAAGCATATCTACACACAAAAGCGAAGAAGAAGCTGAAGCCGCAGCAGGAGCAGCAATCCACCTGCTTGATCATGTGACACTCACCTTCTATCGGGGCCTGAATCTTCTCCAGTAGCCAGGACCTCATCTCCGAGTCGTCGCTTTTCTTCGGTTTCTCTTCTTCACCGAGTCTCTCCCCTTCTTTGCCTTGTCTCGGCCTTCCTCGAATCCCAGACGTCTCCTGAAGAGTCAACTTCCTGATGATTTTATCATCTACCCTGTTCTGCAGTTCCTCTTTGGTTAGTGTTCCCTCATGAATCTCCGCTTTATCATCCCGTTTCTCCAAGGTGGAATGTATCGACTCTCCATCCTCGATGGAGCTGTTTTGAGCTACGCCTTCGTCCTCTTCATCGTCAGCCTTCCCCGTTTGTCCGAGCATGGACTTGTCTTCCCGGTTTGAGCGTCCTGATCCCGGCCCCTCCTCCAGCTCTCTGGAGGGCGGCCCCTCCGCCTCCTCTGTGCTCCCGTTGACGGTGGGCTCCAGCTCTGTAAAGCCTTCATCTGAAGGAGACTTCTCTGTCTGGTCGCCCGCTGTGCTCCCTATGATGGAGAACGAGTGTGGTTTCAAACCAAACTTCATCATCATCATCATCTCTGGAAAAGTTTTAACAGTACAGTGGTTTAAAAAAAATCAGGAGATATGGAAGAAATATGTCTAAAGATTCTGAATTTATGGAAATAAAAACATATATAAGAATTCAGTAAAAAGCTAAAAATTCAACTTTATAGCTGCAGAGTTTGTGCGATTATGAAGGAAATTGGTGTACAAATCTGCAGTTAGAGGTAATTTCTTGAATTCATAATGAGGACTAATTTTTTTCATTTACATTTTTTTCAAAGTCAAGGGTCTTTTACGACCCCGTTGTTGTTAAAGACGTGACTTCAAGTAATAAAGTGAAGTTAACGAGTTCAAACTTTTTACAACTCATTCACAAACAGTTGAAGGCGTCCAGGAACTTCACGAGATCATGAAAATTCTACTTTTTGAGGTTTTAAATGCATTTTACAAGGGGTGTAACGGATCACAAAACTCCCGGTTCAGATCGTGTCACGGTTTTAGGGTCCCGGTTCGGATCATTTTTCAGATCAGTAAAAAAAAAAAAAAAAAAAAAAAAAAGGACAAATAATATATTCATCATTCATTTCATAATAATAATTTTAGGAAACGCTTCAAATCATATATCTGATGAGCATTTAAAGTACTTCACGCACACAATATTTGTACATGTAACAAAACATTTTGTCATTGAAGCCTATTTCTTAAAAACAAAACATATTTAAACTTTGAACACAAACAAAAGGCTAAAACATAGTTTTTGATTACATTTACATGTCTTTAGACCAAATCTACAAAAACTAAGAGAAAAGAATGCCTAAAAATAGTGTTGAAAATACCAAATCTATCTGGATTATTCCTTAAAAATTAAATCATAAATAAAACTGTTACAATTATTTTTTAGGTATTAATTGCTTTATTGAAACTAACTGTGGGAACATTTAAATGTTTTAAATAATAATTATCTGTAAAACGTGGCACTTCCGCACCAGTTTTTCCTGGTTATTTTTGACACTTTTGGCTTGCCATAGAATGGCTCGCAACTGCCCCGGCAAGTCCGTATACGGAGAAGCAGCTTTCTCCTGTACGGGACAGTTGCTGCTTTTAATTGGGAGATTCTTTGAACCCAGTAATGTAAATGTGAACCGATGCTTTTATTCAGCTCTTAAAATTAAATAAACCTGATATCTATCGATCCGCGTCCTTCATTGTGAAGTCGAGAAAAGTTTTTGACCGAAGCTCCTCCCACATGCATCTTCAGAATAGACTTTATTATAACCGCGAAGCAGCTACTTAGGGCTTGTCAAAACAAAGATTTACATGAATTTGACGTGAATTCCACGTCACGGGGGGGGGGGGGGGGGGGGTACACACGTGTCCCGAACCGTGGCCTCTGATCCGTACAGAGCACGAATTTCCTGTGATCCGTTACACCCCTACATTTTACTGTCCATTCCTCACTATAAAGAACCCCCAAAGCCGCATTTTGATCCGTTCATGCGTTTAAGAGTAATCCTCTAAAAACCTGCACAGTCTGCAGCAGCCCCTCCCATGCCCACGAAAACGAGCGGTTGGAAACGTGCTGATATAAGCACAATGCCAAGAGCTCCCTCCAGGAAGAATCTGCTCTGACAGCTTCGCCCCCAATGTAACACTACACTCAATTTCTCCACATAGCGAACAATGATCAGCAAAAACATTCATTTTAGATGCAGAATACCGTATATCTTCCAGTTGTGTCCGGCCTTCAATAAATTCCTACTCAAATAGGTGTTTGTATTTCTCCCATGAAAATAATCCAGAGATACTGCCACAAACTCTAGGACGACGTCATGAAGTGGACAGCACCAACACGCAGCGGCAGGCGGAGCTTCGGGAATCGACCAGTTTTACTTTCGGGTATGAACAAACTCACAAAATATAACTAATATTTTATGAATAATTTGCTTTTTAGTGTTCCAAAGTTAATCTATGATCATACATATCAATATAGTTCACTTTGAAAGGCTTAAGAAAATCATGGTAGGGCCCCTTTAAATGACTTTCAATATTTTACTCTCCATAAAAATATATTTTATCAAAACTTTACAAGTTAGAAATGAGTGCAAGATAAAATCAGGCCATTAATAATAATAAAATAAAATGATCTGGTGGGCCAGATAGAATTACTCAGATCCGGCCCCCGAGTCTAGACTTAAACACGTGCTTTAAGATCACCAGATTATAAAGCAGATTTTCTATTTTTGAACAAATTTAAAATATTTTAAGTGTGGCTTATGGTTTAAAAAACATGTTAAGGGTTTATTTAGTTAGCTCTGATTTGATTTTATTGATTTAGATTTATGAATTTCTGCACCACAAACTGTAAAATAAAAAAAAAACAAAAATTCTGTTTACATTTGCTGTATTGAGATGATCTTACATGCTCTTATTTTGAAAGGAAATCATGAATACGTCTGTTAAAAGTTACAAACTATAACATATATAGAGAAAAAGGCTAGTTTATGTTTTACCAGCCAAAATATCTAAATTAATTTATCATCATAGTAACATTAATATAAATGAGTGTTTTAGAGTAAAATAAGACTTTATGGCTCCTTTTGGGTTGTGATCAGCAAAAAAAAATTCAACCCGAATGGCTCTTTAAGTGTTGATGGTTGCAGATCTGTTTTAGGACAACTGCGTGCAACACACTCTCACACAAACCCACACACACAACAGGAACAGTACTGGGACAACTGCAGACATCATCAAGAAATCTAGATAAAAGGAAGATCCGCCAGCCCTCATTAGCTTCTACCACAAATAAAATACCACCCAGGAAGAATGTACAGTTTTTTTTAATTGATCAGGTTTGCATTTCAAAAAAGTTTTTTTTAAGTAACAAAAGAGATGAATGAGAGAATTGCGCTCTAGTTTATCCAGCTAGGACTTTAAATCTGGGGTTTAAAACATATAGTTGAGAAAAATATAAATAAAGTACTTCAAAGCAGAAATATACACTCACACATCCTTGAACTTTGAACATAAACAAAACTGTCAAAACATGTAGAGTCTGGTTAAAAGAATGCTGAATATGCTATTTTCCTTGCCCTTCCCCCCAATGTCCAATTTAAAATTTAAATGTTAAAGTTAGAATTTCATTATTTTTTTGTATCAATTGCATTTTTGAAACTGCGAGAAAATTAAAATATTTCAAATAATTATTAATATCCATGGTACATGTGCAGATGAGAGACTGCCAGTCCCGCTTTTCCAAGCGATTTTTGATACTTTTGGCTTGCCGTACTTCCCTCCCCTGACTGCTCTTCCACCCAATCTCAGTATTTGCGTCCTCCATTACAAGTTTTTGACCGAAGCTCCTCCCATCCGTAGAGGAAGCTTCAGGTTTGGATAAACATCAAGAAGCAACTTTAACGCATGTTAAAATAAAGACGGCGTACTGTACATTTATTTGACACCAACTGCTTTCGGTGTGGACCGACAACTGATTTTAGTAATGGGCGCGACTGAGAGGGGGGGTGTGATCCGCGGTACACACGTGTGCCGAACCGTGTCTTTCTTCAAATCCATCTTTTTTTTCTATTCCAATGGACTTCTTTTACAACTACCGGACCAGCGGACAGTCACCGAATGAAGATCTGATTGGCTGCGCGGTATCACGTGGGTTGTGTAACTTGCATACGATTGGCATGTGGGTTTCATCATTCACTTAGGCGAGACCGTACGGCAGGGGTGGGCAAACTTTTTGATTTGTTGGCCAGAAAGGGTTCTAAAATTTGTCATAAGGGCCGGACAAGGAGCAGATGGAAGGAGTGATTTGGTAATGAACCTCATAAACTAAAAATATAATATGGAATTTAGAGAAAAACATTCTTTAATTTGGATTAAAATTCACATACATTCATTTAAAAACAGAAAATTTGGGAGTTTTAATTTCTAAATTTAGATTTTTGTTCTCTTTTTGGTGATCCAATGGGTTGATGTTCTTCAGAGGAAAATGCGAACTCAAAGAAATCCGAAAAATCACCTTCTGACTCAGAAAAAAACACACGAACGCCAGAGAGACAACACCATTCATGAGAAAGGAACCAGAAATACAATGAAAATAAAACAATAATTAGGATTTTTGATTCACTGTATTTTAATTTGGAGGGCCAGATTAAGTAGCTTAAGGGGCCGCATGTGGCCCTCGGGCCGTAGTTTGCCCACCCCTGCCGTACGCGGATGGACAGGTGGATGTTAGGAACAGAATCTGTTCCGTTTCCAAAATAAAACTTCCCTCAAAACCAGAAAATTAAAAAAAAAAAAATCAAAGTTAGCGCATGCATTTTTCCGCCCGTCAGCGGCACCATACCAAGCAATCTGGTTCCCCATGACTCAGCATCTGGGTCCAGATCCGGACCGCGGTCCGCCAGTTAGTGACCCCTGTTCTAAAAGGATGCTCATACATAGCAGCAGTGGATGCAGTTTACTTTACACAAACACAAAAAATGTCTGTCATAAAATAAAATAATTTATCATTTTGTAGCTTTAAATTTTTCCTTTTTTCTTTTTTTACTTTATGGCTTTATTGTGTTTGCTAAACTATTAGACACGGAAAAGGGACGATGGCTAAAAACAAAGATGAACTATTTGAAAAAACAAATTTTATGTTGGTTTAAAAGTAAGAAAAACCTCTGACTCTGTGAAAAAACTAGATTCTTTTTGTTCTAGTACAATTTATAAATGACCTAAAGAATGAAAATACAACTTTAAGTCTACTTTTGCTTTTATAAATGGGGTCAAATGTACTTTTACCTGTTTCAGAGAGTGTAGATTCAATGTCGTCCAAAACTATCGGTCGGCGTGGAACCAGCGCTTCATATCGGCTGAATGGGTTAAGCTCCTGCTCAGAAGGCAGCTGCTCCCACTCACCAGGCCTGTACACAGGACACAGATCCTGGGGTAGGTCTCTGCCGCGTCACGGGCGCCACACACAGACAAAGATGGGGAACCAAACAAAAAAACAAAGAAAATGTGCAACAGAAATTAACAAAAACATACAGCGTCAACATAACCAGCAAAAACAAGCAAAAAAGCTCAAATGAAAAAGTGACATAAAACGGATTTAATGGATAAAAGCAGAATGACTTGTGAAGACTGTTCAATAAGGAGGAGGAAATGTGAGATAGTTGTGAACAGTGTGGGGAGCTCTTACGAAGGCAGAGCGTCTTTGAGCTTCATACGCGACACGTCATCGTACAACGCCACGGAAACCATCTCCTCCATGGGGCAGATGAGGCCGTATTCCTCGCAGCCGTTCTCGATCACCAGCGGGTCGGACTTGTGAGGGTCAAACATGATGTTGTTGGGGGTCACAATCAGGACACCTCCAACCACCCCCTGAAAAACAAGCCAGAAAGCTTTTTCTCAAACAGATCCACTGACATGTGCTGGAAAAAGAAGGTTTTTTATTATATTTCTCATATTAGTTTAGACATGAAATGGATACGGTTTTCAACTAAATTAAAGAAATTGTTTATTTTTATTTATTTTATCCTTACAGTTGTCTGTTTAGATACATAAACATGATGGCATTTGCCAATTGCGGTGTTTTATTGTGAAAACTTGGTTATATTTTGAAAATAAATGTATGTATCTTGCTGTAACTTTCTGCCAGAATTGATGCGAATTATCGCGGATAGACCAGATGTTGAAATGATCCGCTGCACGGCGCGAGCCCCTCCGCGGTGCTCCGCGCCTGGTGTGAACCACACCATAGACCCCGCGCACCGCAGCCCTCCATGACGTGGGCTTCCCCGTCCAGTTTACATAATTTTCAACCTCTTAGGATCAATTGTTCACATAAATAAAAAAAAACTGAATTAATGTAGATTAAAAAAAAAAGGAAGATTTTTCTTTTTAAGGAACCAAGATGACAGTTTTGACATTCCTCTGCCAAATTTAACAGGTATTTATTTGACTAAACTGAAATATTTTTGACAATGAAATGTCCCCAAATAAGCTTAAAAAGCAGAAGAAGTAATGGGAGTTGATCTGATGGAATAAAAGCGTTACCATGCCGTCTGTGAAGTACTTGCAGCTCATCTTGATGAATTTAACCGTTGCCGGGCTCTCGTCCTCAGAGTTCGGGGAGAGCTTCCGACAGATGGATTTTGCTGACCTGCAGCCTTGAGTTTCATCCTAAAAACCAAGTGAGTTGTTGCAAAACGTACACATTACACTGAATATCGTTTCCCCAAAGACAGACGATATTCCTTTTGGTGGATACGATTTTCACTCACGTGCGATGGCTTGTCAGAAAAGCCGTTAAGGCAGGGGTCGGAGGACGTCTGAGACTTTGGGTCAGATTCTGATTGGCCGATATCTGGGACAAAGAGTTTCTGTAACATCAAAGAGATCCAGCGGTGAGCTCATTCCAAACTAGAGGAGCCACATGGAGGCAAAGTGTCGAGACCCTCACCTGTCCAGGGCAGACGCTGTGAGAGAAGAGCTTGTTCAGCTGCACCAGCTTGTTCGGGGTGATGTTAAACTTCAGTGCGATGCTGTTGAGGGAATCATTCGGACCCACCTAGAAAACCAGAAATCTCTTTTTCCATGACTCCGGTTGGTGCATACGGGCCAAATATATTCAGAGGGTTGTTTAGGAGTTGTGCTGCTCACCGTGTACTCCACAGTTCCTGGTGGCCTCTTCTTCTGCAGCTTTGATTGACTGTTAACTTTACACCCATCGCCTGTAGATGCAAAAACACAAGAGGATGAACTCCAAAACCAATGAAAATGTCACTAATGTTTCAGTAAAATACTTTTTTTAAGCCCCAAAAGACATTCTCCAAAACCAAAACTTGTAGCATTATACAAGTTTCATTCCTCCTTCCCCTATATACATATATTAGGACTGCCACGATGAGTCGACTAATTGACGACTAATCGACTATCAAAATAGTCACAGACTAATTTAATAGTCGATTAGTCGTTACTTTAGATTATATGGAGTCAGAGAGTAGTAAAGTTGAAAGTTATTTTGTCATTCTGCTAGCTTTTTGGACTATTTTGACATTTATTAAGATTTTTTTGGGTTATTTTTGAGTTTAGCTAATTTTAGCTACATGCTAGCTACTTTTGGCAAATTTAGGATTTTTTTCAGTTTTTTAGGTTAATTTAGAGTCTAGCTAATATTTCAGCTACATGCTAGCTATTTTGGCTAATTTAGTCTTTTTTCTAGTTTGTTAGGCTAATTTGGCATTTGACTAATATTTTAGCTAGCTATCAGCTTCAGCGTTTTCAGCTATCAAGGACAGAATTTTTATCTATCAATTTCAGCTATCAGCACCACCATCTTCAGCGGCCAAATTCAGCATTCATATTAGCATTATCGCAGGTAATACTATATATCTAGTTTTTAGTTGGTTTTAAGTTAATGATGGTTAAGATGTGAGCTTTACATCCAGTTAGCGTATGACCCGATTAGTTGACTAATCAGAAAAAATAATCGGTGATTAGTCGATTATTAATCATTTGTGGCAGCACTAATTATATACATATTATATAAAATTTAGAAGTAGGTGGGTGTATATATGGATATGTATCGCATTAATATATTATAGAAGTATATCTCCTTTGACGTCTTCCTTAGTATTTTTTACTAAATTCTGATGACTGATTCTTTATTTTAAACAAATAATTCAAATATTGTGAACACAATATTCATTTTTAGATTTCAATGTTCAGCACTTGAATGAACTAGTCATAATTTTATTTTATAAAATGTACCTAATTCAGTTTCAAACTGTTTGTGTTTGTACAAAAAAAGGAGAAGTGTGTGTGTGTGTGTGTCTGTCAACCTTTGGAATGGCTTTAATGTGGGTTTGATATAAAGTCCACATGCAAATCAGTTCAAAACACGTGACACAAAAGAAATGGCAGTGAGTTCTGACGGAGAGGATTGGTTTATCATGGTAAAGGACACGTGTTTATTAGCCAACATTTAGTGCCAGCTATTACATAATTTAACTTTTTAAATGAGTTATTTTTTATGATTAAAAATGTGGGCCGTGTTCTCTTTGACAGGAAGTTCCACCTGACCACTTCATGAAGTGGAAAGTGAGATATTGGCAAATATAAATAAATTACATTTCAACCTGTTTTTTTTCTCAAGTTGTTGCTGCTTTCCTTCAGGGATCATCACAGCGAATCAGCTTTCAGCAATGTGCACATTTTGTTTGGCAAAGTTTTACGCTGGTTGTCCTTCCTGACATAACCCAGTATTTTAGTATTTTTTGTTTAGTAAAATTATTATTATTTATTATTAAATTATTCAAATATTCAGATATTTCAGTTGTTGAAGACATGCAACTTGTAACTTTTAGTCCTTCACTTAAAATCAAAACTTTTTTGCAGAAACAGCAAAGATTTCATGCTAAACAGCAGAGTGTTATTTACTATAACCAAACACTGATGCTTGTAGAAGAAAATTCAGGGTCAGCATTTTCTGATGACATTAGTGCAACTCCGACTGCCTCGTCATGCCGCCATGGCGAACCGTAGGAGCTGCTTACTGCTTGTGCGTCTGCTCTGAGCATGCTCAGTTCATCCTCTGCACTTTGCCCGACAAAACAGACTCTGTTAATGACAGCATTGCATAAATACAGGCTGCAGCTCTTCCATTTACAGTGCAGGCTGATGGGGGTCCATCATCAGTGTGGTGAGCGTGTGTGCTGCAGCACATTTCACGGATCATGAAGAACGGAGTGTCAAAAACTCTGCATCAGCTGAATTCAGATCTTATTTTGTGATCATTTTTGGGAATTTGATAACAATAAATTGCTAAAATTGGTGGCTAATTTCTTTGAAACGAATGCTTAAATCCCACATCAGAGATATTTAAGGCCCACTTTGATGAAAATTGAGGGTTTTTTTAACGTTCTTGTGGCTTTTTTCTAATGATAGAATACATAAATAAAGAAAATGAAGCTCAAATTTGTATTTCTTTCTTTAAATTGTTGTGAATCAGGGGCAGACGAAAGATGCCGTTGGAAAAAGAAATAGTTTGTGACGTAGAAAATACGCTGGGCGGGCTACAAGCCCCCTGATCTGCTCTGCAATGGGGAGGGGAAGTGGGGGCGGTATTGCTTCACACTTACGATCCCGCCCACAACTCAGAGGTGAATTTCTGATGAACTCCTGCCGCTCTGCAGAAACTATGTCCTAAAAAACGACACAGGGTTTTGGATTTTGGCTAAAAAGGGAATCTTCCTAATTAAAAGATCACTGGCAACGCTTTGATAATAGATCAAAAGATGATCTGAGATGGATTTAAATGGTATACAGTTTATAATATGCTGAAACATGCGTTTTCATTCTCGTGAGCAGACGGACCTCATTTCATCATCGACATGTAAGGACGCGTTGCGAAACTTCCTGTGTGAAACTGCTGATGTTGCTTCATTCCAAACGATTCTTGGATCACGTCAATAGTGTCACTCAAACTTAAACTGGCCACAATTCATTAAATCTAAAAACCTATAGCAGAAACATAACTCTGAAAATGAGATGGTGCTTATATCAAAGCTTTTTTTTACTTCATTAGATGTTTTAATTCAACAAAAGACACTATTTTCACAAAATTAAGTCAAGTTCTAATGTTTGCAATGTTCACATCAGGTTTAAATCATTTAAAACATCTAATCAAAGTGGCCTTTTAATAATGCATCCCCCCATACATTAATGTAAAAGCATTTGCAGAAGTCTGTCAAACAGAGAAGTGTGTGCAGACTTTGCTGCAGTCCTCTGTGCATGGCGATTTCTTCAAACCCCCTGCATTCAATTATTATGAGTTTAACGGCAGCTAAAAGGTGCTTTCATACTAAAGGCGATTTGCACAACAAATTTGCATGCCCCGCCCCTCTTTCGTCGCACGACAAATTTGCTGTCCATTTCCTGTCAAAAAATGTGTTCCTGGGCTTGACGCAGCGGCTGCATGTGGGAGAAGCTAGCAGCTAATTTTTTTAGGATGAACGGTTATTTCTCACTTTAAATGTATGGAAGACACAGAGGATGTTAACAAATAAATCAAGTTTATTTATTGTGAAGAGTTTGATAATCATGTCTTCATGTTTGGGTTTATATGATAACTATTAAAAGAGTTTCCTGGTACAGGGGGCTGTGTCTGTATGACAGCCGCTTCCGCTGTGTTTCTGTGTCTCTGTGGCTGAGCTTGAAAGCTCTCTTTCTCGTATTAACCCAAGACGGAAAAATAAAAGAAAGTGTCTATTTGCACGTAATTTTGGAAAAACAAGCAGCCAGTGCTTAACTTTTTTCTTAGTCGCACAAACCCAGGAGAAGGGGGTTAAGGTTAGGATTATGGTTATGGTTAAACAAGTATGTTGTCATCTACCAGCTGATTGAGTCACTGAAAACGTCACGTGCCCAAAGCTGAGTTCCTGATTGGTAGCTGTGACCCGTCACACTTCAGATATTTACATTTTGGCTCCGGCGCCCAATTCTCGCCTCGTCACTTAAATTGACCTCTGTTCCATTGACTTAACATTGAAACTGGCCGCCTCCGTTACGTGAATCACGTTCGGTGTGAATGCACCTTAAGAACAACACGTATAGGAATTTTTCCAGCAAAAACAACCCAAACCTGCTGGCAGCTTTGCAGCTAGTCTCTGCGGCTCCGTCTTCTTGTTGGGGTCACTGATGAGAGCTGGACTCTTCTCCGCTTGGCTCTGCTTGGCGATCTGCTGCCGCTTCCGCCTAACAAACACCAGAAGGTTGTTTATTTGGACCCGTTAAGAAGAAATATGAAGTCACCAGCTAGTTTGTAACAAAGTACATCTTGTGCTAAAGATATATGAGATCCTTTAAATTGAAAAAAATCTGATTTAATCCCAGAATATTGTTTTTCTGTCTTTCTAAATATACATAAAATCATCATGCAATAATTATTATGCAGGAAACTTTAAAGGTGTGTTCCTGATGAATCAAAGTTGCTGTCTCCCTTATTATTATTCTGAAAGTTCAGTATCGATGGGTTTGTAAAAGCATAAGAGGATGCTCCATTTTGATTCGTGCAACTAACTTTTTAAAAAAGCAGAGAAATGCTGCTCTGCAGAGTTCTGAAACGAGCTAAAGAAAAAACGCAGAAGCAGCTTCACAACTGTTAATGTGCTTTAATGGAAAGTAGAGACCGGGTCGATAATCCTGCAGACAGGATTCTCCTCCCACACATCTCATTTAAACTGCTGCAGCTGAATTCATCCTTAATTGAACTTTATGTGTGTGTGTGTGTGTGTCTCAAAGAGGGAAATCCAAACTGTGAAGCCAAATAAATCTGGTTCACTTTCCCCCAGAGCAAACGTTTGGGTAAATAAAACCGGTCCTGCTAGTTCAGAGCTCCACACAGGCAGAAAAGCAAAAATGATTCGATATTTTGAAGTAGAAAAAGACGATTAAAACAAGTTGACATCTGTAGAGGAATGTAGATTGCTATAAACAAAAATGTAGAAAATTAATTGTATTTCTTGGAAAGTTTGTGCTGCCCTAAACATGTTTTTTTTAAACTAGAACAAAACTAAATATTGCTTTTAAAAATTATAAATCTTCATAGTTTCTGCAGCACAAAGTGCCTCAGTCACATACAAGCTTTTAAAGGGTTAAGCTTTTCCTATTAAACTAAAATCTCAAAACTGAAAAAACAATAAAGAGTTTTACGGGGACCGAACGCCTCGTCGTGACCTTTGCTCTGTTTGTTAGGAAGTGAAGCCAAAAGCAGCGAAGAGAGGAGGAGACAGCAGCGGCTGCAGTTGGCGATAAGACTTCTACTTTTCCCAGACAAGTTCATTCTGAGGCCAAAAATGAAGCAGAAAGCAACCAAACTTCACAGCTGTTTGTCAGAGATGCACGAGGTGTACAAAAAATTATTTAAAAAACACAAATTTGAAGGAAAAAATGGGGGGAAAATTAACTGTAAAGATAAGAAAAATAAAACTCAAACTTTATTTATTTATATAGCGCCTTTTCTTCGGGCGAAACACAAGGCGCTTTTGGCCACAATTTTTTGTTAAAGTACAAAAAACAGGATAATTATAAAAAATATTTTTATATTTTATCTAACTTAAACACCAGAAGGCCAAAAAGGCAAGTTAAAAAGTAAAGTTAATTTACAAAGAACCTTGAATTAACTTAGTATCTTAGTTTTACATCTAAAATACACATAACTGACAATTTGGTCACTTTCCTCTAATTTCTCTTCACAAATCTATTGAAAAAAAATACTTTATTTAATTTATGATTCATGCTGAACACATGTGAAACTGAGTAAAATAACAATTTAAAATTTTTTAAAAACAATTAGTCACACAAAAAATATTTTAAAGAAAAGTAGGTTTTATTTAAATTGGTTACTTACAGCTAACTAAAACTAAATACATTACTCTCAGAAAATAATCTGAACCAGACTGGTTTATTACAACTAGGAAAAAAAAAACTTTCTCTTTCCTTTGATGTCTTCCTTTATTAGTGTAACTTTTTTTGATATGACTTTGTTGCTTTAGAAACAATTAAATTAAAATGCATGTCGTTACAAGCAAAAAAACGTCTCGACTTGTAATGGAAAAACAAAGTCATGAAAGTCATGAAAAATAGGAAAATATCCCCCCTGAAAGACATTGAGCAGGTTCATCACAACGCTCTGCGACACTCCGCACGAGCAGACGACATTCAGAAGGAATTTCCTCGAACCGAGTTCATCCACGTCCCATTCACTTTCAAAAGTCTAAAAGTCCCTGAATGTCAGTTTGAAGCTGTTATATCAGAAACATTTTGCATTTGATTAGTTAAGTAAACAGTGCCAGTGAGAGGGAAAAGCAATGTATCTGTTAAAGATAAATTCATTTACAGTTTACAAGCCAAATTATTAACAAATATCTGGATTACATCCATTTAGATAAGAGAAGTGGACTGTATCCTTTCGCCACAAAAGTCCACACCCCAAATTCCTGAGCAACTTCAAACACTTGCAGTTTATCCAGAACTTAATGATAAATCACAGGAGTGAAGGACATTTTTTTTTGTTCTAAAACATGTCATAGTTTACTGTTTTAATCTGAAAACCCCAACTTAATTTGAAAAATTATGTAAGAACCAAAAGTAAAAAAGAGGGATTTTAAAATATTTAAAATCAGTTTACAATCACAAAATAAAAAACGTGTTTTCCCTATCAGATCCAGATTCGTTCATGGATCTATTTGTCTGCAAGTGCATCAGAATGAAGTGGACTGCCGTCCATCTTCTCTTAATTTACAATGATTTGAATACATAGAAATGAAATTTCAACCTTCATTTTCTTTAAATATACGTCTTTTATCATAAGAAAAATGCTACAAGAACATTAAAAAACATGAATTTTATCGGAGTGGGTCATTTAACATCAATAATAACAGGAAAGAGCAGAACTCGTCTGCAACCTTTAACAGTAAAACAGTCATTTGGGCTCATATTCTACAGATCAAACCTAGATGGAGCAACATAGTCTTACTTTAACCTTTTAAGAAATTTTGGATTTGCTTACATTAACTTTTTTTTTAAAACAGTAAATATGAAATTTGTCTATTTTCTTGCAAGAACAAAAGCAAAAATATAAAAGGACTCTCAAAATGTGATTTTTTTAAAAACTTATTTTCAAAATAAAAGATGCTCTGTGCCACAGGATCATGTCAGTGCAGCTGGTAACCAGTATTGTGCAGCACAAGATAATGTGCGTTTAACTAATAAAAAAATCTAACTTCTTATGTGCACCTCAGAGATCAATTTATACATTTAACTAATCTAAATTAAATAAATGCTAATTAAGTAATCCTTACTTTAAAGAGTTTCTATTTTGTTTGTTTTTTGTTCTTTTTCACCTCTTTGCACTCACCAGTCTAACACTGCTGGGTTTTGTTATTTTAGTTTGGGTTGAACCTTGGTAGTCTTAGTTTGCGGCTTTGTTTATTTGTTTGTAGCCACCATGGAGAGGTTGCAGAACCCTGTTCTAATTAAATTAGGTTTTTCCTTTATTTCCTTTGCAAGAACGGATTTGTCAATGAATCCAAAGGTTAGTTGGGAAGTCTCTGGTCCACATTAGGGATTAGAAAAAAAAAATTAAGGTACTCCTGGAAACTACATGCATCGATTCAAAATCAATCAAAAACGGTGATGCTCGTGCAATGTCTCTTACCAGGCAAAATAGCCCAACTTCCTCTCTCTTTTGTCCATCAAGCCAGCTGCCTCAATCTGCATGCAGTCACAGCTGCTGCATCCATGCAAACATCCACACGAGACTCGGTGTGGGTCCAAGTCACCAGACACAACTCTGCGGGAGCCGCACACGTCCTGGTTCCCCTGCCGAACAGAGAAGTCATCATCAACAACACATCAGGCTGCAGCTTAGAATAATGAGCACGGCAGGACAATCTGTTCGGAATGAATCCTGTCCGGACACATATGGGGCTGTTTACAGCTACAAGCATGTGAAAGCAAAGCGTCACGCCTGGATTAAGACGTGCATGTAAAAGGTCGCAACTTTAAATGATTATATAACGGAGGAAACCACGAGAGCTCCGTCTTCACGAATCCTTACTTTTCATGGACGCACCAGCTCCTGTTTTACCGGCAAAAACTCCATATTAAGACCATAAGAGTCAGAACCGACGGAGCTCAGGCTAGACTGAAGCAAACAAAGGCTCGCCGAACAAGGTCCAGTCTCCTTCCTGCTGACCAGCTGATGCTAACGATGCTAGCGAGCTACTTTGTTTACAGACAGCAGCAACCTGGCGCTGACAGGAGGAGCCTTTCCGCGGCCCCGCTGTCTTTATGTGTTAGCCTGTAAATGAAACCCGATCCAAACGAGACGCCAGTTTTCATAATACAACACAAACGGCTGCAAGATTGAATTAAAAAGCGGAAACTGAAGGTGGTCATTTGGCATACCTTTTAAGCATCCCTGAACAACATGGGGAAAAAAATGAAGACTCCTCCCAGTTTGTGGTGCCCTCTGCTGGTAGGTGTGTGGGAAAAGTTCACCGGGTTTTTTCTTTTTTTTTGCACTTTTGTACAACTGTATGAATTAATCAGTAGCGATATACTCACATGTTGAAACCAAACGTCATCTATAACCAGAAAAAAATAAGCAAAAATAAAATGTTGTGTAGACTTCAGAGGTTTTAAATAAACCCATGTCTGGTCCGAAGTTCAGCTTCCCTGGTGGTCTAGTGGTTAGGATTCGGCGCTCTCACCGCCGCGGCCCGGGTTCGATTCCCGGTCAGGGAACGTACTGCTTTTTGTTTTGGCCTACTTGCCATTTACAATTTACAGTTTCAATGTCTAAATCTTCTTTGAGAAACAGCTTCTCTGTTTGACAATCACGTTTCTTAGATAAATCAGTAGATAATTCCAGTAGATTGTTTCTTAGATAAATTAGTAAATCAGCCCCTCCCCTTAGATTTATTTGAACCTTAAACATGTAGGACCTTGGTGAGGGGGGGTGGCTTGGACATCACTGCCAGTAAGCAGTAGATGTCCTCTCAGTGCCCTTTCCGCCAATTTTAAACGCACCATAGACATGTAGGGCCGTTGGTGAGAGGGTGGCGGGGCATCGCTGTGAGCGATCAGGAGATGTCTTGTCAAGGCCCTACTCACCAATTTTAACTGCACCCTTTAGTACACACACCTCAAAATATACACTCTAACAAACAAACCCGCATGTACCACACAAGGAAGGTGGGATCTTCGACCCTCTGTACCCTACCCCATCCCTGGCGGGGCTGGATGGGAACCCTCGGCCTGGTGGTCTTGTCTCTTGGGTGCCGGTCTCCTGGGCTCGGCAGCCTCCTCGCCACGCTGGGAGAGGGATCCCCGAGATTTATGATCTATAACAGGGGATCAAAATACATCGGAGCAGTGGGGTGTCCAGGTCTCGTGGTTCGGGTTTTGGTCCTTGCTCTTGGGAAATGGGCCTCTCCAAAATTCCATCAGTGGGTGTGGTCGGGCCTTGTTAACATCATTCCTCTGGGACCCTCGTTCCTCTTGAGTGTCTCTCTTCTGGGCTGGGGCGGGTGACCCCTTCCTGGCTCCCCCCTGGACCTCCCGTGGCAGAGGTCTGGAGCTTTGAAGCGGGTCACCCTGGGGGAGCTCTGGCTCGTGCCTGGGATGGGGCGGGGGGATGAAAAAGATGCTCGGCGCGGCTGGGTGGGGGTGGGCTGTTCCTCTGGGGTTGGGGGACTCTCCGGGGGTGGGGCCTTGCGTTGGCCATCCTGGTGTGGTGGGGGGATTGCTGTTCTGGCTGGGCTGGGGCCTGCACTCTCTGTACTCCCGTGCCTTCCGGCTCTCGGGTGTGGGGGGCCTCTGCGGCGGTCCCACGTGCCCTGGTCTGGGTGTCCTGGTCTGGGTGTCCTGGTCCGGGTGTCTGGGGGATTGCTCGGCAGACGGATTCTCTCCGTGGCTCCATGGCTGGTGTGGGGGGCCCGGGCTGCTGCTGCAGCCCCGGTGGGGGGCCTTGGCGTGGGGATGGCCGGGCTCTCTCCCCTTCTATACATTCCATCAACATCCACATCAGCAAAACATAAACACTCACCTGAGCACAGGTGTCAGCTCACCTCGCACTAGCAGAATGTGTGACAGAATGAAAGGCTTTATTTGTGTCAGCTTCCATGATTGTGTGTGAGCTGCAGTGGTATTGTGTACAATTTTGACTACTTTAAATGTAAAGACTATTTTAGCCAACAGGTATGTAACTACTGAGTGTGTGTGTAGACAGGCCCCGCCCATTCCAGATTGCTATTTATGATGTTACTACCCTCTGTTATCATCTTCTTTTTCTCTTAACCCCCCTCTTTTACCCCCCACCCCCCTCTTTGTTTCCGTCTGGTCCAACAAAAAAAAGAAAAATGATACAACATAATCGATATAAATACAGTTTAGTATAAAATACAACAGGGGTTTATACTTAATAAACCCCTGTTGGGACATTAAAATCTGTCCAACGGGCTCTCAAGGCTCTCAGCCCGTATGTTTGCTCAGCTGTTGGACAGGACAAGTTAAAAAAAAAAAGATTAATCAGTAGATATCAAAAACACAAATGCGACAAATACTTAATGCTCTGCAAAATACTTTACTGTACTGTTTGCCTGACCATACTGTTAAACATTTAAAAGTTACTGATTGAACTTTAAAAAATAGCCACGATTTTGTTGTTGTTGTTATTGCAGTAGCCACCAGATGGCAGCAGCTCCAAACTTTACAACTCTTTACTCTGAAACTGACATCAAGATTTTTATTAGCTTTATCTTATTAGATGTATTTCATTTCCCTGTTTTTTTAATATAAAAATGATCAGAAAATAAACAAAAATAGGATATGATAAAAAAAAACAGTTTCTGTTGATCAATGGAAGATGTCAGTGTGACCAAAGTCTTTCATCAATATTTGTCACAAAAAATAATGAGTTAAACTAAATTAAAAAGAGCAAATTTAGAAATTTGTAGGTATGGAAAGAGAACAGAGAACGGGCTCTGTGATTGGACCGCCATGAGTTAGCCAGTTCCTGGCTGGCTGTGTATCTTGGCCGTTATTTTGACAGGCGCTATCATGGTGAGAGAGGAGATAAGTTGTCTTAGGGATCGCCATGGCGCCGGTATGTCCCTCCTCTGGCCTGTTCAGACTCTTGTTGCCCCCCCACCTCCTCTGCTAACCCTTCAGGAGCAAAATATTGTTGAGGAGGTGGTTTGGTCAGGAGACGGGTTTGTGCTGGCAGAGATTCTGCGTGTTTGTGTATCAGTGTTCCAGTTTGGACCTTCAAAAGTCTTCTGTGACTCAGATTAGGGCAGATAAGCTTCTAGTCTGTCTTTTTAGCCTAAATTTCTCTTTTTATGATTTCATTCCTTTAGAATATTTTGTTTTTTCCATTTCTAAAGTCACAGATAAAGCAAAGAATCAAAACAAATGATGAGCATCAACACATCTCTATGTTCTCAGATGACAAACTTTATCCAAATGACATTTTCTGTTGTTACCTCATTATTAAATCAGTGAAGCCTGGGTTTATATCTAAGTAGTAAAGACGAGTTTTAAATCCTTTAGATTTATTTTTACTATACTGAGCCCAGGCTTAAAGATAACGCTATCTGTTTATTATCACACTCTGCCCATGTCCGGTGCCACAGTTCTTCAGTCAAACAACCACAGACGCTAAAATCCTTTTCTTGTTTTGTTCCTGCCTGCCTTGTTTTGGTAAGTTTAGCACAAATATGGACGATATCTTTGCTGTATCTTCCTGAAGTGACACAGCTCAGGCCTTGGATTGATTTGAAATCATTTTTGCTTAGACATCACTATTCAAGCTTAGGCTACCTTCACTGATAACTTCAAGTACACTTTGGCAGCTAGAAGAAGCTAAACCTAAACACGGCAAAAGGATATGTCACACAAATGATAACTGATAGGGGATTATTGGGTCATAATTCATTATAATGAGCTGAAACCGGCAAAAGAAATGCAGCTATATTTAAGGAACGGTGTGTTTTATCTGTGAATTTACAGAAAGATGTCATGAAGATAATAAAGAGTTTAAATAAAATCTTGTTGGAGTTTAGAGTTTCTCACTTGAATAACGTCGTACTGATGTTTAACTGAAAACGTTAGAAAGGAATTTCTTCTTCAAAAAGATGCTAAAACATAAAATGTTATTTTATGAGATGGATTATATAAAGTGCAAATACTCTTAAAGCACTTAACATCTATTTATTCATTTTCTCAACTCACTTTGAGCCTAACCTGGCTAAATATTACTATATAAGAGCAATTAACGAAGAAAGTACTATGCACTCAAGCAAAAAAAACACAATCTTGTACTTTTGTTTAGATTTTAAATACAACACGTTTGGCTCTTCTGTCCCTCCATTGTGGCTCTCTGGTTAATGAAAAAATACAAAGCTTTTATCTTGAAAAAGTAGCTGTAAGGTAAAGTTAAAAAAAAGTCAAATAACATGTTACTCTGTGAGCCTCTTAAGAACAGTAGCCATAGTAGTTTGATAATTGAAAACTTTTGACAAATTCCAGTGTTTTAAGTGCTCAGGTTCAAAAAATACAATTAATTAACTTATTTTTTAATTTGAGAAAGTTAGACTTTCTAACATTAAAACAGATGTTTAATTTTTTTTTCATTGCTGACATTCCACAACCCACCACTTGATTTGCTCAATTGAGATTATATGTGACATAGGAAGTCTTTTATTTTGAAAGGAAGCCTTTTGAACCTCTACTAAAAGTTACAAACTGTTTCATATTTGGAGAAAAAATCTATTTTCCCTTTAAGTTTTTTCCATTTGTGCCAAAAAATAATAGTTTTTTTTTATTTTTTTACATTTCTCATAAAAAATATCAATAACATAAATACTAAGTCTTATTTTTCTAAAGGATGTGTGGCTCATTATGGGTTGTGGTCAGTGAGAAATTGACCATAATGGCTCTTTAAGCATTAAAGGTTGCAGACCCCTGAGTTAGATCCTCCATTGCAGAAACTACTTGAAGCCCATGAGGCCATAAGACTTGACTGGAGGTTCGGTTCAGATTAGTGGACATTTTATTTTCTTTTTCGAATTAGAAACAAATATCTTGATATAATCATTTATTTCTGATACAATTTTTTTTATTTCAAAGGTATTACGTCTGACTTTCATAAAAGTACTTATAAAAAATATTACAGTGTGGTAAAAATGATGTTTTTTAACATGTTCGAGTTGTTTTTTTTGTAATGATGGAAGACATCTTTAATCTCAAAATTGCATTTCTGAGTATTTCTTTATTCAAATGTCATGCTTGCTGAAAAAACAGATCCCTGAACGTCTTTGTTTTCCTCGTCCGAGCTCGTCAAAACTGTATAGCTCCAAAATAGCTCGCCATTATTGTTGCACCGCTAATGTTGTGTGTAAGCTAGCATGAGAGGTGAATTTCAGATGAACTCCTGCCGCTCTGCAGAAACTATGTCCAAGAAAACAACGTAAGTGTTTAGATTCATAAATAAAACACTACTGGGAAGGCTTTTAAAATAGATCAAAAGATCACTAATGTTTAATTAATTTTTAAAACCAATGTTTCAAACTTTTGATGAAGTAAAATCTTCACATTTCTGAGGTTTAAACGTTCTAAATTTGCAGTTTTGTGAGAGCCATCTGTTCCTGACAGCACAGATATCTTCAAATTCTTGAAATATTTGCAAAACGAAGAAGCTGCAACAGCTTAGATATGACAGAAATGCTGGGCTCTATCTCTCTTGGTGGTCCCAGGCTGAACTGAAAGTCCAGCTTCTAGGTTACGAAGAGGTTAATGATCCTCAGACACGCTCGCAGGAGACCGAACCAGACGAAGGCTCGATACTGTATCCAGCGGAGTCAGCTGAGGCACTGCAGCCATGACCTTTGACCCCAGGGGGGTTGGATGCGACTACAGTGCAGGAGCCAAAAGGACGACCAAAGAAAACCATCAAAAAAACCGTCGTGAGAGTTCTGCGATCATGCGGCTGTGCTCGGGGAGCAAACGGTGCATGGATGTTTACCCTCCTTATCTGCTGTGTTGCAACAAACAGAGGAACACACACATGCAAGGAAAGCTCACCTTCAAAAAACTGCTCCAACTCGACTGTTAGCTGTTTTTGATGGCGGTGTTTTCGACTCAAAAGTGCTGAGCCACGCCAGCTCATAAAGAAACCACGAGTAAAGATCATGACCCGTGACTTCACATCGCTAATAAATCTGCGTCAGCACTCCTTAACCGATCATAAAAAGAGGCTGTCCTCTACAGTAATAACCCCCCTCTGCCAAAAAAACCAGTGGATTTCATGCATCATTTGAGAATGAAAGAAAGCGATGTTTTTGAGGAGCACTTTCACAAACGTGTGTTTCTGTGTGCTCACGCTCTCACAGTCGGGGCAGGCCAGGCCAGCGCCACATCAGTCCATCATCGCAGATATGGCTTGTGGTCAGATAGCAGGTCTGGCGGTGCACAAGACATTTTGTCCACTCTGTCATGTTTACTTAAAATGATAAGCTTTGATGGATTCTCCTCCATATATAGACGCCACGGTGCGCAGACACACGATGCAGTTCACAACCTCTATGCAAGTTTCAGACGGATTTAATGCTTTAAGTCCCACTAAAACTGCAAATAAGAAGTTGAAGATCTTAATGATTGTTTTGAAGCAGAATCTAGAAAAAGTCTCGTCGATGTTTGCTCCTTCGGTCAGTGGGCACAAATTTTCCACTCGTACTGCTTGGTGTGCAGCCAGATCTCAGGCCGGCCCACTGCAACTGTACTGGACCAATTACAAAAGCTAATGAGTCCTGCTCTTATCGTGTCACCTCCAGGGCAGAGAGTGAGCCGGTCCACAGTCATTGGAACTGAAATCAACAAAAATGACCAATAACCTGATGTGTTCAGTCGGAGGTTTCTTTTTTACTTATTTACATTTGAGAAACAGACTTTATTTACTGACAGTTTGTTCATTTGTCACTGACTCTATTGGAGCTCAGATTCTTTTTGGCTTGACCAAATAATGAATATTTCGTTTTTTGTCTTGTTCGCATTATGAAGAGTAATCTGAGTACTTCTGGGAGAGTACAGTTCCTCACCTTGCTGATGACTTGAACTCCAACTTGGTTCATTTTCAAATGGTTCCCAGTTGTCTTTCAATTTTAGTTATGCCATTTTTTAATTTTTTTGCTAAAATGAAAGATCTGTATCATTTTCTATGAAAGTGGTCTGCAACCTGAGGCTCCGGAGCCACATGTGGCTCTTTGAACTCTCCACTGTGGCACCCGATTAAAAAAAACAATAGTCTTTTAATTTTAAATAGTGACTAAAGTAAAAAGATACGTTTTAAAGTGAACTCAAACTTTATTTTATCTATTCATAAATAGATGTTCCAACTAGCTAAAATATTATTTAAATGCCAAATTAGCCACAAAAAAAACTGAAATTTTTTTTTTAGGTTAGCCAAAACAGCTAGCATGCAGCTTAAATAATAGTTAAACTTCAAAACACTCTTAAAAACTGAAGAAAGCCTAAATTAGCCAAAATAGCTAGCATGTAGCTTAAATAATAGCTAAACTTCAAAATACTCAAAAAAACTGAGAAAAGCCTAAATTAACCAAAATAGCTAGCATGTAGCTGAAATATTAACTCCAAAAAGTCCAATAAAGCTTAATAAATGCCAAAACATTCCAAAAAGCTAGCAAAATGCCATCATAACTTTGAACTTTACTACTATCTGACTCAATATAAAGTAACGACTAATCGTGCCAGCCCTAGTTCCAACAATCCGTAGAGTGGTTTGTAGTTTAACAAAGTCGTGCTACAACATTTTGAAAGATTATTCATGTACCACAGAAAATCAATCTGAGGTCAGTAAGCACAACCTAAATTTATATCAAAGATAATTAGGCAGATTTTCTATTTTTGAACAAGTGGAAGTGTTTTAGGTTTTCCATTAAGGTTAAATACAGTAAGTGTCTGGAATTAGAGATGATTAAATTTTTCTAATTAATTTAAATTTTTCTTTTAATTTTGTTTTTTAGAGTAATCCATTTCTGGCAGAGGTGCACCACAAACTGAAAAATAAACTGTTTTTTTATTCATTATATTATCCTATATTTCCCTTGAGATGATCTTATGTAACACAGGAAATCTTTTATTTTGAAAGGAAGTCATGAGAACCTATGTCAAAAGTTATAAACTATTTAATATTTTGAAAAGAGGCAATTTTTTATTGATGCATTTGTGCTAAAAACAACAGTTCACTCATCATCCCATTGTTTACACTCTCTCCCTCTAGCTAACAGCCACTCACAACCTCAAGCTAACTTTAGCAAAAATGTTGAGCAATATCGGGGCTTTCCAGTTGTACGGTTTTAAGCCAGATGCCAGCTCAGATGAGGAGAAGGATTATTTCAAGGGAGTTGTCTGGGAAGATTTTCCTACAACAGTTTTTCTTCTGCCCCTGATTCACAACAACTTGAACAAAAGAATACTCAGAAATGTTTTTTTTTAATATATGTCCTCCATCATGAGAAAAATGCTACAAGAACATGTCAGAAACACCAAAAACACATTCGCATAACCAAACAGAACAGTTGGAGGCTGACTCCACCCACAGCCGAAATGTGAAAGTCCATTTAGAGGGGTGGAGGACAGGACTGTTATCAGCTGTAGATCATGACGTCAGACTTCTGAAATGACGTGGGACTTAAATAGTAATATCACCAACTGTAATACCTCAATTCAATCTGTAGGGGGCAGCATACAGACGGTTTTAGACCATTATTTTTAGAATATCAACAAGTTTGTTTTCATTTGTCAAAAACGTGTCAAGGACCAATAGTCAGCTCTTTCAAAGGACCATTTATAGAGTAAAACAGCCCCAAAAAAGTTGATTTAGGGTTTGGTTACCCTTTAAAATGTGGTTTAATGAGTGAAACTTTAACTTCCTGTTTGAAGCTGTATTCAAATTCCACATAAGCTCACCCACTCACTCCAAAGTATAGATGCTAGACTTGATTGATTAATTGACTTGATTGATTGAACAATTGATTAATTGGTAGATTAATTAAGTGATTGGTTGATTTGAACAGGCCGAAGCCTATGAAAAGACGAATTCACCAAATAAAATCACAAAATCTTGAAATTAATGTTCATTATATAATATAATGAAGCAGTCAAAACTTCAAAAACTTTTCATTCTTTAAAATAGAAATACATAAACCCATAGTGTAGATCCAAAAACCTTTTAATCCCAGAGCTGTCACTGTGGATGGGAAATAACGCGCAAACATCTCCTGTTCTCTAAAGGATTTTTTATTCCATTTTTCATGTGCTTAGTTCCACTAATCTGCTCAATCTGTATGTCTTCATCTCTGACGTTTTGGGTTTTTGTTGAAGTCTGAAGCTCATGCAGGACGGAACCGCTGCAGTTTTTTTTCACAAATGATGGGACGGGTGTTCGTAACATGTCAGGCTTCATCAATATTTGTTTCACTTTTTTATTAAAGACCATTTTGCCCCCTAAAATAACATGTCTTCTTTTTCTTTTGTCTGTGTTTTGATCTTTGTTTAGATTTTATGATTACAGAAGATTGGAAGCTCAGTTTCAGCTGTTGAAGTTTGGAATTGAACCGAACATATTCACACAGTGAGTTTGTAATCTCTTGGTTCCCAATTGACTCATTTAGATTAAAAAAATTTTGTATGTAAAAACCCAAAAACTCCAGGTTAGACAGGGGCGGACTTATCATTAGGCAAAGGTGGGTGATCGCCTGGGGTGTTGGGGCCCCACTTAAAAATACATCTAAAATCGTTTCCGTACCCATTATATTTTAACAAAAAAAAAATCACTGAAATGGAAAGGAAAGTGTTTCATCCTCTCCATCTCTGGAGTAAAGTTAGCCAGAAGACAAAAGTCTATGGCTTAATCTAAATTCTTCCCTTCTCCTCCATTTGAAGGGACATTTGAAGTGCAAAGGTGTCGGGATTTTTTTTTTTTGTTAAATCCGACCCCCCAAGTGGAGGGATACAAAGTCCTCCGTCGTGAGACTAAACCGCATCACGCTGACAAAAAGGGGAAAAAGAACATCATAAATAAATAAATAAAACAGCAGTTTTTAAAAAAATGATTACTTAATTAGCATTTATATAATTTAGATCAGTTAAATGTTTAAATTGATAGCTGAGGTGCACATAAATGATAAACTATGTAGGTTTAAACATCCCTAAAATGCTATTTTCTTTCTATATTTTTGCTTTTTTTGTGCCAAAAAATAGACCTCTTTCATATTTATTATTAAAAATAGAAGGTCATGAAGGAAAATCCATATTTCTTGACGGGTAAAGTAAGACCATCCGGCTCCTTCTAGGTTTTGAGTAGTTGAAAACGAGCATAAATGGCTCTTTTACTGTTAAAGGTTGCCGACCTCTGGGCTAAATGAAGGAGAAGGGATTTATTCACAGTTAGATGAAGTGTAGATATCGAAGCGGCGGTGAAAATAATCGTCATCATTATAATTTAGATGCAATAACAAAAAAAAGGAATATCAAACAACATTCTAGCAATGTAAGTTAACATTCTAGCAATGTAAGTTACACAAAAGCAAAAGTATTTTGCAGGAAAACAAAACAGTAAAAAGAAGAAACCCAAAGAAACTTATTGACAAGATAAATAAAGTCAAGATTGAGAAAAGAGGTAGAAAAGTCAAAAAGATGAGCCATTTTGATATTATTATTTTTTACTAACACCACTCAAGAGGACTATTTTGCTCCATCTTAAAGTATTTTTGGTTTAGTAAAACTAAAAAATTAAAGAAAAGACAGAACACCCTCATTTGTTCCTACTACAAAGTGATTGGGTAACAAATTAGTTTATTCATTACATTCAATAATCTAAAAAATAATCTGTATAGTGTAAAATACATTCAACTAAGTGTGATTTTTTTTATGTTAATCCAAATGTGGATTCTTGACATTGATACTGTGTAAAAGTGGATGAGTTATTTGATGAATGTTTTACCCTGAGATGAATACAGATGCTCCGAGGGCCCCATGTTATTGTTCACCTGGGGCCCCCAAACTGCTAAGTCCTTTATTGAGGTTAGAGCTCATTTTGTTGAGTTCTGCTCCCCATTGCATCATTTTGTTCTCCTGCAAAATCCTAAAATCAAAATGTTTACTGGAAGTTAAGCTGCTAACTATCTGTATCCAAAGATGTTTAAATGCTAAAAACAAACAAAAAAATGCTATTTTACTATTACTTTACCCCCTCAATCAAAGTTTTGCCAAACTTTAAGTAGGAATATTAAAGTATTTGTCATAAACGAACAACTGAGTCTTTCTGACAGAAGGCAAAGAGGAAGAGAAGAGTGGAAACAAAGGCCTCCTTCTTTTGGATTTTTATTTAAAATCCCACCCCTCCCTTCACTCCTTCAAGGCCACTGGTTTCTTCCTCCTCCCCTCCTGACAGAGGTCACAAAAACACACAAATCCAGCACTGACCGACTGTAACGGTTACAAATATTCGCCGCCTCGGCCGGGACGACAGCCTGATAAGTGTGTCTCCACTCCCCTTCCGACAGATCCATCTCTGAGAACATCTGTGACACGCGGGGAAACGTGGAAATAAAAGTGTGAGCGAGCGGCAGATTGATGGCTCCTGTCAAAATAAAAGAGCCGTAGCTAAATTAAACGGGAAGGATGACGAGGTTTTTGTTGTGTGAAAACAATGTGGAGATGAACTTAACAAGGTTTAGATGACCACAGATACGGCTGTTTGTGTCTGCATGTTTTGGGAGGGCCGCACCTGCAGCCGATGATGTGAATCTTCATCTGTATTTGACCGCTCTGCTCTCACTCCTCCACAAACACACACATTTCGGTTTGCACCTGTTGACCTACAAGTTTTTGGGATGTTTCACCTGATTTTAGGGTACCTCGACAGCATAACAACACCTGATAAAGGCGTTTGATTGTGGGTTTTTAACACAAGAGACATGAGCAGAGAGATTGAGGCCCTGTCCACACGTAGCCGGGTATCTGCTAAAACACATATATTTTTATCCGTTTCGGCCTATCGTCCACACGTAACCGAAGATTTAAGTCACTGAAAACTGAGCTTTTGGAAAACTCCGGCTAAAGTGAAGATTTAGGAAAACTCCGTTTTCGCGTCTGCGTGTGGACATGCATAACCGGAGATCTACGTTTTTAAACGTCACTCTTTGCAACAATTAGTGCATACACGTCATAGATGCGCCGCTGTTTACAATGCTCAGCATGGACCCGAGGAGTGTGTTAATTATTACGCTGGTACAGATGCTTCATACTTGCTTTTTTTACAAACACAATTACTGCTTCTTGTCGAGGAACAAAGGAGAATTAGCGCTTTGCAGTCGGCTATTTTACAACAAATATCGCTTCCTCCTGCTCGGAGATTTTCACTGACTTTTAGGAAAACACTGCCAACTACTGTTCTGGCATGCTCATTACATCGCCCAGCAGCGCAAGTATGCGGGGACGTGTGGACGGAATTATTTTGAAAACGATCACGTGTGGACGCAACCGTTTTTATAAAACGGAGGTTGGCAAATATGCGTTTGTAGAAATACCCGGCTACGTGTGGACAGGGCCATAGATTTTACGCTTGTAAGTTCAAACTCCCACATTTACCTCTCGATCTTGAAGCTTAGCTAGCAAAACTGAAGGTTGAAGTTCCTCAAGTGACCATCAGAGGCAGGCTTCATTGTTTACCCACATGTTAAGAAGTTTAACTGAACTCTAAACGGAATCATAGCCTCAGTGCAAGGCTCGCATCTATTAACATAAGCTTCCGTGGACGTTAGAGTCATGCATGACTGACGTTAACCATTGAATGTATATGAGAACTGGATCGAGTGAGTGTGACATCATCAATAAAAATGGCTTACTTCCAATAAAAGAAGGTCAATTCAGTCCCCATTTTTTTCAAAATATGGACACCGCCATGTTGGAACCAGAAACCGTCAGTAGGCAGTGATTGGTAAGAGTCAAGCTGAGGTCACATTTCTATGGCAACCACTCCCACCAATCAGGAGTGGGAGTCCATCCATCCATCCATCCTCTTAATGGTTGGATCCCTCTCAGGGTCACTGAGCTGGTGGAGTCCACCTGACTCCTATTGGATGAAGGTGGGGTACACTCTGCTGCAGACATAAACATATAATAGAACATGAAAGACAAACTCTGACATTTTCAGAAAATATTCAAAAAAAATATTAATGAACGACAGGAAAAAGAAATATAACAAGAAATTTTAAGAGTCATATGTCAACTTGTGTAAAATAAAGCAGGAATATTGGATACGGTATGTCTTTTGGTATGGAGATGCAAAAACTCAAAAGTGTTTTCTGCTTCCAGGGTGAAAATTTTTGTTTTGAGTCAGATAAATATTGTTTAACCCTTTCTTCAGAAATATCTACAAATATTGTGCCAAAGTCATCATGTGTCCTTTGAGTAAATGGTACACTAGTGCAGAAAAACAAAAAAGCCATTAGTTACTGAGGACTGTTTTTTTTTATTCTAAATCCACTAAAGTAAAATAATGTGGTATTGTATAGAAAACATGCTCTAGGGAATATTTTTTTAAAACTTTTATTTGTAGAGCATGCTGACTGTATACTGTAAAACAGACATGTCCAAAGCCTGGCTTGAGAGTCAAATTAATTCAAATTTTTACCAGTGCCCAGTTTCCTTCATCAAATCAATAATCAGCGGTTTATGAAAACGGAAATTGCTACTTCTTGATTTTAGGCCTCTGTGAATCTGTGGCAACACCGACTTGCATGGAAACAGAAATGGAAACTTGTCTATTTTGAAATATGACATAAACGTTTCAGGGGTCAGCGCTCTGTCTCTCCCTCTGGTCACTGGCTGGAGCCATCACCAGAGTACTGACTGCACTTCATCTCCCAGCAGCCCCAGCGCACAGTTCCTGGATGCTGCTCAGCTGTCTCTCATTTGCCAATCACTCAGTGTGAAGTGCTGTTTGTGCCACCCTGCCTGCATTACTGAGCATTTTATTCTGGAAATGATCTTCTATTTCTTCTTCTGTTTGCTTGCTGCCTGCCCTGACCCTTGCCTGAACCCTGACTACTCTACTTTCTTCTTGGATGACCACATGCTCGTGATTGATCTCTGCTTGTCTGACTCTGATTTAGCTTTGTGGACTTTTAGCTGTGCTTAGTTCCTGTCTGAACTAATCAACCTGATGCAAGTGGAACCAGCTGTCTACCCGTCTGTGGCAAACTGTGTCTACCTGATATGCCAAGAGACCGTGGCCGTTTTAGAGATCATTATCAAGAGAAACACATGCTATCTGCGACAAGCTAACTGGAAATAAACGGGACAACAAAATCAACAAACTGACAGTAGTTTTGGTAAAAATGTCTTTATTTGTATTTTTTCTTTGAAGACATAAAAATTGTCCCACAGCAATAAACAGTTTATTGTGATTAGTAATCATCCACACTATAGTGATTCTCCTGCTCCTTTTTGTATGCTTTTGACACTCAATTCATATTCATGAACTTTTTAGTTTTTGAAAAATTAAGCAAAATATTCTTGGCATAGGAAATGAATGAGAAAGTCTTCAAATTTCAAGCTTTTAAGCAGAATAGCAACAAGCCTTTAAATACATTCATGGTCTATGTTTTAATCTTTTACATTATTTTTTTTTTTTAAATTGGAGTTTACCTGATATTTTAGCTACATGCTAACGTTTTTGGCTAATTTATTATCTAGTGAGGTTTTTAAGATAATTTAGAGTTTAGCTTCTATTTTAGCTACATGCTAACGTTTTTGGCTAATTTGTTATCTACTGAGGTTTTTCAGGCTAATTCAGAATTTATCTGATATTTTTGCAACATGATAATGCTTCCAGCTATCTTTTTATCTGCTGTAATTTTTTGACTAATTTAGAGTTTAGTGTCTGTTTTAGCAACAGGCAAACATTTTTTACTTATTTAGTTTACTGAGAAATCTTCGGCTATTTTGGAGTTTAACTAGTATTTAAGCAATGAGCTAGCTTTTTGGGCTAATTTGGCTTCTACTAAGGTTTTTCGGGGGGGCTAATTTGGAGTTTAGCTTATCTTTAAGCAACACACTAAATATTTTAGCAGAATTTGCAAGTATTATGAATTTTAAAGCAATTTTACTTCAATTTTTTCAGAAATTTAGGTAAACTTGAGCTCTCTTTCTCTAATGAAATTTCCAATATTTCAGAAAATGTGACATTTAGGACGTAGCTTTTGCATTTTCACCAAATCCCTTCAGCCGGTAAAGTAAAATGCGTCAACATTTTCAGCAAAAAGCATTCACACTAGCATGATTGCAGGTAATGCAACTTTTTAAATCTGCATTTAATGTTTTCAAAGTTCAAAGACTGAATGGTTGGTCTTTCCACATTTTTCACCTCACCAAAACTGCTCCTCTCCTTTCTGATTTCTTGACTTGTTTTAAGTCAAATTAATTAATTCAATTCAAGATTAAATAGGAAATTGTTTTATTAGGGATGTTTTACTGACACATAATGAATTTGATTTTAAAGAATTGTCTCAATCGTAGCTGTAAGAAGTCTGCTATAGAAACTGGTATTTGTTAATATCAGTTTATCCAGAAATTATATAAATCTACTTCATATAAGTTTTTTTTTTGTAGTGCACAGATGTGAAGCATTGAAGGAACATCTGGAACAGAAACGTTGCTATACTTCAAGAACCAGGTCCATCTTGTTTTAGAACAGCACCAGATCATCAGAAAGAGGATCCCTGAGGGCTGTTTATGAAGAAAGAAAATTTGTTTTTGTAAATTGGCTGCATATCTTTGTGTTCTGGCGGTGGACGTGCGGGGCCACCGGGTCGAGCTGGGCTGGGCCCGCGGTTCCCACAGCCTGTGCGGAGGCTGTCTCTACCGCGCTATCAGCCTCCGTCTCCGGCCCCCCAGCACCAGCGGGCCCCCTGACGTAAGCCTGATAACGGGGTCCTCGGCGAGCAGAACATGTTTGAGAGGGCAGGGTGTGTGCGTGTGTGTGTGTGTGTGTGTGGGAGGAGGGGTGAGGTGGAAGGAGATGGGCCGGTAGGGAGGGAGGAATGGGGTTAGTCCAGCAGAGCCTGCGCTGGATAAGACCATCACACAGATAAGAGAGCAGAGAGGAGCCTCTTTTGTTTCCCTCTGCTCCTTCTTTCTGGTGGCAACTTCCTTCTCATCCTTTCCGACTCTTTCTGCCGTCTCCATTTGTCAAAGGAGGAACTTCTATTACGCCAAACAAAAATATTCTGCTTTTCTTTCAACTCCAGGCATCTACTTTCCCCATCCTAACCTCCTCGACCACCTTCACGTGAACTTCCACTGAACCCATCCGCTCCCATTGTTTTGATGACGTCACCTCACCTTTGCCTAACCTGGATCTTACCCCCGGTTTGCCCCTCGTATACAAACAGCCACCTGCTGCATCCCACAGCACCGATAGTCCATCTATGTGCATATTAAGCAGCATGAGCGTGTTTGCTGTTTAGGCCTTCACCAGGCGGTGGACTTTGGCCACAGCTTATCGCAGGGAGAGGTCCGAGTGTCCCTCGGTACAGGCTGCTAAAAATACACCCGTAATGCTCGCACACTTTCTGAGCTGAGAGGTTTTTTATTTTAGTGGTTAGTCACCGAAAGTCCCGCCATTTCCATCCTTAACGGTCGTCCAGTTTTAAACATCCCCCTTCCAGCGTTCATAAATAATAATTATTCGAGTGTTTGTGTTTACCTGAAGTCCACATCAGCACTAGAGGCCGTCCAGCAGGAGAGCCTGCAGCCGGGGGGTTAATAATTTATTCAAAAACACACGCCTGGTTAATAGTGTGTGTGGGAGTAGAGGCACGATTGTGTTTCTGATGTCCAGGTGACTTGCCGAGAAAACCGGTGTCCGCGTGACCCTGTGACCTTACCTGCACAAACACACTTAATCCACGAGATAATCTGGAATAACACGCAAATCCTCAAACACGCATTTAAGATCAATTCTATGGAAAATGAATGAGCTGCAAATTTTGCTCGAATTAGTTTGAATCCAAGCAAAATGAACTTTAAAAGACATAAACAAGCCGTAAGGTGTGGAAACGTTTTAACTGTTAAAACGTGAAAAGGCTGCAGTTTGTGCAGAACTGAACTTTGATTCAGGCGGAAACTTCTTCTTCAAAAAGTTCCATGATTCACACTATGCAAAAATCAATTAAAGTGGAAATTTGTGTTGGTTTTTCTAATGAACGTGTCCTTTTAAATGTTGATTTCTTCAATTGTAATATTATAAAACCATTTTACATTTAATTTTATTTGAAAATTATCTACATAAGATTCAATCTAAACAGGTTAAAAACAAAGAAAGAGATGATGAATTCCAACACTTTACTGAAAGTGAAATCTAAGTGAGATAAACTATCTTAAAACAAACATATACATATTTATTTTTTTATATAAAATAATTCTTCTCTCTTAGTAGATTTTATCCCAGATCATTTTCTTTATTTTAAGAGTTTTGGTACTTAATTATCTTAATAAGATATTGAGGCTTGTCACTAAGATTTTATTTCCTATTGTGAGTAAAAAAACACTTGAAACAAGAATCTCAATTGTTACAAAAGTAACATTATCGTCATTCAAACCTGTGACATTTGTATGGCCACGATCAATGCAGGAGTTTTGCCTTAATTCAAGAATTTCAAGTAAATTATCATGCATAGTGAAAAAAGAATAGTGCTGACAGTTCATTATTCTTTTAGGAAAATAGATAAGTACAAAAATTGTTGTTTTTAGTATATTTGGCTGGTTTAAAGAAACAGATTCCCAGTGATTACCATAGTGACGGGACAGGCTTAATAGCAAAATCTTAATTAAAGAATAATTTTGAACATTTTGAGAAAATGAATCTTAGAATATATTAGTCAAAATGAGCTTGATATTAGTAAAAATATACGAATTTTAAGATATTAAAATATAGCTAAATTTTCTTGTTCTGTTGGTAAATAATTTTTTGTATTTTATGCAATATTTACCTTATTTTTGTACATTTTTTCATGTTTTGTAAAGCAGACTTTTTGCAGTGAAGAAATTCTGCTAAATATCTCCTCCTTATAAGTGAATTAATGTATTAATATGCATTAATAAATACATAATTAAATAGAAAAAAGATTGATTAATCAATTGATTGTTGTATACAAATTGATATATATTAGAAAGTTAACATATTTATATGTTAATTTACAAACTTGCTCACAATTGATATTTAATGCTTTTTTTACACAACTTTTTCAAACTTTTAAATGTTTCTTTTAACTAAAATATTTTCCTTTTGGTTTTGTTTATTTATTTGGAGTATGTAACAGAGACACTGACTCACACATTTGACAGTTTCACCTAAAATGAGTAGATTTCTATTGTCTGACAAATTAAAGTAAATCTTATCATTTTGGTCCATTTGGGGGGAAGTGGAGCTATTTGAAAGTCATCAAGAGGGATCTGAAGTCTTTATGAACCCATTTGAGCTGCTATTGATTTCCACTGTTCCTCTGTTATCATAATCACATGAGTGAACATGAGTCTGATCAGATAAAAGAAAACAAACAGGTGACATCAGCAGGAACAGACACTCCGAGGATGAAAGGCCTCTTCTGGAAAAATGAGTTTTCTGCTTACTGTGCAGAGCAGCGAGACTCACGACGAGTGACGGCGGTGTGTGAGTTGAAGTGAGCTCACACTCTACCAGCAGCTTTTCCTGCTTCTCTATTTGAAGTCCTCTTCCTGGAGCCAGGAGTCTACCAGCTCCTCCAAGCGGCTTGTGTTTGTGTGTCTGTGTGAGGAAAAGGGGCCACAGTGAGTCACCGACCCCGAGTGACTGCTGCTCCAGCCAAGACGGGGACACTTTTCCTGTTGCCCGCTACGCTGGAGCCCACAGTCTCCTGCAGGAGCACATACCGGCATCTATCTGCTCCCTCAGCAACACCTCCTCATCCACACATCAGTGCAAACACACCGTCTGGCCTCTGTCACTGTCAGGGCTGCAGCACCACAACACTGTGGCCTACGCGGACATGAACTCTGCTCCACACAGGCATCGTTCTCTCCCCCGGGAACAAAAAGTTCACCTTTAAATGGACTGCAGCCATAAACGCATGAATCACGCCTGACCAGCAGGTCGACACGGACACGCCTTGATATTATTAACCAGTCACTGATGGCTGTTATCAGGCTGAAGAGACACAAAGTTCCCCTGCTCACAAAACGAGTTTGAACCATCTACTGCAGGTGAGAGAGGGATGAATGAAGATAGATAGATAGATAGATAGATAGATAGATAGATAGATAGATAGATAGATAGATAGATAGATAGATAGATAGATAGATAGATAGATAGATAGATAGATAGATAGATAGATAGATAGATAGATAGATAGATAGATAGATAGATAGATAGATAGATAGATAGATAGATAGATAGATAGATAGATAGATAGATAGATAGATAGATAGATAGATAGATAGATAATTCATTTATTTGATTGATTTTGTTCATTTTTTAATGATAATTCCTGAACTTTTAAATATACGAAGCCATTTATGTCAACACTTCTCTTATAAAATCAACTCAATTTTTCCACTATGAAAGAAAATTATAGAGAAAAATGTGACGACATGAAGCTTTGGAATAAATAAATGGGGGGGAGGGGGGGTCAGTAAATACATTACCACTCAAAAAAATAAAAAGAAAAAGAAACAACAAAAAAATATCTTTGACTTATGGTTTTATTTGTTAAATAAATAAAACTATCTTTAAATAAAACTGCAGTTTTATTTAAAGAAATAAGTTAATTTTGCATGTATATCACAAAAATACAACACTAACAATTGTTAATGATAAATTATTAACATATAAGTTTATTTTCTGTAGTTTTCAGTTTTTAATAATTCATCCTGACCACAGATTTTGTTATCCAAAAATACGCGCGCGCGCTTTAAAAATCCAAACATCTGTCATTTGCTACAATTGTAAATATTAGTTTTAATGTAATTAAATTTTTAAGTTGCGTAAATCATCATCTCAAAATTCCAATTTGATGAAAACTAATAATTTTGACAACTTACAGAACTTTTGTTAATTGATCTGTTTCACTTTCTACAGTTGCGCGTAAAGCATTTTTTTGTTTTGTTTTTTAAAGACTTTTTTCCCCTGTAATTTCTTCATCCGTCATGACTGACATTATTAACTAAAAAAAGCATCTTCATTGACCGGAGTGGGAGCTTCATAACTCACGCTTGGCTGTCAGTGGGAAGTGGTCGCACAATGAAAAGGCCTCGCGTGTTTACGTTTGTTGGTGTCGATGACAGGCATAAATCTGTCCACGCAGCGACAGTCGCCGCCAGACACTTCCAACCATTTGTCACCAGGAGAGGAAAACTCATATTCTGCTCTGCGTGGTCCTAAACTGCTCGACAGTTTCCGAAAGGCCTCCACTGAGCAACTCTGACAAACAGGTAATAAAGTATTTAAAACTGAAAAAATGCGCGTAAAGTGAACGTTGTTCTCAAAAAGGAAATTTTTACTTTAAATCCACTTTCACTGAAATACTGAGACAAAAATTATGTTTTTTATGGGTTCAGTCAAGTCAAAGCTTTTTTTATTGATCGGTTTGGAGAAGCGGTCAGGGAATTTCTGTATTTGGAATCAATGGAGCGCGGCCTCTGCGGGCCGAACTCATTTAAAGTTTCAATATATGTTTTAATGCGTCAGGAACGGGAAACACACTTTCGTATCCTAAATGCGCTTCGGTCATAGGAGAAAAGAATAAAAACTCTGGAAAGTGGAGGAAAGGAAAGGGTTTTACGCACGGGCTTTACGCATGCACCCGCGCGTAAAGCTGCATTGGCGAAAAGAAAACAGGCATCAAATGAATAAAGATAAACAAATCAAAGAATTATAAATAAATAAAATTTAAAAAGTTTTTTTTTAAGCTTGTACTTTATAAGGTTAAATAAAAGTGTGTGTGTAAGAGGGGAGGTGGGGTGGAGGGAGAGAAGATAACAGCTGGATCTTGATTAGAGCGAGACAGTCTCTCACTCCTCCTCCTCTCTCGCGCACCGTGTCGTGCGTTTCGTGGATTTTCTTTGGAAATTTTCCTGAATGTGGCTTTATTTGACCCAGCAGCAGATCGGGAGATCAGATCCGAAGCGCGTCAGGAGGAGCTCCCGGACCAGCATGCAGTGATTCCCCCCGCGCTTTATCTCTTCATCCACGCGGATGCGCAGCGACGCGGTGAGGATATGTACCAAGGCATCATGACCACCAACCACGGACCCCCCTCCTACGAAACCGGATTCCTCCACAACGCCTCGGCGGGCGCGTCTCCGGTCTACGTGCCCACGACGCGGGTCGTCACCCCGATGATCTCGGCGCTGCCGTACCTGCAGACGCCCGGCGCGTCGCAGCAGAGCAGCCCGGTGTCGAGCCACTCCGCCTGGGCGCAGCCAGGCGCAGACTCGGTGCCTTCCTACAACCACACCCCCGTGTCGCCGCGCTTCACCTTCTCCACCAGCCCGCCGCTGTCCTCCGGGATGGCGACGGCGCGCGAGACGGCGGTGTCCTACCCCAACATCTCCACGAACGGGCGGGAGCACTACAGCGCGCGCAGCCTCAGCGGCTCCTACCACAGCCCCTACCCGGCCTACATGAGCCCCAGTGTGGGCGGCACGTGGCCCGCGTCGCCCTTCGACAGTCCGGTGCTGCACGGTCTGCAAACCGGCGCGTCTGGGAGCGCAGCGCGGCACCCAAACATAGGTAAGCAGAAGACTGCTACATTTAATTTTTATATTCTAAAATAAATAGAAATAAGCAATGAAAGCTGTATTTTAAAAGGAAGTAAATTATTCTGCAACAAAAACAGACTTTTAATAGGAACTTTCAAAATTAAAGCATTCAATTAAAACGAAGAAGTTTCATTTATAATAGAAATTCTAAATTAAACTTTGTTAATTATGATTCATCTTTTTTTTCAGGCCTTTTTGACTTTCAATTCTATGTTTGTGATAAATTATGAAAAAAACTTTAATTTAGTGTTTAATTGTTTTAAACAAAGCTGTTTTGGTGACAGATTGGATATGGATGAGATGCCCAAAGACTTTTTTTTTTAAGACTTTTTTTTTTCCCTGTGTTTGGAGAGTCTCGTTCCCTGGAGACTGCTGCGTACTCTGAACCGTACAGGGATTTCACAACGAGCTGTTTTCCTTCGCCTGTCACTTTTCCATTGGCTGCAGGTCCCGTCTCTGCTCCGCGTTTGTGTTTGTTTGACCTGTTTTTTTTTAATCGGTTTCCTTCTGTGACCTTTAATCCGTTTCTCCCTCACTCTGGAGTTACAATTCAAATGAGCTTCCAGCTGATTCGATCACCTTTTTCTGAACTGCTGTCAGGTATTCAGCAGGTGACCAGTGATTAGTTGAAGTTGCCACTCCAGAATTGAACGAGAAAAGATCAACCGTGCGGCAGATAACAGTATCGATCCAGTCTGGGCCCCTTCATCTCATTACAGACACTCATCAGTTTGGAAAAAAAACCAGAAAAAACTCATATTCTTCTTTTGTTTACTGGAAGTTTCTGCCTCACAATAAATTCAATCATAGCTTGATGAAGAGGAAGATGAAAAGGCAGTCACTGCAGAAGAACTGAAGGTTATTACATTATATAGGAGTCTCATTTTAAGCTGCAATAGTTAAAAAAAAAGTAAAAAGTTATTATAAACATTTTTTGGATAATTTTCTGTTTTTTTGAATTACATCAAACTCCTCAAACATTCAAATTATTAAACATATGTTTGAACTAAATACCTTATTTTCATTTTTAATGTAGCAGCTGCAGCATAAACACCTAAAAATCACTATAAATATTTTATTTTTTAAATTGAAAAATATATTTACAGATTGAAATTTGAAAACTTGAAATAAAAAATGCTTTAATTCAAATAGAAATATTTAAAAAAAAATAAACTGATTTAATATTAAATAAATTGCAACCATTATCCTTTCGCCGATAATCATTAAACAAGGTGATTTAAATAAAAAGTTCAAATTATTTTTGTGAAAAAATTGAATGAAGCTGATTATTCTATGATAAATTCATTGAAACACTGTGGAGTTGTTAAAATAAGAAATAAAAAAAAGCTTAAAGAGGAATTTACTGAAATGCATCACATTGTGTTGATTTTTTGGATAAAATATTAATGATCAAAAATAAAAGTCATGTGCTGATTTCAAAATAAAATATACAAAATCAAAGCTGTTTTTAGGAAAACTGTTCGTTCTGATAAAATATGTGGAAAATAGAGAATTTATAAATAAGACGTTATAATTTAATGCGGGCCTGAATGATGACAGCAGCTCTCTTGTCTGTTGGTCTTTCATTTGACATTTGTCTCTCTTTGCGTGGATGTTTTTCAGCTTCGCTCTGATAAAACCTCACACTGACACATGTGGAAAAAAACACAAACCTTCATTTAGATAGAGCTGGGCGCTGCGGCCTCTCCTCCGTGTGGTGTCTTGTTTGCTGCATTGTGTTGGCTACGACTGCTGCACGGCTCAAGGTTGGCTCTCAACCTTGGGAGACGCTCACAAATCCTCTCTGCCTTTTGCTGGAGTGTTCATACACAGAAAAGTGTGTGATGTATGAGGTGAGAAAAGGACAAATCTGGGTCCAATAGTGACTTTTATGTCCAAAATGTCTGAGATTTTAAATCAGTTTAAACTGTTTTTTTTTTTTTTAAGATCAGCTAATGTGTTAAAAAAAAGTCTATTCAGTTGATTTTTTATTTAAAACAATTCAGATTTTGACCACTAAGCTTTTGATTTTTTTTCAATCAAAATTCTAATTTTCAAGTAAAAAAAAAAAAAATCAAAAATTTGAGAGAATTTGAACTTTTGACTTTGACGTAAAAAATGTCAGAGGTCAAATCCATAAAGATTTAAGCAGCCAAAAGAAACCCTTTTTATTTCTTTATTTTTAAAGAAATGTGAAATATTCTCTTTTTAAAATATAAATTCTCATTTAAAAAAAGATTGAACACTTCAAGTGTAAATATGCCCCAAAATCTCCTTATTTATAAAGTCAGACTTTTAATTTGAAAATATTCTGACATTCATTGTTATAGTTTTCAGTTTTCTTTACTTAAGTTATATTTTAAAAACAATAATAATTAATAAAGATTAAGTAAGGAGCTTTGATTTCTACAATTTTTGTAGTGTCAATAAATTCCTTAATGAATGTTTAAAATGAGCAAATTAATCAAACCAAAAAATCTTTTTTTTTACAGAAAAATAACATGCATTTTGAGATTAAAAGAGGCGACTGAAGTTAGAGCTCATGTCAAGTTTAATGTCTTTAAAAGGAGCATCACAATAAACAAACTGTTTAATGGGGTTAAAACATGAAATCTAACTTTATTCTGTGTCTGTGACCCTGATTTGAAATGTTTTTCTAAAGTTTTCATTACATTTGTGGTTGATTGAGGCCTTCTGGTCACACATGAGGACTGTGAGGAGCCGTCACATCTCCACTGCAGGACAGGAATCTCTCAGCGGCCTCAGCAGCTCCTCTGTCATGTGGCAGATGAGAAGGAGACGATTCCGTTTATCAGACGGCGTGCCATTATCTGAAAGAGAAAGAGCTGTGACAGATGTCTGAGTTTGGTGGAGCTCCTTCATGCCATCTCTATTTCCAGCTGACTTTTATCTGAGGGGAGATAAGATCAGAGGGGCTGCAGATGCCTCCTCTGATGCTTCAGAAACTTTCCTTAAAGGCTGTTCAGGAAAAACTGTAAGGATGAAAAGTGACGATGCCACCTCTGTCGTCTTCTACCAGATTTGTTTGATGACTTTGCTGAGGGGCGAGAATGCGTGAACTGCGGGGCGATGTCGACCCCCCTGTGGAGGCGGGATGGTACCGGCCACTACCTGTGTAACGCGTGTGGACTGTACCACAAGATGAACGGCATCAACAGGCCTCTCATCAAACCCCAGAGGCGGCTGGTGAGGCAAACATATCATCTGCTCCTTTGAATGGGATCTGTTCTGTTTAAAAAAAAACACACATTCTTCTCATTTGTGTCTGATCTGGAGCAGTCCGCTTCGAGGAGGGTGGGTCTGTCCTGCACCAACTGTCACACCACGACCACCACCCTGTGGAGGCGAAACGCAGAAGGGGAGCCCGTCTGCAACGCCTGCGGCCTCTACATGAAACTTCACGGGGTGAGAGACACGAAGATGAGCTGGGAAGCTCTGAAAATGAAGCAAGAAAGATTCAAAATATGTCAAAATCATTCCATTAAAATAATTATAGTTTACTCGTTATTGAAATGAATGTGCAAGACTTTCACTTATGTATAAATATTATTTATTTCCAGGTGAATGAAAACACAACACTTGATTTAAGACTCAAACATTTCACTGAAATATGAATTGCTTTCAAATAAACATCTTAATTTCCACTTGTTCAATTAGCAGATTTCTTTAGCTGTTCCAAGAAAAAAAAAAAAAAAAAAAATTTTTTTTAAATATCAATTTATCTTGTTAAATTTAAACAGAATGAAGACTTGAACACTTGGCAAGATTTAGAGCTTTTGCAGACTAGCATCAAGAAAATAAATTAAATTTACTTTCAACACTATCAAAATCCAGCAAAAAATATATATAAAATTATTTAAAACAAATAAATAAATAAATAAAACTAGATTTATACAGCGTTACCTGCTATAATGCAAGTGTGAATGCTGTGAACTGAATGTGGCTGCTGAAGATGAAGAGAAAGTTTGCCAAAATACAAGCTAAATTCCAAGTTAGCCACAAAATGAAAAAAAAGAAAAAAGTAACAGTTACGAAACACTTAGCATCATGCTAAAATTTAAAGCTGAACTAAAAATTTAAAGTAAAACAAATAAATAAATAAATAAAAGCGTGAAAAAAGTCTAACTTAGCCAAAAACAACCAGCATAATTCCAAAATATTAGCTAAATTCAAAATTAGCAATAGATAAATAAAAAAAAAAATGGGGAAAAAAGTCTAAATACCCAAAAAGAATTAATATAATGCTAAAATATTACTTAAACTTCAAATTTACCTAAAAAGCTTTAAAAAGTTTCATTTTAACCAGTCAGCATAATGCTAAAATATTAGCTAAACTCAAAATTTAGCATGAATAAATAAAAATGGAAAAAAGTCTAAATAGCCAAAAAGAACTAATATAATGCTAAAATATTACTTAAACTCCAAATTTGCCTAAAAAGCTTTTAAAAAGTTTTATTTAAAAAATAACAGCGAGCATTATGCTAACATATTAGCCAAACTCAAAATTAGCCCCAAAATACTGGGAAAAAGTCTAAATTAGCCAAAAACAGCTAGCAAATTTCAAATTACCCTAAAAAAATAGTAATTGCTGAACATTTGAAAGTTTGAATGTTGTCTGTTGCTGAAAGTATAAATAGAAGTTCACAAGTTTTAAAGTGTACAAAGTTTTAGAAGAATTTGAGCAATTTCTCATTCAGTTCCTATATGGTGAAATATTTTACTCAATATTTACAAAACTATAAAGTTTATGAATACCAAAAGTAAAAGCAGCAATATTCTAAACTAAACTAAACTAAACTAAACTAAACTAAACTAAACTAAACTAAACTAAACTAAACTAAACTAAACTAAACTAAACTAAACTAAACTAAACTAAACTAAACTAAACTAAACTAAACTAAACTAAACTAAGCAAAGATAAGCTAAGTTAAGATAAACTAAGATAAACTAAGATAAACTAAGCTAAGCTAAATTAAACTAGGCTAGGTTAGGCTAGACTAGACTAGACCAGACTACACTAGACTAGACTAGACTAAAATAAAATAAAATAAAATAAAATAAAATAAAATAAAATAAAATAAAATAAAATAAAATAAAATAAAATAAAAACAAGTTTTAGCAATGTTGCTATTTAAAAAAAAATCAAAAATCATAATTAAAAATAAAGTCACAAAGACAATAACTTAAAAAAAGACATTTTGCTACTTGGTGCATGTTTGGCAAAAAAAAAAAAAAAAAAAAACACAAATAAAAAAATACACCAAGTTTTTGGTACCTCCAAAAATTGCCAGGGCTGTTTTCTGTTTAATTTAATTTTTTTGATTTAATTTTTTTGTAGTCAAGTTTGAGAAACTATTTAGTAAATCAATTTTTATTTATATAGCACTTTTCACAGAAAGCAACTCACAATGTTCTTCACTAAAGTTAAAATACAATACAAATCAATAAAAATGATACATTTTAAATTAATACAGGAAAATGATCAAACATTAATGGCAGATAACTACTAAAAATATACAATAAAAATACAGTGAAAATGACAAAATCTCAGAAAATGTTCCTTTATTAATATGATTTTTAAAGTATTCCATTTATTGTCCTGTAAAGTCTTTAACTTCAACAATAGCACAAACAAAATTGTGTGTTGTGTGTGTGTGTGTGTGTCAGGTCCCTCGACCTCTGGCGATGAAGAAAGAGGGGATCCAGACTCGTAAGCGCAAACCAAAGAACCTCAACAAGACCCAAAGTGGTAAACCTCAAACAAAAATTCAACATTCAATCAAACGTTTGAGCTAAAAAGAATGAAATAATCAATATGAAATAGTTCCTTCTCCTCCACTCCGGTGTAGTCATGGACTCCTTTTTTTTACTTTCTTTGTGCTTTTAGGAACTCCGGGCAGTGATGGGACTCCAGTGACACCGAGCAGCACTCCCCGCTCCTCCTCCTCCTCCACGGAGGAACCCCTGCAGATAAAAACCGAGCCGGAGAACCACAGCGTGTACGCACACCACAACACACACACACAGGTGAGCGGGGAGTCTACAGAGGGTCACACGGCACCTATGAACGCCACAAACTCATCCTCCTCTTGTGTATTTGTGCAGATTTCTGCTCTACCGGCCTACATGGCAGCTCAAGGAGGGGCCATCCCCCTCAAGATGTCCCCTGGGGGTCACAGCGGGTCCTCCGGCTCCAAAGCAGAACAATGGAACAACCTAATCCTGGCTTAGAAGACCTGCAGACCAGATCACCTTCAAATAAAATACTACCTATGTACAGATTTTGGATGAACTTTTGGTGTAACTGGACAGTGTTGATCGTGAGGAGATCTGGAGGAGAAGTGACGTGCACGACAGTATTTCCTTCATTGACATGGACAGCAGAAAGCCTGATTAAAGGGTCACTTTGTATTTGTACAAAATGCGGTTACACCACAAAACAATAAATGTAAATAAAAGTTGTTGTTTGTGGTGCTTCTAAAGCTTTTCTCTGGATCAATCAATCAATCAAAATTTCTGGACTTTTGCACAAGATCCTGACAATATTGCTCTAAGATCATCATGATGAATCGCTTTACCTCATCCAGCGTATGTCGTCATGACTACCTTCTGCTTCAGTTTCACCCACTCAAAGTTCAGACATTATGATTTGATTACCTCAGTTGAAACGCATTAAATCATCTTTATTGTCCCTTAAATCCATTTAACCAATTCTGCTTTGAATGGTTTTAATTTTATTCCGCTCTGTGACTGAGTCATGAGCACTTGGATGGAGTTTTACCGCAGCTGTCCGTCACTCCCAGTTATACCTCAGAAAGCTTATCTCCCACTCAGTGCAACGAGAGCGACTCCCTCGTGGGGCCCATTGTTTCTAATCTCTCTGGGCCTTTGTCCAATAGATTTAAATCTAATAAATACATGACACGGTTGAGATAAGTTACAAAGTACAACACATGATAAACTACCTTTGGAGCATGACCACTGCTCATGGAGAACAGCACCCTCTGGTGGCTCCAGGTCACACCTGCATCCTCTCAAAGAAGCCGGTATTTATTTTCACCTTAAGTCTGCCTGAACGTGTTAGAATTTTGAATTTATTGAGACATATGTGGCATGTTAGCTAAGAAATACAAATATAAAAACGTTTCACTCCAGCTTGATCATGTAAAACTTCATTTGTGATACATTGTAAGCAAAAGCTGAAAGAAATAAAGAAGGAATGGGAACCTGTTTCTTTAGGTTTTTTTTTTTTTTTTTTTTTTAAGTGTATAGCGTTGAAGTTATAACAGCTCTGTGTCTGATAGTTGACTCCTTTTCCTCCTCATTCCATTTGATCTAAATATTAAACTCAATATAACAACACAAAATACTATATTTGCCAATTGTTTACAAATACATTTGCTTCATTTGAATGTTCCTGTTTGGGACAGGACGTCTTTTATTTTGAAAGCAAGAAAGTTTTACGAGTTTCTGGCAAAAATAAAAAAACGACTATATATATAAATAATATTTATTTGTTTTTAAATGGCAATGTAATGATGACAAATACAATTTCCTGAAAAGGTAAATAAAATAAAAAGGCTTTGTGGCTCCTACTAGGTTTTGATCAGTGCCAAACTGGCCCAAATAGCTGTTTTACTCGCAAAGGTTGCAGACCCCAGGTCCAGTTTAAGGTCAAGTTTATTAAACATTTGTTCATGTTTATGTACTACTAATTAACACTTTCTGCATGTCCTGTGAAACAACAGGAGCTAACGACGCTAGCAGTTGCTAAAGACTTTCGACAACCAGGTCCAACGACAAAAGCAACGTTTTAACCATTAAGCAAGCTGAAACATCACAAAGAGTACAAAGCTATCATCAAAGAAGCGTTGACATGCAGAAGATGTTGCTTACTAGCCAGCAAGGCCAAGTGGGCCCCATATGGTCAGAAAGTGGGCAGAAAATGTCAGCCCCAATTAGGTCTGTCTACAGTTACTGTGTTAGCCTCACCTGTGTTTGCCCACATTGGCTCAAGCGGGCTCCCAGTGGGAAGGGTCGCTACGCTAGCCAGCTGCTCTGTTAACAGCAGGTCTGCTCATCACAGCGGAGCATGCTAGCTTCATACGGGTGAGCTTGCTAGCATGCTACAGCAGAGCTTGCTAGCTGGCTACAGGAAAACTTGCCGGCTTAATTCAATGGAGCTTGTTGGCTTGCTACAGGTGAGCTCGCTAGCATGTTACAGCAAAGCTCACTACCTCGATACAGATGGGCTTGCTAGCATGCTACAGCAGAGCTCGCTAGCTGGCTACAGGGGAGCTCGACAGCTAAATACAACGAAGCTCGCTAGCCAACTTGAAGCAGAGCTCGCTAGCATGTTACCGTGGAGCTCAATACAGATGAGCTGGCTAGCATGCTAGCGCAGAGCTCGCTAGCTGGCTACAGGGGAGCTCTCCAGTCAAATACAACAGAGCTTGTTAGCGTTCTACAGAGGGGCTCGAAAGCTTGACAAAGATGCGCTTGCTAGCAGGCTACAGTTGAGCTTGCTAGCTCGCGACATTGAAACTCGCTAGCTCAATACAGAGGAGTTCGCTAGCAGGCTACAGTTGAGCTCGTTAGCTTGACAAAGATGAGCTTGCTAGCAGGCTACAGTTGAGTTAGGTAGCTCGCTACATCGAAGCTCACTAGCTCGATACAGTTGAGCTCGCTACATCGAAACTTGCTAGCTCAATACAGTGGAACTCGCTAGCACACTACGCTGTCCACCGGGTGGCTGCCTAGCGTAGCGACCCTACCCACTGAGTGCCCACTTAAACCAATGGGCAAATACATGTGGGAGCGCCACAGAAACTGCAAACAAACCCGATTGGGCCTCACATTTTTTGCCCACTTTTAAATCATTTGGGGCCCACTCTGCCTTGCTGGCTGGGCACTGAACTATCATACTAGAGTTGGGGCTGCAAAATATTGACTTGGGGTCCACGGGGCGCCAGTTTGAGACCCCTGATTTAGAGGACTTAGTAACTGCAACAAAAAGGAAAACATTAACTGATAGATGAGAAAGAGCACGTCTAAAAAGACATTCACCTTCAGAGTTTATGAAGTAGAATTACTAAAGCATAACAAAAGCAAGTATTAAATGTTTGTTTTAGTGACTTTTCTTGACATTTTTCCATTTTTGTGTCAAAGATGATTGCTTTAAAACCAATAGACAAATACAATTAAAGTTTTCTCCATTCTACAATGACAGTTTTCCAATTTTTAGGAACTTTTCTGCCACTTTTTGAATATCCTTGATACAAAGCCAAACTGTGCATTGGTTGAAGTCTTCAGTCAGAGTTTCCCTGACAAACTCTGCATACTTTCCCCGCACCATCTTCATCCAGCTCTCCTGAAACGTCCGTCTCAGATCGGGCTGCAGGGCGTCACACGCGTGCGAGCTGAACGCATATTTGAGCACAAACGCTCTCCCTTTCTCTAAGTAGTCCTCTAAACTGTTGTTTTTTTCTGAAAGCAGAACTCGTGCAGTTTCAACCATTAAACTAACTTCCCCCATCAGGAGTTTTTTCTCTTCCTCTGGTTTGCAAGCAGCGACGGAGTGCATGTCTTTGAAGTAGCTTTTCCAGTCCGGCCCTTGGTCTGTGATTAGCGGGAAGCTCTCTGGTCCGGGTTTCAGCATGTGTTTGGTAACAGAAAACATGGTTTCACATAAAGGATGGAGCTCAGGGATCCTTTCAGCTGCTTCGCAGTAGCTCTTATAATCTGCACTTTGATTTACACACTCCACCTGGCTGCAGCTGACGCCCCTGAACAGGCTTTCTTTTGATCCTTTGAATCCCCAGGATCTCTTGAAGCCAACGTGAGTTTTCACTCCGTACACGTTCCACCACTCATGAGCCTTCTGAACCAGGTTCAACATGCATGGATTTGTGTTTCTAACCAGACAGGGGCTGTTGAGAGTGAAAATAAACACCTTGGAGTCTTCAGAAACCTCCTCGGACTCCAAAAGCTCCTGGGTTTGCCTAATAACGACATCCTCGCTGTGCTCTCTGTTGTTGTGGTTAGGGTAAAACGGTCCATACATGATGACCTCCTCTTGTTTCTCAATGACCCCCCATGAATGCTGTTTATCCTCTATGCTGCATTCATCTGTGATGTCTCGATGAAAGGATAAGAACTTTCCTCTGACCGAGTCCTCCAGGAGGATGTCACCAGCAGCTTGTTTGGATTTCAGATGCTCTAAAACTTTCCTCACGGAGTTTGGAGTGTCCGTCCAGGATGACATCTGCTCCAAGATCTTCCTGGTGTCATTCAGGTCGCTGGTCTTTTTCCTTGTACGGGCTTCATACATGTAGGTGGAGCTAGAACATGTTCTGAAAGAAAGAAACAGAAATAAAAACATGTAAAAAGGCTTAGCAAACCATTTAAAGAGAAAAAAATGTGCAGCTTAATCCATAAGCATTCATATGAGGAAGCTCACATTTGTGGCACAGCAACTCCCATTAGCGGGTCAGCTAATGTTAGCTTAGGGTTGTGAAGGGCTGTAAGCTAGTAGGAGAGAGTAAATTGGGATGTCAGCTCACAACTTAGCACGATTTTATAATGAATTCCTGCCGCTCTGCAGAAACTATGCTCTTAAAAACAAAACATTTAGTTTTTTATTATGGCTAAAAACGACAGAGTCATGATTAAAAGACCAATGGGAATGGTTTGACAATAGATCAAAAGATGATTGGAGTGGGTTTATAACCTCGTGCTTGTTTTTTCCCCTGTAGTTCATCATCATTCCACTGGGGGCAGTAAAGGGACTTTTCCTGGTTCCTTCAAAAACGCTTTTGGCAGGAAAAATTTGGCTAATTTTCAATATTTTGTGGTGAGAAGAACTTATTTATTTTAAATTGTTTTACTTGCTGTTTATAAAGAATGCTAAATTTGTTGATAACGATTTGTTGAGAACTCGCTATAAGAACTCTGGGCATAGGGCGACCTTGGCGGCCGCCTAGGGCCATCATGATGACTTTATAAATATACATACATACATACGTACATATATATATATATATATATATATAATATATATTATATATATTAATATAATATATATTATAATATATATATATATATATATATATATAATTACATTGTTAAACAATTTGACAGACCTCTAATTTCAAGTAAACAAAATAAAAAAGAAAAAAATTAAAAATGTAAATAAAATAACTAATAGTGTGGAAGAAGGAAAAAAAGAAAAGCAGGAAAGACGGGCTGAAAGCAGAGGTGTGTCTGTTTAACTTATATAAATTGCTTGGAAATTCACTCCCCCCAGGGGCGCCTGCAAGGGGTGGCCAGGGGTGGCCACGGCCACCCCTGGCTGACACCTGGCCACCCCAGTGGCCACCCCGGCCATCCCACTTGTCACTATAAACTGTGCTTGCATCTGTTTTGCATTTCATCCTTAAACCATCAGAAGGTGCTGGATAATTCCCCAGGAGGGAGAAGAGATGAGGAGCGCGCCTGCGTGTGTGTGCCCGCACACACACGCAGGCGCGCGAGTGCGGGCACACAGCGAGCCTCTATGGAGAACTCATCAGCGGTCTCAGAGGCAACTCAAAAATATCCTAGTATTAAAGTAGGATAATTATCATCTAGAGCAGGTTTTTATTGAAACCATAACATTCTAGATGTCGTCTCGCTCTTAACTGATTCTGGAGGAAACGCGCTCATGGTTTGAAAGCGCAGAGAGACAGACTGACAGTCCTCATGAAAAGAACACAGTTTATTGTTCTGAATATTAAAAAAAAAACTATTTATATTGAGCAATACTCCAAAATAACTTAATAAATGTTTACAAAGCATGATCAGAAGTGTTTTGGATGAGTATGGATCAGGAGGTGCGGGTTTCTCCAGATTTGAGAAAGTCCCCGGTTCCTAACCCCACAAATTTTCGTTGTGGCTCTCTCATTGGAGCATGTTCTTTCATTATTGTTATTATTATATCTTTCTCTAACCATCTCTCTTCATTGCTCTTCAAGCCGTGCCGGAGTTATCAATACCTATTTGCAATGGGCGCGCGCGCGCGCGAGCAGGCGCGCTGGAGCTGCGCTGAGCTCAATGGGGGGGGGGGGGGGGTTCTGAGTGCGCAGCTGCAGCAAACATGAGACAAAGACAACGAAAGCGCCATGTAAAACAATAATAGTTGTAATGGTTTTGAAATGGATGAAGAGGAGATTCTGTAGAAGACATGTGGATCTAATGTTTTTTTTTTTCTTTATAGTTTATAACTTTTCCCTACATCATAATTTTTCTCTTGAGTGAATAAATCGTAAATCTTATTTTCCTTTTGAGTTTGCCTTCTGGGGTCTTCACAGTGAATCATCTTCCTCCATCTGTCTTCAGCATCCTCTCCTCTAACACCAGCCACCTTCATGTCTTCATTCTCTGCATCCAGAAACCTCCTCTTTGGTCTTCCTCTAGACCTCTTTCCTGCAGCTCTAGACTCAGCATCCTTCTACCAATATCTTCACTGTCTCTCCTCTGAACATGTCCAAACCATCTCAGTCTGACTTTATCTCCAAAACCTCTAACATGTGCTGTCCCTCTGATGGATTCATTCCTGATCCTATCCATCCTGGTCACTCCCAAAGAGAACCTCAGCATCTTCATCTCTGCTACCTCCAGCTCTGCTTCCTGTCTTTTCTTCACTGTTTCTAGTCCAACAACATGGCTGCTGTCACCACAGTCTTCTACATCTTTCCTTTCATTTGTGCTGAAACTCTTCTATCACACATCACACCTGACACTTTTCTCCACCCATTCCAACCTGCTTGCACTCTCCTCTTCACTTCTTTTCCACTCTCTCCATGACTCTGTACTGTTGACCCTAAATACTTAAACTCCTCCCCCTTCTTTATCTCTTCTCACTGTAACCTCACTCTTCCACTTGGGTTCCTCTCATTCACACACATGTACTCTGTCTTACTGCGGCTAACCTTCATTCCTCTCCTTTCCAGGGCAAACCTCCACCTCTCTAGCTCCTCCTCCACCTGTTCTCTGCTCTCATTACAAATCACAATATCATCTGCAAACATCATAGTCCATGGTGATCCTGTCTAAATGGAAAATAAACCAACATTTTTGTCCAACTCAAAATCTTAACTGTATTTTTGTTCGTATATGCACATTAGAAGCATGAAATAAAGACAATTCATCAAAGTATATCAGCAGATACTTAAAGTACTGATAGTTTTCTACAGGTTGTTTAACTACGTAAAGTAGAATGACTTTGGAAAAAAAAGGTCATGTGTTTAGTGTGCCACCCCAAGATTTAAAGTGGCCCCCCAGCGGCCACCCCCAGGAAAAATTTCTGGAGGCGCCACTGACTCCCCCTTGCATTTTGGGCAACAATAATATAATTGAAATCCCTGAGTATTTTCTGCTCCAGGGCACTGTCAGTTATCACGCAAACATAGTTTGGTTCGAGTCCCAGTTGGGACGTGCAAATTTCAGATCCTGCGGTGGATGCAAAATTTACTTTTCCCCTGCTGCCCAGGGCCAGGCCTGCACCCTGTTGAAATGCATGGATCAAATTAGAGACAGAGCTTAAATGAGGTGAGTTTTTCCTGAAAACTCGCGTCAAAGTTTTTGCATCTTAATCTAAGATTCTTGACTCCTTTAATGTATCATACTTTATATTTTTTTCACTTCTTATTTAAAAAATTACATTGCAAAATGTGTTTTGTGGAATTCACCTAAAAGTTTAAAAAGCATCTCAATAAAAAAATTTTTTTTGTCATTTGTTTGATGCAATGAGCTAAAATGTTAATATATTAGACAGATTCCTTCTTCCAAGCATCAGTCCTCCCAGCAACCACAAAGTCAGACCACACACCAGAACATATCAAACAAGTATAGTCAATTTGAAACGCTTGCCAGGAAATTTTCACTTCTGTTTATTTTGTAACAACAAGTAAACAAACGACAAGACTTTTGGGAAATGTTAAAAATCAGGGTGGAGCTACTTCTACTCATCATGATTGACTTAAAGTAGATTGGAGTTTTGTTTTTTAAGCATAAAGAGACTTTTTGTGTTGAGGTTACATAATTGATGTCTATGTGAAAACACAGTTTCAATTTCATTGTAAACCATAGGGGTGAAAGGCTATTTTTCTCAGTTTGCTGCTTCCTTAACTTAGATTTATGCAAAATGCTGGAATACTTTAACCCCAAATGCCTCATATTACTGTAAAAAAAAAAAACATTTTACATTTCACATTTAACTTCCAAGCCGCCTGAACTCCCCGTCTTCTTGTTTGTAACGCGTTAGGACTTACATCAGGCTGACGGGATGTGTTGATCTGTCTGGGAAACATCTCTTCCCATACTGCAGAGGCTCCTCACAGCCATCGGGCCGAGGACGCTTACTGCCCCGTTTGGACGAAAACAAACAGACATAATTTGCAAAAACCACAAATGGAAAAAAACCTGCTGACACAAACTATTGGGACACAAATCCAACAAACATGAATTGTACAAATAAATAATTTTATACATACTCACATGTGAGAATCCATTTAGTTCTGTTGCACCTTGAGCTAAACCCCACTGTCTCTGGGTGTAACCAGCACAACTGTAGTAACTTAGGACACGTCAAAGCGAAGTGGATGAGACTCGGGCAATTATTCTGTCAAAAGCACCTGGGAGATTGACACACGAGCACCAAGCTCCGCCTCCAAAGATCTGGCAGCACTTTGAATCCAAACCTTCCACGCCACCGTCTGATCCGTCATTCATCGCTTTCATCTTAGATCCTTGGCTTTGTTTTTTTCAGTTGGAAACCCGTAACTATGCAAAAGGAATACCCAGACGCAACTTTTTCTGTCATGAAAACACAATTTGGAAAACCAAGTTGAATAGAAACAGAAAAGAACAAAGTTAGCTCTACCTGTCACACTGATTAATGGAGAGGGTTGGCTGAAGTTCAGCTATAAGCCCTTAAGGAGAATCCACAAGAATTATTGTTTTCCCGCAGAAAATATAATGAGCTGTTCCAGTTCTGTCTTTTTTCCCCATAATTCTACTGTAACCATGTTGTAACTGTAACAGTCTGCAGGAGCAGACGGATCAACTTCTTCTAAACATGAGTGAACTGTTGCAAGCTGAACTGATCTGAACCCTCAAAGCAAAAGAGAGAGACGATTAAATCTTTCCGCCTGAGGAAGAGATCCACATTAAAACACCAGAAACAACATTTAAAGCCTTTTCTGTCCTCATTTATTGAATTGTGATTTTCATGAATTGTACAGACTTGAACCGACTGAAAAAACTTCACACTTCATATCTAAACAGATACGTCAAGGAACCTGTTAGACTAGATCTGAGGGCGGCTTTGTTCCAAGTGCCTCACACAGGCTCGGATTTTACATCTTATTCTAAACTGTTCAGTCACAACTCACAAAGGAAACTTATCATTCGCGGTAGGCGGAGAAAACACAAAAATAACGCAACAGCGCCGTCTGTGTTGATTGATAACTGGGGAAATAGAGGAGAAGGAGCGCCTAACAGCTGCTTCCACACGCGGCAGGTTTATTTGTTCAGACGGGAACTAAGCATAGCTAAAAGTCCACAAAGCTAAATCAGAGTCAGACAGGCAGAGGTCAATCACGAGCATGGTCCAGGTGAGGGTCAGGGCAGGCGGCAAGCAGTCAGAGATAAAGCAGGATCAGAAACAGAAGATCAGGTCCAGATAGAAACGCTCAGTAAAGCAACCAGCGTGGCACAAACTGTGCACTGGGGCTGCTGGGAGATGTAGTGCAGTCAGTACTCTGGAGATGGCTCCCGCCAGTGACCAGAGGGGGAGTCAGAGCGCTGACTCCTGACAGCGCCTCTGGGGCTAACCAAATAAAAGTCAATATAAATCACTTCATTGGTGCAGATAATTTCTTTTTTGGTGAATTTTTAAAAGATTTTTGTTTTCTCAGGTACTCGTTTGGGAAATATTATTTTTCTGGAATTGCTTACTTTCATTATTTAATTGCTTTGTTTTGAACTCTTTAGTTGCAGCTCTTCACAAGGTCAAGATGACTTTTTTCTAAAAACTAAAGAGGAGAAAAACACTTTCTTCCTGTGTTACGCCTGGTTCACACTGTACCATGTAAGCAGATTGCTTCTACTGGAGCTTTTTTGTTTTTTTTTTTTTGCAATCATGTGTAAATTAATAACCTAAAAATATTACCCCATGTTTCTGAAACAGAGAATTGCTCTCTACCTCTGTCTTGATATTTTTTACACCCAAAACCCAGCTCCACGCCCCACTCAGGAGTCGGCGCACCAGGTTGATTTGAGTGTGTGTCTTTTTTTGTGTGTGCGTGTGTTGTGATTGTATGTTTATTTTCATCTCTACAGTATGTTTAGATACAAATATATGATCGCATTTGTCAATCGCTGTCTTTTATTGTGAAGAATTGGTTAATATTTGAAAAAATAAACCAGATTTTGTTAGTTTCTGCCATAATAACGCGGATTGCTCGCGACTCGCGCACAAAGTAGAGCAGACGCCAAAACGATCCGCCGCACAGCCTTCTGCAGAGGACAGCGGCGATCTGCTGGTCCCTTTGCGGAACGTCCAGTGTGAACCAAGCGTTATTGTCAGGATTAACCATCAGCACTCACCTCCGTCCACCAGAGGGAGCCCTCACCCGAGTTTTGACCTCCTCTGCCTCACTACACATTCCATCAGCCACCTCCCAGACTTCTGTCTAGCACAGCTGATCACTATCAGCTCATCAGTACCATCCAGCAGTTAAAGAATCACCAGCCGCTCCTATTTTGCGAAGTCTTGTTTTGCCTAGCAGACATCCTGAGCAATATTATTCCTAGTTGCCTTCTTTCTGTCTTGACCTTCGTCTAGTTTCTCGTTTATCTGCCTCGGCCTTGTGATTTTGACCTCTGCCTGAATTTAGACAACGTTTTATGTCTTGCTCAACCTCAGTAAAACGTTTGCACATGATTCCAAACAACTCCATCGCTGCTTCACAGTTATGACGTTTTTTTTTTAAAAAGAAGTTTTGAAAATGTCATTCTTTTTATTTTTATATGTTAAACTTTTTTTTTTTAATCTTTGTAGACTGAATCTTTTTTTTTAATCAATTATGAAATAGTATAACTTAAGGGAGTAATTGCCTTAGCACCTGCTTGTACTATCAGTCGTGTCTTACAGGGCTGCTAATCTGGACGATTTCCTCAAAGTTGAAGGTGCTACCGTTGGATGACAAATCTGTCATAAAATAAAAGTTTGGAAGGTTATCCACTCCACTTCTCTGTCCCTCTTGTGTGAATGTAGCTCAGTGGTTTAGCAGCTGTCTTGGCAGCTTGAACGCTAGTCTTGACAGTAATTATACCTTCGGGCAAGACATCCAAACACACACCACTGGCCTGTATCAAACTTGTGAACCACTTGGGCAAAAGTTTTGCTTCATGGCTAAACATAAATGTATAAAAACTTCATTCTGTTGTCATAAAATTGAATAAAATCTGTTGCCACCATGTGACAAACAAAACAAGGACTTTCCTGAGAGGTCAAAATCCCCTTTTCTAATCATTAAGTTAAAGTTTTTAACTGTTTAAAATGTTATTGCAGACAATATTAAATGCTTAATACACATTACAGCATTTTTTATGGTAAAAAAATGCTCAAACATACTATTAATTTGCAAAAGCAAAACAAACAAACAAAAAACTTTCTCCTCACATTAAATTCTTATCTTTAAACTAAATGAGTCAGACTGTAAAAATACAAATAGACACAGGCCTGAGCTTGCTGCATGCTTGAGAATGAGCAAATGACAGATTTTCTGAGAAGTAAAATCCAAACATATGCAAACATGCTCCTGCTGATATTGTTGGTTTGACTGAAGCAGCAAAGAAGCTCTCAGTCTGCTAGAGAGACAACAAGCTTTACCTCACAAGACGCTGTGTGTAAGCTCATTCGCTTTCCACAGCTTTAGTTAGAGCATCACATTGGAACTCAAATACATTTCAAGAAAAAAATAATATGCATTTATTATTGCTTTCTCAAACTTATTGAAAAAAAAAACTTCTTTCTGAGATCTCTTCCTCTCATTTTATGTCGTCCTGGGTCTGATCCTCTCACGGATGCAGCAGATTTCAATCTTTTATCTCCTTCATGTTAGTAATGTTAGGTTGGGGATGGAGGGCCTGTTAGCTAACGAGAGTGCGTGAAAAAAGGGATGACGGGAAACGAGTGCAGGCTTACCCCTAGTCATATGCTTGCAACTCAGAGATGAATTTCTGAAACTTCATCCTAGAAAACGACAAGTTTTTTGATTTTGTCTAAAAACAGCAATAAAGACCTCTAAGAATGTCATGAAAATAGATGAAAAAATGATCTAAATTTTACTTATGGGATCGTCTGGTTGTTAGATACAGAGTTAAAAACAAAGAGTAAATAATAATGCATTGATAGCTAAGTTAGCTACTTCCTTGGACTAGAACTATATGTTTTAGAGCTGCCATAAACGATTACTTGTGCAAAGTGGATGTAAAACACACATCTTAACCATTATTAGCTTTAAACTAGCTAAAAACTAGATAGGCCTATATAGCATTACGTGCGATGATGCTAGTGTGAATGCTGTGAGCTGAATTTGGCCGCAGAAGATGCTAGCGCTGATAGCTGAAGCTGCTGAAATTGATAGCTAAAAATGCTGGAGTTGACAGCTGAGATCTCTTGAAGTTGATAACCTGCTAAAATATTAGTTAAATTCCAAATTACCCTAAAAAAGTAAAAAAAAAAAAAAAAAAAAAAAAGGCCTAAATTAGCCAAAACAGCTAATTCAGCTGAAACATTAGCTAAATTCAAAATTAGCCTAAAAAACCTTAATAAATGCCAAAATAGTCAAAAAAGCTAGTATAATACCAATATAACTTTCAACTTTATGTCAGGGATTGTGGTGGAGGACCCAAATGCAGGAGACCAGACTTGGTGGCAGAAACATAAACATTTACTAAAGTAACTTAAACATGCCAAAAACCCAGGAGCACAAACCAGTGACGCAACAGAACATAGATGCGCAGATGACCTGACAATGAGAAACTGAAAACCAGACACTTAAATACACTGAGGGCAATTAACTAAATGAAAACAGCTGTGGATGATTAACCTGAGCATGGTGAAACTGACAGGGAAAACAGAACATGACAAAACCTAAGCACTGAATCATGACACTTTACTACACTCTGACTCCATATAAAATAAAGTAACGACTAATCAACTATTGAATTAGTCGTTGGCTCTTTTAATAGTTGATTAGTCGTTGATTAGTCGACTTATCATGGCAGCCCTACTGTGTTCTGAGCAGAATATTTTAGCAATACTCTTCCACCCCTCCCCATGTTTCTCTCCAGGGGCCCAGGACAGCTTAACGCCTGAGTGTCCACTTCTCCTTATCTATTATCAAAATGTGGTCTCAAAGCAGTCAAGGTAGAGAGGCTGCAATAGAAATCACCGTTATTTTGGACACTCCCATTAGTGAAGGTGGTAATAACCCATCGTAACAAGAAGCTGATGACTAATTGTGTCACTTTCATAGCAACGTGCAAAACCAAAATGTAAGATTTCCTTGACAACAAATCCTTTTAAATGGTCTAGACATGTTATTAACAAAGTCACAATCCCTGTTTTGTCATTTCATTTAAGTCCAGGAATACTTCAGTAATTCATGTAATTCAATCGATCAAGTCAGTGCGGATAAAGAATCGATAACTCTTGTAGGATAGTGATTTCTGAAGAAACAGGAGGCTCAAAGCTGCAGACAATAAGCTGTATCAGTTGAAATTTCTCCACATCATTGAAAATATTGCATCACCTTTGATATTTTGTTCAGGTCTGTTGAATGCTTCAATGTATTTCACAGGCTTGCAGTCAGTACTGATAGGAAAATATCTGCACATGTGACACTGACAAAGACCCCATTGCCCTTTATGTTTAGTAAACAGAAATTGATCACTATTCCAGGCTATTTTTTTCCTGATAGTTTTACAGAAAGACAGTCCTTTCTCGTGATCAGAGGTCAACAAGCTCATTTCTATCACTCATGTCTTATCTGTGTGAAAAAGTAGCTAAGTGCATTTTAGAGTATAAATATAGTAAATATATGTGTATTGTATATGAAGTGCACTAACTGAATACTTCTCCAAACTGAATTAGTGGATTTTCAATTATCAATGCATAGATTGTAAGACAAATTTTCAATTTTTTAAAAGAATCGAATGATTTTAAGTGTCTTATGGTTAAAAAAAAAATGGTAAGGGTCACTTAATTAGTACAGATTTAACTTCTTAAGACCTGACTTCACACTTAAGCCTATTTTCATCCGTCCGTCCAGCCCTTGAGGACTGACTTTGGACACTCCTGGTGTAGAAGTTAGCTTAAATGTTAGCTTGGATGAATTTTGGTTTGTTAGATTTACAAATTTCTGGCAAATTTGCTTCATTAAGATGATCCTTTCTGACACTGGGTGTCTTATTTTGAAAAAAACTCAAGCAAACTACTGTCAAAAGTAACAAACTATTTCATATTTTTTTTAAAACAAAACTAATTTTTCTATATTTTGGTTTTATTTATACAAAACAACAGTTCATTTATATGTGTAATAATGGTAATAACATAAATACAAATCAGCTTCACATTAATCTATTGGCTCCTCCTGGGTTTTGATCCATGAGAAATTGACTTTATGTGTTAGAAGTTGCAAATCTCTGACTTAAACTAACACTTATTTATGTTATTTTCTTTCAAACATTTATGTTTTTCCAGACTGGATAAGCGTGGAAGACTTTCTTATGATAGAGGATAATATTTGACCTGAAACTCGTAAAAATAGAAGAAGAAATCACGAAAAAATGCATCATTATCTTCATACACCTGCTGTGTTTTTAGGCCCAGCAGGTATATGTCGGCTACCTGACCGACCAATCAGAAACCGCGCTGGAGTGACACTCCATCTGGGAGGAGCATCACGCCAGAAGCACCGGCTCCCTATTGGACCCTGACGTCTCGACTCTTGAGTCTCCAGCCAATCAGCGGCGTCGCTCGATCTGACGACGGTGTGGCCGAGAGCTGCGTTCTTAATGGTGGCGTGATGGGGAGCATCTCCGCGGTTTGATCGTTCTCGTTTCAGCGGCTGAACATCTGCGCCAGCATGGACATCCTGAAGTCTCTCGGACATCCAGAGGAGATATTTAACCTCTTCCGGTTTAAAATGGGAGGATGCAGAGCTGTCATGCCGAAGCTGGATTATGTGAGTAAAAACGTGTTTTGGACATGGAGAACTACTTTTACGTCACGTGAAGCCGGTTTCCGTCCCGCGTGCAGCATCACGCATGAACACGTCTGCGTGGCAGTGGATGGCAGTGAACATCCACCTGATTCGACTTTATAAAATTAGATGTGTTCCTCGCACAAACAAACGGAGATGACCATTGACGTGGTTTTCATTTGCATAATGAGCTTGGAGGGTTCACCGCTGAGGAGGAGATGCATTGCGCCTGTTTCCCGGTTAATCCCTGGGGTTTAACACCACTGTGACCCAGAGACGGACAGACTCTCCATTTGCTGTTGACAGCACTGCAGAGGATGCTGGGAAAACTGCAACCTGCGGCTCCAGCACCACGTTTCTCTTTTATTTCTCCATGGTTGATCCTTGGCCAAACAAAGTAATTCAGGGAGACTGATGACCTGTCGTCTGTCTGAGTCAGCAGTTCCTTATAACTAAAACTACCCAAAGAAAACAAATAAACAAGTCCGCAAACTAAGACTACCAAGGTCCAAACTAAAATAACAAAACCTAGCAGTGTAAGACTGCTGAGGAGAAAGAGGGGGAAATGAACAAAAATAAATAATAAAAGTAAAATAGCATTTTTTTTTAAAAAAACAAATGATTACTTAATTAGCATTTATTTTATTTAGATGAGTTAAATTTATAAATTGATGGCTAGTTGATAAACTGAAGATGCTACCTCCAGAATAAACTTGGGTAAAAAGTTTGATCTTTTATGAGCTAAAAGCACTTACTATCTTATGCTGCACAAAACTTAAAAAAATATATATTTAATTAAATTAAAAAATATATATATCACATTTTGAGAGATACTAGGATATTTTTATATGTTCCTTTTAGTTTTTGCCAAAAAAGACATAATTCTTATTTATTATATAAAAAAAAAGAAGGTCATTAATGCAAACCCAAATTTCTAAAGTAAGATTAAAGTTTAATCTCCCAAATATGACCTAGCAGGCTGGGGTCAAACATGAGCAGACTCCACAATCATGCAAGATAGAATGCCAGATAACTGCAGTTTGCATAAGTAAAAGGAAAACAAACTGAAATATGTGAACTATTCTGCAGGTTTCAAATGATGCATTTAAACTCCGCGTGACCAGAATCACATTGTTCCAAATCAGAAATCTTTGGCCAGAGAATGTGTTGACCAAACATTTTTTACACATCTTTAATATACATTTAAAAAGTCACAAAGATTGCAGACAAGGCCAAGTTTTGGTCAATAATTATTTATACAATTTGTTTTACGCAGAAAAGTTTAGAAGGTTTTATGGATTTAAATGGAAGTAAATATTTAATATTTTAAGACTGTATAATAACAATTAAGTTAAGTTAAATAGATGCTAAACAAGCGTTTTATTTATTTTATTAATACAGTGCAATATCCTTAACCTGCCACTAGGTGTCAGCAAAACTGATTTTCCTTTTATTATTATTTTTTGTGTCTGTGTGTTAAAATAAAAGTAATTCATGCACATTAGATTTCAAATGTAAAATTTATTTGTGTCTTTGTGCAGATTCAGTGCAGATTAGATTTGAAATATACTATTTATTATAATATTTGACCTTTTCCTAAAATTTTTAAATATTTTCGTTTTAACTTTAGACATGATTTTAACAATAAAGCGCAAAAAAAAAGTGGTAAAATAATATTGTATGAATATGATGCATGACTATGGACTCTAATATGCCTAAACGAGCGACATTTCCTCACTCGGAGATGATTAGGAAACCGTCGCAGAGTGGCAGCTGCCGTTGTTTTGGCTGGCGGTGGGAGGAGCTTTCGCCGGATCAAAACAGCAGATCTATAAACGCTCTGCACCGTCTCTGAGCAACGCAACGGGCATGCGTGGTGGTTTGTAGATCGGCTATGCGTCTGTTAACCCTCCGAGAGATTTTTCTGCACGCTCGACCCCACAGCTAGCGTGTCCTCTACATGGACTTCGCGTTTAAAGCTCCTCCACCGGCGTGGTGTCCACATGGAACGTGTCGTCTCCTAACTGCGGCCTCGGTCTTCCTGTCGGGGCTTCCGCATGGCCGGAGCCTGCTGCAAGTGCCCGGTGACTCTGTCCGTGTTCAAGCGCTCTCTCTCGGTGGGGCCGCGGGGCTGCGGGTCCCCTCCCCGGCCCCTCCTGCAGGTCCGGAGGCTTCGTGAGCGGGGCCTGCAGGAGGCCGCCCGCCCCTGCAGCGCCCTCAGACCCGCGGGCTTTCACCGACAGACGGCCCTCTTGTGTCTGCCCTGCCAGGACTCCATGAGCCAGACTCTGCGGACCTGCTACGTGTATCTGAACCAGACCAGCCGGAGCTTCGCGGCTGTGATCCAGGCGCTGGACGGGGAGCTGAGGTGAGTTTGGAGGCGTGTCTGCTACATGCATGCTTGGAAACTGATGTCCACATTGTTCCTGCAAGAACAGCTTTTGTGCATGTTTGCTTCGTCTTAAAGCTATTTTAAACAATTTTTACAATTCTGAAATATCATAATTAAATTATATTTATGGTGCAGACATGCGGTTTGCATCTTTTACCTGGTGCTGCGAGCGCTGGACACTGTGGAGGATGACATGACCATCCCCCTGGACAAGAAGGTGCCCATGCTGACTCATTTTCACACCTACCTGTACCAAGAGGATTGGTGCTTCACCGAGAGTCAGGAGAAGGATCGACAGGTTCTCGAAGACTTCCCCACGGTCAGTGTCTCCACCAGGACAGGACGTTTCTGCATTTAAGTAATGTTTCAGTAACAATACATCCTTTGAATCCAGATATCACTGGAATTCCGAAACCTCGCTCAGGAATACAGAGAGGTCATCTCGGATATATGTCACCGCATGGGAGTCGGGATGGCCGAGTTTCTGGAGAAGAAGGTTGGATCCATGAAAGAGTGGGACCAGGTAACATTTTTTCGTTTTTTTTTTAGGAACAGTATCAGTATATATTTTTTTCTTTGTGTGTTTGTTCTTCAAACAATAACACTGCAAATATGGTCAGTTTATTGCTGAGAACTAACAACGTTTTATCAGCTGCTTTGCCTATTTATCAAGTCTTGGCACACTGGAAGAATCCTACAGACTATTGGAAATCTAATCTGCAGCAGTGTGTCGTAATGGTTGTTCAAACTAGTGCTGCCACAAGCGATTTATTTTAGGAGTCGACCAATAACCGTTTTTTTTCCCGGATTAGTCGACTAATCAGGTCATACACAAACTAAAACATATATATATATAGTTTTTTTTTTTTTTCACAGATAATGCTCGTGTGAACGCTATAATCTGAATTTGGTCGCTAAAGATGCCAGTGACAATAGCTGAAGATGCTGAAGTTGATAGCTGAAAACACTGAAGCTGATAGTCAACTAAAATATTAGCTAAATGCCAAATTAGCCTAGCAAATAAAAAACACTTACGTTAGAATGTAGCTGAAATATTAGCTAAATTCCACAACAGTCTAAAAAACTTTAAAAAAGCCTAAATTAGCCAAAAAAGCTAGTATGTAGCTGTAATATTGGCTTAACTCTAAATTAGCCTTAAAAAACGTAATAAATGCCAAAATAGTCCAAAAAGCTAGCATAATGCCACCATAACTTTCAACGTTGCAACACTACGACTTCATGTAATATGAAGAAACAACTAATGAACTATTTTAATAGTCCATTAGTTGTTGATCAGTCGACTAATCGTGGCAGCCCGAGTTCAAACTTAGATCTGTATTTACCCTGTTTTCTGCAGTACTGCCACTACGTTGCCGGTCTCGTTGGCATCGGTTTGTCTCGGCTCTTCTCCGCCTCCCAGCTGGAGGATCCAGAAGTGGGGCAGGACACCGAGCTGGCCAATTCTATGGGCCTGTTCCTCCAGAAGACCAACATCATTAGAGACTATCTTGAAGACACGACAGAGGGTCGGGCCTTCTGGCCCCAAGAGGTAAACCCCAATAGGATTTCTATTATTTATTTAATTTTTTTTTTTTTTGGGCCTGCGTTTACCAGCAGTTTGGGATCTTCTGTCCTGTGTTGCCGTACAGGCGTGGAGTCAGTTTGCAGGTCATCTGGAGGACCTGGCTCAGCCGGAGAAGCTGGAGTCGGCGCTGTCCTGTCTCAACCTTCTGGTCACCGACGCTCTGCGGCACGTTCCCGACGTTATCGCTTACCTGTCTCGCCTGCACAACCAGAGTGTCTTTAACTTCTGTGCCATTCCGCAGGTGACATTTCCATTTCAATCAATCACTCAAATCTTACTTTTATTACAAACGGTTTTGATATCAAGGTGCAATTCTTCTGCCCACCAGGTGATGGCAATAGCTACTCTCTCCTCGTGCTACAACAACCCCATGGTGTTTCAGGGAGTGGTGAAGATCAGAAAGGGGCAGGCCGTCACCCTCATGATGGAAGCCACTAACATGCGAGCTGTGCAGACCATCATCTTTCAGTATAGCCAGGAGGTGGGTGTGGTTTCTGTCCGTTTGTTTGTTTTTTTCCTGCACTTTTGACGGTTCTTCTTCTTCCCTGCAGATCCTGCAGAAGGTTTCCCTCACCGACCCATCCAGAGACAAGACTCTGCACATTCTAGCTGTCATCCAGGGAAAGTCCACCATGTCCCAGTCCAGGAGCCACCACCTGTCTCCCATGTACCTGTCTGCTGCCATGCTGCTGGCTGTGCTCAGCTGGCAGTACATCAGCACCGCTGCCGCCCAGGCGCAGGGCACGGGGGACGTGTAGGGGGGCAGTTTCTCACTCGTCCTCACAGAGGTTCACAGACTGAAGAGCAGATTTCTGCTGGTCCATGGAAATGCACTAAATTTAAGGATTCACTATGGCTGTGAACAAACTGGACACTTTGATCCATAGTGGGGTGTATTAATCTGGTCACACATGGCTTGTAGATCATGATGGCAATGAAGAAACTTCACTCAGATTTAGGTTTCTCTTCCTTTATGGCAAATCTTCTCTGGTTTCATTTCTCTGATCAGAAATCAGCAAACCTAACCATCTTTTTACAGAGATGTTTTTCAACACTTTTTGCAATCCACTCGATCTCCGTAGACCACATGAGAGTAAACTGTGCAATAAACTAGTTTTTATCAAGATAAAGAGGAAAACAGAGCGATGAACTTAAGTTAAAGTCTGTTAGCTAAGTGTCCTTAAGTCGGCTTTTGTGAGTAGTTCAGCGTAAATGTGTACAGAGCCAAAAGAAAGCTGCAAACATTGCTATGTAATATTTTAATTTGTACATATTTGAAATAAGAAATAAAAGTGATTGTTTTAAACTTTGTTTTATTTTTTTTGTTTTTATATTTTAAGTTAAATACAATTTTTAATTTTATTTTTAAATAAGTTAGACCACATTAATTTATTTAAAAATAATAACACTTCTTTGATGGTTTTTAATGCTCTTTTGACTGATGTCCTCTTATTTTCCATTTATTAATTGAATCCAACCTCTAAATCAGAGCACCTTTAATACATGGAAGCAAATCAAAGGGTAGATGGAGTTATAACACTAAATTATTAAAATTATAAAGTTGAGACCTTTTAAAACAAGAAAAACACCACCATTTACAGCATTATCGCTTAATATACTTCATTATAAAATAAAAAAACATTTGAATATATATATAAACCATCTAAAAAAATTATTTTAATGTTATTTTTCAACATTTTTTCCACTGTTCTATATTTTGACTTTTTTCAAGGTAAACATGTTATTAACAAAGAACTATTGTTGTTGTGGGTAGACAGGATCAAAAACATTAATGTTATTTTACAGGTTCAATTTATTTGTTATTACTAGTTTTAGGAATTCAAAAAAATTCCGGTAACGCTTTAGATGAGGTGCTGCAAAACACTCATGTAGACAAAGATTGTTAATACATTGGTTAAGCTTGTAAACAGTATTATTATGGCCTTCATAGACAATGGTCTCATTTTAGATGGTAATGAATCTTACTAAGTATGTTATGAACCTTATTTGGCTTATTTTGTTTATAAATGTCTTATAATCATCCTATGAACACAATGTTTGTTAATGTGTCAATAAAGTTTGTCATGGATTCTTATTATAAAGTGTTACCAAAATTCCCTGTGGAATATATAGATATATTTATATAGAATATATAAATGTATATATACATTATACATTTCTGTAAATATTTATTTACATTTCTTTGTAGAACAACACTGCTGAAATGAATTTTTGACACAATGAAAAGTAGCAAATGTCCATCTTGTAAATTAATTTTTCCTTCAAAATAAATCATGGTAAATAGCGTGTTTACCTTCCTTGAAAGCCCAAAGCGTTTTATGGTAACAGACACATTTACACTGGTGGTGGCTCAGCTGTCGCCAACCTTCCAGAGGCAACATGGGGTTCAGTGTCTTGCCCTTTGGCACTTCGACACAAAGCGAGAATCAAACCTGCAATCTTCTGATCAGGAGTCCACTGCCCTACCACTGTACTTCGGCTGCCTCTGTCATAACAGAGACAACTATAGCCAAACAACAAAAGTAAGCAGACCCCTAAATGAAAGTTCTCAATGTTAATATTTTTTGTCCGCCATTATTTTCCAGCGCTGCCTTTAAGTCTCCTCAGTGGAGTTCATCAGAGTTTAACAGGTTGCCACTGGAGTCCAATTCCACTCCTACATGATGATATCACAGAGTTGGCATACATTTGACCCTTTATGATCCCTCACCTTCTGTTTTAGAACACCCCCCAGGATCTTGACCAATCCATTACCCTTACCCTCAGTCTCTTTAGCAAGGCAGTGGTCTTCTTGGAATTGTGTTTGGGGGTCATTATCATGCTGGAACTCTGTCTTGCAGTCCAGTTTCTAGAGGATGGAAGCATGTTCTGCTACAATGTGTTTCAATACATGTTAGCATTTATGCTTCCATCAATGAACTGTAGCAGCACTCATGCAGCCCCAGATCATGACTCTACCAGCACCATGCTTGACTGTAGGAAGGACACACTTGTCCTTGAACTCCTGACCTCATTGATGCCACAGACTTGATACTGTTTTAATCAAATAGGTTTATCTTGGTCTCATCAAACCTAAGGACATGGTTCCAGTTATCCATGTCTTTAGTCCGCTTGTCTTCAGCAAACTGTTTCTGGGATTTCTCATGTATCATCTTCAGAAAAGGCTTTCTTCTAGGATGACAGTAGAGACCAATTAGATCCATTGTGCAGTGAATGGTCTGATTACTGACAGGTTCACTCCCATCTTTTCAACCTCTGGAGCAAAACTCAAAGTATTCATACATCTGTGTTTCAAAGGCCACCTTCAGATGTGATGCTGAGAACATACACTCAACTTCTTTGGCCGACCACGATGAGGCTTGTTCAGAGTCAAATCTGTCTTCTTAAACCGCTGGATGGTGTTGGTAATCTTTTCATATCTTAGGCCATCTTTATGGTAAACAACTTTTTTTTCAGACTTTCAGAGTTGTTTGATACCAATACCAAACTTAACACACCAGTTATCTGCTGACACCTGAGACATTGTAACACTAATAAGTCACATGTCCCTGGAGAGGGAAAATGACTCATTGTGCTCCATGTAGACATTTTCACTTTTGTTCCCAGAGTTCAGCTTTTAAAGTCTGTATGACGAGTAATTTCACACTATGGACATTGGCTACTTTTCATTGTGTCAAAAATTCATTTAGTCAGTGTTGTCCCATGAAAAGATATAAATAAATATCTGCAGAAATCTAAGGGGTGTACTCACTTGTGTGAGACACTGTATAACAAAGCACGCAAGCAGACCAGCGTGCGATACGCATGCTTGCACGATCCGTTCCCTTCGAGGTGAGTTGTGTGGTTAGAGCCTGGTGATCCGTGCGCAGTGTGAATCTACGACCCCTCAAATAGGTTTGCCTACATTTCACAGCCCAGATGAATCCTAGAGCTTTTTTTTTTTAATGGAGAAGTATTTACTAGTATTTACGCTCCACAGCAGAAAGCAGAAATTTGTATTCACAACAAATACATTCTTTATCTCATTCTCACAGCTTAGTGACATTTCTTTTCTCGCGTTTGGTATAAGGACCAGTTTTTCTTTTTGTAAACAAATAACTAAGAATGGAATCAAAATATGAAAAATGTCTTTGCTTTTTTTGTCAAAAACACAGGTGTGTTAACCTTTGGAACGATGGAGTCACATGAGAGTGCAATGACTTTACTGCGTCCACATGTGATTTCTCGACCTCATATAAATGCAGCTAGAAAATCTGTTCAGTCAGAAAAACAGTCGTGGAAAGAAGACCCTCGATAGGTGAAAGTTTGAGGTAAGTTGACAGATTTGAAGAATTTCAAATTAATAATTGGTCATTAACAACACAAATCTCTATTAACTTGCCATTTTTGTGTGCTTTTATTGAATCAGTCTGAAGGATGTGTCGTCTGTTCCTGTTCTTTGTGGGGGTGCTGCTCCCTGTTGGATGGGCGCGCCCCCAACTCCCTCTTCTCTCCTCAGAGATGATTAACTTTGTTAACAAACTCAACACCACCTGGACGGTCAGTATTTTTCTTTTTTACTGCTTTCTAAACAGCTGGCTGTGTTGCTCTAAATGCAAAATTTTCTCCAAAATGATCATCCAGGCTGGTCAGAACTTCCACAACATGGACGGCAGCTTTGTGAAAGGACTGTGTGGGACCATCCTAAGGGGACCCAGGCTGCCAGAGATGTAGGTGTTGACTTTTTTTCAAATGTCCGAGCTGCTGAGCGTCAGCAGGTTCATCTAATCTGCATCCTCTCTGGTCTAGTGTTCATGATGTTGACGGCATTGAGCTTCCAGACAGCTTTGACCCACGTGAGCAGTGGCCCAACTGTCCTACACTCAAACAGATCAGAGACCAGGGCAACTGTGGATCCTGCTGGGTAAAGTGGACACAAATTCATCAATGAGTGCATCAGGATGCTATAAGTGGGAGACCATTCCTTTTCTCTTGTTCACAGGCCTTTGGAGCAGCCGAAGCGATTTCTGATAGAATCTGTATCCAAAGTAGTGGCAAGATCTCACTGGAGATCTCTGCAGAGGATCTGCTCACCTGTTGTGATGAGTGTGGCATGGGGTGAGCCTCAGAGACAATTCCTGACTTTAGACTTAGTTTAAAAAAAGAGCTTCATTTTGTAAATAACAATTTCCAAAAAAGAAAATTTTGGATCAGTTATAGGTTGTGATCTTTGTTTATTCATTTAATATTAGTGCAGGGCAGATCAGTCCAAAATATCGATAGTATTGATCTCAAGTTGTTATCGGATCGATACTGGCCTGCAGATATTGATTCTTTCACGCTTGTTTGAAACTTTTCTGTATCAGCAAAAAGGACCCAACTGAGTCTGTATCACCACTCTCACTAGTCCTGTGAGATCTCAACAGCAGATCTCACATTGCATGCATGCATTGTTCACCCTATTTACACTTTTTATTGTTGTTCCGTTTAATCTTTGTCGAAGAATTAGATTTATTTTTGTATCATAACCACTTGTTTCTTTTGGTTTGTTGACTGTTTTGCATACACTTCTTCACTTTTTAATTAATTTCAAGAAGTTTTTCTTAACAATTTTTTATTCTATTCACAAAGAACCATTTATGGCCATTAAAAACATTTGAGATTTTGAGGTTCATGTAAAATCCATGACATTTACAAAAAATAACAATATTTGTATCAATATCAGCAATATTGACTGGTATCGAATCGATATCCAAATACTCTGTAATGCACAGCATTATTTAAGATAAGAAAATAGTGTTTTATGATGGAGGACATATATGAAGAAAATTAAGATTAAAATTGAGTTTTTGCGTATTTCTTTAATCAAATTGTGGTGAACCAGAAGCAGACAATGAAAAGCAATTATGCAGGGTGGGCCACGCCCTGTTCCTCTCTATTCTGATGTATTCACTTAGACGACTAGATCCATGTACACCTTTGTTATCCTCGTCCGAGCTGGCATCTGGCACAAAACTGTAGCTCCAATATTCCTCACCATTTTTGTTGCACCGCTAATGTTAGTTTGGGGTTGTGAGGGGCTGTAATCTTGCGGGAGAGCGTTTTAACAAAAGGATGATGGGAAATGTTCCTGCCAGCAGTTCTGCCCAAAACTCAATGGCAAATTCTTCATTTTAAAATCCTCAATGGTTTTTTTCCAAGTGAAGATGTAGTTTATATGCTTAAAAGATGCTTTTATTTTGTGAAGCGCTTTGTGTTGCTTAGTCTTCATTATTAGTTTAACTTTAAGTTAATAAGTCTAATAAGACAAATGATGCTAAATGTGTGTTGCAGTTGTTTTGGTGGCTATCCTTCTGCTGCTTGGGAATTTTGGACAAACAAAGGACTTGTGACAGGAGGCTTGTTTGACTCCAAAGTCGGTGAGTTCCTCACACTCAGGTTCATGCTGTTTCTGCTGAAACCTCCACTCTCAGACCACGATCATGTGCTACAGGCTGCAGGCCCTACAGCCTCGCCCCCTGTGAACACCACGTGAATGGAAGCCGTCCTCCTTGTCAGGGTGAAGGGGAGACTCCCAAGTGTGTGACGCAGTGCATCGATGGATACTCACTGTCATACCCAAAGGACAAACACTTCGGTACAAGAACATGGGGCAGCTTTTCCTTAATGCCAGTTTGTACTCTTGGCCTAATTGGTGTTGCCCTCTTTAGGCCAACGCTCGTACAGCATACCATCTCAGCAGGAGCAGATCATGACCGAGCTGTACAAGAACGGGCCCGTGGAAGCAGCCTTCAGTGTTTATGCAGATTTTCTGCTATATAAGAATGGTATATAAAGCCAGCAGTTTTTTATTTAAAACCTGCAGGTAACATCGTCTAAGTAATTGAATGTTTTTGTCCCTTCATCAGGTGTGTATCAGCATGTGACTGGAGACATGCTAGGGGGTCACGCTGTTAAGATCCTGGGCTGGGGGGAGGAGAATGGGACCCCTTACTGGCTGGTCGCAAACTCCTGGAACAGTGACTGGGGCGACAAAGGTAAAACTTCTTCAATCAATATGGAGACTTCAGAGACACTAATATTATTTCACCCTAATCCATATCTACTAAAAACTATAAAGTGTGGGATTATATAGTGCCCTGGATTTTAAAAGCAGTGCTCACTACTATTTTTTCATTTTTCCAAACACCGGATGTTCTGATGACGAATATGTAGACAGTTTGTTGAAAATTACATTTAAACATGTATTTTTCGCAAAGGTTGTTTGACCACAATGCATTGAAGTCTATATTTGTTGATGTAGTGACCATTGATGCATGCTAGTGCACGCTGAATTAAAAAAAAATGCTCCTTCACTACAACCAAAGGGGGTTTTATCGATTGTTAGCTTCCTCGGGCATAAATGGGAGCCTACCGTGGGAAAAACGTTGCATAGAAGATCTAGAATTTGAATGGCATGCACGTGGCGAGGTCGCAACCGACACGGTCTTAGCTAGGTTGTAATACTTTTAAATATCATGCATTGTATTTATTTAGCTTTAACATAAAAAATTCCCAATTTTTGTGATCTAACTGGCTTTCTTCGAATGATGTTTACATTTTATAAAGTTCTTAAAAATTACAGAAGTAATTGATAAAAATAGGCTCTTCTGCTGAACTCTTGTAAGAAAAACATCAGGTATTTTGGTCCTGTACTGATGAAGAGGCCTCAAAACAAATCTGCCTTCTGTCTCATGTAGGTTTCTTCAAAATCAGGCGTGGAAATGACGAATGTGGAATTGAGTCCGAGATGGTCACTGGAGCTCCACTCAGCTAGAAAGATGAAAATCATTTGATAGTTGATGCTTCATTGGAGAAAATCAACTGAAAAAGTCAAACAAAACACATTTAACTAATGACAGTCTTAAACGATAGACAGACTCACTCTTAAGCTCTTGAGTTTTTACCATTATTATCAATGAATCACTTTACTGCCATGTTTGTAAAAGTCAAATCACAACAGAATCATGTGTCACATTCAAATGTCCAATAATACATTTAACATCAATTATTTGTTTTATTCATATCTACATCTAAATACACTGTGGAAAACCAAATAAAAAATAAATGACCTCTAAAATTTGGTCAAACACATTACAGATCTCTGTTTTCTTTCTCTAAAAACAAACTAAAACCCAGAAGGTTTTGATTTTTTTTTTTACTAAGGCCTATATATCAAATTACAACGATAAAAATACCTTTTTAAAGGAGTAGCAGCTCCACAGATGCTTTCTGGGTGATATCTGAGTATTGAAACCAAGGTGTATTGATACTAGTGTGATGACATTAATACTTTCGTCTCAGTGTTCCTTCAATACGTACAATAAAAAGTTTAAAATTAACTTGAGGGGTTCATACAAACCCAGCGTCCATTTACCTGCAATTTACCTGAAACTCTGCTTTTTCTCTGTGAACCAGCTCATCACGTAGGCAGTTACGGTATGTCAAAGGGAAAAAAGGTCGAAAGCTTAGTACTAGGGATTCTGGTCGAAGATTTCCGGCCAATGATTACGGCTGCAAATTATATTTCTTTGCCGCTGGTTCTGGCAGGGGGAGGGACTTCCGGCTATTCATTTTCTAGTGACATTTTTTTCTACATATGTAGATGTGTGTATATATATTTTATGAAAATGTTTTTTATATATATATATATATATAAAACATTTTCACAAAATAAGTCTGTCACTGATTTTTCCTTGACGATTTCATCTCACTATCTGTGATGTTCTGAGTCTAAATCTAAATAGATTAAAAAAAAAAAAAAAAAGAAGATATTTTAAACATTTTTAGTAGCGATAGTAGTAAAGATAAATTACACCAATGAAAAAGTTAGGCCCAATCCAAATTCTTTCCTTTTTCTTTTCCCTCAATTTAGCCCTCCTATATGAAAAAATAGTGTCTCATATTTCGGACATCACTTTTGCTCGATGACGTCACCAATAATCGCAGCGTTAGCACGGAGCTTCCAGCACTTGTACATAATAGCAGTTTTATAACTTTAAAAAGGTCATGCTACAACAAAAAATCATTACTTACATTTAAATGTAAACTTCTGTGCGTCAAAGCGCACCCACAAGAAGAAGAGCATTTCTCAGCGCGATGCGGTTTACGGAGGACTTTGTATCATGGAAGGTCGGATTAAAAAAAAAAAAAAAAATCACATTTGCGCTTGAACTGCTACTTCTAATGGAGGGGAAAGGAGAAGGGTAGAATTTGAATTGGGCCTTACTTTGTTGACAGCTTGTCACCTTTGACCCATATATTCTAAATACAACGTTGGATAACAAATTACAAAAGGTGATGTTATTTAACTGTTTTTGATGCCATGATACATTTTTGTCCACAAGAAATTAAATATGTTTATGCTGGCATACTTTTATTAAATAAATGTGATAAAAAGTGCCAATTTCATAAATCACTTACTAGTTTCTGCCGGTTGGTCCAAGAGAAGTCTACACAGAAAAAAATGGCGCCCGAAATGTAATAGCCGGAAGTACCTCCCCCTGTCGGAGCCGGCCTAAAAATAAATAAATAAAGCAAAAAAAAGAAACAACATTGTTTTAATCTTTCCGCCTTTTTCTAGTTTCTTTTTTATCGACCCTTTTTTTTTACCGCTTTTTCTCGGTGACACTCTCGGTTTGTTGGTCCCCACGGAGGCGTAGCTTGTGGGGCGGTCTGGGGGCCACCAGCAGGGGGCGCTGGTCAACACGAAGAACCGGTAAGAAGCCGTGGAGACTGCAGGAGAGCGCCGAGCCAGAGGAGGCGGACTTTGAACATCTGAGCTGGAACGAGGAAGCGGCATCTCCGAGACAAAACGCCGGCCGGCAATCCAGAAATATAATCTAAAAATAAAACAAGCGCGGATGTTGAAGAAGAGGAGGACCTGCGAACATCCCGCGCGCTCTCTGGTGGAATGAAGGCAGGTTCCGACACGTTTCCATATCTGTTTCTGTGTGTTGCCCCTGTCGCGTCGGCGGAACCCGGTCTGGGAGCAGAGCACAGACGGCTGCCATGTACCTGAGCAGTGCGGAGCTGTGGAGGACATGCTGGGAGGGGGTCTCCAGGCCGTACACGCTGTTCCTCTGTTCCGTCACTGCCGCCCTCTACTATCTGTGGGGCCGCAAGTGTCAGGTCAGTCAAGGTTATGCAACGAGTGCCCACGTCCTCCTCTTTCCCCTACTTAATGCAATCAACCACAATCATTTTATGATAATTGACACCATGGTGGGCTACTGAGCTGTTTATCAATCAGAAGAGCAGATCATCATTGATTGGTATTCTGTTTAAAATCAATAAGAGTTTATTTCTTGTTTATTGCTCATTAATTGTTCTCTATCTTTCATATTGGGCAGAGATTTGAGGAAATGCAAGAAAATCTATCACTGAATATTTGGTTAAATTAAAGCAAAAAAGCCATTAGAATAGTTAACAGAGTAGGATATTGTGAACCAACAAATTCTCTATTTTAATTGAACAAAAGTTTAAAATGAAAAGAAATTGTTTATAGATTAAAACATAATTTTAATTAAAAATATAAAGAAACTATTTACTTTAAGAGTTATTAAGTTTAATTTATGATGTCTTTATTATTTTTGAACTGCTTAAAATTCAAACTAATGTTAAGGTGAGATGTGTTTCAGTTCTTGGAGTAAAATAATAAAATTAATTGAGTGATGAATTAAAATTATATACCTCGCTTCTGCAGTTTAAAATGTAAATTTATAAATTATTACAATACAGATATGTTAAATGATCAGATTTACTTGTATCTCTTAGATAGTTTTTTTTTTTTTTAGTTGAATTTATTTGTTAACTTTACAAATGTCAAACTAAACGGATAAACATGAACCCCGTCAACCCATCTCCTCCTCAGCCTCCAGCTCTGATCTGCAGCCAGCCCTTCAGTGCATTCCTCCGCAAACACTGTCCCGTGGTCTCGGAGCGCTTCAGCCCCACTCCATGGTGCTGGGAGGGCCGGCTTCAAACCCTCATCTGTGCTCTCCTGAAAACCAAACCGCCCGTGACCTACCGCAAGTAAAAGCAAACTCATGTTGAAAATTCTGATACATCTAGTTGTCTTCTAAAACTGAAGTTTCTTTCCTCTTTCAGTGAGTTCATCCGTACGCTCGATGGAGGTCAGATCTCTCTGGACTGGGTGGACAATCAGTCCAGCTCCACCTACCCAGAATCCTCCACTCGCCCCACAGTGCTCATCCTCCCGGGCCTGACGGGAAACAGCCAGGTGTCTTACGTCCGGCATGCCGTCACTCAGGCCACACGCCACGGCTACAGGTACGCCGATCTCCTCACCTGTGGAAGCTAGAGCTGAAGATGCAGCGTTTAGATAATGCGGCCACAAACGATCAGTTTAATAGTCGACTAATCGCAGATGACGGCTTTTGTTATTCTTTAGGTGTGTGGTGTTCAACAACAGAGGAGTTTCAGGGGAGAAGTTGTTGGTGAGTATTTCTGCAAAAACAACCTAAATATTCCTCATAGTCATTTGTTTTTCATTGAACTAATTATTTTAAGCAATGTAAAAATTAGCAAATTTACATTTTTACTATACACATTTTTTAAACTTTGTGTATATTTTCATATTAGCAAATATAAATTGTATTGTAATATATATTATATTATAGTGATAGACATTTATGAATATTATATTACTGTAAAAATATAAATGTATAGAATTTATATTATGTTGTAGTGCATTTATTATATTATAAAAATAGAAATAAAAAATAAATGAAAATGTGTACATTTTATATAACAAAACATTGTTGTGAACTGAAGACCAACATGGAAATAGTAATTTTAGTGATTAAAAATGTCTTTTTTCATTTAAAAAATCTGTTTTTTTAATTTTTTTTTAATTTTTTTAAGCACTTAATAACTTTGGCTTTCTATCTACTAAAATCATGAATTGTCTGTTGCAAAAATATTTCTCTCATTATTTCTCTAAGGTAAAACTGAAATTTTTAATATTAGAAATAATTCAAAACCCGTTATGTAAATAATTCAAACATATGTAGTTTGATGCCGTGCGGGGATAACACACCACAACTGTTTCACTCTAGTCTTGTGCACTTATTCATATTTTTTAAGCTTTTTTTTTAATAAATAAAAACATGATTGAATGAGGAAGAATTTGGGCCACCATAAAAAAATATATATACATAAAAAATCAATAATAAAGTTAAAAAATATGTGATAAAAGTTGTAATTTAACAAAGAAAAAGCTCTGCTTTTTTTTTAAATAAAAGTTGGTTTTGTAAACTACTCCACATTATCCAACATCCATCCAGAATCTTCTTCTGCAGAGGCCTGCAAATTCTTTTTCATGTCCTCACACTTATTATGTTGACTTGGTATTTCCTTATTTATGAAGCCAAGACTGAAGTAAACACTTACAATGTGCTCTGCAGCTTTCATACTGAAAACACATTTTTTTGTTGTTTATATTTTCTTATTAAAGAGACTGTCGTCACATGAATCTACAACTTTAATCTTGTCAAATCTCGACCTATTATTTAAGAAGTAAAGTATTTATTCTTTATAAAACTCCAAGTTTATTCTCATAAATTGTTGACTTTTTCCTCATCATTTCGCCATTTTTTTTTCTCGTAAAAAGACGAGATAATTCTTGTTAAATTGTTTTATGATTTTATGAGTCTGTCATTAGATTTTTTTTCCCTTCACAAAAACTTTATTAGCATACATTTTTAACTTTTTGTTGATAACGACCCTATTCCTATAAAATGATGAGTTTTAAAAATAGCTTTATCCTCAGTTTTTTTTTTCCTTTTTTGTCAGATTTTAGACTTGTAAAATGACTACTTTTTTTTTAACTCATAACAACTTATTTTTTGTACATTTTTGACTTTTTTTTTCTCATTATGACTTTTATTCTTGTAGAATTACCTTTTTTCACATAATTTTACAACTTTATTATAAATGTCTATTTTAGTGTCTGAGTTATTTATTTATTTATTTATTTCATTTTCAAGCACACATAAGAAGTTTTACCGTAATCAAGGTTTCAGAGATAAAAAGAAATGAAAATGAAAAGGGACAGAAAGAAGTAAACTTATTAACTCTGCCCCATTTAACCAAGTCAGTTAATACTTTCAGTCAACAAACAGAATTACAAAATTATGCAACAGATAAAGCAAGTGGTAAGAAAAAAAAAAAAAAAAAAAAAACAAACACCAAAATATACTAGGGAAAAAAAAGTAGTAGTATTTTCCTTTTTTTTTTTTTTTCCCTTATTCTTTTCCCTCTTTTCCTTTCTCTTTTTCCTTCCTTTCCCATTAAGCATTAAGCCCGTTTTTACCGTTTTTAATGACTGTTTGATTTGTATGATGTGAGCATTTGTTTTTTCACAGTTTTTTTAAAAGTAATAATTGAATTAGATTCTTTTATAGATTTTTCTAAGGTATTCCATAATCTAATACCCTGCACTGAGACACTTTTTTCCTTAATTTTGGTTCTAAATTTATTGATTTTAAAAATTTCATGCCCTTTTAGGTTATAATTGCTCTTTCTTTTTTCAAACTTCTTTTGTATGTTAAGTGGTAAACTTCTGTGATGTGCTCTGTACATAAGTTTTAATATGGAATGACTTACTAAGTCTTTAAATTTCAGTAATTTTAGCTTTATAAACAGAGGTGTAGATGGATCCAGATACTTACCCAGTAATGATTCTTATTGCTCGTTTTTGTAACACAAATATTGAATTTATTGATTTCTTGTTAGCATTTCCCCAAATTTCTATGCAGTATGTCAGATATGGTACAATCAGTGAGTTATATATGAGGTATAATGATTTTTCATCTAGTGACCATTTAACCTTATATAACAATGCTATCGTTTTTGCTATTTTAGTTTTTATGTAGTTGATATGAGATTTCCAGTTTATTTTATCGTCTATAATCACCCCTACAAACTTGGTTTCTTTCACTTGTTTAATTTGAGAGCCTGCAATTTCCATTGAGATGTTAGTATTTATCTTATGGTTGCTAAATATCATCAGATTTGTTTTTTCACAATTTATTGATAGTTTATTTGTATCTAGCCATTTTTTAATCATTTCCAACTCCCTTTGGATTAATTCTGTCATTTGTTGTATATCGTTACCCACATAATAAAAAGTAGTGTCATCAGCAAATAAAATACATTTTAAGAATTTGGATGCACTGGTGATGTCATTTATATAGGTGTTAAAGAGTTTGGGGCCCAAGACTGAACCTTGAGGTACCCCGCATGTTATTGAACTTAATTTGGATTTAATGTCATTTATTTGTACAAATTGTTTTCTGTTTGATAGGTAGCTGGTGACCCATTGCAGGGTAACTCCTCTGATGCCATATTTATTCATTTTTTTCAGTAATAGTTTGTGGTTTATGGTGTCAAATGCTTTTTTAAGGTCAATGAAAATGCTAATGAGGTGCTTTTTTTGGTCAATGGCTGTGGATATTTCTTCTGTTAACTCCATTAGTGCCAGTGTTGTGGAGTGATTTGTTCTGAAACCATATTGACTGGTGTTTAATGTACTCTCTTTAGCTAGGAATTTATCTAGTCTGACCACAAATAGTTTTTCCAATATTTTGGAGAATTGTGGTAGCAGGGATATCGGTCTATAATTGGATAATTATGGCCCGCAGCAGCAGTCTACTGACTGCAAGGACGATATTGTTTTTGCTTAGGGTGAAAAAACGTAAAATTTCTGCGCCTTTGAACGAAAATTACACCCCCGCCACATGAACGAAAAGTACCTCAAAATCGCACCACACGTAGGGAAAATTGAAAATGAATTTTTGGCATAGTGCGCGTTACCCCGCCCAAAACGATGACATCACGGCGAGCGTTCCCGCAAAAAAAATGAATGGGCCGATTTTCGCTTATGGGACGACAAAAACAATATTTCGGAAAACGCAAAAAACGGCCAATGACAGCTGTTGGGGATAAGCCCAAGAACATTTGAAATCATTATGGGATGGCCAGACGACCCACGCCTTGGCGGCAATGTGGCGCTGAAAACTGAAAAATGGCGTTTTTCACGGTTTTCATCAATATGGGAAAACGACACTTTTGTTTGTCCGATTTTCACGAAACTTGACAAGCATGTCCATAGCCGGAGACTACAAACACCCAAGAAGTTTGATTGACCTTTGACCTTGGAAAGTTGCCGCCATCTTGAAATTAACGAAAAAAGCACGTTTGCTACGAGCTACGAAAAGAAATACCTCCTAGGGGGTTTTATCAACTGTTATGTGACTTAGTTGGGCATTAATGGGAACCTACTGGGGGAAAAATGTTGCAATTAGAAGTTGTAGAATATGAAATGGCGTGCATGTTGCGAGGTTGCGAAAGACACGGTTTTAGCTAGGTCGAACATATTTTACCCGATTTGCGTAAAAGTGGTATTCGCGCGTCCGGAGGCCCAAGCTGAACGAAATGACATAACTTACGAAACCGAAATGCGTACAGTGCGCCTCTGGTACGCAAAAAACCGTCGCGAAAAAAGTGCTGACTCAGCAATTTCAATTTTTTACTTTGCATTTCGCAAACGAAACCAACATAACTTTGTTGGATATAACCATGGCTATTTTTTACATTATTGTGGGATGGCTCCACGACCTACCGTTTGGCGGCCATTTTGTTTCGAAATCTGAAAATTTGGGATTTCGCAAAGGTGAAACGAACCTTTAGTTTGTCCGATTGTCACGAAATTTGACCCACATGCCTCTAGCATGAGCCTTCAACAACCCCTAAAGTTTCGTTGACCTTTGACCTTGGGAAGTTGCTAACATCGTAAATTTACAAAAAAACTAGCAATAGCATTAGCTTCAATCACATATCACTTGCAGGGACTTTTTTCAATCGTTTCCTAGCGCCGTTGGCATCAATGGGAAGTCATTGGCAAAGGAAAAATGGTACCACAAGCTATAGATTTTGAACGGCGTGGGCGTGGCGAGCTCGCAAAAGTGGCGTAGTCTTAGTACACGCTCATATTTCAATGCATTCCTATGGGACTTTAATATGTTGATCCCAAACTTAAGCTGTAACAGGCATAATACCATAGAATATGACCATATAAGGAATGTGGGCGTGGTTATCGAATAACCCCCCGTTGCTAAGGTAATCCAAAGTGTACTTTTTCCGATCCTTATGATCTTGACGTCAAACTGCTCGGTGACCTCAGACGAACAAAACATAAAATGGTTGCTATGGAGATAAAACCAACAGAAAAGCCGCCATTTTGAAAAAAGTGCTTTTTTCATCAATTTCTCACATTCATCTCAGAACAGCTACACAGAAAGCATAGGGAGGGACTTAGGGTTCCACAGTGAGTGCTAAGCAAGTGAGTTCGGGGTCAAAGGTCACCACCAAGGGCGGCTGCGGCCCGTGCGGAGGCGCGTGCGTGCGTGCGGAGGCGCGTGCGTGCGTGCGGCGGCGCGTGCGGCGGCGGCGGCGCGTGCGGCGGTGGCGTGCGTGCGGCGGCGTTGGTCCGGCGGCGGTGGGTGCAGCGAGGGAGAGGGCGGGCAGCGAGGGAGAAGGGGGGCCGGGTAGCGACTGCGGGCCATCCAACGCCGCTTGCGGCTTTAATATGTGCTTATTTCCACTTTTATGAATGGGTATTATTTTTGCCGTTTTCATCCGGTCCGGAAACGTTCCGGATGAAAATGATAAATTGCATATGTAGGTGAAAGGTTGCACAACATGTTCAATTATGTTTTTTATCAATGTCATATCTAAGTTATCACAATCTGTAGATCTTTTGTTCACAGATTTCTTCACTAAGTCCATTACTTCCTCTTTAGTGACAGCGTTTAAGAACATGCTATTTACTTTATGTTCTATTTTTTTTCCTACCTCATAATCCTCATTTGCTATGAAATTTTTAGCCAAACTTGGTCCAACACTAACAAAGAAATCATTAAATCCATCTGCTATATCCTTTGTGTCCTTTAATTCCATCCCATCTTGTTCAAAATAGCTTGGCAATAGACTGTGTGTTTGATCCTTTCCCAACACTCTGTTTATGATTCCCCATGTTGCCGTAGTGTTACTTCTATTTTGCTCCAGCAATGTGTTGTAGTACTCTTTTTTTTGTCTTCTGATTATTGATACCAGTTTATTTTTATATACTTTATACCTAGTTATAATATTTGTTTCCTATATCTGACACTCAGCTCAAGCTGCTCTGTAGAAAGATTATTAAAAAACTTTTTTTTTGTGTGTGTAGAAACTAACAAATATCCAAAATGTCCATTAGGAGTTGGGTTGATATAATCAATTTGAACTTATTTAAGCTCAACAGATCAATAATCGATTCATAAAAATATGAATCAGTTTAGAAAAGCAAAAGTTTGCTAGCTTGATGCTAACATTTAGGAATTTCCCATAGAACGGCTAATGCTAACGCTCGGTCGACGTAAACATACATTTTTGACTAAATGAACATTTTTATAAACTCACAGGCATGAAATTTTCCAAACTCTTTTTAGGAAATATTTTTAAAGTAACTATTTGTAGTCTAAAAATTTTTTTTTTGCTCACACTGTCTTCTTCTTCTGTAATAAGGTGTAATGCTATGGCGCGATCGCCCCCTAGTGGCCAAACTGAAACGTCCTCCAGGAGAAGCAGAACAATGTTTACAATGTTAATGAATGAATGAATGAATGAAATGGTTTATTTCAAGCAATCAGGTTATAATACATGGAATAACATCACATAATAAATCACAAATAGATCGCTTGAAAGGGGGTGGAAGGAAGCGAACTTATATAATCCCACCCCGACTCGACCATACCATTTTCTCTACATGAATAATCAATATCCGGTTCAGGACTTAAAATCAAATATCAATATAGTTTCAGGTGATAAAAGATCAATAATATCAGTGATGTAATAGAATTTCAAAAACATCCATAGACAAATCATTTATATTATTCATCAACAGTAATCTAAACATTCTCATTAAAGATTCAAAAAAATATCAGTAGTAATCAACTTCATTTGTTACGGCAGGAAAATATATCAAAATATTCTTATATTAAAAAAAGACAATTTGAGCAGATTGCATTTATCAAAGAACGATTATTATTATGAAAAAGTGCTAAGTAAAAAAAAATCATGATTTATTAATGGAAAACTTCAAAATATTCTATTATATTAATAATCTGAACATTTTAGTTAGAACTTCTCCTTTTGAGAAACCCTGTAACACTTTATGTTATTAACAATCTCATTATTACACTCAAACATTTTCAGATTAATATAAATATCTTCAAATCATATAGTAGATTATTAATGTATTTCTAAACAAATGTGATTGTGTAAACTCAAAATTGAATTTAATGGATCAGAAGAATTAAATAAAATTGGAATCGAATTGAATCAAAGCTATAACTTGTCATATTTCTTTAAAAAGTAACACTCCTCTTGTTTGGGTCCTGTCCTGAAGACTCCAGTCACCTACTGCGCTGCGAACACCTCAGATCTGGAGCGTGTGGTCCAGCACGTGAAGGGCCTCTACCCTCATGCTCCTCTGCTCGGTGCTGGTGTCTCTTTAGGAGGGTGAGTTGTTTGGTGAAGATCTGAGTCGCTGTTTTGCTCTCAGCCTCCTCCATCTTTGATCATTTTATCCTCCCATGTGAAGCATGATCTTGTTGAACTACCTGGCCCGGAAGCGGGGGGATTCAGGGATGGTGGCGGGGATCACCATCTCCGTGGCCTGGGATGCGATCGTTTCCTCGAACTCTTTGGAAAAGCCTCTCAACTGGCTGCTCTTCAACATTTACCTCACGTACGGCCTGTGCCGTACCGTCTCTAGGTCAGGCGCCGTCTGTTAATTCAAGGTTAAGTGGCGTGCGGAGAATGAGTTTGTGTTCCTCACAGGCACAGGAAGGTTTTAGAGAAGGTGGTGGACGTCGACCACGTCCTGAAGGTAAGATTGGGATTTGGAAATCACTTTCTCGTACAAGTCTCCATCTTTCGCCATCCTCTCTCTCTCGCAGGCGAGGACAATCCGGGAGTTTGACGAGCGCCTCACTTCTGTGGTGTTCGGTTACGAGACTTGTGTGGATTATTACCTGGATGCCAGTCCAGGAAAGAAACTCCCCCAGACTGCTGTACCCATCCTGTGTCTGAACGCAGCAGACGATCCATTTTCCCCTGAGAATGGTGAGCCCATCAGACTGTCTTCAAATAAATAAAGTGGAATCTTAAACTTTTATTTATGTCTTTCCACAATTTTACAGACATTTTCATGTTAAAATGTACGTCTTGTGCTTCCATGTTTGGTCAGAAGGGGGTGCTGCAGGAAGGTTTCAGCCAAGAATTAAATAAATAAGGCAGTGAAGAGGAGGGCTGCCAGATTAGTTGACAAATCGATTATTAAAATAGTCGATTTGTTGACTAATTTAATACTTAATTAGTCATTATTTTATATTATATGGAGTCAGAGTGTAGTAAAGTTGAAAGTTATGTCATTTTGCTAGCTTTTTGGACTATTTTGGCATTTATTAAGGTTTATTAGGCTATTTAAAATTTCAGCTACATACTAGCTATTTGGACTAATTTAGGCTTTTTTTCAGTTTTTTAGGCCAATTTGGCATTAAAAAACTAAACCAAACCACTAAAAAAAAACACAAAAAAACTTTAATAAATGCCAGATAGTCCTCAAAACCAGCAGAATGCCATCATAACTTTCTATTTGTATTCACTCAGTTACATATTTGGCGCCATAGATTTCTGCCTGGGTGTGTTGGTGCGCGTTAGGCACCATCATCACCAAGCCGAATTCCTCGTATGTGTAATCATACTTGGCAATAAAGTTGCTTCAGATTCAGACGTAATAAAAAGTAGCGACTAATCGACTATTAAATTAGTCGTCGACTATTTAAATAGTCGATTAGTCGACTAATTGTGGCAGCCCTAAAGTAAACCTTGCCATCAATGTTCATATGTGGGGTGCAGAGCTGCATTTTGACACGTTTTTGGCCATTATTCAGCTATTAGTAGGGATGTCCCGATCCGATCACGTGATCGGAAATTGGGCCCGATCACGTGTTTGAAGACTCGATCAGAATCGGGCTCTGTTGTCAGATCAGGATCGGATATTTCATTTATTCTTATTCTGATCAGCACTTTATATTTCAATCTCATTATTCCGGATAAAACCTCCACTAGAAGTCTGCATATCATGAACAGATGACAAAATGTTATAGCCGGAAAACGCAGCAGAAAACGACAATAGTTCAAGCAGAGGACTGATGTAAACAGCTAGCTAGCTAGCCGATCACAGATTCAGACTTCCGGGATCAATAACTCTTTTGAAAACGCTTTAAACTGACAGCTAGTGTCTCTAAACAACAACCTCCAAAGACATTTCAATAGAAAAAGACAGAGTTTTGTTTCCTTTTAATGTTAAGCTCTTCATGCTGCAGAGAGATGGCTAAAAACCAGCTGCTAACTGCTACATGCTAGCGCCGTGATTTAACTCCTCAGGACTCGAGCTGTCCTTTGATATGCCTGTTTTATTTATCTGAAAGAGAAATAAAAGTTAAGAAAATTAACTACTCTGATAATAAAACCGAAATGTGATGTCTTAAGAACTTAAAAAGAAGCACATAATCTTAGAAAACAAATAAACAAAAAAAAACAAATACATGAAAATTAATAATGATATGAGCTACTCATAAACACTCATCAAATTCATGCTAAAACACACATAATTTATTTTTAAGAATTCTAAATTAGGACAGGAATCATATTTGGTCAAAAATGTTCAATAACTAAATATATTAAAGTTAAAGTCACTAAACTTTCTCACATGACTAATTATCACTTATAGAACAAGAAAATGTTTTTTTTCTAGTTTATATTTGCTCTATTTTTACTTGTTTATTAAAGCTACTTCACTGAAGTGTTTTATTTAAGTTTTCTAATGATAAAATAATGTTAATGAAATATAAATAAGGGACAACACAAATCTGTTTATTCAATTTGTTCATGTTTGAAATGTGTTACAAAAGTATCGGGTCGGGACTCGGTATCGGCAAATCCACAAAATCCAATGACTCAGAATCGGATCGGGACCAAAAAAACCTGATCGGGACATCCCTAGCTATTAGTATGTTTATTACACTCCAATTTACAAGTTAACTATTTTTTGTGAGGGTTAAGTCTAAATGAATGCGGATTCTTTACTTTTTTAATATTTCTTGTGTGTTTTCTAAATATTTAATTGTGAAAGAATTTTCCAGGACTTGTTTTAGTGCAGATGGAATTTTAGCAAAATGAAGATGAGAGAGTTTTGATAGTGAAGGGAACTGAAGAATCACAAGACTGTGTGATTGTTGTAGTTAAACTCCTCCTCAAAGACTTCTTTGATTCAGCGTTGTTTTCATCCTGTGTTCACACAGACACTTTGGAATTAACTGGGTAAACATCTGCATCGTTTTAGTGTTAATGGTAAAGCTGGTAGGATCAACTTGGTTTACATACAAATCTTCTTTGAAAATTAGCAAAAGCCAATATTCAAAAAGATAATCCTCTTAAAAAAAGGTCATACCATACCAAGGTCAAACATTTTAGGATTTCAACTTTTGTTTTTTCATCTTTTCTGGTAATATTCCTGTCTGGGTGAAGTATTCTTTTTTTTTTTTTAATTTTGTCTTCCTCTCGCAGCTTTTCCCGTCTCCGTCGTCCAGTCTCTGCCGAATGTGGCGCTGCTTGTGACGGCTCACGGCGGACACATCGCCTTCCTGCAAGGATTGTTTCCACGAGGGGAAAGTTTCATGGAGCGCCTGTTTGGCCAGTTTTTCCATGCGGCTTTTGAGCACCCCAGAGACCTCAAGAAAGCGTGTAACATCAAAGAGGAATAGAAAAAAAAAACATAATCTGAAAACCTAAAAAACTTCAATCTAGATTTCTTAACCCCTAAAGAACAGCTATAACTAAATTGTGAAAAACTGAATACAAAAATAAGAATTTATAGTTTTGGAGTAAACAACAAACACATTTTTAACATCAGAAAAGACATAGTTGAGAGAAAATAAGCTGACATTTTGGTTGAAGTCTGTGAGGCATCTGTGAAATTTATTGTGATTCCAGGTGAAAATTGTTGCTAATTTGTTTATTCTTTGTCAGTTTGTATTTTTTTCTTTAACGTTCTGAGGCGTTGCAGATAAGTAGAATATAAATGTAAATTAATGAAGGCACAGTCAGTTTGAAGGACTTAGTTTATAACCTCCATTTCTTCTAGTGAACAGCCCTATGGTTGAAAACGATTGGGCTTTGGCCCCGCATGGAGCTCACACACAGTCTGTTAACTTGTAGTAACACCCCCAGACACCAGGGGGCTCTATAGCTTCAGATAAATCATGCTAATAGCTGAAAAAAAACGTTCTTTTTTTTTTCAAAAATCTTAGGATGTAACCAAAAAAACCCCAACAAGATAAATTAATTTACTCTGTTGAAGTGAGTAAATATGAATGTAGAAAACCCCTCATGAAATCAAAAATATACATAAAAACACAGCTCCAGCAGATGAGAGTTGTTTCAATCAGCATCTTAAAAAACAGCTGGTATCTTGTTCTGCATGAAGCTCAAAGTTTATTTTTAGAACCATGAAAATCTCCTGCATCTAAAACAATCCAGTCTTTACCAGAAAAACATTAAAAACATTTGCTTTATTTTCTGGTATTTGACACCTTCCCTGCTGTAGAACTTAAGATTGTATGAAGAATCTTGACCCAACACGAAAACTCAGAGCACTGGAAGCCCTTAAAGTTAAAGTACTGTAGCCTTTGACATTTAACAATTGTAGCTTAAGTGTAAAAGGGACGAACTACAAAGGGAATTTGCCTTTTTGCACTTTGTTTTAGCGCAAAGTTTTTAATTTATTGAAACTTGATGAGTTGTTTTTTTTGTTTTAAATGACTATGAAGGAAGAATGTTTCTGTGAAGCTAATGCCAGATGAAGTGTGACACACATGCTACCTTTCATTTTTGCCTTTTAGGATTTCATTAGAAATTCTGTTAGTTAAAGTCTTTCTAAAAATCAGCACTGACGAGAGTTACAGTTCTTTCAAGTTTCCACGTTTATTTAGTTTTATTTAACAGTCTTGTGTATTTACTCATTGTTGTGCTTAAAGTTGTATTATCAAACAAAGAACAAAACTTTTGAAATTTTATTTTTTTTAACACAAAAAAATGTTTTAAGGTTGTTTTCAGTTTAGAAGATTAGTTTCAGTTTCAATAAATGCTAGCTTAAAGCTTCACTCTAGTTCTGCAAAAAGGTTTTATAAATTGATCACTGAGTGAGATGAAAAAAACTCCACTAAATATAAATGAAAATTAATTCCTGTTTGGTTCCTTTTAATGTAAAAAAACATATCTATGGATTTGTCCGGTTAGTATGGAGCTAAATTAGAGCCAAAGTTATTTGAAACCCCAAAAAACAAATGAATAAAAATATTGGTGTTTCGCCAAAAAAAAAAATTCAAAACTTTTTGCAATTCCAAAATAAACTTAATTATTTTCAGCTTCAAATTTTCTGTTTTTTTAGGTTTCAAAATGTAAAATTTCAATTTGATGAGAAGAAGTTAAAGTGCAAGCTCACTAGCCATTAGGCCACGGGAGATGACTGGAGCTCCAATTGAGTTTGAACCATCTAATGCAAACATAAGGACGTTTTTGATTCATGTATGGAACACGATAAGACGGCGCTTTGAACGGACTAGAACCGTGTTTTGTACGCACGGTTTGTACACGATAAAACTGCTTTTTATACCCGGGACAACTTCCGACTACAATAGTGCAGATAATACAGCCATTTTGCAAGTATACAAGTTCTAATAGTCAGTGAACGCACCAGGATTGAAGTTACCACCCCTCACAGATTTTGATTGGTCCTCCGTGTTAACCCCGCGCCAACACGCTACGACGGGGCCAAAAGTTTTGAAACTGATATTTTCAGATTCGAAAGCAAAAAAAGATTTGAAAGTGGAAAAAAAAAAAGTTTTGCAATAGAAATGTATTAAAAAAAACCCAGAACATTTGAAGCTGAAAATAATTCAGTTTATTTTAGAAGAGCAAAAAGTTTTGGACATTCTACTTTTTTTTTTTTTTTTTTTTTTGTTATTTGGGTTTCAAATAATATTGGTCCCAATTTACCTCCATACAGCTGCATAAAAATCCGTAAGATCTCGTTTGGAAACTAACAATGTGATTGTTTAAAAAAAAAAAAAAACTGAACCAAAGTGTGACACGCCTGGTTTTCCAAACAGGAAATGAGCTTGATTTTAATTTCAACAAAGAAGGATTTACCTTTGAAGCACTTATTTTAATGCACTAAACTTAGAAGAACCATTTCTTGGTCTGAATGAAACAGATTAAGCAAATTTATGTAATATATTTTATTTTTATCTGAGGCAAACTGTTCAGGTTGCACCTGAAAAATGATGCTTGTTGAAACCCATTTTACATTTCAAATGTTTTTTGCTTGTGATTGATTAGGATGAAAACAGCTAATGGTGCTAAATTATCTCAGAAATTGATGTTTTAATTAATGTTTTGGTTAAAGACATGCACTTTGATATTTTCTGTTTTAAAAAGCTATATATAATAAACGGATATTATCCCCCCCCACATCGACCATGTCATTTTTGTTTGTATTATTAAGGTTTCTTCTAATTTTAAATACTGAAATACAATCAAAATTACATGTAAATTTTGGAAAAACACATGAAAATCTTGAGAACACCGCCCTCTGCTTCCACGCATCCGAACCCTTTTATCTGCGAGTCCTGCAGTCATTATTGTCACTGATTAATCAGAAAGTTATCAATAATTAACTGAACAATATGAGTCCACACCCTCTGACACAATGCTCACCCTGAAGCCTTATTTAGATGCGTTCAGGGGGCTGGAAACACTCTGCGTGGAAAAATAGAAACAAGCGGGCAGTTTCCCGCTCGGGCAGATGTAATCGCACGGATTCCCACCGCCGCTGGGAGTCTGACTCTGCGAGGAAGTTTGTGTGAAATGCAAATGCTTTTATTTGTGTGCAGAAACATCAAAGACGGAGCTGGGATGTTTCCTCTGAGGCTGACAGAAAAAGAAAAAATCTTCACAATTAAATTAGATTTTGTGATTGTTTTTATTTATTTTTTTCCCCTCTCGTACTTCAGCTTTTTTTTCCATCTCATTCTCCGCACTGCTACCTGGTGTGATGGGCGGAGCCTCAGGTTACGGTTAATGATTCAACGCCAGCTGAGATTGACAGATACAGCAGAAGGAAGGAAGAGGAAAGACTGAGAGAAGAGAGCAGGAAACTCGAGAGAAAGGCAGAATCGGCGATGTAAGCGTTGGAAACAGAGGTGGGATAGCGGGGAGGCTGCAAACTGCTCAGCCTGAACACCGTCTGGGTTCAAGAGGTCACAGGAGGGAGACTTTGTAAAGTTTCAGGGGACTTTTTGTTTGTTTTGGATCCATCTGGCCTTCATTGGCTGGACAGTTAATGCCTGCAGGTAAGTTTCTTCTAGGTTCCTTTATTAAAACAGATTAAAACTATTTTTAGTTCCCATATTATGTGAGCTCTTGTCTTGAATAATAATTAAAAAAACAAGCTTAAAATTGATTTAAATGAATGATAATTTATGAAAATAAATACATCTTCAGGCAGAAGATACAGAACAATTAAATTAAGGACAAATCAATTAAAAAACTGTTTTTATTCCATCACATTTTTAAATGCAGAGGGCCTTTTTAAAGATTTTAACTTCTTTGTATGGTTGTATGGATTTGCGTATTTGAATTTTGTTTGCTTTTTTTATTTGAGTTATTTTATTTGTTTACAAATGCGCAGATAGAGGACTTCCTTTGTGTAACGTACAATGACGATAAAGTTATTTATTCACATATTCATTCAAACCAACTAAAAAATGAAGAAAAAACAATTTAAACTGTTTTAAATCTTTTTAAAATTGCTTCATGACAATTGAGAAAATTTAAAATAAAATTTGGATGGAAAATTAGCTACACACATTTTTAGAATGAGGCTTTTATTTTTATGTACAGCACAGAAAATGTTGAAAAACTACAAAATAAATATATAAAAATTATTTTGACCACAAATTAAATATGAAGTATAAAATACGTGAAAGTAAACCACTTTAGAATATCAGTTCTTAGATAGACAAACAAAAAAGTGTCAATATGCTTTTAAGGATTACATTAATTTTAGGTTTATTAATATGTTTTAAGAAACAATAAAGAAAGAATTCATAAATATTAAAAAGGAAAATTCTCATATGTATTTTTAAAGTTGAAATAGTTAATGTGTATTGTTTTGTAAGTTTTTTGGCTTCTCAAATCTTTATTTTCAGCTTTACTGTTGGTTTAATAAAAAACAAAATGTAAAAAGTTCCGGGGGAGATCGAGTGGATGTTGCTGAAAACAGCTGCGAGGATTCAGCTGTTATGACCCATGAACATGAATTATAAATAAAGCAGCAGGTGATTGACCGTTAGCCGGGTGAATATGCTTGACGAGAAACGGCATGCTGAGAGCTAAACATTCTTCTCGATTCGTTTCTGAATCTAGAACTGCCCCGTTTTACACGTTTCTGTATCCGTCGTGGCAGCCGGAGTTCTGTGAGGAGTGGTTTGTTGACCACTTCAGTTTATCAGTCAGCCTGTCCCGCTTGTTGCAAAATCCTTCCTAGAAAGTTCTCAAACCGTGTTTGTGCGGGGCTTAACTGATTATCGTTTTTTAATGCAAATGAAAGTTAATGAAACACCCGAGCCAGGGTCCGGTGAGCGGCTGCATGCAGGGCTGTATTTGTTCAAGGCTGGCCTGTTGACACTCGGCTCTGCAGCTGCATGCTTCTCTGCTTGTTCTTATCATGTAAATGCTCCCCGGATGGTGAATCAGTGCTGGAAATGGAACATTGCAGTCTGGGAGTCCTTTTTTCAGCTCTCCACTCATTTATCTTGACTTGCATCAAAGGGATTCTTGATGTCACACTTTTTCTTTATTGCTCGGAGACTTTATGATTTCCCTTTCATGTTGGGCGCAATCTTAAAGCCGTCCAATGTCCAGGGTGAGACTGCAATTAGAGGTCATGTGACACTTGAAATGATTACACGCTGACAGCTTTTCCTGGTTAAACTGATACGAATGTGAATAAATCTATTTTTTTTATGTTCCTATCATGTCACCAGACTGGTTTTTTTTCAAAACGTTGTCAGGCCGAGTCTAAAAATAGAGAAACCAGGGTTTTTAGATAAAATATGTAGAAGTGTCACTGTGTGGAGCAGGGGTGTCAAACCGCACAGGGCCTAAAATCCAAAACACGTGTAGGTCGTGGGCCGAACAGGATAAACGTTTATTGAATTCTAAAACTACATTTTTAAAGCTTTAAAAACTGTAACTTTTTAAAAAAAAAGAGGAATTAGATATATAGTATTACCTGCGATAATGCTGGTGTGAATGCTGTAAGATGAATTTGGCCACTAAAAATGCTAGTGATAATGGCTGAAGATGCTGAAATTGAAAGCTAAAAACACTGAAGCTCATAGCTGAAAACATTGAAGTTGATAGCTGAAATCCCTTAAGCTAATAGCAAAAACGCTGAAGTTGATAGCCAGCTAAAATTAGACAAATGCCAAATTAGCCTAAAAAAAAAACCATAGGTTAGAATAAAATAGCTAGCATGTGGCTAAAATATTAGCTAAACTCCAAAATAGCCTAAAAAAATCTTAGTAAATGCTGAAAAAAAAAGAAGCTAGCAGAATGCCAATTTTTGTAAAACTTTAAAACCATAACTTTTTAACATAATTATGAACAAAAAATATAGTTCATGTTAGAATTTATGCTGTAAGCTGAATTTTTGCACCGAAGATGCTAGTGCTGATAGCTGAAGATGCTGAAATTAATAGTTAAAAATGCTAAAGCGGATAGCTTAAAATGCTGAAGTTAATAGGTGAAAACACTGTAGTTTATAGCTGCAACCCCTGAACCTAATAGCTAAAAAGGATGAAGCTGTTAGCTGAAAATGCTCAAGTTGATAGCTGAAATCACTGAAGCTAATAGCTGAAAACGCTGCAGCTGATAGCCAGCTAAAATGAACTAAATGTCATATTAGCCTAAAAACAAAAACAAAAAAAACGTAGGTTAGCCGAAATGGCTACCATGAAGCTGGAAAAATAGCTGAACTTCAAAATAGCCTGAAAAAAAACCTGAAAAAAGTTTAAATTAGCCAAAACAGCTAGCATATGTAGATATTAGCAAAACTCAAAAACATCTTAAAAAACATTAAAAAGCCTAAATTAGCCAAAACAGCTAGCATGTAGCTGAAATATTAGTTAAGCTCTAAATTAACCTAAAAAGTAATTAAAAAGTAAAGTAAAAGTTAAGTAAAACATCTTAGTAAATGCCAAATTAATCCACAAACCTCGCAGAATGCCAGTTTTCAAAGTTTTAAAACTATAACTTTTTAATATATTTATGAATAAAAAAAGGCAGGAATATTATTCCAGAATAAATCAACTTAAACCTTAAATAACTTTCACTATTTTACTCTCCATAAAAATTAATTTTGACAAACTTATACAAGTTAGAAACGAGTGCTATATAACATCGGTCCATTAATAACATTAAATTAAAATAATCTTCAGGGCCGGATAGAATTACCTGGAGGGGCCGGTCCAGCCCCCGGGCCTTGACTTTGACACGTGTGGTGTAGAGTTTAGTGGAAGCTTTACTCTAAATGAAATCTAATGAAAAAAACACCTAAAAAACAAACTTTGACGGCTCCTCCTGAGAAAACTTAAACAATAACTTTTATTGCCGAAACTGAGCATATTTCTCTGCAGCAGCTGCAAGACATTGTAACCCTCTCAAGGTTACATTAGACTTTATAATACAGTTTATTTCATCTTTGTTCCATAATCCATAAAAATGTCATAAATGTTTATGAAAACTGTCAAGGTGTGCTGGGATTTAAAGACGACAATTTAAGAATGAATTCAAAACTAAAATCGTAACTCCAGAAGATTATGATGCCACCGTGTGTTTATTACTTTTCCTCGTAGTCATGGAGAAACAAGTAGCTGATCTGCAGCTGCAGCTGGAGAAGCAGTGTCTTATCAACCAAGAGCTGCAGAGGCAGAACAAGGAGCTGGGTGAGTACAACCGGCTTATCTTCCAAACAGCCTCACTTAAGTGTGTTTTTATGTGTTATAATGATCCCAGACGCTGCAGGTGGATGCGTTTCAGCTGGAATGTCCTCTGCTCCTTATTGGATTACGACTCTAACTTACAAAGTCTACTCATGTGCAATAAAACATGTAAATGATTCTGAAGTTGCTCACTAAAGTTTTGTTGGAAAGCTCCACCCGTCAGGGAGGTGCGGGTGCGGCACACAAACACAGGAAAGACTCCAGTAATAAGCAGCAGGATGGAAACTGAATAAGGTTTTTATTTCAACTCAAAGGAAAAAAACAACATGTTGAATGTGTTTCTGATTTTACCTGCTGATGCTTTTGTAAAGTGCAGATGCAAATCTACTAAAGAGATCCATCTAAGTCACTGAGCGGTTGGAAAGTTATAAAAAGGATACACATGAGTTGCACCAGCAGCTTTAAAAAAATAGAGGGCCGCCGTTATTGGGGCTGTAGAGAACAATATTTCCACCTAATGTGGAAAATGCAACTATTATAATAAATCAATTAAAACATGCAGAAGTTGTGCAGAGAAACTGCTCTTCACAAATTCACCTGTGGGGGCAGTAGTGTGCCAAGAGTTGCAGGGAGAAACAGCAACAACTTTTTTTTTCACTTTTTATTAACAAATTCAACATTACACTGAGAATTACAAAACATATGATGTTGTGCAATCTTACAAGCAGCGTACAGTAATAAAGTCTGAGCAGCCAATGAGAGAATGAAAATATAATGTAAAATAAATAAAAGACAATACCACAATTTTATTGTATTGAAACAATCTAAAATCCGAAATAAATATAAATGAAAAGAGAACTAGATTGAATTAACAAATACATTATCCAAAAGTTTAAAATGGGGTACAATTTGAAATAAATACATGCAGCATTAAATTAATTAATAAATGTATTGCTCATTTTTAAAATTGTCCTTAAAAATAAAATTGGAAATCAATAAATAAATATTTAAATATATGTGGTACTAAAATATTCAAATAGCCACCAAAAAAGCACATTTAAATATTTCACGACACACACAAAATTATTTTTTGGCTCATTTATTTTTATTTCAAAAAAATGAAATAAACAAATTTAATATGAAATTAATAAATAAATGTGTCAATATTATTTTCAAATTCGCATTAAAAAAATAAAAGTGGAAATCAATAAATAAATGTTGAAGTAAATGTGACATTAAATATTAAAACAGAAATCGAAAGACACATTTAAATATTTCATGATATTTAATTATTTCATGGTCCAGTTTGAGCTGGAAGAGACAAATTAAATTAAATGATTTAATGTGAAATCATGATATAAATGTGTCACTAATTATTTAAAATGAGTGTTAAATGTGTTTATAATCCGTTAAAATTAAATTAAATCAAAATAAATTAAATGATTTAAGAAATATTCATTTCATGATTTAATGAATGATTTAATTCTACATTTTATGATCCAGAGTGGGCACATCATTTTTTTAGATTGATCTGATGGATAGATCTGTTAAGTGGGCGGGCCTAACTCACATCCTGAGGTTTTTTAAAGTATTTTTTATTTTATAATCATTGAATGGATTGACATAAATTATTCAAATGGGTTTGAAAAACAAAAAGTTGGGGTTTATTTAAAAAAAAAAGAAAAAAGAAAGGACATTTGTGAGAAATGCTGGAACTTAAAAGGAAATGTTTGGTTTCAAAGTAAACTTTTTGGAACCTGGTCATTTATTTATATTATCACCAGATGAAGATTACAGAAATGAAATATTTAAAATGTGGCTATGTGTGGCTTTCTGGGAAACCGTAAATGTTTACATTTATGCTGTGATTGATCCACTTTTTCTGTTAGCCTACAAAGCGACCCCGGCCCCACATCAGAGAAGAAAAAAACAAGAAAAACGACCTCGGCGACTCCTGTTGTAAATGAATGGCCATAAACACATAAATAATGAAATAATATGTATATTTTTTGGGTGGTATTTGTGGCTCTTGTTGGGTTTTAGTCTAGAAAAACAAAGTCTTAGCTCTGAATGTTGTAGACCCTGATCCACAAGAACTGTTTACTTCTACTCCTCTCTTCATTCCACAGAGCAGCGTCTGCAGGAGAAAGAAAAACTTCTGCAGAGTCTCCAAAGCCAATATCAGGATCTTGGTATGAAGTCAAAGCTCACACAGAAACACCTGCTTCCCTCCCTGCAAAACGTCAGTGATCTTCAACAGAACGGTTCTTCTCCGTTTGCTCTCAGCAGACTTCCCCTCTCAGTGTAGTATTGAATCTGAACCCGAGTTCAGGAAAAGCCGTGCGGCCGTCATCGCCTCTGAACCGATCCCCGAGAAGCTGGAAATCGCAGCCAGCACTGTCAAGAAAAGTGGCAGGTTTGTGGTCGTTTCTGATGAAACCAGAGCCCCGTGTGCTCCTGGGACTCCTCTAAACAAAGCTCTGTTCACCCGCAGTGAAACAGCTCTGATTGTCAAAGCCATCCAGAAGAACGACTTCCTGAGCCGCCTCGATGAAGAGCAAATCGCCATGATGGTGGACCTTTTGAGGGCTTCCAACTGCAAACCCGGGGAGGAAGTCATTAAAGAAGGCTGTGAAGGAGACAGCATGTACATTGTGGCAGGTGGGGGAAAGCTCCAGAGCGTGTTCCCCATGAAGACCCGTTTACAAAGATGTAAAATAATGACTCCTCTTCTCAGCTGGTGAGCTCATCGTCACCCAGGCGGGACAGGACCTCCGGACTCTGAACGTCGGAGACGTCTTTGGAGAACTGGCCATCCTTTACAACTGCAAACGGACAGCCACAGTTAAAGGTCAGACACAGTCATGGAGGTACTTGGAGATTTAAATTATTCAGTTTTTGATGCAATCACCTTTATGGAGCAGCATGTGGTACACTTAATGATTCTCTGAATGCCTCTAAAAGCTTTAATCAAAACTGTAAAAGATCCCTCAACAACAGACGATACGCAAAAACGGTTCTGCTTTTTACTGACGAGCAACTCCTACTGGTCAGAATAATAAGTATGGGGTGCCATTTGAAAATCTGCAAAGTACATTTTTAACATCAATATTTGCATGTTTTAAGAGAAAAAAAACAAGTCTTGTTTTTCAAATGAATATTTTCACCTTATAAATTTATTTATTTATAAATGTCACATGTATTAACTAGATATTTAAGTCTTTGAACTGAATATTTAGTTTGGAGCTAATTATTTAGTTCTCTTACTAAATATTTATTTAACAACCAAATATTTAGCTTGGATCTAAATATTTAGTATTTAGCTAAATATTTAATTGAAAACTAAATATTTAGTTTAATAATTAAATAACTAGCTTGGATCTAAATATTTAGCTAAAACAAAATATTTTGATTTAAACAAAATATCTAGCTTTTAACTATATATTTAGTTTTTACTAAATATTTCATTTAATGCTATACATTTAGATCCACTCTAAATATTTAGTGAAAAACTAAATATTAAATTTAATTGGGTTAAAAACTAAAATTTAGCATTGATCCAAATATATGGCTGAAAACTAAATATATAGTCAAAAACTGAATATTTCGTTAAAAACTAAATATATAAATAAAAGCTAAATATTTAGTTAAAAACTAAATATTAAGATCCAATCAAAATATTTCGTTTTTGACAAAATAAAAAAATGTGTTTTTAACTAAAAATTAAGTTCAAAGACTTAAATATTTAGTTTGAAAAATAAATATTTGGGTTAGATTTTAATATTTAATGAGCAAGCTAAGGAATTATCTGCATAAAATTAAATATTTAGTTTGTAAGGCGAATACATAATTTTTAAATAATATTTTGCTTAAAATGAAATAATTAGCTTGCTAACAAATTATTCAATCAGTAAATTTAACATTTATAATTACATTATCTTAAAAGGTGAAAATATGCATTTGAAAAATGAGAACTGTTTTTTTCTCCAAAAACATGCTAATTATCCAAAAATATTGGTGTGAGATTTTGCTTTGCAGATTTACAAATGGCACCCCATAAGTGAGTTTCTCAAACATGATCACAACAGAACTGCTTTAAAAGAAAAGGCTTTAAATGTACCACCTTCATTTCCTGTTTGGTGGGGCAGAAGATGTGATAAATGACAACAGCAGAGTGGAAGGTTATTTGTAAAATGCCTGAAGAAGATTGTAATGATGCTCTTTTCTTAATCTCCACCGCTGTCACTAGCAAAGACTCTGGTGCGTCTGTGGTGCATGGAGCGACAGACGTACAGAACCATCATCACCAACAAGTCCAAGAAGAAGCGAGAACAGCTGATGGGCTTCCTGAAGACGTGAGCTAACTCACTTTATTATCCTGATAGCTGAAATTCAATAAAATAGGAATACACTTTACTTTGAGGTCTTGTTTTCAAATTAGGTGTTTATGGCGAATTTCTCTGTTGTCATGGTTACAGGTCTCGAACGCTTAAAGACTTAAATGATGTGCAGTTGTCCAAAATCATTGATTCCATGGAGGAGGTGAGTAACCTGCAGTTTGACATTTTGTTCTATTGTTTTACATTTATAAATGCAGTTTTTTTAGTTTAGGAAAAGCTTGGATTTTTTTTTAATCATGAGCCAAGAAAAAAATCTAAATCAAATGATTCACTTTTTAAAATTTACAACCAAACATTGATAGTATATCAATATATCAACTGAGAAATATGAAACTTTTAGCAATGTAATAAGTTTATTTAAAATAGAGAAATTAGCAACTAAATCAATCTAAAAGCAACTTAAGATTTTTTAGTGTGTGATGGATAACATGTTAAGCTATGAAGGAATACTTTTGAGTAGCAACATCTTGCAAGTCAAGATTGATTGATTTTATTTGATTTATTTATAAATATTTAAAAAAATAGAAAATGTGCTTTACCTGCAGTAATACTAGTGTGAATTCTTTCTGCTGAATGTGATAGTTGAAGATGCTCTAGTAATTTCAGAAATTGGTAAAAACAATTTGCTGAAAGTGCCAAAAGTATTTGCATAGTACCCCAAAATTTTGCTTAATCCCAAACTTAGTCCAAAACACCTCAGTGGATGCCAAATTGCCCTAAAATGCGAACATGTTGAACGTTTCTAAAATATTAGCTTGACTCCAAATTATCCCAAAAAATTTCAGGAGATGTCAAACAAACCAAAAAAGCTAGCATGTTCCTAAGATATTAGCTCAACCCAGAACAAGCCCATAAAAATCTCAGTATATCCCATACTATCCATAAGGTGAACACATTACTATAATATATTAGCTTAGCTCGAAATTAGCCCAAAAAAAATTCAATTAGCTTAAAAAAAATAAAAAGTTGCTAATATATTAGCTTAACACTAAATTATCCCAAAAAACTCAGTGGATGCTAAATTAGCCAAAAAAGCTAACAAGTTACTAAAATATTAACATCAAATTAGCCCACAAAACCTCTGTGGATGCCAAAAATAGCTTTGAAAAGCTAACAAGTTGCTATAATATTATATTAACATACAGTTAGCCCAAAAATACTTCAGTAAATGCCAAATTAAAAAATAAAGTAAAAAAAAAAGTTAACAAGTTGCTAATATATTACCTTAACACCATTTAGCCCAAAAAAACCTCAGTGGACACTAAATTAGCCAAAAAAGCTAACAAGTTGCTAATATATTAACTTAACACCAAATTAGCTCAAAAAACCTCAGTGGACACAAGAAAGCTAACAAGTTGCTATAATATTAACATCAAATTAGCCCACAAAACCTCTATGGATGCCAAAAATAGCTTTGAAAAGCTAACAAGTTGCTAAAATATTAGCTTAACACTATATTAGTATTCTGACGACACAGCATTTCTCACAGTCATTATTGTGTCAGTGACAGTAAATGATCCAGAGAAATTTCCAGACATCTTAGTGGCTAAAGAAATCTGTAAACAACAAATAAAGCTATATTATGCAGAATATGTTTCTGTTTTGGACTAAATTGTGGATCAAGACTAATTTAAAATGAACAATATCAAAGTGAAACCACGATCTGTGATCAGAAAAGTCCAGTAGTTCCTGTTGGTTGTCCTCCAGCCACATTAGCTGGTACCAAATTCCTTGAACCAGAAACACTTACTATGGTCCTAACCATTGACTGTATAAGAGAACTGGACTGAGTGACCCCTCCCCCCACACTTTACAATCAGGAAGTACCAGCTGGCTCCAAGAGGCCAAAAGTCCATAGATTTGTGTTGACTTTCAACAAGCTCACTCATGACTGGCGACACGTGTCAAAGTCAAGGCCCGGGGGCCGGATCCGGCCCGCTGGGTGATTATATCCGACCTGTCAGACCATTTTATATTTTAGTTATTGATGTCCCAATGTTATCTTTCGCTGGTAACATATTGCAACTCATTCTTATTCCCAAGTCATCACATATTGACGTTTGGTTCAGGACCCAAAAATGTATGTTTTGGGTGTTCCCATCCAATTAAATAAAAGCTCCTCAACCTCCGGGTCGCAAACCAGTACTGATCCAGTACTGGGACGTGGACCGCATTGGTATCCTAACCCTATCCTTAACCCAGTACTGGACGCAGATCAGTACTGGTTCCAGACATGGACCAACTTAGGGTTTGGCTACCGCTACCGGCTGCATCACAAGGTTCAGTCCGCATTAAAAAGTTCTGTTTTCAAAAAGTTTAAAATGTTTTAGTTTTAGTGTGTTCAATAAATGTTCAACCTTTTCGGCCTTTGACCTAAGGTGTGTCTTGGATTTTGGCCCCCTGTGCGATGAGTTCGACCTCCCTGCCCTAGAAACATTGACTCAGACCAGATCAGACCAATCACTGTCGACTGGCTCCAACATGGCGACGCCCATATAACAGAAAAAATGGCGACTGAATCGGCTTCGTTTCATGCCTTTCGTAGGAAAGGCATTTTCTATGGGTGACGTCACACTCACTATGTCCAGTTCTATATACAGTCCAGACTGTCAGGACACTATAGGCCATAGACGTACATTTTTAAGAAGGAGAAATCCAAATCTTCAGTTTTGTGATCAATTATCAACAGTGTCCCCATTAAATTGAAAAAAGGTTAAAGTAATGATGTCAAAACAAATGGGTTTTTTGTTTTAAATGACTGTAGATTTGAAAGATTTCCACTAATTCTCTCAAACTTTTAGGTGTATTTTAGACAATTATTCCCTTGTGATTTGTAGGTAAAGTATCAAGATAAAGAAGTAATCGTTCGCGAAGGAGCAGAGGGAAACGCATTCTACATCATCCTCAAAGGAGAGGTACTTGTTTGTTTGTTTGTTTACTCCTCTGTCTTCTTTTGTTCTGTCTGATACCGAGGGAGTTTTGAACATTCACTCCCTCAGGTTTTGGTGACCAAAAATGTGAACGGACACCAGAAGCAGATCCGCAGGATGGGGAAAGGGGAGCACTTTGGGGAGCAGGCCCTGATACGGTAACCATGGAAACACATTTGCAAGAGCCTTCAATGCCATCCGCCGCTCTCCACTTTTCTCGCCTGCAGACTTGGCAATTTTGCTTGCAAAACCTGCCAATTAAGTGTGATTTTCTGTTTTTAGGAAAAAATAATGTAGTTGCAGTTTTCAAAGACAAACCAGTTTGTTTCAAAACATAACAAAAAGAAAAAATAAGCATCACTTACTTTCCTAAAAAATTGTGACAAATATAATCAAAGTGTAGTCTTTTAACTGAATTTTGTGCACACTTTAATTCTATTTTTCATTTCCCGTCACCAGCGAGGTATTAAGAACAGCCACCTGTACCACTGATGGACCGGTTACCTGCTTCTCCATCGACAAGGAGTAAGTCCAAACCCTGAAAGGTGCCTTTGCATAAAGATGAAACTCAAACATTTTTTGTTTCTTTTGTTTGTTTGTTTTCTTTTTTTTTTGGTCTCTGTGTGCTACACGGAGTGTGACTAACTTTGCCATTTTTTTAGGGTTTTCGAAGAAACCATCCCGGTTGAACACCTGGAACTGTTTGATGAGTACGTTTGCAACAACGCACCTCGTTTAATTTAAAGCGGGCTATGAAAATCTGAGCTTTTCCTGTTCAACTTTCAGCTCCAAAGTGATGCAAGAGGCAGAAACTCCTGCAAAGTCATTGTGAGTGGCTCTCAGTTGATTCATATTTGTTGATAACATGTCATAAAATTAGATAAAATGTGAGGAAAGTGTGTGTTTTTATTAGGCCCAGCTCCACCCTGAGGTTTAAGGATCTGGTTCCTGTCTTATATCAGGAGGGGCGCTTTCAAGGAGATCCCGTCACTCTTGGAGTTGGAGGTTTTGGCCGTGTGGAGCTGGTAAATCTGGCCTATCATGCCAACCGAAACCAGAGATTTCAATGTCTTGTTATGTATTTTGAAAAGTTCTGGAGCATTCATAATGAAGTTGAGTAAAGGTGCGATAATGTATAGATCTCTGGACATGACATGAAAAGAGTAATAATTCATTTTTCCCTCCAATTTGTGAGCAGAATGCTAACTTGTCAGTACAAAATGCAGTTTTGTGATTGCAAAATGTTAATTTGTGAGCGCAAAATGTTCGTTGAGTACAAAGTGCTCATTTTTGAGTACAAAGTACTAATTTACAAGTGAAAAATGTTGTTTTTGTAACTCAGGATTGCTAATCTGAAGCACAACATGCTAATTTGTAAGATCAAAATGCCATTTTCTGAGCGCAAAATGCTGATTTGTGATTGAAAAATGCTCATTCTTAAGGGCAAAATTCTTTTTGTGATTGGAAAATCCTAATCTGTGAGCACAAAAAGCTAATTTGTAAACGCAAAATGGTAATTAGTGATGTCAAAATTCTTATTTGTGATTGGAAAATGCTAATTCTTAAGGGCGAAATGCCTTTTTGCAATTGCAAAATGCTAATCTGTGAGTGCAAAATGCTAATTTTTTGGCGCAAAATGGTAACATGTGAGATCAAAATGCTTGTTAGGAAGCACAAAATATTAATTTATAATGTCAAAATGCTATTTTGAGATATAAAAAGTACTATTTTTTGAGTAACTAAATGCTAATTTATGAGTACAAAATGCTAATTTGTAGTCACAAAATATGAATTTGATAGCACACAATGTTAAATTTGAGGGATCAGTTTATTAAAAAATTATTAATTTAATATAATAATGATATAATATATAATATTAATATTTTAATGTTTAATGTCATGCACAGGGCTCCATAGTAATGAAAATAAATTTTAGAATGAAACAAAAACTGATGTGTAAGCTCTATTGTTTTTTGGCCAGATGAGATTTTTTCAGTCATGAAGCTCTGTGTCGTTCTATCAAAACTCCTCTTCCAGAACCTGAGCACAAATAATGATGATAATTTCTGTTATTCTTAGATGACAACAATAAACCACGGGAAATATTACGCCATGAAGCGAGTAAGCAAGAAGCAGATTGTTGCCAAGAGACAAGAGGAGCACATGCTGTTTGAAAAGAAGATTCTCAGAGCGATTCAGTGTGACTTCATTGTCAGGTATCAAAGACGGCAAATCCTAACTGTGTGTCTTAATCGTGTCTTAAAAATGTGTTTTTTTTTTCTTGTTTATTCTAGACTTTATGCAACCTTCAAAGACACAAGATACATTTATATGGCCATGGAGTTCTGCAGTGGAGGAGAAATTTGGACCAAACTCAAAGAAGTGTGAGTAAAAAGTGAGATGGAACGAGTTTGTTAGATTTTTTATGATTGAAAACAAATGAAAATGTAGATTTATTCAAATGATAATATCTTAGCGGGCGGTTCGATGAGCCTATAGCCGTCTTCTGCACCGCCTGTGTGGTGGAGGCCTACGCCTACCTGCACAAGAAGAACATCATGTACAGGGACTTGAAGCCCGAGAACCTGATGCTGGACCAGAGAGGGTACATCAAACTAGTGAGTGCTCTGAAGAACTGCTCCTGTATGCACGACACGCTCAGACTGAGAACCATAGATTTGTGTCTGAACACCTTCTGTGCACACCATGCTTTCCCAGTTTGACAGAAAAAATTAGAAATAAAAACGAAGTAAACACGGTGGGAAATCTAGTTTTTATTCATAGAGTGAGCCGCATTCAACTCTCTCGCCTCATTTGAAATCTGTCAAGCTTCTGTGCAAACATAAATCTGAAGACAAACGACACAACTGCTGAACCGTGTTATTACTGTGTGAGGGAGCACACTCACAACTAAATCTCAATATTTTTCACATTTCTGTTTGTTTCTTGGCCAGAAATCTCGTTCATAATTTATTTTGCTGGAGTTTAGACACAGAAGAACCATCATCCAACACATCTCTATCTGTTGTATCCTCATAGAAGTTAGTAAAAAAACATAAAGCCAGATAGTTTTCCGTAAATAGGATCCCATCTGTTCACAGGTCGACTTCGGTTTTGCAAAAGAGTTGATGCGTGGAGATAAAACGTACTCTTTCGTTGGCACGCCTGAGTACATGGCTCCAGAGATCATCAAGAACCAGGGACACGACTTTGCTGTTGACTTTTGGTCTCTTGGTATTCTGATTTTTGAGCTTCTGGTGGGAAGGTAGCTATGTTTTCTCACTTTATTCCAATTTCTTTTCATCATAAATTCAAAATTAGTACCAAATAAACCAGCAGATGGCAGCAGATAATTGTGGTTGATGTCTGCAGGGATCAGTATTTTGACTTAAATATATAACGGTCAGCCAAAAAGATACTTTATTCCAATAACTCTAATATATATATTTTAATTTCCAGCCCCCCTTTTTCAAGTTCAGAACCTCAGAAGATCTATGCCAAAATTCTGGATGGGGAGCTCAAGTATCCGCCTTACATGGGCGAAGCAGCAAAGTCCATCATCAGTAAACTGTGCAGGTGAGAAACAAAACACACGTTTGGATCTGCATTTAAAAAGATCATTTCTGGTAAATCAATGAAGCACATTTCTTCCTGATCAATATGTTTCTCCAGACCTCGGCCGGGTCAGAGGTTAGGAAACACCAAGAACGGAATCAAAGATGTGCGGCATCACAGGTATCCATGGTAACATCCTATCATGCGAGGCCCAAAATAGAACAAAAAAAAATTAGCATTTAAGATCCACTCCGATCATCTTCTGGTCTATTTTTAAAGTGTTCTCAGTGGTCTTCTAATTATGATTCGGCCTTTTTAAGGCAAAATTCCAAAAACCTGAATCATTTTCTAAGACTACGGAGCAGCAGAAACTCACCTCTAAGTCGTGGGCAGGACGGTTGGTGGGGAGTAAGCCTGCACTGATATCCTATCATCCCTTTGTTTATACGCTCTCCTGCTAACTTACAACCTCCTACAAGGCCAATATTAACACACTTAAGTGGCGAGCAACATCGTACAGTTTTGATCCAGACTCCAAATTTTCAAACTTAATGTTTTCATCTGCTCCTGATTCACCAGAATATATAAATAAAGAAATACTCAAAGCCATTCTAGTTTTTAATAAGTGTCCTCCATCATCAGAAAACGCTACAAAAACACCATTTTCATTGGAGCGGGGCTTTACATTTTTTTAGGTTTACAAAATAAAGCACAGTATTTTAGTGTTTTCGTCTTGTAACAGTTTATATTCTGACCACTTGTTTATTCCCTCTCCTGATGCTCGGTTCTGTGGCCTTCATTTCCCTTCAGGTGGTTCAGCAGCATGAACTGGCATAAACTTCGCATGGGTCAGCTGGAGGCCCCCACAGTTCGACTCATCCGGAAGGCAAGCGAAAACCGTGTTTTCTACTCTCACAAATGTCAAAAACCATATTGAAAAACACTGCTATTGTGGTAGAAAGTCAACTTCAGATACAGTACTTTTGATTCACTCATTCAAAAACTTTTACAAACATAAAAAAAAAAAATAAAAATCTCTTTCATCATTACCAAAAAACAGAATTTTATTCTGCAAGTCAGCAATTTTTTCAAAAACTCTACTAACTAAAAATGACTAAACATTCTCTTTGTCATATTTTAGGGTCCGTGTTACATCAACTTTGACCGATTCCCTTTGGACCACACAAAAGCAGATGAAGACTTCTCTGGTTGGGACCGTGAATTCTGATTTATTTTTTTTGTTTGTTTGTTTTAAGTTAAAGAATCAAAGGCTGTAAATCTTGTTTTTCGACATTGTTCAATTTACACACTGCAGCCCAAAAAAAAGATTAGTGCAGAAAAATGAATTTAATATACTTTTGTTTAATAAAAATGACTAAGCTGCTATGAGCAACTTGTTTTATAGAGTTTATATTTTTATGTGAATAAAAAGGCTTCATGATCCAAATGTCCTGGATTGATTTCAGGTTAGTGAATCAAATTGTTTCAAATGACCAAATGAGTGGGATGAGCAACCACAATTTATGACATAATTTAAACCAGGGGTGTCAAACTCACTTTTGTTCCACATTCAAACTGTCTGATCTCAAGTGGGCCAGACCAGTGACATAGTAGCAAAATAACCTGTGGTCAACTTATCAGTAGCTTTTGTTTTGTTTTTTCTCAGATAAAAAAAAAAAAAAAACTTAGTGGCTGAATCAAGTATTATTACACATTCATTTAGAGAAATTTGAGTACAGAAAACTCAAAAATAAACTAGAAAAGTTGCATTATCTGCAATTATCTGCAATAGTATCTGCGATAATGCTATTGGGAATGTTTTTTGCTAAAATATTAGCTAAACTCTAAATAAGCCTAAAAAAACTCAGTAGATAACAAATTTGGCAAAATGTTAGCATGTTACTAAAATATTTGCTAAACTCTAAACTAGCATAAAGAAAAGAAAAGCTAGCACTTTGCTTAAGTAGACTACTAGCTAAACTCCAAAATAGCCTAAAATTCCTTAGTAAACCAAATTAGTCAAAAACATTAGCCTGTTGCTAAAATAGAAGCTAAACTCTAAACCAGGGGTCTCAAACTCAATTCAGCCGGGGGCCGCTGGAGGCAGAGTCTGGGTGAGGCCGGGCCGCATCAGGATTTCCAAAAGAAAATCGCTGATAAAACATTCTAATGTTCTCAAATATCCTTATTTTTAACACAAAATAATGAATGAATTAAATTAATTAATTTTAAAAAATGAATTAGAAAATCAATCATTAATAATTAAAATAATAACAATGACCATACAGCAGCGCGCCCCCCTGGAGGGAATGCGAATAAAATCATGTTTATATTAGTGATGGATATTGTGCATAATCCTACATAGTAGTTGATAATAAATTAAATATAGCAAAAACAACCTAAAACTCAATTTACAGTGAACCAATGCAAAAGAACTGAATCTCTGAGAAAAGACAGAATTCCATCACTACTGTGGAGAGAAACAAGGAAAGATTGTTTTTACTTTGTCTGGAAGTTTTGGAAGTATTCTAAAAAAAAATAATAATAATAAAGAACAATTAATAAAACAGATTATTTAAAAGTTTTTTTATTATTATTATTCTTTAATGATAATAAAAGTATTATATTTTGAGGAGATATATGTTTAACTTGAGGAAATTAACTGATACTGATGATGTTTGCAGCTGAAGGGGGGGGTGTCTAAGAGAAAATACCTGACAAACACTAGACAAGAGAAAACTATTTTTATTCAGTTTCAAACGTCTGTATTTACAGAACCTCCTTCATTTCTGAGCTGAGAGCAGCGCGCTCACTGGAAGCTCAATGCAAACGCCGCACACCAGAATTCCTGGCCTCCGCGTCTGGGGCGCGCGTTGCTACGCAAGTTTTTAAATCTGGTCTCAAGCTCTACGCACAAATCGTGCACGCTCTGAGCGCGAGCTGAGTCTTCAACCAGGTTCAATATTTCAACACACAGGCTGTGTCCAAATTCGGGTTCTGCATCCTCCCGAGGCCGTGGCCTTCGCGATCTCCGATGGCCAGGTCCTTCGGAAGCGGGTAGACCGGATGTTAAATGCAGTGAATTTGGACGGTCTAGCCTTGTTGGGTTTTGTTTTTTTTTTTTTTAATAACTTTATTGGAACAACAAAACAACAAAGTTGCTAGCTACTTTCCTGTGGCCTGGCCACCGTGACTTGAACGTGTTGTGAACGTGAACTATTAAGCTCCAAATGATTCGGAGTTTTTTTTTTTTTTTTTTTTTTTTAACTTTTGCTTTTGGAGGAGTTGGAGCAGATCCATCGCCGTCGCGGGCACTTGTTGGTATTTTTCCGGCGGAGACAAAACGATCTGCAGGTACTGTATACACGCTTAAAAAATCATCTACAAGCTCTTTTACATATTAGCTTTAGCTAGTTTAATGGAAATATTTATTTAGCCACACTATTACAGGTTTTAAAATATACTAATACTGAATTTTTGGGTTTGTAGATTATTCAAGTTTTGTTTATTTCACAAGTTATTGCAGTAAATGTAACTTACTAAGTACCTACACTTTTCTGAGAATAAAAAAACAAGTACAAAATAACTACAAAGGGTTTTTATTTTATTAATCATACTACAATAGTGTTAAATGTTAATTTTATCTTCAGACTTTTATTGCAGAAATTAATTTGAACAAATTCCCCCTAGTTTTATTTGAAATCAGTCAAAGTAGTATTTAATTACTCTCATGGTCACATAAGTATAATGATGTTTTATAGTTTAATAACAAATTACTTAAAACCACTTTTTTTTTTTTTTTTTTAAATATAAATGTGTTTGTGTATTTCCTTTAAACTAGACTAGACTACTGCAATGCACAACCAGTCTCTCAATCCTGGAGTGGTTTTCCAACAGTGAAGATCCAAGACCAGACTTCAGAAAACTGGAACTCTCCTGCATCTTCCTGAACCTCCTTGACCAGGATTGGTGGCATCGGCATCCTCCTGCAAGTTCTGGAGGTGCATCACACCTTTGTATCTCATGTAAGTGAACACATTACAGCTCTTCAATATTCTTTGGAATACATTTATACTTTATATTATATACTTTATATTTTTTTACCTTTTTTTTTTTTTCCAAAGCCTGTACATGTATTCTCATATTTATGGATCATTTTTGGTCCTGCAGCATCCGTCCACAGCCAGCCCTGGAAACTCTGAAGATGGACGATGCAGTCTACAGTGAAGATGCATCCCAAAACTCTGCAGACCACCCTGCAAGATGTTCCAATCACCACCCAGAAAGTTCCAGCTCCGGGACTCAGTCGATCCCCCATCCATGTCGACCATCTTTGTAAATAGTTGGAAATTAAAGTGTTACAATAAATTCATGACAATCACTGTGTTTGATTTATATCTTTATTTAAATTAACAAAGCATAAACAAACACTTTTAATATATCAAATAAAACGTCATTTATTTATTCTCAGAAATCTAAGGATTTTAATAGCAATTTTTTTGTAGCAGACAATAAAGTTGGCCCTCCTCTCTCGTGCGCTCTGCTCTCCTGCCTCTTGTCCTCTCTGTTTAGGTCTAGAAGCTCATCACTGTTTCTTCTTTCAGCTGGTGGCTCACTCCTTTCTTTTCTTTCTTCACTCTCCTTTCACCCACTGCTGTACCTCTCCCACAGATCCATTTCCTCCAAGATTGTCCTGAAAAACACAGAAAACAAAGAGGAAGAGAAAACTGGTTTAATCCCTCTCAAAAATGTTTCAAATTCAAACACGAGACACTAAATTCTACAGTAGCTGTCACCAACTCTGTTCTCACTGAGCTCCTGCCCTGTTTGTTTAGCAGCTAACCCTGTTTAAGCTACTTCTGCTCACCTGGATCAGGTGTGTTCAGTCAATCAGAAACGGAGCTCATCCAATCCAGCTAAACAAGAATTACTGAAGCAGGGCAGTGGAGCTTTCGATGAACAGGGTCGGTGACGCCGGTTCTTTTATGATGAAGACGTATATAAATGTACGATTTATATACGTACGAAGCAGATGAAAAAAAATCTGGCGCTAGTAAAAAGAGAATCATTTTCACCCCGGAGCGTTATAATTACTGCGGTCCGTGCTTTGCTCCCTCAAAAGATATTAAATTAGGTTTTTAATTTTTTTCGTTTTCGTCAAGAAAGAACACAAGCGAACAACCGAAGAAAAGCATCAGGATCTAGCATTCCAGTCGAGACCGCTATATAAGCACTTCTATTGTAATATTTCAGATCAAAATAACGTTAAAATGTTTTATGTTAATCATTAAAACCATAAACTTATCAGATTATAGCTTTTACTTACATTTAAAAGTGAAATTTTCCCCGACTCCGCTTCCCGCATCAACGTCCGCCATTGTTGCCAGAAAAAATTCTTCGGGGCCGACCGCAATGCATCTTGGGATACGAGCAGCATTGAAGGATACACCAGAACGATCCTTCAAAATCGGAAGAGTAAGGCCGCGTTCGTCGGCCGAGTTTGAAGCAGACCCTGAATTTGGACAGCACTTGTCGCGACGCTGTGACGTCACCGGCCGACAAACCCGGCCTCGGGAGGTCGCAGAACCTGAATTTGGACACAGCCATCGTCGCAGCAGCGCTAATGAATGGTAAAAACACCATAGAAGAAGAATCTCCTCTCTGCTACTGCGTGCGTGACCGCGCTGCTCCGGTGTTGACACCACCTGCTGAGCGTGCGTTCATAAACCCGCGGCGGCCGGTGTGGAAGCACCTTTGAAGATTCTGCTCGCTCGCGGGCATCACTCACGCACGCGGAAGTAGTCAGTCTCTCTCGCGAGGACTTCTTCTGCTTGTGGAGGAGGAAAAAGCGCTCGCGAGGGTCAGATTTGTCCGCGCGGAATAGTCGCGCGGCGTCAGGAACACACTTCTTGACAAGCGGCAGGCTGTGTATCACGTGTTGTCACGTGGCGAAAGAGGAGCGGGGCCCGCGAATCCCGTTCAGTGAGAAAGCACTTCCAGCAGCTTCATGGCTCCTCCTCCGCCCAGCTGACTGGAGGAATGAATTAAAGAGTGAGGAGGCTCGGACAGCCCGCCGATGTCCCGCCCTCCAGAACCATATACCTTACCATGATTGGTTCGTTCAGCTCTGGACACAACAACTGTCATTCAAATCAGCCTTGCGGGCCGCACTAACAGTAATCTTTCATATGAAGACGAGGGCCGCAAATTATCATCCCGCGGGCCGCAGATTGCCCGCGGGCCGCGAGTTTGAGACCCCTGCTCTAAACTAACCTAAAACCCCCTTGTAGTAACAAATTAGCCAAAAATGTTAGCATGTTGCTAAAATATTAGCTAAACTCTAAATAAGCCTAAAAAAACTCAGTAGATAACAAATTTGGCAAAATGTTAGCATGTTACTAAAATATTTGCTAAACTCTAAACTAGCATAAAGAAAAGAAAAGCTAGCACTTTGCTTAAGTAGACTACTAGCTAAACTCCAAAATAGCCTAAAATTCCTTAGTAAACCAAATTAGTCAAAAACATTAGCCTGTTGCTAAAATAGAAGCTAAACTCTAAACTAACCTAAAACCCCCTTGTAGTAACAAATTAGCCAAAAATGTTAGCATGTTGCTAAAATATTAGCTAGACTCCAAATTAGCATTAAAAAACCTTAGTGGATGCCAAATTACCCAAATGAACTAGCATAGTTCTGATATAACAGCTAAACGCCATTTAAAAAAAACTCTAATAAAAATTAAATAATATTCAGTTGTTTTTTGTGGCAAAGATTAATAATATTTTTTAGATTTTTTTTGTATAATCTCTTCTTTGTAGTCATTTTTACAATTTTTATTTTAACCATCAGATTTAAAACAGATCCTCTAATTTATGCTTGTAAGAGCCAGCGTGTGAAAATAAACACATTTTTTGACTTCTCAAGTCTCCCAGCCTGCAGCAGAAATGACGTTTGGAGATTACATTAGCGACTGCGAATGAAACACAAGGTAATTAATTATTGGGGCTGTTATCTGTGAGAAAAGCAGCCCGGCGTTATCAGATCCGATCGAGCCTGCATGAAGGGTTTAGCTTGTACCTTGACAATAGCTGCAGCTGATTGTTTGGCTCTGTAGGTGTGCAGCTGTCTGCTCTGGCAGCAGGTTTGAAAGGCAGAGGAAGGGGTCATCCTGTTCCCTCCTGTTAATGCATGTTTTGTGCCTGCCTAGAGTAGTTTTCCACATTAGAGAGCACAACATCACATGAAAGTAAACATGCCTTTTAGTGGGAAAAGACACTACCAGATGTTTCCTCCTTGCAGGAAAAAAATGTCTTGAATTTAATTTGAAGAGAGCAGTGACAGAAGTGACTCACAGGAAGCACAATATGCTTTTTTTTTTTTTTAAAGCAGTCAACCGTTTCTTCCTGCTGCTCTGCATAAAGGATCATGATTTTCTTTATGTTCACCCGACCTTTGCGTGCAATTACAAAAAAAAAAAAAAAAAAAATCACCCCCCCGGACTTCCTCAGGTTATAGATGGACAGGTCCTTGTGAGTGAAGACAAGTGCAACATTTGTGGTTTCTTTAGGATCCTGTGATGGACTGAGCACACTTCACCAGAACCTCTCTCAGCATTTGAAGCATTTTTACGTGCATAACTTTCAAAAGAGTCACAGTTCTTTCAATCCACAAAAAAATACATGTATAAAAATGTAAAACCAGTAAAGAAATTCAAATTTGAAGCATAATAGAATTTACTTAAACATCAAGAAGTTAATGAGGCAGAGAGGCTGCATCTTCAATGAATTAACCCATAGCACCAGAATTTACTTATAGTTTTAGAAAACAAACAAACAAACTCCTATTTTTGATTTTAAGTAGACGCTGAGTTAAGGCAGGGGTCTGCAACCTTTTATACTAAAAGAGCCATTTGGACTTGTTTCTCACTCATTGAGAGCTGCAAAGTCGTTTTTCACCATTTTGAAAATGTTGCTACATTTGATATCCATTATATTTCTTTTGTTAGCATGAATATAAACAGGATTTACAAAGAAAAAACAAATTGTTTTAGTTACTTTTGACAGAACGTCATATGACTTCCTTTCAAAATAAAAGACTTCCTGTTCCACATAGGATCGTTCACCCAAGGGCATTTTCTCTTGTTTCTTTGGTATACTAAGATGGGCTGTCATCCTTTTCCCTACTACTGTTAACCTGGCAATGCTTCATGATTCAATAGAAATTATTAAAAATTATATCAAAATATACTTTTTTTTCTTTGTTTCTTCTGAAAAGTCAATAAACATTGTTGTGCAGCATAAAATATGTGCTATAAACACAAAAAGAGCAATCAGATTTCAGCCATAAACCTAAATAATATCAAATTAAATCAATATTAAGTAAATAATTTTTAAAAGTTAGGGCTTCCTATCATTTTTTTTTCTTCACCCAAAGAGCCACTATGGAGAGGTAAAAGAGACTCGTGTGGAGCTTCAGATTGCCGACCCCTGAGTTAAGCTAATTTGGGAGCCAAAGTGGTTTAAACAACATAAACTTAAACTAGAAAAGCGGCATTATCTGCTAGTGTGAATGCTTTTTGATTGGAGTTGTCGCTGAAGCTTTTTGCTGAAAATGGTGAAGACATTTGCTTTAATTGCTGAAGGGATTTGCTGAAAATGCTAAAGCTATTTGCAATATGTTAAATTTGCTAAAAGACTGGAAACACCATGAAAGAACTATGAAAGAGTGCTGAAGTTCAACATTTTTTTTTAATTTCTGAAAATTTTGTAGCAAAATTGCTTAAAAATCTCTTAATACATGCCAATTTGGCAAAAATATTTAATTTGTTGCTTAGATATGAGCTTAACTCCAAATTAGCCCAAAAAACTTTACTAGATTCCAAACAAAAAAAAAAAAAAAAAAAAAAAAAGCTGGCTAGCTGCTTAAATACTAGCTAAACTCCAAAATTGCCAAAAATTCCTCAGTTTTGCCTGTTGCTAAAATAGAAGCTAAGTTTAAATTTAGCCTACAAAAACCTGAATAGATTACGATTTAACCAAAAACATTACCATGTTGCGAAAACATTAGCTAAATTCCAAATTAGCATAAAAAACCCCCGTAGATGCCAAATTAGCAAAAAGAAAGCTAGCACGTTGCTTAAATACTAGCTAAATTGTTAAATTTGTTAGTAAATGAAGTTAGTCAAAAAGATTAGCCAGTTGCTAAAATAGAAGCGAAATTCAAAATTATCCTACAAAAACCGTAACAAAATACAAATTAGCCAAAAACGTTAACATGGTGCTAAAATATTAGCTTATCTCCAAATTAGCACAAAAAACCTCTAGTAGATGCCGAATTAGCCAAGCTAGTACATTGCTTAATCACTAGCTAAACTCCAAAATAACTTAAATCCCTGAGTAAATTAAGTTATTGAAAAACGTTAGCTTGTTGCTAAAATATTAGGTAAACTCCATATTTTTTGAAAATTACTTTAAAAAAATGAAAACACAGCCCGTGAATATATTTAAAGGCTTGTTGTTAATCTACCTAAAATGTTAAAATTTGAAGACTTTCTCATTCATTTCCATATTTTGCATATTTTGGTAAATATTTCAAAAACTATAAAGTTTATGAATAACAAAAATGTCCTGGACAAGCTGAACCTTTTGACTGATTAAATCGCTGAAAGTGTGATTGAGTTTTTAGGTGTCGAAAAACATAAGGAAAAGAGCTGGAGAATCACTATAAAGCTTATTTACCAGTCATACAATTATGACTCAAACACTAAATAAGGAGCCTGAATGTGATACAAGCCCCTGCAAATAAGCCATGTTCAAAAACTGTGACCGTCTAAATGCACTGACATGGACTAAATGGAAACCACAGACATAAATACTCTAAGGATAAGTTAATTAACTAAACTCAAACTGTTGTGGATAATTAGAAACCTAAAGCTGGTGTGAACATAACAAACAGAAACTGAGACAAATTGAAGATAAAAAATGAGCCAATTAAACCAAAAAAGGTAGCTTCACTAAAAAGTGTTTTTAGAATTTTTACAATTTGCACTTTATTCATGAAAAGGGCATCAGCCTCATATTGATTAGCCTGATTGACTCCGACCATCTTTTTTTATTTATTGTAAAAGCGTTCCAGTGGTCTTTATATTATAATTATGACATTTTTAGCCAAAATCCAAAAATCCTTGTCATTATTTTTAGGATATAGTTTCTGCAGAGTGGTGGGAGTTCATTAGAAATTCACCTCTGAGTTGTGTGTAGAACTGTTGGTGCAAAGCAACCCCGCCCCCACTTCCCCTCCTTGTTGCTGAGAGCTCAGAGCAGGGAGCTTTCTACGCCAAAAATAGGGTCTTTTTCAAACTGCATTTATTTATCCACTCCTGATTCACAAGAATTTGAATAAAGAAATACTCAGAAATGCTATTTTAAACTTAATCTTCTTATTATATGTCCTCTTTCATTAGAAAAATGGTACAAAAACACCATTTCCATTGGAACGGGGTTTGTTTTTTTTTCACCAAAAAACCCGTTTCTACATTAAACCTCCATAATACCTTAAAAGAAAAGCTAGTAATGCAAAAAAATAAATAAATACGACGTGATGTCAGTGGGACGCCAAAACAAACGGGGGCTCTGTTGTTTCTTCAGGTGGTTGTTGTTTCTCCCATCACCTCCGCGTTTTTTCATTCTGTGACAGGAAGGGGAAATGCTTTTGACAGATTGGTTGTGCCTTCTCCTTTCCAAAGACTGAAGCTGCTTTTTCATCCTGCAGCCCACCTGAGATTTAATGCCACACTCTCATTGTTTATCAGCGGTGCTGTCCATATGTTAGGCTTCAAATGATGCAAACTGTTCCCTTGAAAATGGATTTCTGGTTGAAAGGAAAGACGTGCTGTGGTCTGATGGAGATATTTTCCAATAAAGTGACCCAGAAAAATCAAGTGTCAGTAAAAAAAACAAAAAAAAACAAAAGTAGAGCTGAATTTTTATTTTTCAGCTTAATAAATTTTTGAAATCTCCTTCAACTGTAGACTGCCACTATGTATAAATATTTAACAGATGAAAACTGATCATACATGAATATGCATAGAAAAAGTGAGAAAAGATGTATAGCATAAACAAACCATGTTAAAACTGTGCAGTACATGTAACACACCGTGTCAGCACCATGGACAGCTCCTGCCGCCGCCCCTCCACGATGTTCTGCTTCAATTAAACAGTCGGATTCTCTCGGTCCACACCAGTTCTAAGTCAGCTGCTCGGCGCTAGCCGAAGCTACAGCTGGGGAGATCCGCGCGAAAGGAGACCCCCTCTCAGCGTAGACTGCTGGAGGGGAGAAAAATGGTCACATTAACATAGCGTCACACAAAACGCAAGTCCTGAATGAACCGTGCAGGATTTTTTAGTGATTCGTGCATCATTTACGTCATTTTGAACGGTCGTGTAAAGCCACAAATTTTCACTCAGAATTGCGCAAGATTGTGTAAAATTTACATAAAATTTGCATGAACCGGGCTCAGGTGGTTGTGCAGGTCGGCCTATGATTGAAGGATTGGCGGTTCGATCACTACCCCCTTTCAGCCAACGGTTGTTGCGTCCTTAGGCAAGACTCCTCCCCCTCCTCGCCCCCTGTGTGGCTCCACCGGTGTGCAAGAGAGAAGAGGAACATACTTTCCATCAAACTCATTTTGACAGGTGACCTTTGACCCTACACTATCCATCAAACTAATTTGACAGATGGCTTTATTTATGTTCGTACACATTTTATAAAATGTATGTAAATTAGTTTGATGGATGGTGTAGGGTCAAAGGTCACCTGTTAAAGTGAAGAAATTCAATGAAATGGAGATTTACGTGTTCTTTTTTGTGGTTTATTCGTACAGTTTACTACCTTTTTTCCCACATAGAACTACAATGACTGATTTTCATCCGTGTAATATGTGCAAATCATCTGTAGGGCCTTTAAAAAGCTACTTTAGCATCATCTGGATGTCTGATTTTCACCAACCATGTCAAAAATGTGTCTGATTTTAGGCATGAAGATGTAGTTTTGATTTCATTTAAAACTAAAACCATTATTTAAAGAAGAAAAGTATTAGATTTTAGAAACAATTCTGTTTTTCAAGCGCAGAGGAAATGCTGTCAGATCTCATCTCTGGTTGTGTTTTCTCCCAGGAGGTGTCGAGAATTAATTACTTGACACCTTCGAGCGATAAACTAGATTGTTCGTTCACATGCATTTCACGTTTTCCCTCCCTAATGTCATCGTTTTGTTATAGATCAACACTTATTTTATGCTTTGTTTCGCCTTCAGCCGTTGATAACAATTATTTTGAGAAAACAGAGAAATAAAATCAGCCGAATTCCTGACAGACCCACTTAGATGTTTTTAACATGTTCTAGCATTTTCTTCACGATGGAGGACATATATAAAGAAAATCACCTTAAAATAGAATTTTTGAGTAATTTTTATGTTTTTGTGACTCAGGAAATAAAATGCAGTTTGAAAAAGATCACATTTGTGCTCAAACAGACAATGGTCCCGCCCACAACCCAGAGAGGAATTTCTGATTAATTCTTGCGTTTTTTGATTTAGTCTAAAATAATTATAATATAAATATCACCGGGAATGCTTTTAACCATTTATTAGCCAACCAAGACTAAAACAAAAAAAAAAAGTGGGTCAGAATAGCTGAAAAGATGATCAGAGTACGTCTTTAAAACTTGCAAACACTTGTTTTTATTGCTGTTTGGCTAGGAACTATTCCAGGTGGTTGAAATTCTTTTGTTTTTAAATGTTTTGCCTTTGTTAATGCGGCATCATTTTTGGCTTTTGAACTATTGTGCAGTTAGAGAGCAGAAGTGGTGATTAGTGTCTTTGTTTGACCCTCTGGGTTTCATTTGGCCTGATAGAGCTGGAGAAGCCTGCAGCAAACTCGGAGCACAGTAGGGTTTGCTGCAGGCTGCGTCAAAACTGACAGCTCTTTATTTTCTTAGTTGTGTGTCAGAGGGTTTTTCTGGTTTGTAATATGTTTCAATAAAAACACAAGATGCGGGTTTGGGTTTTTTTGTTGGGAATTGGAGTTCTGTCGACACAAATGCAGAAGATTTTGGACTTCCCCGTTCAAAACTCTTGCAGTTACGTGCAGCTGCGCAAATTTCTCTGACAGTTTTTTCCGCCTCTGCGTACAAAACACTAGACTAGTTCATGGAAAGTTAAACCAGATCAAACTTTAACCAATAAAGAACTTGGATTTGGCAATGACGTATGGATATGTTTTAATTCACAGAAGTGGCAACTGCTTGAAACTTGATCATGGAGGAGAAATGAATAATTGCGACTGTGTGCAGACGAAACGTAATGACATCAAGTCTTTCAGATATCGGAATAGAGCTGTGAAGGCAAAAGCCTGGAGCAAGACTCATGAGATTTCACCACTACGACATTTTGTACCGATCCTCTTCCAACTTCACGTGGTGGACATGAGCAAGTAAACAGTAGAAGAAGGAGAAGCCCCTCCCTGATTGTCCAGTGTGAACACCATGATCTGATGACATTCAAGAACCCACACTTAAATGTGCATCACATACCCGCCACACTTGGTGTCATCATTGCAGAGTGAGCTCCATAGCTCCGCCCCTCACTGCGGTGCAGTGAAACGGTTGCTTGGTGAGCTTCAACTTTAAGGTGTGTCATGTGTTCAAAGATGGGCGGGGCTTTCATACTGGAGCTCAGAGCATGACGATGTGCTACTTCTGGGACCAATCACAAAATTCAACTGCAGTACCTCATTTTAACCTGTAGGGGGCAGCATACACGTGGTTTTACAGCATATTTTCAGGAATCAAACAACTTTATTTTGAACTGTAAAAAAAAATTGGCAACACAAAACCCTTTTAAAGCCCCATTTATAGCGGTCAACAAACAAAAAAAAGTTGATTTATGGTTTGGTTACCCTTTAAGGTTTAAGCTGATTTGGTATTTTTTGCCTGTTTTTATTCATAATTTTGTTAAAAAGTACATTTTTAAAGTTTTAAAAGTTTAAGAGTTTTAAATAAATGTTTTTCCCGTTCGGCCCACGACCCAAGATAAATTTTGTAGTTTGACACCCCCGTCCTAGTGCAAGCGTGAGCTCTCTGTCAGATTCCTCCCACAGTCCAAAAACTTGGTTTACTGGCGACTCTACTTTGTCCTCAAGCGTGCACGTGAGCGTGCGAGTATGTTTAATATCGATGACCTGTTCAGGGTGTTCACCCAACAGTTGCTCCAGCTGCTCTAAGGGTTCAGAAGATGCAAGAATCTAAGCCTCGTGATTGCTTAATCTTACGTTTACTGCATCTCTGGTGTTAGTGTAAAATGAAAGTCAATGAAAAAATATCAGAGAGTAATTCCACTCAGACTTGATTGACAAACAGGAAAGACTTGTAGTGATTGGAACTGAAAGTTGTTTTGATCGTGACTCTGTCGGTCAAAACAAAACATAACCTGAACTCAAAGCATTTCTTAATCCAGGTTAACTGAACACATGGTAACTCGTCATGGTTTGGATTAAGCTGTTCTTCCTAACAGTACAAGGTAACTGAGATTTTGGAATCCCAGCAGGTCCTGAATCATCGCAGGTTTTTATTTTTCTCACAGCATTGTTTTCAACACATGATGGAAAGCAATAAAACCAAAATAGAAGTTGTGGGCCAAAATAGATGGAAGGACACATTGGAAGGTTCCTGTCTTCACTTCTGTCCTTTGTTTTGGCGTGACCGGACACCGACGTGTTCTGTGTTCACACAGACTGACTCTTCTTTTGTCAGTTTATGGAAGTTTTCCGCTGAGAGTTCCTCTTTTCTCATCTCTCCAGTATCAGCTCGTTCCAGTAAAGCATCTGTAAGGATCTGTAACTTCCTCTCATAACGTTTTAGAGTGCACACATTCTATTGTCTGACACTATGAGTTTTTATAGTGTTGTTGCAACAAACAAAATAATTCAGTATTTCCAGATTATGAACCTCGACACACATAAAAGGAGGATATTTGTGCAAAATTCAGATGTTTTTGACATATTCATGCTGTTCATGGCGGTGAGATAAAACTCTCAGGGGGTGAAGCTGGATTTGGCAAATTCTTTTGGTTCATATTCATAATCTGTGTTTACAATGGGGGGCCTCTGCAGTGCACAAAAATAAAGTATTGAGTCATAAAAATGTGATGCTGTGCAGCTTATTTAAGTTAAATCGCAGCTCCTGAAGGAAAACAACAGCCTGTCAGGGAAATGAATGTTATAAGGTAATTTTTTTAAAAGTTTGTTCATACATGAACACGTTCTGATTTTTGATTATGTCCTTTTATGGGAGATTTTTTCATGTTTTTCTTGTTTCTCCTTCAGCTAAAAGAAGAAAATCATTATTTTATCGCGCTGCATTATTTATCCGACTGCTGCTGCGGTGGATTTGATATATTTTGAAACTTGACTGGAATGTACAGCATTCACTTTCTGATGTCCGTTATGAATCTTTGATGGGATTCTTGCCACTCAGAGAGGTGAGAAGCTTCTCTCCTCCTCATGAAGCTGCTGGCGGATTCAGAGGGCGAGGCGCACCGGGGTTTAAGATTTTATCAGACATCGATTTTCTGTTTGAGATTGATGAGGTCAGTCCTGCAGATTTCATAAGCGATTGCACTCGAGTCTGTTGTAACTGAGGCTAATTAAATCTCCTTGCACTCTGGCTTTGAGTCTTCATTTTTCCTCTCATGCTCTTATTATATAACAGGTTCTTATCTGGAAGAGTTCATGAGTATTTTTCACATTCTAATTTTGAAAAATAGTTTGTAAAAGAATTTTTTTTAGAAAAAGAATTAAAAATATTCCACTCTTCATGTTTCTGCATGGTTGTGTTTTAAATTGAACATAAAAAATGAAGTGGAAAGGTAAAAAAAAAAACTTAACATAGATAATTTATTTTAAAAATAAGAGTAAATCTTAAAAAAAACAAGACTTGTGTTTAAGTTGTGGATCAAATCTCCTTTGCCGCACAAACATTACACTGTAAAAACAGGCCCCTTAGAAATAAGATAATAAGAAATTTAGAAAAATTGTCTCTAAGTAAGCAAAAATAATCTTACTTAGAATTCTTATTTAGGAAAAAGAAATTCTAGTCACTGAAACATAAATTATTTTCTGTAGAAAAACTTCCTACATCTCAGGATTAATTTCACAGCAGATAATACTGAAAAAAGCTTAGATATTTGAGCTTTTACCTAAACTTTATGTATAACTATTCTCTCCTGTGCTGTGAATAAATAATGCAAATTGTTAGACATTGTACAACAGAAATATGATAAAATCCAAATATAGAAAAAATAAATATCCTCATTTGGTATAACCCTCGAGTAGCAGCAAACTGAAAAGGATATTTTATTGTCTTCTTTTATCTTTTTTTCATGACTTTTATGCACAAACTTCATTTTATTTCAACATGAAAACCAAAAGAGGTTTTTCATCAGCTCTGTGAAGAACTGATACTTTGCAAAATGTCTTCAGATCAAACTTTTGAAGTCCGGCTGCCCTGAAGAACCGGATCTGATGAAAACATCAAAAGAAAAATCTTATGTTAGATGTTTTAAAGTCGGAGAAACCAGAAGAACGTGTTCAGAGGACGTAAACAATGATAAAAGCATGTTGGAGGTGAAGAAGACTAGAAACGTAATGTATGGAGGTAGAGAATAAAGACCTGAAGTTAGTCTAAGCCTGAGAGGACACAGAGGACGAGGGTTAGCTGCAGGCAGACAATCGGTTCTCGACACGTTGAAAAAAAAAAGATAAAAAGGACAACACATTCATTAATTTCAAGGACACTTGAACCCTCTGACATCTGTGCTTTCAAATTACAAATGTGGCGAATGTAATGGAAAGCTTTCCCATTGAGAGCTTCTTCAGTAGAGATTCCTGAGCAGAGATCACAGGTTTCAACTTCCCATCATATTTGTAGAGGTCATCATTTTTTATTTTGACAAAAATATATTTTAAAAACATCACTTAACACAGGGGCCTCCAAAGTTTTTCTTCTGAGGGCCACAAAACTATTTAGCTAGCATAAGGCTAAAATATTAGCTTAACTCCAAATTAGCTTAAAAAAAAAAAAAAACAAACACATTTTGCCAGAACAGCTAGCATGAAGCTGAAATAGACGCTAGACATCAGGCTGTTTAACAAATCTGCCTGAGACAAACTGGTATTTTATTTTATGAACTGTTATTTTTATTTCTATTTATTGTGTGTGTTTCGCTGCCGGACACCTGAATTTCTTCCTTGGGAGATTAATAAAGTTCTATTTATCCTTCTATCTTTCTAAATGCCAAATTAGCCAAGAAAAATTGTAAAATGTTCAATTTAGCCAAAAACAGCTAGCATAAAGCTAAAATATTAGCTAAACCCCAAATTAGCCTCAAAAAAATGAAAAAATCCTGAATGATCCAAAACAGCTAGCATGTAGCTGAAATATTAGCTAAATGCTAAGTTAGCCTAAAAAAATAGCAAAATGTGTAATTTCGCCAAAAACAGCTAGCATAAAGCTAAAATATTAGCTAAACTCCAAATTAGCCTAAAAAACTGAAAAAATTCTATATTTGCAAGAACAGTTAGCATGTTGCTGAACTAGTCGCTAAATGCCAAATTAGCCAAAAAAAGTAGTAAAATGTGTAATTTAGCCAAAAACAGCTAGCATAAAGCTAAAATATTAGCTAAACCCCAAGTTAGCCTAAAAAAGTAAAAAAATCCTGAATTATCCAAAACAGCTAACATGTAGCGAAAATGTTGACTAAATGCCAAATTAGCCTAAAAAATAGTAAAATGTGCAATTTACCCAAAATCAGCCAGCATAAAGCTAAAATATTAGCTAAACTCCAAATTTGCCTAAAAAAACGGAAAAAAGCCAAAACTTGCAAGAACAGCTAGCGTGTAGCTGAAACAGACGCTAAATGCCAAATTAGCCTTAAAAAAAAAACAAAAATGTGTAATTTAGCCAAAAACAGCTAACATAAAGCTAAACTCCAAATTAGCCTAAAAGACTGAAAAAAGTCTGAATTTGCCAGAACAGCTAGCGTGTAGCTGAAATAGACGCTAAATGCCAAATTAGCCTAAAAAAATAGTAAAATGTGTAACTGCTATAGTAACTGCTGTTGAAAAAGCTAGCACGAAAAGCTATTAAATATTTTAATAGCTGAAAGAGCAAAAGAGCTATGGATGTCCAAAAAACGTACATAAGAAAAAAACGGAATAACTTAGAAATAAAGAAAAAGTGAATCACTATTAAATCAATAAATCGTCTCTCCTCTCCTGTCGTAGTTCACACTGCAGAAGAATGGAATAAAAAGTCACGTTCTATGTGGGGCTCAACAGGTGTTTCTGATAGTGTGTGGGGGTCCGGGCCAAATGTGGAGAGGGGCCTGATCCGACCAGCGGGCCCTAGTTTGGGGACCCCTGATTTAACAGAATAAATTATAATCTCTAATTCATTTGTATTTGTTTTAATCATAAAGATGTGAATTTAGCAATATTTGTCAGAGGACAGCATCTCTAAATATTTCCTTTCATGGTCCACAGAGGCTGTAAAGGTCAGGATGTCATTTATCCTCCCAGCAGGAGAGGATATCCTATCTGCAATCGGCTCGACACGACAGGAAAATACAGTCCGATTCAGGGAAAGGTCAAAGTTTAACTCATAATTTTATGGCTTAAATAGCAATTAGAAGACTGGAATCATAAAGCAGTTTAAAATTAGTTTATTTTTACATTCATATAAAAAGGTCAAAATTGGTAAAAAACTGAAAATGAACTTCAAAGTGTTTGTTAAATCTGTGAGATAAAAGAACAAACTGGCACAACAGTCTTTTGAAGCGACTCTGCTCCAGATGATGCTTTTGTTTACTTCAGCGGTTGAGCTTAATACACTCAAAAATCCAAAGTCTGAGATGGTTTTCACATAAATCCACAGCCTGAGCTCGCTCTCAGCGTGCTGCCACCCCGCTGCTCGGAACGCAGACGCTGCTGTTTGTGGCTGACTCACCGCTTTTCTCTTATGTCACTGCAGACAGAATCTGTAATGGGCCAGCCGGTTTCCATCCATGGCTGCTGCAGACCTATTGCAGAATTCCCCCCCAAAAAGCTCTTATTTTGCAGAGAAATGGTCCAAAACTTCCCATGAGTTTTGAATCATATTAGAATGTTTTTTATGATCTGATAACAGCCTGCTAACAAACTCCAACCACTTCATATTCATTACCATAATTCTGAGTCACATTCTTGTGTTTTTTTTCCAGTGAAATAAAAACATACTTTACTCGTCTTCTTGAAGAGCTGCAGATTACAGAGTAAGTGAGGTGTCAGGGCAGTGACTCATGCGACCCTCTTTGTCCATGATGTTCTTGTGAGCCGCGAAGAACATTTTGTAATTTGTGACTCAGAGACGTGGTGCTGCATTGTCACATCACAAATCGGCAGCACTTTTGCGTCTCTTAGCCTACAGCTGCGTGGAAACATGCGGTAACTTTGCCGGGATTGAGGAGCATTTCTTGAAACGTTCTATCAGGTTTGTTCAGGTGTGTTGGAATTTACTGCAAAAACTCTAATGTTTCCCTTTTTCTGGTTTCTTAGGAAACACAATGACTTTCTCACAAGTTTCACTGTCATTTTTTTTTTTTTGGCAAAGCATCTTCAACACAATTTTGACTTATTTTTTTGCAGATTATTTTAGATCAGGGGCCCAACCCCAAACTAAAATAACAAAACCCAGCAGTGTAAGACTGCTGAGGACAAAAAAAGAACAAAAAATAATTAAATAAAAGAAAAATACTTCAAGCTACCTTCAGAATGAACAGATTTTATATGTAAGCAAAACTCTTGATCTTTTATGAGTTAAAAGCACAGATTATCTTGTGCTGCACAACATCGGTTACAAGCCGCACTGAGATGATCCTGTTTGAACACTTTTGTTTTGAAAATAAGTTTAAAAAAAAATCACATTTTGAGAAATGTTAGGTTTTTTTTATATTTTTGCTTTTGTTTGTGCCAAAAAATAGAAATTATTTATATGTACTATTTAAGAAAAAGGTCATGAATGCTAATCCAAATTTCTTAAAGGCTAATGTAAGACTGTGCAGCTCCTTTTAGGTTTTTATCAGAAGAAAACAAACCTAAATGGCTCTTTTACTGTTAAAGGTCTTTTCTAAAAAATTAAATTAAATTGAGACAAAATTAAAAATAGTAATCATTATTGAGACTTTTGGATTACTTTCAAAATATTACATTTGCTGTAAAAAGGTTAATATTTAGAAAAGTTAAGTAAAAATATATATTTAATGCAAATGTTTATAAATTAAATATTGTGTTTTTGGAAATTTTCTTCAAATTTGCTGACAAAGTTTAAAATTGTGTTAAATTGTCAAAACATGTAATCAGTGCAACAAATGTTAGAATAAAACTGCCTGAAACAGATTCACTTACTGTTGGGAAAAAAGTCAAATTTTCTCAGACGTCTTAAACAGATACACAATGTGGTTGAATAAACTCAATTTCTAGATAATAATAATAAAAACATTTTTAAAGCAGCGCACAAGTGAGCACTTCATATATAATTATTTCAAGTTTTATTAAAAATGTCCTAAAAAGAAGCTGAATTTTTATTACCAGTACAGTTAGATGAGCTGAAAGTCTTGAGGAGTTTAAACCAAATGTCAAGGAAAGAATTCAAAAATATTTGATTGTTTTCACCGTTAACACAAAAAATTAATTTAATGCGTAATATTCCCAGCTATGAATTTGCGTCAGTTTTTCACTTTTGGACAAAGAAAACAAGCGAGGTTGAAAATATTCTCTTCATATAAAATGTTTTATTCCAACTTTTCAGGAACCTGTGATGATGTGAAGTCACAAAGCAGCACAAACATATTTTCATCCTCGATGCAGCTCCGGCGACATTTTGTCACCTCCAGTCTATAGAAATCCATTTACAGTGGCATGCAACACTCGCCGTCCTGGAAAAAAAATGCACATGTTGAGCGTTTTAGGCATTAAAATGTCTTTGAAAATTCATGCAAACGCCGCAGGCTGCACGGAACTGTAAAAAACCAGCCGCCGAAGAGCTCTGGATAACACGGTTATCTACCATGAAGATCATTATGACCAGAAGTGACACAAAGTCATGTTTGAACGGCATCACAAAGATACATAACCCTGTTTTATAAGAACCTCGCTCCCCTCCAACACTAACAGATAAAATGCGCTTACATTCAGAACGAGGCTGATGAAGATACAATCAGCATGCGTGAAGCGCAGTCGGATGTGAGCCCGTGACTTCATTAGGAACCGTCACTCTGGGAGGGATAAAGACGCCGTCAAGATGCTTGTGTAGGTGGAAATGGAAAGAGGTTCCTCGGAAGCGCCCTCACTTTTGCTCGAATGTTTCCTCATAAGGTTTGACATGTTACGCAACACTTGACTGACAGCTTCACTTCCTGCAGAACTGATAGGCTGCCAATCACACTTTGTTTTCAGGCAGCTCGGCGCTCTGGTTTCTGGACTGATTCCCCTCTGATTTCCAGACACAAAAACACAGTTTCAACAGGTTATTTTTTAAAAATAACCTCTTGATATTCCTTTTTTTAGATCTGGCGACACATGATTTTAAAGGTAACAGGAGAGTCTGTTTTAATGCTAAAAGAAACAAGTTTAGCAAAATAACTGCTACCCAGTCAGCAGGGCCAAGTGGGCTTCATGTTGTTTAAAAGAGGGAAGAAAATGTGGAACACAATGGTGTTTGTTCACAGTTCCTATGGTGGTCCCACCTGTGTTTGCACACATTGACTTAAGTGGAGACTCAGTGGGTTAGCTCGCTACGCTAGCCAGCCACCTGCTGGACAGCATAGCGTGCTAGTGAACTCTTCTGTTTCAAGCAAGCAAACTCCACTGTGACAAGCTAGCGATATCTGTTGAAGTGAACTCCACTGTAGCATGCTAGCAAGCTCTTCTAGAGCAATTCTGCTGATTCGAGGTAGCGAGCTCCCCTGTAGCAAGCTAGCGAGCTCTACAGTATTGAGTTAACAAGCTTTTCTGTATTCAACTAGCAAGCTCCTCTGTCTCAAGCTAGGTAGCTCCACTGTAGCATGCTAGCAAGCTCTTCTTTATCAAGCTAGGGAGCTCCGCTGAAGCGAACTCATGGCAGCATGTTAGCGAGCTCCACTATCAAGCTAGGTAGCTCCACTGTATCAAGCTAGGTAGCTCCTCTGTAGCAAGCTAGCGATCTCTGTTGTGTTGAGTTAACAAGCTTCTCTGTATTCAATTAACAAGCTCTTCTATATCAAGCTAGATAGCCCCGCTTTAGTATGCTAGCAAGCTCATCTTTATCAAGCTAGGGAGCTCCGCTGAAGCAAATTCCACTGTAGCATGCTAGCATGCTCTTCCATAGTGATTCTGCTGATTCGAGCCACAGAGCTCCTCTGTAGCATATTAGCAAGCTCTTATTTATCAAGCTGGGGAGCTCCACTGTGACTTGCTAGCGAACTCTGCTGAAGCGAACTCACTGCAGCATGTTAGCAAGCTTCACTGCATTGAGCTAGGGAGCTCCACTGTGGAATAATAGTGATCTCCTCTACAGCGATTCTGCTGATTCAAGCTATCAAGCTCCTCCGTAGCAAGTTAGCGAGCTTTGCTGTATTAAGTTAACAAACTTCTCTGTATTGAACTAACAAGCTCTTCTGTAGCAAGCTAGCAAGCTCCACTGTAGCCTGCAAGCAAGCCTCGCAGAAGCGTGTTCCACTGAAGCATGCTAGCAAGCCCCGTTGCCCGCCAGGCGGCTCGATAGCATAGTGAGTCGACCCACAGAGTGTCCACTGAAACCAATGTGGGCAAACATAGGGGGGGCCACCAAGGAATATGTGGACAAAACCAAATTTTCTGGCAACTTTTAAACCACAAGAGATCCACTCAGCTTTGCCTGCTGGGTAATAAATGTGTCTTAGTGAGTTAAGGTGTCTGCATTTATTGGATTTTTGCAATAAAAGTCAATTAGAAAGACAAAGAAATGTGTTTTCATTCTTAAAACAATGATCTAATTAGACATGACCTTTGACCTGCACAAATGTTTGGTTTAAACCGTAAGTATCCACGGTGATTAGAATACACAGTACTGCTCAGATGTGAAAAACTGCTTTTAAAACACAAGTGCTTTTTTCATTTTGATCAAATAACTAAATGCAGACGGAGACATTTCAATCGTGTGACGACCCTTTCCTTTCAAAACATCGTTTCATTTCAAATTTTCACTCATCTCTCCAGAGCGCAAGGCGCCATATTTTGCACCAGAGCTTTCATTTTTTCCTGGATGCTGGAGCTGCTTTCTCTTGTTTCCACAGTCGGAGGTTTGGCTTTAAGGCTGCAACTGTTCTGAGCGAGTGGAACTGCTAGACATCCTCTGGTTTACAGATAACCACTTTGCTGCGTCTTTATCTGCTATACTGAGTCTTCTGCATCCATACTTACAGTTGATTCATCTTTTGACTATAAATAATCCCACAAAATCCTTGTTTTTATGCAATAGGAATTAATTCTTTCTTTTAGTCGCTCACTTTTAAAAAAAAATTACTAATAATATTAATTAGCTATATTTCTAGAAGCATTCTATGTTCGTAGCATTCTCTATATAAACCTTCTGCTGGAGATAAATAAATCTTTTAAAACTATTTAAATCCTTCTGCTGCACCTGGACCAACTAAAAATATATATATATAAAAAATAATGATATATTCTTTGTGGAGAAGTGAATTCAGTCAAAAAACATAAAAAGATCAAATCAAAAGCCTCTTTCTTCTTCTCCCACATTTAAGCAGTTTTTATTCGCTTCTCCTAAATAGAAGGCGGGAAACTGAGCAGCCTCTGTGGTCAAGCAGGAGGCGACTTTAAAAAGTCATTTGGTTAAACAGGAAATCAGTTTACGCACGCTCTGCTAACCTGATTTCACCCCTCCAACACTTTACATTCGAAGGTTGCTCTATGTTCTGCCAGAAGTGAGGCAACGATTAACATCACAAATTTGGAGTTCTTAGTCTTTGTTGTTGTAAAACAGCTGATCAAATGAGAAGGGATCATGGGTAATCAGGAGAGTGATGACTACAACAAATATCTTCAGGTATATCTCCTGTTTGATAAAAAGAATGATGTTTTTTTTCCTTAAGGTGTTTTTTTTTACTCTTGGATGTTCATGAAATATGAAAGAGCGTTGATCTGGTTCTGGGATGCAAGAATCTCTTGGTTTTTTAAGACCATAAACAAAAAAAAAAATCATCTCATCTGTATCCAGCTGCAGCTTTATAATATTTATAAAGGCCATTGAGTAATAACAAAAATAAATAGACAAGAATAAAGCTGTTAAATTATTATGTTACATTATAAGAGTAAACTCATAGAATTATGAGTGAAAGAAATGGTTTAATTTCATAAATTATGTATTGAAATTTTACAAGATTAAAGTAACTTATTCATAAGGCAACAGGTCCAAAAAATACGATTAGTAAGTTATGGCATCATCATAAATCTATTAAAATATTTAGTTGACGCACAATGTGAACAGAGATTTACACCATTAACTTCTAAATTCTAAATTCTCTTCTGAATACTCAAATTTAAAGATTTATGTTTTTTGCAGACACTGCTGGTCATCTTTAATTTTATGTTGCCATGTGGTTTACTAAATCTTTTTGTTATAAATGAAGGAAATAGCTGTAGAAATGATGACTTTAAAGTACCTAAGGTAAAAACTACACTTAAACAAATGAATATTTGAAACTTTGCTGCGCTCAAAAAAAATTAAATTCCTTGGATAATGATCTGAAAAAGTGTTTAAGTTTTGTTTGTTTTAAGTTTAAATTAGGACTTTTTTCTTCATAATTTTATTAATTTATTCTTGTAAAGTTCATTCATTTATTTTAACATTCTTGCACCATGCATCTAGTCTTGTAGAAAACTCTATGGGACAATTTCATGATAAATCTGGTTTCCTAATCAATTGAATTTCTTTTCTTGATGGTTAAAATGAAACTTCAAGTTTACACAATATTTGAAAAAGGCATTAGTAACCTGCTTTTTCATTTAAATTTGATGAGTTTTTATGAATTTTGATCAAATATATTTAAGTCTTCCTGTTTTTGTTACTGCTGCAACAGGATCGGCCATTAAACAGAAACTTTTGAACTAAAGGTGAGTTTAAGGCCTTAAGCATGCACCATAAACTACTAGCAGATCCAAACGCTGTCTGAGAAACAATCCTCCTAACTGATTTATTTCAATCACATTCAATAACCCACAGAGGGGCTTTGTTTAAAGCAGAGGTCCCCACACTACGGCCCACGGGCCGGATCCGGCCCTCCTCCACATTTGGCCAGCTGTTTAGGCTAAATTAGACTTTTTTTTTTCAGTTTTTTAGGCTATTTTGGCATTTTGCTAAATTTTCAGCTACATGCTAGCTGTTTTAGCTAATTTAAACTTTTTTCAGTTTTTAGGCTAATTTGAAGTTTAGCTAATATTTCAGCTGCATGCTAGCTGTTTTGGCTAATGTAGTCAATTTTCAGTTTTTTAGGCTATTTTGGCATTTTGCTAAATTTTCAGCTACATGCTAGCTGTTTTAGCTAATTTAAACTTTTTTCAGTTTTTAGGCTAATTTGAAGTTTAGCTAATATTTCAGCTACGTGCTAGCTGTTTTGGCTAATCTAGACTTTTTTCAGTTTTTAGGCTAATTTGAAGTTTAGCTAATAGTTGAGCTGCATGCTAGCTGTTTTGGCTAATTTGGTCTTTTTTAAGTTTTTTTGGCTATTTTGGCATGTAACTAATATTTCAGCTACATGCTAGCTGTTTTGGCTAATTTAGGATTTTTCAGTTTTTTAGGCTATTTTGAAGTTCACCTAATTTTTGAGCAACATGCTAGCTGTTTTGGCTAATTTAAATTTTTCTGAGTTTTTTGGCTAATTTGACACTTCACTAATATTTTAGCTAGCTATCAGCTTCAGTGTTTTTATTAGCCATCAACTTAAGCTTTTTCAACTACCAGCTTCAGTGTTTTTAGCTATCAATTTAAGGATCTTCAGCTTTTAATCCATCGCAGGTAATGCTATGTATCTAGTTTTTAAAATGTTTTAGTATTATTTTTTTCTGTGAAAATTGCAGAGAAGAATTATTTAAAATTTGGCTATGTGTGGCTTTCTGGAAAGACATAGATGTTTACGTTTCTGTTCTGACCCCGCCCCCCCATCAGAGAAAAAACTCACAAGGAAAAGTTTGGGGACCCCTGTTTTAAAGCATGTATTTTACGTCACCTCTAAAAAGTTGAGCGTTGGCTACTGAACAGAGAAAGTGAAAGGTTGTACATTCAGTACTGGCCTGAACATTTAAATGCAGAAAATAACCTTCTGTGATCCACTTTCAAGGGGAAAAGTGCATTATTCCAAAATAACTCAATGGGAGTGAAGATCGGGATCTTTGCTTTGGTTTCAGGCGGAGCGGTGCAGCACTCATCTCAGTTCGTCCACTCGTCGTTTCTCGTGCAAACTAAAGACTCTTCAGATAACACAGGATGGCTTTTGAGCGTTCGATACTTCCATGGAACATGCTAGAAACATCATCAGCGCTGAGCGTCAGAAAAAAAGCTGCTCAGTTGTTCAGTGGGATTTTCAATAAGGCACTCGTGGATTATTACTTCAGATGAAATCTAAAAACATTCATTGCTTCAGTGAGGGATGACAGACCGGTGAATGCAAGGCATACGAATCCATACAATGTAAGAAAATGACAGCAAAAACAGGAAAAAAATCACGACTTTTCCTCTGGCACAAGACTTCCAGTCTGTCGAGAGTAGAAATCCAAACAGCTGTGAACATCTATTGCTTCCAATATCTGAATGCACGCGTGTTTTTCATGCGGAAAGGATGCGAGCCTTTGTTTCCTTCCCGCCTCAGATACAATCTTTTGTTCCAGCCGGGGGAAACATTCTTCAGTTTGGCTCAGTGACAAAGCTGCCAATCAGACTGGCAGATACATCGAAGTATTTCTTTTTTAATTTATGTATATAGTCGTTTCTTTGTGGGACGGAGCGGCGCACGCTTGTGCACAGCAAGAGGATTGATCTGCGCTTAAGAAAAACAATCTCCTTAATGAGCGCAGACGGGCACGGCGTGGGTGCCGCTCGATCGATGAGCACAGGCGCATGTTCGTGTTTCCAATACTAATCAATCACGTGGGGATAAAAAAAAAAAAAAAAAATTCTGTTGCTTCATTTGAGGTTTTCAACGATGGCGACTTCCCGCCGGTCGGCGTAGTCCGGGCTGAGCCCGTTCAAGAACAGGCTGCCGTTCCGGGTCAGAGCGCCGGGAACGGGGCTGAGGGAGAGGGTCAGGTTAGGGTAGGCGTCTCTGTCCTCACACAGGTTGGCTGACAACGTTCTCTTGCCGGGAGTGATTTCAGGGTTGAGGGACGTGTTAATTCCCAGCTCGGATGACAGCTTGCGCTTGATGGACGCCGCTCGCTGGAACCTGTCATAAATGTCGACGCTCAGCCGCCTGCGGGTCTCTTTGAACTCGGCGGATACGTTGGCTGTCCACTCGGCTGCGTGTGCGCGAAACTCTCCAACCTGCGGAGACACGAGGAAGGTCGTCACCAGAAGCCAGCACAGCTAAATGTTCTTTATGATCTGTAGTTTATCTAACTAGCTCACATGCATGGAGTCTTGTTGAAGTCCCACTCCGATCATTTTTTTACCTATTCCAGGGGTCTGCAACCTTAAAGAGCCTTTCAGGTCAATTTACCGTCAACCAAAACCCAGAAGGAGCCACAAAGTTGGTTGCTGGTTTGGTTTGTTTTCTTTGTCTTCAGCAGTCTTGTACTGCTGGATTTAGTTATTTTAGTTTGGGGTTGGATCTTGGCAGTCTTAGGTTGTGGGTTTTGTTTGCTTTTTTTAGGTATGTTTTTCCTATTGTGTGTTTTTTTTTTTTATAAATAAAAAATTAAAATTAAGAGAAAATAACTTTAAAAAAATTAAGTAGTTTATAACTTTTGACAGAGCTTTGCATGAATTCCTTTCAAAATTAAAGACATCCGACACCATAGGGTCATGTAAATGCAGCAAAGGCAGTAGGAAGTGTAAAGTCATCAATGATTAAAAAAAATATATATATATATATATATATATATATATACATATATATATATATATATATATATGCACTGAAATGCACCAGAAACTGTGAGATATATATAATAATTATATATATATATATATATATATATAATATATATATATATATAATATATATATATATATATATAATATATATATAATATAATATATATATATATATTACAGTTTCTGGTGCATTTCAGTCACAGATTCATAAACCAATACAAAATAAATCAGAACTAATTAAGTGATCTCCTACCATATTAAAACCATGAGACACACTTTAAATACTAGAATTTGTTCAAAAATAGAATATCTGCTTCATAATCCAGTGGTTTAGAATTTAACTTCAATTCTTTTTGTTCTTACTGACAATAACTTGAATATTTTTTGTGGTAAATGAAGCATAAAATTAGATCCAAATGTGTCAGTTTGACGTTGATAAACTATAAAGAATTGATGGAGAATTACAGTTACTGTTGTTAGGATCCTTGTTGAATAAAGTATAAGTCAATTTATTTTTTAAAGCTTTACTACTACTAACTTTTTCCTTTACAGTTACTTTTTAACAAATTTTGAAAAACATTTTTTTATTTTAACCAAAGAGCCACTTGTGGCTCCGGAGCGGCAGGTTGCAGACCCCTGATCTATTCTAAAAGAGTTCCCGCTGGTCTTTTAGTTATGATTATGTTGTTTTTAGACAAAATCTAAAAACTTTTGTCTTTTTTGGGGGGACATAGTCTCTGCAGAGCGGCAGGATTTCATTAGAAATTCACGTCTGAGTTGTGGATGGGAACACTTCCCGACATCCATCTGTTAACACTCTTTCCCACTAGCTTACAGTCCCTCACACCCCAAAAACCATTTAATCTTAGCGTTCTCAATATTTGTCAAAATACAATTTGCACTGGAGTGGATCTCTAAAGTTCTCCTAGACAATATTTTTTATTAAAAAAAAAAAGGTCCCAGTAGTGTTTTAATGATGAAGTTTTAAACAAAATCCCACAACCTAAATGTCTTTAAAAGCAATTTTTCATGTTGATCTGAAGTCTCTGTCTCCAAAATCTCCTCTGAGGGGGCGTGGCTTTTGGAGCTGAGCAGCTCTGCCCCCGATCCCCCGCCCGTTTAGCTCTGTGTCTGAGCTAAAAATGCAAAAACAAAATGATTTCTCATTACATTTGTTCTCTTTTATAATAAAAAATTCCACAAATAGACGTTAAAAAACAAAAAAAAATGGTTTTCATCGGAGGGGGACTTTAATATTTGTCTTTCATCATGAGAAAAATGCTACAAAAACATGTTCAAAATACCATTTTCTTTGGAGTGGGTCTTTAAGGCTTAATGAGGAACAACTGGCCAATAATTAAAGAAGCGGCGTGTTCATTCATTTCCTTAGACATGTATTGAGCAGCTCCTTCCTGGAGCGCTCCGACACATTAACGAAGCCCACAAATGAACTTCATAACCTTCACTGAGCGCTTGCAGTTAATGGTCACTTTGTCAGAAATGTCAACAGGATATGTGAAAATCAAAAAAAATAAATGTACAACCCAGGAGAACAGATGACGGTCCCGCGTAATTACTGCAATCACAGCAAATGCTGCATGTTTTCCATGCAGTAAACGGATGAAAGTCCTCCTTTGAGTTCCCATTTTTCTGGTTGAACCTTATGTGAACCCCCCCCCCCCAGCAAAGACATTGGTGGCCTGTTTATTGTATTCATGTTTGCAGACAGGCGTCACCCTCAGAATGAATTAGGCCACCGTCTATGCGTCTTTGAGGTGAAGGTGGAGGAGTCCTTGAGTCTAAATGTATGGCACACGTGTGGGCAAAACACTCATCTCCATCCTCGCTCTTTGCACCAGCCCCCTCGATGAAAACCTTTTCTCAGTAATTTAATTCTCTGCAGTGCTCTGCCTCCACAGCTGTACACTTAATCATGCAGAAGGAACGACTGCAGCTTTCTATACACCAAACAAAGAACTAAAATCGGTGCCTGCCTCCAGTTTTTTAAACGTAGGGGATGTCGGTACAGGGGTTTATTTTCCACTTGGCGCTATCCTTAAGGAGATGCAAATGGCAAGGCCAGTCTGGATGCTCGTCACTTTAGATTTGTGTCTTTGGCAGTGAACCTGGAAACCTGGAGGTCAGTGCGGTCTGTTGCCATGAGCACATCTTTAAACTTCATATTTTATTTGTGGCTGGTTTGGTAAACAAGAGTACCTGCTCAATGCGCTGACACCATTTGCTAAATAAAGATATAGTTTTTCAGCTAAAGATTTTGCTTGAATGTTGTTTGTGCGGAAAAAAAAATGTATCTAAAGGTCAAAATTAGCATATTTTAACATTTAAACTGGATTGCAATTTAGAAAATTACGTTGCACAACTTCTGTGGGTGTTCCGAGTCCTTATTGGCTGATGGCCTTGTCAATCAAACTCCTGTAAAGAATGTGTACAACTTGTCAAATATGAATAAAACTTTGATTGTGACTCTAAAATATTTGACTTATTTTTCTACAAATGTTTGAACTTTGAAAGTTTAGGCTTTTGTGTAAAGAGGAGTTTTAAAACCTTAAAATATCTATAACTTTGAGGATATCGCCTACACTGTAAAAAGTGAAACATTGGATAAATTAGGAAAAAGTTTTGTCATTTTTTATATTTAAAAATTAGTTTTAATCAAATTAAACTTTAATTTTAACTGAAATTTTAAATTTGAATACTATTACTAATACTAAATTATGTAAATTGATCCAAAGTTTCACTTTTTACAGTGTATCATCGGTAATTTCTAGAATGCAAATCATGCAATAAACAAGCAAACACGGCTTGTTTGTTTGTTTGTTTTTTGCCAAAAAAAAGTTGATTTTTAAATAAGCCTGTTAGCCAGGAGTCTGCTGAAAATATGAGCTAAAATCAGGTCCTAATAGATGTTTGGAGCCATCATGAAGCATCGCTACAGTTACACTAATGAAAGAGATATGCTATGTTTTAACACATTTACTATATTACTGTAAAACATGAACTGGTACGAAAATGTTGAAGCTTTTAAACATTCGGTAAGATGTTTCTTAAATGTTTAGGAATTCAGTGTTTCTGAGGATGGAGAAGATCTACATGAAAGAACATTTATATGCCAAGTTGACAATCAATCACAGGTGACAACGTGTCAGCAGGGGCCGGGCAACAGAACAAATAGCCTGTTACATATTGGGGGCGGTGCAGGTGTTATAAATGTGTACAGTACAGATGAATCAGCATGACATGGCCTCCAGCAAGACAGTGGTCAGGCTGTGTGTTTCTACATTAAATAAAAGCACGAGCTTGGATGTTGATTGCTTTGTTACTAGGGCTGGGAATCACTGGGTACCTCACGATACGATACGATACGCAATACATGTCTCACGATATCGATAATATCGCGATACTGCGATAGTTGGTAAAAAATCCTCTCTAATAACTAATATTATATAGAAGAACACTTTTTTGGGGGGAAATATATCCCCATTTCATTTGTTTTGTCTTTAACACAATCATAATAAACAACTCATGTCTTATTTTGTGCAACAAATTATAGACACTTTTGTTTAACGTTGCCTAAAATCACTAAAACTATAACTTACCACCCATTGAATTGGAATTATTTGTAAAATTCCATGTTAACAATAGTAAACATGATCATCAATGCCACAGAATTACTGTTAGCAACAGAACAAAAATTAAATAATTCAAATTGGTGACAGCTATCTACCTCTAAAGAAACGTCACACCAAAGGATAATGAATATAACGTTTTACAGCCTGTCAAGTGTTACATAATTTTTTGTGCACTTTTCCCACATTTGAAAAGGGCTAAGCATTCAAAATTGAAGGCTGATTTACTCAGACTGACACTTGAGATTATTTCTCCAATCTTTATTTATTTTCCATTTGGTCAGTCAATTGTCAGGTAAAATGGTAAAAACAGGTAAAACACTCATAATAATGGCAATATATATTTAAAAATTCGAATTCTATTACAAATTAGCAATAAACAATTTTAATCTATACTAATTTATACAATTTTAAGTGCTTCAATTAACTAGCAACTTCCCTATTTTACCGTGAATTTGTGTACTTTATTTTAATTACATTTTTTTTAAGTTCATACATCAAATCTGCATTTTTTTTTTATTGAAAAATGACTTTAAATTAACATTAGCAAAAAGTTATTACGTTCATTTGAAAACCTTTGACCATAAATGTACCAAAGTTACACCGTACACCAGCAGGGTAAACATAGAGTGCATGAAAGCGAAAATTCCGACTGGTCACTGAAGTACGCACAAACAGCTACGAAGCATGCGCCTCGTTCCCACAACAGGGAATAAACGATCGCGGTCACTTCTTACCAGCTGACTCTTCTACAAATGGATGATAATTGAGAACAGGTAGACATGATTTATACACGCAATACCGAGCCAGAATCCTGCCGGTGTTTTTTCCTGAATGAGGTCCGTGCGTCGACAAAATGTGTTCTACGCAGCACGAGTAGCTGCACAAAAGTTCCGCCCCGCGACTCAGACGCAACAGCCTCTTCAAATGAAAATATAATATCGATACTTGGTGAGAATCCATCGAGAATCAACCGTAGGACTAAATATCGCGATATATCGCAATATCGATATTTTGGCACACCCCTATTTGTTACCTTTGACCTTTTGAAACTACACCCCTTTATTTCTGTGCATCTTTTCAGTCGTCTGCTTGTGTTTGTGCAGTGTGATGTTAAAAATAATTATTTGTTTTTTTTACCTCTTCTTTAGTTTTCTTTGAGATGACCCTAAACCAGTCTCCAATCATACTGAGCACAGCAGCAAAGTATGCCAAACCGACAAGGATCCAGAACCACACCACAGGTTTGTAGTAGTTGAGGTATTCTAGGCTCTCTGACCCACCTGTAGACAAAAACAAACAAAAAAAAGGTTTCATGAGTCGGACAGAAAGTTTGTATGAACAGTTAAAAAAATAAGCATGTATTTACATATTGATAAGGATGTTTAGAAGAGATCACTAATGTCCTTTAGACATCATTTAAGGGTATGGCCCTGTCTTTTGTCTTAAATAACTATCTTAACTTCATAAAGGCGCTATTCAATTTGCTAACTAAGCTTGATCCATATCTATGATTCCACTTCAAACCCGTCTAGAATTTATTGCTTTTATACGAGATTTTTCAATGTTTTTTTTTCGGCTGCCTTCTGTTTTTAGAAAAATTCAATCTGGTCTCAGATCAAAACACCGCATTGAGCCTGCACTCCTGAAAAGGCAGAATTAGTTTTTATCAGTGGACTCAAACAATATGCCTGATGCCGGATATTATGGCAGTGTGGACCATTCTATATTTATCACACCTCTATCTCAGCCGAGCGTCCTCCCGTGGTTTAAGTCCTATGTTTCTAGCGGTTACACTTAATGATTTTTCTTCCACCACTGCTCTTCTCACCTCTGGAGTCCCCCAAGGCTCTATTTTTAGCCCAGTGCTATTTATCTGTATTTGTTGCCAGTAGGTTAAAAACGATGAGTGCTATCACTTTTATGCTGATGATCTGAGGGTTTTTCTAAATAATCCTGATGTTCTTCACTTTATTTAAAACTCCTCTCAAATATGGGTTTTAAACATGTTATTGTAGAATTTTTCTCATGACAAATAAAAAAGAAAATTAAGACTGTGTTTCTTTATTCAAATTGTGATAAATCAGGAGCAGACAAAAAGTGCAGTTGGAAAATACTTGTGGTTGTTACCTAAAGCTACAATTGGTAGGTCACAACCTCCCTGCTCTGCTCCATTGCAGACCAATAGATCCATGAACTTCTTTGCTTTCCTCATATGAGCTGGTATCTGGTTCAGAACAGTACTGCTGGATAGCTCCAATTATTTAAGAGCAAAACCTGGTGAATTGTGTTTGACCTGAAACCATGAATTTTAGACATCTTGCTCAATAATTTCAAATTTTGCTGACAATTATTTAAAGTTTAATTAACAGATTTACCCAAATGTCAAACTCCTGATCTCAGCTCTTATTTTTTTAAGGCCCAAGCAAAACTGTGCTGCAGTGGGAGGGACTTGGAAAAGGCTGTTCACGCCCTTAAAAGTTCTCAGCTATATTATTACAAGTCACTGTCAGGTGTGACCACCCCACCCTTTTCTTCTACAGCTGGTACTACATTTCTTGATCTAACCAGTTTTCAGACATCATTAATTCTATTTAATACTAGAAAAGTTGCATTACCTATAATATAATGCTGGTGTGAATGTTTTTAGCGAAAAGTAGTCACTGAAGATGCTGAAGCCTTTTGCTGAAAATGTTGATGCAATTTACTTTAATTACTAAAGGGATTTGCTAATATTACAAAAGCTATTTGCAAAATGTAAAATTTGCTCAAAGACTAGAAATTTTGTGAAGGAACTATGAAAGAGCGCTGAAGTTCATCTAAATTTCTGAAAAATTTGTAGTAAAATTGCTTTAAAATCCCTAATACATGCCAATTTTTAAAAAATTATTTAGTGTGTTCCTTAAATATGAGCTGAACTCCAAATTAGCTGAAAAAAACCTTAGTCGATTCCAAAGTTAGTCAAAAAAGCTAGCTCCTTGATTGAATCCTTGGCAAACTTCACAATAGACGAGAAATTCCTCAGTAAACTAAATTAGTCAAAAATGTTAGCATGTTGCTAAAATAGCAGCTAAACTCTTAGCATAGAAAACCTCAGTAGATGCCAAATAAGCCAAAAAAAAAAAGCTATCACATTGCTTGAATACTAGCTAAAATGCAAATTTGTCTAAATTTCCTTAGTAAACTAAATTATTCAAAAACATTAGCCTGTTGCTAAAATTGAAGCTAAACTCTAAATTAGTATATAAAACCTGCAGTAGATAACAAATTAGCCAAAAATGCTAGCATGTTGCTAAAATAATAGCTAAACTCTGACTCAGCATAAAAAACCTCAGTAGATGCCAAATAAGCCAAAAAAAGCTATCACATTTCTTGAATACTAGCTAAACTGCAAAACTGTCTAAATTTCCTCAGTAAACTAAATTAGTCAAAAAACGTTAGCCTGTTGCTAAAATAGAAGCTAAACTATAAACTATCCTATAAAACCTGCAGTAGAAAACAAATTAGACAAAAACGTTACCATGTTTCCAAAATATTTGATTAAATCAATTTTTTTAATTACTTTAAAAGATGAAAATATAGCCCCCCCTTATGGGCTATGTTACATTAATAAACGTTAAGTTGAAAAGGGAAAGCTTATGAATGGTATTGAAACAAAAAAACAAACAAAAAATCAACATATTCAATAGAAGATTTTAATTACTACAAATCTTTTTTATTTTTTGCAAAAACAAAAATGATATATCGTATTTGAAAGTACAATTAGGTTTTAAAGGATTTCAGTGTTCCTCAGGCAGAAAATGCTTTTAAGACAAATTCACATTATCGTCTGCATTAATTATCTGGATGTGTTTGTGCATATATTCTATATGCTGCCCAGAGCTTGCTGTGTTCCCTGCTGATGATCCATTACAGTGTTCTTTTGAAACACAGATCCCAGCTAATTAGTTTACTGTAACTCATGGGGACTGATGGAGGTAACATAATCTATAATCATTAGGCCCGCTGAGTGAAGTTTCATTTAGCAGCTCCGTGTTCCAGATTTTGTCAATCTGTTCAGCTGTTTGCCAAGTGGGTTCAGTCAAACACAGAGTCCAACCTGAACATATGCCAGTTACTCCCACGCTGTTCTCTTTTCTGTTTACCACTTGTGAATCTGATAAATAAAATGAATAGAATTCAATATATTTTTATAAAATGTAGTTGATTTATTATTTAATGTTTTGGGTAATGTTTTTTTTACTTTTCTTCCTAAAAATACATTTTTTAGTCCACACTTGGAGCGTAACCATTTCAAAATCAAGAAGTCGATGAATTGATTTCTATTTCTATGTTCCATCCAGATTGATCTGTCAGTTGTTAATGGGATCGAATTGACCTTTCCCCATAAAAAATTGTTTCAAAATGAAATAAATCAATAATTAATTTAGGAAAATACTATTTAGATTGAGATACTGTTGGTTTATTTGCTAGGATGTAAAAATGACCATCACAGCAGACAACACACGTGTGATGCTGCAAAATCTGATCCACCATCATTACAGTCGAACGTGTGGAAACACTTTGAATTCAGCAAAGACGTGTGAGCACACAGTGTGGTTCTAATATTGTATTATTTTGATGATGAAAAGCAACAGTGGGTCAAACTTTATCAAACTAAAATGTGAATGGATTCGATATTAATTCTTGTTTACTTGTTTACACATATTTACTTATCTTGAAGACATCTGGAAAACTTCACCTGCACTGTTCAGTACCAGGTATTTATTTCTGATGCTACATACTAGACACGCATGTGTGTACTCCATGTGGGTTTTTAAACACACTTTTTTAGCATATGGCGTTCACACAGGTTTGTCGCAACTCGATACTAGCGCATGTACTCACAGTTGGAAGAGGCTCGGTGTGAAATGTTGAAGTGATGCAAATCTTGTGAATTTGCCTCAAGCTTTTTCTGTCACAGTTCTATTTTAATATATGAAAGACTTGGTGTGAGGCTGTCACGATTAGTCGACTAATCGACGACTAATCGGTTATCAAAATAGTCGACGACAAATTTAATAGTCGATTAGTCGTTACTTTATATCACATGGAGTCAGAGTGGAGTAAAGTTGAAAGTTATAATGGCATTATGCTATTTTGGCATTATTAAGTTTTTTTTTAAAGCTATTTTGGAGTTTAGCTAATATTTCAGCTACACGCTAGCTATTTTGGCTAATTTAGGCTTTTATTTTGTTTTTTAGGCTATTTTGGATTTGAGCTAATATTTCAGCTGCATGGTAGCTTTTTTTTTTGCTAATTTAGGATTTTTTCAGTCTTTTAGGCTATGTTAGAGTTTAGCTATTTCGGCTAATTTAAGCGTTTTTTTTTTGTTTTTAGACTATTTTTTCGAGTTTGGCTAACATTTCAGTTGCATGTTAGCTTGGCTAACTTAGGCTTTTTTCATTTCTTTTCATTTTTTTAGGCTAATTTGGCATTGAACTAATATTTTAGTTGGCTATCAGCTTCAACGTTTTTAGCTATCAATGTCAGCATTTCTAGCTATCAATTTTTAGCATCTTCAGCTATCAGCTCTTGCATGTTCAGCGGCCAAATCCATCTTAACACATTCACACTAGCATTATCGCAGATAATGCCATATATCTAGTTTTTAGTTAGTTTAAAGCTAATGATGGTTAAGATGTTTGCTTTACATCCAGTTTGCACATGACCCGATTAGTAAATCAGAAAAAATAATCTGTGATTAGTCGACTAATAAAGCAATCGTTTGTGGCAGCACTAAATTAAGTCATATAACTGTTGCCAGGCACCAATCGCCAATTATTAATTTCTCCTCCATGATCGATTTTTAAACGGTTGGCACTTCCGTGTTTTAAAAAGAAGACTATAGATGCGTCACTAAGAAATCAAGGTACCTGATAGGTCAAATTCAGCTGGTCTAACCTTTGACACAAGCTCAGTTGCAGTGCATTTTGAACGTAGAGCCCAGAAACTGACTTAAAAATGGTTGAAAGCTAGGGTTTTTAATGCAGAAGCCATTACCTGCATATATTTATGTATTCTTTTCATTGTAAGCGGTTGATCAAAACACACCTAATTCACTCTGATCTTAATAAATCAAAGTAAATACTCATTGACAAAACTTCCTAAATGTTCTTTCTTACAGTTAAGATTAGTTTGAACTCATAATTGCTTTGCAGAGTCATTCAAGAGAAATAAAAGTAAAAGCATCACAAAGGAGGAATGAATTACAGCAGAAAGTTACCGCACAGCAGTGGGAGGATTATTACCGCCCAGCAAATGTCTGAGTCAAGCTGGCTGAAGAATCACTCGGCTAAAAATACACTCATTCTTATCCGGGTGGCAGACGTGCAAATCACAGCCAACCATGAATTAGCATGAAAAGTGACATACCCTCCGTCAGGTGACCTTTTTCTCCTGCGACAAAGTCTCCAAAGCCGATGGTGGTGAGCGTGATGACGACAAAGTAGATGGATTCGAGGGTGCTCCAGCCTTCGATGTGCTTGAAGATGACAGCAGGCAGGGCCACGAAAATGAGGCACCCGAACAGGATGAAGAGCAGCGTGGAGATGACTCGGATTTTCGTCTGGCTGACTTTCCACTTCTGAAGGAACAATTATGGAGAGAAGGGAACAGACTGAAAAACAAGAGTCAAATGGATCTCATCATTTGAAGGTGCAGACAGAACACAGGCGGGGGATGGCTTAAAACAGGAGACTGCAACCTGCAGCTCCGGAGCCACACGCCCCTCCATTGTGGCTCTCTGGTTAAAGAAAAATACAATATTTTTAATTTGAAAAAATCACAATTTTAGGTTTATTTAATAGGTTAATTGAAATAAATAAATAAATAAAAGTCAAACTTTTTTCAGCTTTTTCACAAATAGTTGTATCACTCCACCATGATCTGACTACAGTACCCATAATGCTCCAACAGTCCATCAAGCATTATGGCTTTGTATTTTACCAAAACATTTTGATAGATGTTTGAGCTGTTTACCACAGAAAATCAATCTAAAGTCAGTACACACAACCAGAATCCACACTAATGCTGCCACAAGCAATTATTTTAGCAGTTGACTAATCACCAATTATTTTTTTTGATAAGTCGAATGTATTCGGTCAAGCACAACGTGGATGTAAAACACACATCATAACCATAATTAGCTTTAGACTAAATAAAAACTAGATATATTCATTATCTGTGAAAATGCTATTTTGAATGCTGTAAGTTGAATTTTGCAGCTGAAAATGCTGAAATTGATAGCTGAAAACACTGAAGCTGAAAGCCAGCTGAAATATTAGCAAAACTCCAAAACAGCCAAAAAAGTAAAAGAAGCCTAAGTTAGCCAAAAACAGCTAGCATGTAACTGAAATATTAAGTAAACTACAAATTAGCCTAAAAAATAGAAAAAAAAGCTTAAATTAGCCAAAATAGCTAGCATGCAGCTGAAATATTAGCTTAACTCCAAAATAGCCTAAAGACAAAAAAGCCTAAATTAGCCAAAATGGCTAGCATGTAGTTAAAATATTAGCTAAACTCCACAGTAGCCCCAAAAAAACTTTAAAAAATGCTAGCATAATGCCACTATAACTTTCAACTTCACTACACTCTGACTCAATATAATGTAACGACTAAGTGACTATTAAAATAGTCGACGACTATTTTAATAGTCACTTAGCTGTCAATTAGTCGGCTAACCATGTTAGGCCTAATCCACATACAAGAATCTAAGGTTCACTTTTTGTTCTTGAATAAAAAAAATCAAGGATATTAATTATGAAAAACATGTTAAGGGTCACTTCATTAACTCTGGTTTATTTATGTTTTATATAGATTTATGAATTTCTGGTTGAGACGCACCACAGACGGTGGTTTTGAGTGTATTTATTTTTCATCATTACTGACATTTAACCTCCTTCCACTACATTCCCTGCATTGAGACGATTATATGTGTTACAGGATGTCTTTAATTTTGAATGAAAGTCATTTAGACCTCTAAAGAATTAGAAACTATTTCATATTTCAAAAAAATGTCATTTTCTCTTTATGGTTCTGTATTATTTATGTTTGAAAAAAACAAATGTATTTTATTTATCATAATAGTAACAATACCATGAATACAAATCAGTGTCTTCTTTTTCTTAAGTGTGAACTAAGACTTTCTGGCCGCTATTAAGATGTTATCAGTAAGAAATCCTCAAGAGAGGCTCTTTAACTGTTGAATTTATTAAATTAACTGAAACATAAACAAAAACACTATAACCTTAATATTTATGCTTCCAATACCCAAATGTTTTCTATGATAAATCAATTAAACTAATAATCTCGTTGAATGATTTCACGGTATTAATTGCACTATTAGTTGTTTTTTGAATATTAGTTGCAGTGGAAAAGAATCCACCATAAAAAAAAAAATCATATATAAGTTCCACCTTGGACCAGAATATACAGAAAACAAAACACAACTTGTAATCAGAAAAATACAGTGTATATAAAGACATGAGATCCAGTCATAACTGAAGCATTAAATTACATTTCCTGCTGGAAAGTTAACAGAAACTGAGATGATTAGAAAGTCAAACCAGGAACAAAACCAGAAAAATTAAAAATTACTCAAAAATTTAATTTCTTAACTGAACAGGGAACACTAACCATTACAAGTGTTCACTAAAGATGCTGAAAGATGAGGAGAAAGGCTTGAATAGCCTTCAGATGTTCACTGTAGAGCTGTAATGTGATAAAGATTAAGCCTAAAAATACAACAGGGTGCAAAGTATGGAGAGAAAATAGACTCACTCTGATTTGTAGGTGCGTAATTCCTGATTTGTGAGTAAATTAGGATTTGTGCATAATTTTAGATTTGTGATGTTTTACTTATACACAAAAAGTATTATATGAGTTACAAATCAAGATTACACATTCACAAATCAGAGTGAGTCTATTTTGTCTCCATAGCGAAGCAGCAGAAAAAATACCTAATCAGGATATTTAAATATGTGAATTGTAAAATGATTTAAAGAAGCAAGTAAAATTAAGATAATATTTTGGGCTTAATATACTTTTAGTATACTTAAAAAATAGACCAGCTTTGATCCAGGTACCAGTATCGTGTCTGCAGCTTTAACATCATGAACAGAAATCCTTTATAGACTCTAAATCAATCACCTTTTTTTAAAAAAAAAAACAATTTAATCTACAATTATATTGAAATTTGTGTTTTTTCAGAATGTCTGCTGAACTCTGTTAAGCTGAGTTTTTATCCTGCAGTGGTTGCAGACTTTATGAACACTATCTCAAGCTCGATTGGGAGAACGCCTCTAAGAAATCAGCCAATCAACCAACAGAAGGGGAAAAGCGCAGATTCTATTGCTTTCTGTTTTGCTCTAGAGTTGTAGTAGTAGAGATCCCGAGGAGTTACATGCAAGAGTAGCTCAGTCTACTGTAACTGTGCAAATGTCAAGTCCATTTGAGCTGCTTTTCCACCGTCTCGTTTTGGGAAATCTTTTCCGCATGCAGCTCCTGTCTGTGCAGCCTTTCCACTCGAGGTGACGGCTCTCAGCTGGTTCGCTGTACATCATGCCCTTTCCTCCTCGGTTACATAAGCCTGGAGCAGAGTGTGTCTGAAGGTGGAACTATAAAGAGCTGACGGACTTCAGATCAGTGGATCCGTGAAGGTCTTTTTCTGCTGCGTTAAGAAATGGAGAGCAGTGCAGGGAGGAGGTAACAAAATAAAAGCTGAAAACGAAGCTTTAGTTTGTTTCTAGGGGAACAATGAGGCCGTTCTCCAGCTCTCATCTGGTTCTATTGTTTCAAACCAGACTCCACAGCACCTCTCGCTCTCCAGAGAGAAACAATACAATAAAAGTGCAACACAAAAACTAGAGACTTTTGCTTCAGCTTTGTCAACATTTTGTGAAAATCTGTTATCTAAACAAATATATAATTGGCTATTCCTCTTACAAGATCAAACAATAAACTCTAGATTTACAGTGAGGTATTTTAATAAACGAACTGTTTATTTTGCCTTTTTGATTAGAAATACGACCCATGTGGAGTCCCCCAGGGTTCGATTCTCGGACCCTTTATCTTTTTTATTTTAAGCATGCTCCGTCAAATCATGTTCATCGTTTTAACTTTATAATGAAAACTTAGCATCGTTTCAACTTAAGGATACATGTTGCACCCAATGCTGTCATCTTACTTATCTCTACAGATTCTTCTTCCTGATGCATATTTACATCGACATACTTTGTTTTGTGAATGAAATCGTTTTTTTTACTGATGTTTAAAGGATCTCTGTGTCAGAGTTGCACTGATACAGATGACACTCATCTTAATTCTGCCACAGAGCCACTACAGTCACATATGCCAAAATGCCACTGCGGGGCGACCTAAATGCAGGTTTTTCAGGAATTTTACAGTGCATGAACGACAAAACCGTCAACACTGTGAACGCTCTCAGACGTCAGACGAAACGGCGACAGGGCTCGAAATGCAAATTGTGACTTCCTGTTTACGGGTTTATAACGGCAAGGCTGACATCTGAACGCTGTTTAACATAATTTTACGTAAATAATAAAAGGTAACCTTATTAATTTCAACAGAAAATTGTACAATATTTATTTATGAATGTCCTGCTGAACTGTATTTTCATTTTCTCTCTTTGATTGTTCACAAATCTAAATACAAATTTGAATAATTCTTCAATATTGGAGGTTTTATTAAAAACATCAACCTTTTATTTGAGCAGATTTTATTCTAACAGGTTCTGTTTTCCTCGATGTTATTAGCACATGTTTTAAGTGCAATCGAGCACCAAAACTCGTGTTGACCACACGCAAAAGATGCAGCCAAGATCCAGATTGTTGCACGTGTTTTAACTGCACTCAAGGCTAGATTTAGTTGTTGTAATAAGAGGTCATTTTAAGGGGTAATTGTAAAAATAGAAATGTTCACCATATTTAAAGTGCTGCTATGAAGACACGAATTTTCACCTTTCAAAATAAGAACAGGAAAGACAAAATTTCATCTCTGGTCAAACTCATTTAGAAAATTACGTGTGAATAATAATTTCCTTATATATATATTTTTGACGGTTTCAGATTATTTTTATACTTGTGTACCTTTATCATCCTGCAGGAATCAGACACGTTATGAGCAACAGCAAAGAGGAGCTCCAACAGAAAATAACGCAACAGTTATTAGTTTTTCTTTTTGTCAGACATGTTGAAATTGTCTGACTTTATCTCTTTTTTAGTGATTTTGTGAACACGGAAATGTAATCAACTTTAACTGGACAGAAAAAGATCTTCTGCAACTCGTTGTGGAAAGCTAGCGTTAGCATTAGCATAAATTAAAAGAAGAAAATCATAATTACCTTCATAATCAAACAAGTAGCACATTCAATGAAGTACTTGTAACCTTCGTCTAACTATCCACGACTTGTTTAATATCATTCATATGATTTAGGGAAGCAGCTGTGGAGAATTCTGCAGGAGGAATACTGACATTTGATCTAAGAGGGAAAAACCAATACAACCGTAGGACATTTAGAAAATAAATATTGTACAATTTTTGGTCACAATTGGTTAGTTTACCTTTTATTATTTACGTAAAATTGCTTTAAATAGCGATTTTTGCCATTTTGTGTGACGTCACATGAAAAGGTTCTATTGTAATCAGGAAGCAGCAGCGAGGTTTTAAGAAACATTTTGTTTACGTCAACCAGATACATTTTCTTTAAAGTTGACATCAGTCAAAGGTCATCCGGGCTCATTTTAAGGTGACAGTCCAATGACACCATTATGAAATTGGGCTTTCCGACTGCTTTTGTCTATATGCTCAAAAGGTCTTCAAGGTCTCCAAAATAGCCTAAAAAAACCAAAAAAGCCTAAATTAGCCAAAATAGCTAGCATGTAGTTAAAATATTAGCTAAACTCCAAAGAAGCCCCAAAAAACTTCAAAGCCAAAACACGAAATCCATGAGAAAATGTGCCAGAGCAGCAGTCTGAGGAGCTCCAGCATGCTTGGCATCATTAGCTTATCAAGCAATCTGTCTGCATGAAGGAGGTTAAGGGGGAGTCACAGTTCAATGTACCAAAGTGACACAGAGGGTCAGTCCAGTAGCACGTCCCCCTGCTGGGTCCCATTTAAATATAGAAGTGGTTAAAGAGCTTTTGCAGATAGAAGCAACTCTAATGAGCTCAGATAATTCAGAATTTTCATCTCACATTTCATTTTTTACAAAATAATGCTACCAAATACTCTACAATAGGGTCACTGTAAAGCAGAAATAACAGAATATTTTAAAAATATGTTAGCAGCACATTCATGTTTAGATTGTTTCATTTTTATGCAGAACCTTCTTTCTGTGACTGATGGAGAAAAAGGCAAACTCACGTAAAAGGCGTGTCTCACCACAATCATCTTCTCCACTTTGGCGATGCCCTTCCCAAAGATGGTACCCAGCTGGTCTCCAACCCCAGCTAGCAGGAACCCAAACAGAGGGATTCCAAGCAGGGCGTAAATGATACAGAAGATCCGTCCTCCTTCTGTGTGAGGAGAGATGTTCCCGAAGCCTGAAAGAAACCAAAATACATGAAAAAATGCACAAATAGCACAGTAATGCTAGAGTAATTCATTTTTTTTTTTTATTTCAGCTACAATTCTATCCAACTTAAATAAAACTATTGTGAGAGAAAGTAAAACTTTGAGAGAAACATCCCTCTGGTGATGTGAACTACATAAACCAAACTTTTTTTTTTGCAGGCAAGAAAACTTTTACAAAGCCTGTCTGTTCTGTATTATTAATGCGAAAGGCTAGGAAAAATTTCAATAAATTTCAGGCATGAAGGAGAAATCCTTGAAAAGACCCAGACTCATTTAAAATTTATTTTTCCCAACCTTTTGCTGAAGAGCATGAAAGCAGAGAGGGGAGGCGTTGTCAGTGTTTGTCTCAGTTTTACACAGTATAGCAGGAGTGTCAAAATCAATCGCACCAGCTTGGCAGCAGAAGATGCTAGTACTGATAGCTAAAGATGCTAAAAATAAAAAAACGCTGAAGCTGATAGCCAGCTAAAAAATTATTTAAATGCAAAATTAGCCTAAGAAAATAACAAAAACAAAAAAACTTATTTAGCCAAAATAGCTAGCATTTAGCTGAAAAAAATAGCTAGTCTTCAAAATAGCCTAAAAAACTGAAAAAAGCCTAAATTAGCCAAAATAGCTAGTTTGTAAGTATTAGCTTAACTCCAAAACAGCCTAAAAATCGTTTTAAAAAGCCTAAATTTGCCCCAAAAAAGCTAGTAAGTAGCTTGACCCCAAAACAGTCCAAAAAAACGTCTAAACCAGCCAAAACAGCTAGCATGTAGCTGAAAACAGCTTCAATCCAAAATAACCTAAAAAATCTTAGTAAATGCCAAAATAGTCCAATAAGCTAGCAGAATGCCAATTTTAGAATAAATTCCAGAATCAACTTAAACCTTAAATAACTTTTATTATTTTAATATTTTGTCAAAATTATACAAGTTAGAAATGATCGCAAAATAACATCGGGCCATTATTAACAATAAAATAAAATGATCTGGAGGGCCGGATATAATTACCCAGAGGGCCACATCCGGCCCCCGGGCCTTGACTTTGACACATCAGCAGTATTGGTTCACAGCCTCAAATACTGAAATGTTCACCATCTATGACTGCTGAGGAATCACTTTAATAAACTGTAATAAATCCACAAAATTCAAAAAATTAATATTTAAATTGTAATGTCATTTTTTATAATGCACTAATCTTTTTCCGACATTAAAGCTGCAGAAAGTTTTTTAATGTTTTATTAAGAGAAGTCATTATCGCTTTGATAGTTTTAACACCGATTAGCTGACTTTGGAATAATTATTTGCGTATTTGAAGCTGAATAAAATTAAAAAAGTACAAATTTTATGATTTAAAGTCAGATCAAATTTTTTTCTCAGTCATTTATTTGGTAAAATATTTTGCGACTTTTAATTATTTTGTGTCCTTCAGGGAGTTTCACTTTGCCAGAACATTGTCTGCTTGAATAATTCATCTTAAAAAAGGCCCAATATCCCCTTCGCTGTATGTTATGTAATATCCCCCCGCAGTGTTGCAACAGGCAGTCGCTTTTTTCAGGAGGACACCTTCCACATGGACAAAAAACTTTATAAAGATGCTGTAAATTTGTTTCTTTTGTGCTGATCTAGACAAGACGAGGAAGAAAGAGGCTTCAGGAATCCCAGAGGGAGAAGTCGATCAGCACTGCAGGTCTTTAGCCAGCAAACAGCAGGAGATGCAGCAGAAATCCGAGTTATTTCATACCATTTAGAGAAGCTTTACTTACTTCAGCACCGCCATAGAATGATTTCTGTGTTGACGTATCAGTCTTGTTTTGTTTGCAGCCTGACAATCAAACTATCAGAGACAGATATGAAAGACGTGACAACTACTCTGTGCTTTGTGTAGAATAGAAATCACAGATATGGAACAAAAAGAATCACCACACTGTGAGATTTATTTAAATCTGTACTTTTTTTTTTTTTAACTTTGAATCTTAATATTCAAATATTCTCTATTTCAGGTCACCTAATTTGCACTGGTTTCAGGTGAAAACGAAATATTACCCATTTAAAATATGCTTAAAGGGTAACCAAACAGGGCAGTTGGAGGCTGACTCCATTCTCAGCCCAGATTTTGGAAAAAAAAAAAAAGCCAAAAAGGGGGCGGGGCAAGTGTAGCCGAACTGAGCGGGTGAGGTGTGGTTTGGGTCTATGATTGACAGTTTGGCTAGCTTTATGTAGCGTACGCTAGGTGTTCAATGTGGAGAGCGGTTTGTCATCGTTATTTTCAATTAAAAAGTGAATAAAAGGGGAGTGGTTCCAGGGATAGAGGAAAATTCCTCCACAGAACTTTGAGGATTTTTGGCGCTCATGATCCAGAACCTTATTGTTCTGCTTTTACAATGCCTGACCGTGGGGCTGAGGGTTCTCAGGACCAAATGGGACTTGTATCTGAAAGTGGTAAAATGCTGCTAAGCTAATAAAGGCTACCGTATTAAACAAACAATCCTGAGTGATATGTTCATTACAAATCCATCATCAGGATGAAGTTTGCTGGATTTAATGCTAGTTGCACTCAACCTCTGCTCTCTAACTTCCAAGTCCACTGGAAAGTTGTGTAAATCAGTAGATTTTTGACAATTGAAGACAAAACACCTGCAAGCCATGCTAAAGCTAACAACCGACCATAACAGAATCAAATATGGGCGGGGCTTTACACTGGACCTGCAGAACATGATGACGTGGGACTACACCAGTTGACCAATCACAAAATTCAACTGCAATACCTCATTACAACCCATAGGGGGCAGCACACATGTGTTTTTTGACTATATTTTCATAAATTATTTTTAATTTGCCAAAAACTTGGCAACTACCAAAATACAGTACTTTTAAAGCCCCATTTATAGAACTCCAGCCAAAAAAAGTTGATTTGGTGTTTGGTTACCCTTTAAGTTATACTTTTAAGAATGGCTTTAAGAAAACAATTGGAAAATGGTTTATCCTAAACTCAGGTCATCATTCACTCAATCTTCACTCAGAAATCTTGACCGTGAATTTAAATCTTCACCTTCTGGATATTTTATTGGTTATTTCCTTTCTATTAATTGATTGAGTTTGTGCAGATTTCTCTGTTGTTTTAATCTTTTTATACATGTTGTTGTTGCAATTCAAAAGCTGTCAAATTAAAAAAATAAAGTAAATTAAAGGCTGTAGTTGCATTTAGCTTTGCAAAACAGATTCATTTGACTAAATAAAAGACAACAAATTAATTTAAAACAATTTAAGGGTTTAATTTTGGTTCCAATAAAACTCTGGAGACCTGAAACAAAATGAAAGAGCTGACATGATTGTTTTTTTTAAATAGATTTTGGGAGCCTCCGACAGATCCTGAAGTTCTTAATTGGCAGGAGAAATAACAAATATCAAGGAACGATTAAATGAAGCGAGCACAGGGCGCGAGCGGCATGTGGAGCTGAGACGTCGCCGCGCTCTGCCTGAACATACCGGCCTGCAGGATCATAAACAGGTTCATTAAAATGTTGGGGGATTTCTCATTAGCGGGGGTCGCTCTGACGGCGTGTGAGCCGCAGAGCTGTCAAGGTCCGATTGGAAAAGGCAGATGAGCTGTCAGAGAGTACAGTCTGTGTGAGTGTGCGGTGTGCTGTTCTTCTATTGCTGTTAAGTGGACTCTTACAGCTGCAGATGACAGAGAAAGTGATGATGGGAGGAGAAAGAGAAAGGTTTTCTTCAAATTCTTTAACTTTATTTCTTCCTTCTGTTTTTTACGACTTTGAAGCAGCTTTCACAATTTCTGTTGAACATACGTGCCGGAATAATCCTTAAAATTGCTTTTTTTTCCGCCAAAGACAGCATCTCACCTTTCATAACCATTCATAAATCCCTTTTTTTCAATTTAATCAAAATATTGAAATCTGTCATGAATCTTCTCACCGATTGTGGTGATAACAGTCCCAGCAAAGAAGAAAGAGGAGCTGAGGTCCCACAGACTGGTCTGCAGTGACAGGTTTCCCGTTGGAGTCACTCCTGCTCGCACCGCTGAAACCACTTGCTGCAGCGAGGAGACAAAAAGAGGATTCCTGCATATTAAAGCGGACTGAGAAACGTCAAATTTTTCAATGATCTTTCAAAGGACACCCATAAAGGGGGAGTAAAGCTGATAGGAATCACAAGAAGCACAGACACTTAAGGTTCATTTAGTAAAAAAAAAACAAACAAAACAATTAGTTATTGATTCAAATCACACAGACTCATAGATTTAAGTTAGTTATTTTTAGTTTTTCATTACAGCTTTCAAAGTAAAGCTATTTTATGTTGTACAGTTTTTTCCTGGAAGTCTTGGAGGGAGAGTAAATATAGCTAAAGACAAGGAAATAAATAATTAGGAACAAACTAAATATAATTTTAGAATTTTTGTCTGCTCTCTTTGTAGATTCAGTTAGAACAAAAAATCATTTTAATGGCAATAACATGTTTTATCTGTATTTAATTTATTTTAATTAATGATTAATTAATGACTTTAAGCAAAAACAAAAAATAAAAAAGATTAATTTAAGGATTTATCAAAAGGTTGTTTAAAGTGGAAATCCTAGAGGAACAAGGGAACTCTTAACTCTAATATTTTAAATAAACGTTAAGCTTTATTGATCAGAGATAATCTCTTTGGTAGATGATCAACCATTCTTCGTGTTTAACACTTGAAATCGTTCTGCAGGCTGACAGGATTGTGTGAAACTACAACACAGAGTAGTGTATTTACAGAAAAAACAAGTACAAATTAGTGTTTATAGCAAAAAAAAAACCATTTGGAATGAAATATTAATTTTTGTCAACATTCATTTTTTGGGCCTGGGTTGATCAAATTGATTAGAATTGATTTAAGCTTAATAGATCAATAATTGACTCATTAAAATGTAAATCGATTTAGCACATAAAAACTAAGTTCGCTATCTTGATGCTAACGTTTAATGGAATTTCCCATAGGACGGCTAATGCTAACACTCGGTCGACCTAAACATATATTTCTGACTAAATGAATTTCTTTAGAAACTCTCAGGCATGAATTTTCTGAGCTCTTTTAAGGAAATATTTTTTTATTAATACTTTGTGGTCTAAAACACAGTTTTTTGCTCATACACTCTTCTTCTTCTGGAATAAAGTGTAATGCTTTAGTGCGATCGCCACCTAGTGGCCAAACTGAAACGAAGCAGAACAATATTTACAATGTTAATGATCTGAACATTTTTGTCAGAACTTCTGCTTTTGAGTATATATAGTAGATTAATAATGTATTTCTAAACAAATGTGCATAAATGTGTAAAAAAAAAAGGAATCAAATCAATCCAGGCTCTTGTGAATCAAATTGAATCGTTTCTCGAAATGATAATCAATACTCAGCCCTGTTCATTTCTGGTTCATAAATCGCTCATTGACAGACTGTGTGGGACTCTCCGTGATCCTCTGCTTGTGTGAGCGCACGTTTGTTTGCACCCATAATTAAGTGAAAGCGAGCGGATGACACTTGTTCTAAAGCGGACGATCACTAAAGCATCAAAGCCTCTCAAAACAGGCAGACGTGTTCGGGTTCGTGGAGCAGCATAAAGCGGCTCTTACGGTTGTGATGGAAGCGGACCCTTAATTAGCCTGACGGTTTCACCCAGAGGCAATAAATCTACTCAGATTGGATTATTAATTCAGTAAATATTTGCTTTAGGGTGACAATATGTTACAGGTAAAAACACAGGAAGATGTTTAAGAGCAAATGAAGATTTTGCAGTTTATTCAGGGATTCCTAAAATGCTTTATGAGAATTTGACTTTAAATTTTGGAGATTACACATTTGCGATCCTTCCCTTTCAGGTTGTGTTTGCAAACAGCTTTCCTCTAGAGACCTGCGGTGCTTTTCTTCTGCGCATTCAGATGAAGGACGTCTGAATGTCCAACAGAGGTTTTCAGCATCTCAAAGGTCGTTATTTGTTCCGACCTCGCCGACTCACATTAATTATCTTCATGGTACTTTCTGTCTGCTGACTTTTTTGCATACATGGAATTAAATATTTGCTCCTAGGAGTCTGTGTGCTTAAACGGTTCTGAGCCTCCAGATTTCATAACTCAGCTGCTCACATTTCACCCCGACAGGAGGTCGTTATCTAACCGTCGATTGATGATTGCAGCAAAGCATCATGGTGTTTAAACACTAACTCAGCATCTTGACGCCACATAACTGTCATGTGGCACAATTGCTTATGGAGCAAAGCAAAAAAATGATAGGAGTATTGAGATATTTAGCAATAAATAAAAGACATTGCTGTATTGCAGATGAACCAACAGCCTGTTTATTTTTTTATTTGTTATTTGGTCAGAAATAAAGCATCAGTATAACTCACTTTCTTGAAAGCAAGAGCTTTGAAAACACTTCTGGTCAAACATGTCATCCAAACATAAGAAATACATTGGTGTGTATATAATTATACAATTATTCATGTTTTACGTGCATCTCTGTCTATGTGACTCCTTTAGTTGTAATTAAAAAAACACACAATTGGAGTCTTTAATTTTTTCTCCTGTCTCTATACCCACTAAAAATAAAAAGATTTATAAATCCCAAAGTGAAAAAGGGATTTTTAAGAAAACTATTTACAAAAAATAAATAACAAAAAAAGTCCTTGTGGATATTAGTATAACGCAATTAATTTCACCTGTCAGAGTCTGTATGGGAAGCAAACCAAAAAAAAGGGGGGGGGCCAGGGGGTCTAAATAATCAATGATCATTAAGGAAAATAAATTATGTTCCACAAGCTTGAGACCCCAGCAGGAGCAGACTCTACAAACTAAACAAAATAACCAAAAATGTGACAGAAAACTGTGTGACTACATTCAAACTGGGTTACAAATGAACTGGTGACAGATGAGGAGGTTAAAGGTCACTCTGATCATCTTTTGATCTATTTTCAAAGTGTTTCCAAAGGTCTTTCTATTATGATTATGCTGTTTTTAGCCAAAAGTGTCACGTTCTGCTTCAGTTACTTTCTTTTTTTTTTTTTTTGCATCTGTGCAGGCTGCTGTGACTCCGCCCATTCTCCAGTCACAGCTGCCTGCACTTCAGTAATGTGTATGTAAGGGACTCTGCTACAGCCCTCAGTGTCGACTTGTTTTGTTTGCTGGCCTGTTGTCTTGGGCCTATGAGGTTTGTTAACATGGCTTATGTAAATTAAAGCCCTCGGACTATGCCTTAATGTGGCTGGGATTTTTTCCTGCATCACGGTTTCCTTCTGATTGCCCAACCGTGACACAAAATAATTCAAATTTTAAAAAACGATTTTGTTTTCTAGGGCATAGTTTCTGCAGAGGGCCAGGAGTTCATCAAAAATTGCTCTGAGAGCTCTCTGTTCACATGCTTTCTCCTCACATCCCCAAGCTAACATTAGCAGGGCAACAAAAATAGTGAGCAACATTGGAGCTATCCAGACATACAGTTTTGATCCAGCTCAGATGAAGAAAATCTATGGATCTATTTGTCAGAACTGGGCAGAGCAGGGAGCTTGTGGCCCTCCCAGCGTAGGTTCAACATTACTAAGCTTTTTCCTTATTTCGTCTTACCCTGATTTAGAACAATTTGAGAAATACTTAAAAATGCCATTTTAATCTTAATTTTCTTTGTATCTGTCCTATATCATGAGACAAACAAAAATCAAAATATTACTGCGCCTGCCAGAGGAAAGTTTGTCTCCTAGTTTTGTTTGTTGGACACTAGATACGACCAAGAAAATCAGTTACACTGGTGGCAGCAGTGGGATACCGGTGGCAGCAGTGGGATACTGGTGGCAACAGTGGGATACTGGTGGCAACAGTGGGATACTGGTGGCAGCAGTGGGATACTGGTGGCAGTAGTGGGATACTGGTGGCAGCAGTGGGAAACTGGTGGTAGCAGTGGGATACTGGTGGCAGCAGTGGGATACAGGTGGCAGCAGTGGGATACAGGTGGTAGCAGTGGGATACTGGTGGCAGCAGTGGGATACAGGTGGTAGCAGTGGGATACAGGTGGCAGCAGTGGGAAACTGGTGGTAGCAGTGGGATACTGGTGGCAGCAGTGGGATACAGGTGGTAGCAGTGGGATACAGGTGGCAGCAGTGGGATACTGGTGGCAGCAGTGGGATACAGGTGGTAGCAGTGGGATACAGGTGGGTAGCAGTGGGATAAGGTGGCAGCAGTGGGATACTGGTGGTAGCAGTGGGATACAGGTGGTAGCAGTGGGATACAGGTGGTAGCAGTGGGATACAGGTGGCAGCAGTGGGATACAGGTGGTAGCAGTGGGATACAGGTGGTAGCAGTGGGATACAGGTGGTAGCAGTGGGATACAGGTGGCAGCAGTGGGAAACTGGTGGTAGCAGTGGGATACTACTGGTAGCAGTGGGATACTGGTGGCAGCAGTGGGATTCTAGTGGTAGCGGTGGGATACTGGTGGCAGCAGTTGGATACTGGTGGCAGCAGTGGGATACAGGTGGTAGCAGTGGGATACTGGTGGTAGCAGTGGGATACAGGTGGTAGCAGTGGGATACAGGTGGTAGCAGTGGGATACAGGTGGCAGCAGTGGGATACAGGTGGTAGCAGTGGGATACAGGTGGTAGCAGTGGGATACAGGTGGTAGCAGTGGGATACAGGTGGCAGCAGTGGGATACAGGTGGCAGCAGTGGGAAACTGGTGGTAGCAGTGGGATACTGGTGGCAGCAGTGGGATTCTAGTGGTAGCGGTGGGATACTGGTGGCAGCAGTTGGATACTGGTGGCAGCAGTTGAATACTGGTGGCAGCAGTGGGATACTGGTGGCAGCCGTGGGATACTGGTGGCAGCAGTGGGATTCTAGTGTTAGCGGTGGGATACTGGTGCCAGAAGTGGGATACTGGTGGCAGCAGTGGGATACTGGTGGCAGCAATGAGATACTGGTGGCAGCAGTGGGATAATGGTGGCAGCAATGAGATACTGGTGGCAGCAGTGGGATACTGGTGGCAGAAGTGGAATACTGGTGGCAGCAGTGGGATACAGGTGGTAGCAGTGGGATACTGGTGGCAGCAATGAGATACTGGTGGCAGCAGTGGGATACTGGTGGCAGAAGTGGGATACTGGTGGCAGACGTGGGATTCTAGTGTTAGCGGTGGGATACTGGTGCCAGAAGTGGGATACTGGTGGCAGCAGTGGGATACTGGTGGCAGCAATGAGATACTGGTGGCAGCAGTGGGATACTGGTGGCAGCAATGAGATACTGGTGGCAGAAGTGGAATACTGGTGGCAGCAGTGGGATTCAGATGGCACTACCATTCCAACAATGCTATGCTGTCTAAAGCCGGGCAGGGCAAATTCTTGCCCGGGGGCCATAGGGGGCCTGTTAAACAATTTAATCTGGCCCACCACATTTAAATAAATGATAATGATACTCTTTTAACCCTTTAACACCTAAGGCGTCGGTGAAGCACACAAAAACTTTAACATACTGTAACCTTTCAAGCGTTTACACGATCAACATAATTCCAATAGATTATGAAGGAGAAAAGCGGTTAACAAGTAAAAATGACAGTAAATCAAAGAACATAAACACTGGAGCTCTGGTGTTAAAGGGTTAAATAAGACCTGGTGTGGAGTCATCAAACAAGGAATTTTCACCCAAAAACTACCAAAAGTCAGAAAAATCTGAAACCTTGACATGATAAAGAAGCTTACGAAAAAATTACAAAAAATGCTTAACGAGAAAAACTACAGCTGATCTGTCATAAATTACTGATGACATATTTCTAGACCACACACCAACATAAATATATAATCTGCAATTGATCTGGTGTTTTATAACAATGCAATTAGTCATCGTATTTGATATTTGTTCTGAGATTGAACAAACTGCACCAAGAGTAAAATATAGCCATATCAATACACAGTAAAGATCTCCTTCAAACTTTAAATAACCTAAAAGATTTCTTCCTGCCCGATGAAATAAATGATTATTCACACTACACATTATGAATTCAACAGTCTGAGCTTCTGAGTGACTCTCTCTCAACACTTTTATTGATTTTGTTGCATAATTTATGAGACTGAGTTTGGTTTGTGGCAATGCTCAGTTCAAGTTTTTAACAGCCAAAGCTTTTATTTTTATCTTTCAGAATATAAATTGTTCTACTTTGATTCTTCAGGTTTGGAAAATAAAGAAAAAAAATGATTTGACTCTGTGGTTTAATTAAAAAAAATCAGGCCAACTTTTGGTGTTTTTAACATTAAAAGAAGTTTTGTTTGTTTTTTGAACAAACTGATTTCAAATCAGCTTTTAGAAAGCTAAGCCACGAGATTAAAAACATCTATTTTGAGTCAAGTTTTCAGTAAACAGACTGAGCTGATGCTAAAACTGTCAGAAAGGATGAAAAACTTCTGACTAAACTGCGATCCATCAACAAATGCAGCCAACAGGCCCATCTTTATCATCTGTCAGCTCAGCTGCATGGAAAATCCAGACGGATCCACTTTAAAACCACAATTTAAGAAAATGAAAAATATGTTTTAGGCACCAATATGAAATTGTTAGCCTATAGAAGGTCCAAGAAGTGTCAGTGTGACCTGTAGACCACCATATTTTTCTGATTATGACGTAGGAGTTGCGTTGTGTGGGGAGTATCTTACAACCATCAGTTAGTTTACATTGTCTCTGTTTATTATTATTTATATTTATTATTTAATTAAATGTTTATCCTGTTCGGCCCACGACCTAAGCTGTGTTTTGGGTTTTAGTCCCTTGTGCGATTAAGTTTAACTGTTTTAATTGGTCCAGAGTAAAAGTTATAGCAGCTAAATAACTTACAATAAAGGGGTACCAAACAGTATAAGCTGCATTTTTGGGAGAACAGGAACAGACATTTCATCTTGAACGGTATATCATAATAACGGAGTAAACAATAATAGACTGAAAACATGCACACTACTGTAACGCACTGATGCTTATATAGTTTCGTGAAACAAGGGAGGAAATTAGCGCAACAGATGGATAATTATTCGGATAACCGTTGCATAAAGCACACGTAAGAAGTCCCTCAAACTCTTTATGTCACTTTAAATCCTGAAATACATTGAATTCTTCATTCTCTGTGACGCTTCTTCTTCTTTTGTAGCAAATACTGATGCGTACACTAACAGTGCCCTCTAGTGGTTGTTGCTATTTATTCTTTTAAAATCACATTTAAATTGCACCCCATGCCAAAATATTCAAAGAATACAACTTCAACTAAAAAAAATCAAAGTTCTGTAGAAAATGGCTGAACATTTTTATTTACCTTTGACCATAAAGCGAATTATTTTTACCAAAACCACTGACTATTTCTTATGATTGAAGGCAATGGTATGAGTCTTAGCCAGGAGAACATCTGGAGAATTACTGAGAAAAAAAAAAAGAAGACAGTCACCGACTCTTGAGCAGCTGGAGACCCAAATCAGTACACAATTTAACACCAAAAATCCAGAACTTCTGTGCTTAGACAGCTTTTTGAAAAGAGGAGCTGCTGCACCATGGTGACCATGCAGCTGTGCAAATAATCTGACACCAGCAGCAGCATCACTGTTGATGTGAGCTCATTCTGTGGATAACATGGTACATTTTTCACATTTACTTTGCCTTTAGAAAGTCTTTTATTCCATTCATTTATTAGAAATGTTATTCCAGACACTTCCCAATATTTACTGTTTCTATTCCTTTCTATTCTTCCTCTAGTGCTTCACTCTTAACCTGTCATTTGAAACATACAAGTGAGAAAATAAAAGCTTAAATGTGGTGAAATAAAACCAAGTACCCAACCAGAACAGTCTTTGTGCTCTGTACAAGATAATTAGATACAGGCTCAAAGAAGCAAACAGGTTCAATTCAAATCTGAATGCATTCACTTTTCCCAACATCAGTTCTTTCTGCAAAACAGAAAAAAACAAATCCATACCTTCACCAGATCCTCCAGCTCGGTAGCATTTACGCAGGAATGCAAGTCCAGGAACTTCAGCTTTTCCGTCAGGATGGCGAGTTTCTGAGAGTTTTCCTGAGGCTGCTCCAGCGCTCGGAACACCGTGGCGCCGATGATGAGGTACAGCACCACCAGGAAGAAGATGGCAGACACGGTTTTCCACCTCATGACTGTGGTCCGGGTGTCGCACTCATCCTCCGGTGTGTTCAGAACCACGGGCTTTGCTGAGAAGGACAGGCGAGGCTTGGAGTTGTGGGCTGCAGTCTTTGGGTCAAGGAGGTCAGGTGCAGCCACTGTGAGGATGGAGGCAGTTCACGTCACACAAAACCGAAACAACCTCCCAACATCTTCTGATGGTTCTGCATCCAGCTCAGAGATCCTTTGAGAGTGCATCCATCACATGAATTTAACTCATTTATTATGAACCACAATTTGTCACAATCTCTTTTCTAAACAGCCTGAGACAGATGGGATTGCATAACCACTCCAAGAGGTCCTTCAGGACCAGCTTTAGAGCAGAAGAACCAACTTCAGCTGCAGGACAGAAGGTTTTATGATCTAACTTCCAGAGAAGAAGTAATTAACACATCTCAAACAACAATTCTTCAATCTCTTTCCTTGTTTTCCACTTACTTCTTCTGTACCATCTCGTCTGTGGCTCTTTCCTTTCGGGCTCTTCCTAGACAAGAACGCAGATGGAGGCTCTTTCAGGATCGATCTCCTCTGTCCTCCTCCGTCCACATGGCTCGAGAGAACCCCCCCTCTGTCCCCCCCTTCAAGGTCCTCAGAGACTCATCACGACACGACAACGGAGAAACCAGAAGGAGCGAACGGGGGACCGGAGGAGCGGCGCGCACCGACGGAGTCCATCCACGCGCGGAGCAGCGCAGCGACTCCAACGAGGAGGAGGGATGCGCTGCAGCGCGGAGAGAGATGGAGATGCTGCTCCTCCTCGTGCGTCCAGAGCTGCTCAGTGGAGCTGAAGTCGATTCTGTAGCAAAGGGGAAGTCCCAGTGGCGGAGCTAGAATATTTGCAGGAGGGGGGCGGTATGGAAAGAAAATAGTCTCACTCCGATTTATGTGTGCGTAGTCTTGATTTATGCATGCGTAATTCTTGATTTGCGCGTGCATATTCTTGATTTAGATAGATAGATAGATAGCCCTTTCACTCCGGACCGGTGAGCTGGTATCCCTGGCTGAGGGTGAAAAAAGCAGGTGTGTGCGGCACAAAACAAAGTGATTATGACAGTTGTCATCATTTATGCATTGCATGTTGCAGTTCGGAGCATGTGGTTACGGGAGGAGCGAAACATGTGGCCCAGCAACCACTAAAAAAAATAACTTTAACTTGATTCTCCGCTGATTTTGAATACATGAAAAATACAGCTGAGTGTCCGGGTTATTACGAGTTTATGTCAAAACTAGAGGTCATGGATGATACGTGGTCCATGAGGATCAGAACGGTTCCGCACACGTGTTTTACTGCGGACCATCCCTAACCCCCCCCCCCCCCCCCCCCCCCCCCCCCCCCCCCCCCCCCCCCCCGTGCGAACACCTCAGGCTCTCATAATTTAAATCAAATGTCCGTTCACATTGAATGGGATTCGCTACAAAGTCTTGCAAATCCTCTTTGTTTTGACAAGTACTAAAGTAGCTGCTTCACGGTTTTCTTAAAGTCTGTTCATCTGAAGCTCCCGCTGCGTGTGGGAGGAGCTTCCATCAAAAACTTTTCTCAACTTCAAAATGAAGGACGCGGATCGATAGAAATCTGTTTTCCCGCGTGTGACACACACGTGGGAAACATTCTGAGTCTTTATGGTTCTCAGTGTCCCGTCACCAAGAACTCCCAGCCAGCCTTTTGCTGTAAGCCACTTCGCCAGGTTCTGATCAGCAGAAAGCCGGAGATCATTAATCCAATGATATAAACATCTTCAACGTCTTCCAGAAAGAGTTGCGACAGGCAGAAAATGCTCCATTTGCCCAAAGGGACACTCACATGCCTAGCCACAAACATATCCCTGGGCAAGTGGGATCTGACAACAGACAAATATAAATATATATATATATCCCATATAGAGTCCCATCCTTTAGCATCTGGTTCTGCTACCTATCTCCACCAGGAAATAGTCTGCCCCATTTCTCCAGTAGGAAATAGTGTGCTCTCTTTCTCCATCCTGGAAACAGTCTGCTCTGTTTCTAAACCAGGAAATAGTCTGCTCCTTTTCTCCACCAGGAAATAGTCTGCTCCTTTTCCCCTTCTGTCTTCCCAATAACCCTTTCTGCTTGTGCTATTCTTAGATATGTTCAGGACGTATCCCAACATGTCCTGTAGATTCCTCACCAGAATGTTCTTTGGTGGAAGCCACCGCACAAAGTGTGAATCGGATGAGTGTTTCTTCATCATTAATACACTCGCTCCCAACAAAGACAGCCTGACGTCTGCATGAATGTGAAACTTCTGCAAAATCCACAAGATTGAGATTAAGGAATCATTATCTATTTATTCATCCATCCATCATATTTTGAATATTTTTTACATTCAATCAATATGCAGAAAGTAATGGATTAGTTGCATAATTGAAATGTTTTGTTTTTATTTTTTATCACTGCCTCTGCACACAGACATTTCTGGCAAACATATTAAAAGTTTTTCATTGTAGGTAATTTAATTAGTTTTTTTCACCATAAATTGCAAGTTATGTTAATACTGATATACACTTTTTTATTCTAATTAAATGGAATAAATTCAATAGAGATATTTATTATTCATTTGGGTTTTAAAACTATAAATGTAAATTCCTTTTAACAGATAAACTTTTTATATTTTTTAATATCAAGCAGCAAAAATCAAATGTCTTTAACAGAACAGATTCAAACAAAACATTTTGGGTCTTTTATTATTATTATTATTATATTTATTTTTTGCTCTTTGTGGTTAAAAAGAGTCATTTACATTTAATGAGGAATGGTTTGCAGTGCTGTAATTAAAAAAAAAAATCTATATAAAGTGCACACAATACAGCCGTCACTGTGGAGTGAAATTGGAACTGACTTCATAGAGGGAAGCATGTGATTGGATGTTTTTTTTTTTTTTTGCCTCACTTGTGCAGATAAAAGCAACAACAGTAGAAACACAACAGGAAGAGAAACTGACAAAGTTTATCAGTAGTTGGTTATTTACTTCACAGTTAATTTTATACTTTTTTACCAACATAATCTCATTTGTATCAATAATTTTCAACCGAATCTGCTGAAGGTTTACACAGACTGGTGTTCCTAATTGTTCTATATCTATAACTGAAACAATTTCACTGCAGCTCCTGATTTAAATCAAAATATTACTTATGTTTTTGTTCAACAATAAATTTCAGTCGTTTTTAAATTAAGACGCTTCTTTAATTCAATTTAAGCTTCACTCTGAAATCCTTTAAGCACCACCAGTCAAAATGTTTATGGAGCTAAATTAGAGCCAAAATTATTTGAAACCCAAATAAAACAAATTGAAAAAAATAATAGTGTTTGGTCAAAAAAAACAAAACAAAAATTGACAGACAATACAGCCATTTTCTGACCGTAATTATCACAGTTCCCAGAGTCAGTGAACGCACCGGGACTGAAGTCACCACCCTCATTGATTTTGATTGGTCCTCCATGTTAGCCCCGCCCCATCAAGCCACAACGAGCCCAGAAATTTTGAAACTGAAAATTTCAGATTCGAAAATGGAAAAAAAAAGAGTTTGATACTTAAAACACAACATTTGAAGCTGACAATAATTACATTTTTACATCTTTTTTTCAATTTGCTTTGTTTGGGTTTCAAATAATATTGACCCCGATGTAACTCCATAAGTTTTCTGTTTTTTATCTTAGAAAAAACCATAAAATCCACTGAATCTTGGTGTTTAAAGACCCAATCGGATAAAAATTGTGTTTGTAGCACATTCTTGTATTTTTCTCATGATGGAGGACGAGTGAACGGTTGGACAGCTTCAATATTACACGTCATTTTTGTTACATGGCTAATGAGGAAAAGGGCTGTAAGCTAGTGGGAGAGAGTGGAACCAAAGGGATCGTGAGGTGAACGTCTTCTGAACTCCTGCTGCTCTGCAGAAACTAGAAAACAACAAAGTTTTTTAAGATTTAGGCTAAAAACAGCTTAATCTTAATTCAAAGAACACCGGGAACGATTTGAGAATAGATGAAAAGATGATCAGAGGGAGACTTTAAACATCATTTAGCGAAATACAGTAAATATTTTGTTCTTCCACAACTAATAAGATGCTTCTTGGACTATTTTACATAAATCCAAGAAGGTAGCATATTTCCTTTTCTTAGCAGGGACAGTTAAATTGTACTAACCAGCCTGATGCTGCGGCTGTAGCGCCCTCCTGTGGCCTGTTTAGGAAATGAGAATCTGAAATTTGATTTTTTTTTTTTATAGCAATAAAGTTTTATTTTTTCAAGTTGAATTTAGAATAATTGAAGCTGATTAAGAAACCAAAAATAAAAATAGTATATGATAGACTAAAAACTTCCCTATAGTTAGTTTGCTCCACTTTGCTTAAATCTATTTCTATTAATATTAGTATTTTATATATTTATTTATTTTTTATTGATTCGGTTTTTGCTGTTTAATGCCGCAATTGCCTCCATCTGTTCCATTGTAATATGCAAAAACTATGTTCTTTAATTTCAAGCCACATTTCGTTTTTTAGTGCGCAATTTTTATTTTGTTCAATAAAAAGAAGTTTGTTTTTAGTGGAACAATCACATCAGTTTTTTGGGTTTTTGTGTGTTTTGTTGTTTTGTGGAGAATGTAGCTTCTATTACCCTTAAATGTTCCTTGACAACATCTCAGTTTAGGACAAGTCAAACCCTTGACCCCGCGTTTCCCAGAAGCGTTCACGTTTAGATGAGAAAACGTGCTTCGGTTGGATCTTTTTTTGTCTGGAGCCCCTGATAATAACAACGCCAGGGTTACCTCAGCTTCCTTTTGCTCTGTAATTGAATCTGTTCTCCCTTCAGCTCTGCAAATGTTCTGTGAGTCACCAGCTGCAGCAAAGCCTCAAAGCACAATCAATTCACTCACATTTTAAAGACTTTTCCTCACAGAATCATTTAAAGCTATTTTTCCAGCATTTGTTATGGCTCATTTATAATCTTTCTACTGATGATTTCTCCATTTGTGCGCAAATGTTTCGGTCGGGAGACTTTTTTAGTACTATTTTTTACTTTTTGGAGGTAGTACACACGTTTTCTATTATTATTTAATGTTACACAGGAAAAATGAGAAAAAAAAACTAATGAAAAAGTTTGCTGTCATTTATTATGTTTTGTTCTCTGCATTTTTTAGCAGAACATTACTTCAGCAACCCGGTCTCAGTGAAATGCGTCCCTATTCCACGGCTTTGCACCCTCGGAATACCGTGCATAGTATACGCCAAACACGGTTTGCTGCATATGATACGCAGTTGCAGCCCATTCAAAACAACAGGAGCGGCTTTTAGGTTTCGTTTTGATCACGTGGTCGGATGTTTAGGTTTCTCCGGATCACGTGACTTTTGAGTTTCTGTCCGGCACCGTAGATCCACTCTTTTTCTGGTGGAAAATCCTCAGAATAAAAGATTTTGTGGACTAATCTTTATTTTGATAATATTTCTAGCGAGAAATGTACCCGTTACTATCACGACATGCATTTATTTTGGACATACAGTTCGTAGTTTGTCTGTTTTCTTGACTTTTCGGGCTCAAAAATCGTTAAAACAGCAACGTCTGGGGTGCACGGAACAAATCACGGAACCGGCGATCAGCAGGATTTGGGACCCGACCCGCATCAGGTGCCGGCGTCAAGGTTAGGTTACCGTATTAGGTAGGTTCGGAGAAACCCGCCCGGAACCGTTTTTAATCGGGCGAATCCGAATGACTTCTGTAAAGCAATAGAACGTGATCACTGCCTGACTACTTCCGCCAGGAGACGGCTAGATCGTAGAACGTGATCCCGAAACGAAGATTATCAAACATAAAATAATTATCCTTTAATTTCTGCCTCATAAACAAACACAAATGTCGGTTATTTAAGTGACAATAACGAGGGAGGCTTTCAGACAAAATGAAAGAAAGATAAACACAATTGTGTTATTTTTTTACTGTTCTTTTTTATTATTATTATCATCATAATTATTATTATTAGTGGTAGTAGTAGCAGTATTAATCTATTATTATTAATAAAAAGTAATATTATTGTTATTATTAAAACATGATACTAATAATAATGGTGTGTTGTTATTATTATTATATCAATAATAAATAAAATGATAATAATTATTGATCCATAAGATCAACAGACTCCAAGTTTTATGATTCTTGAAAGCTGAAGCGGTCAAGAGAGAATCTCACTATTCAGGGAACATTTTTTATTATTATTATTTTCTTAAAATTTTATTGATACAGGTTTGTGTCTGTTGTATGCTTGTTATTATTATTATAATATCAAGAGGGTGTCGCTGAGTATCAATCCATAGGATAAAACATAAATGTAACGTAGCGCTTTGTCTGATTTCTTCTGTCTAGCAGATGAAAATAAGTGATCTCAGAACACAGATTCTAAACCATCAGAATAATGTTCCTGTGATTTCTGCCTCATAAACTAGTCACGTTTTATATTCACAGGGCAAGCTTCTCTAGTGGCAAGAACAACATATGAGGACATACCACCTGGGTTTTGGAGGGAATTTAACATATTTTAGTGGTGTATAAACACTTGGGCTGTGTTTTGAAACACTGTTCAAGTGACAATTAGACAGTTGTTTTAAACAATTTACTTCTTTGTGCTCAAGACGTAGTCTTTTTAATTGTACATTCTTTCAGGTGTCGCAAACTACATAATGGCAATGGAACGCTTTGATGTTTGCTATGCACGTAACAAAGGATGCTAGGTCTATTAACTATTTTAAGAATGTGTTTTCTAAAAAATTCAAATAAGACAGGCCTTGTTACATCAGTAAATCATGTTTGAAACAACAAACAAAAACTAGGGCACTGTCAAAAAACAACATTTATTTATCAAATTTTTCAAGTATTATTTAAAGTATTAATACCAAGTTTGCTTTTTGGTTTTTCTGTTTTTAGACTAAATCTAATAGTTTTGAAATGTAAAAGGAACACTATTGAAAGTTAACCAGCACTGAAAATCAAACCAGAAAATTTTAGATTTCTACCATTTTAAAAACAATGAATAAAACAGTTGCTAAACTGTTTATTTGTCGTTGCTCAAGAAGTGCGTATTTTTGTCAATATTTAAAATATTACGAAGGTTATGATTAGATGGATAAATAACATTCAAGATTTTGAAGTTTTTCTTTGCTTTTGGTTCAATTAAATAAACAATAGATTTCCGACACAGGTCTCAGTAGATCTTATGATCTCTCTTCAGTCAGTCCCTGTCTGCTTGCAGATCCACCATGAATGTGGGTCAGGACAGAATGGATTAAGGCAGTGTAGAAGATGTCAGCAGCTCCTGACACAAGCTTTTCAGTCACTTCTTAAGCTATCACGGGAAGTCCAACCTCTGCTGGGCTTTCTCCAGAGTGACTCAACCTGGAGGTTCACTTAAGGTCCCTCAAAAAAATGGACCCTATGAACCATGGGTCTATAGAGGGACTGTTCTGTGTGAAGAGCGATGGGATGGGGGGGTGTGTTCCTTCTCCCTGAGGTCCACTGTCATCTCTACAGTTTTAAGTATGTTCAGCTCCGGGTGGCTTTGGCTGCACCAAAGGACTAGACCAGGGGTGTCAAACATACGGCCCGCGGGCCGTATCCGGCCCGCTAGATGATTTAATCCGGCCCAGTTATGAAGAAAAAAAATATATAAGAATTTTTCAAAAAAGAAAGCAAGTTTCTAGCCCACTCCTCTGGCGAGTTATATGTTCTTTTAAGCAAATGGATGCAATGCGCGATTTAACCACTAGGGGGAGCAAAGACAACTCAAGAGATAAAGAAATAAAGAAACTTCCCTAGTTTTGGGAGACAAAGGGACCAAAATGTTTGCAAGTTTAACCCAATGGAACCAAGGACCTAAAGCTCTGTTTTTGTTTACTTTTGAATTTACCTCCGTATTTTCAATTTAACATTTGATATAATTTTAATCAGGACAACCCATCTATGTGACACTGCGTTTTTTAAAGTAATTTTTCCATGTTCTATTCATACATCAAACATAAAATCATGCAAAAACAGAAAATTCCATCTGGAAAAATAAGATTCATTTTGCTGTGGAAACCCCCAAAATGTTTAACAAACTGCTTTTACAACATAAAATGACAGTTTTGGGTGTAATTTCATAAAAACAACTAAACTAAATTTAGTCAACAAACTAATCAACACATTTTTGACTGAAAATACAAAAAAAAAAGATTCCTTTTTTGGGCCAAAAATCTGAAGAGTTTGTGTTGGTAGAGAACATGACAGACTCACAGCTCCATGATGGGACCTTTATATGTTGTCATCCAGACAGTAATAGTACTTCAGTCTGTCTGTGTGGCTTCAGCTTCCAGGCAGACCAAAAAATAAGAATGTCTCTCCTAAGAGCTCTGCTGTCCATTTGATGTTTCATGGAAATCTATTTTTCTCTCTTTTCTTCTACTTTTTTTCATCATAAGCTTTGCCTGTTGATTTTGTGAGGAATAATAAAAAGGTTTTAGGGAGAAGTTTGATCCAGCTGGACTTCAGATCAGTTCAGCTGGAATCTTCTCTCAGGTGGGGGCGTGTCTGTCTGCTCTGTTGCTCGCCTCTCGTAACAGCGGCGGGCGGGACTTTCGGAGATAAACAGAATTTTCGTGATTTTTTTGACAACACATGTGGTTGTTGATGTTGTAGAAAACTCAAAGCCAAAGCAAAATTAAGATCACATTCCTCCTCGTGGGGTTTCTAATAGCAGACAGCTCTGGTTGGCTCCGCCCTCCACTGCAGGTGATCTGACCTGCATTGCAGCCGTCTGATCAAAGTTCGTCTTCCGCCTTATTTATTAAAATCAAAGATTGTTTTGTCCAAAGACTACAAATAAAGGCCATATTTTGCCTTTAATTCAATAAAATATCAGTTCCAGAACATAAAAACGTTTCTTTTATCACGTTGATCTCACATCTGCACAGCAGGATGTCTGAGGGCGTCCGTCGGTTCCAGAAGGTTCATTTAGTTTGATTTTTCATTGATTAAAACATTTATTTTTTTTCCGTAGCCCCTCTTTAGTTTACTATCGGGATTACTTTAATGTCAGATGTAAAACATTCAGTCTGTACAAAATTAAATAAACCTTTTTTTTTTTTTTTTTTTACTTAGTGAAATCCATTTTATTTGAAATACTTTGGACTTAGTGAATGAAAATGTAATAATAAATGATTAGACTATTAGGTTGTTTTTGCAACTAAGAAATAAGACAAAAATAAAGCGTTGAACAAAGGTTATTTTGCTGTTATGTTTCTGGCCCGGCCCACTTGAGATCAGACGGGTGGAATGCGGCCCCCGAACCAAAATGAGTTTGACACCCCTGGACTAGACGCTCCGTTTCCCGCTCTAACAAGTGGAGGAAAGGACAGTGACGTTTTGATGGAGGAGCTTCTGAATGAAATTAAATGCAGAGCTGAAGGCCACAACAGGATCATGCATAGTTCCCATGCAGAGTCAAGGTGGTGTCAGATGTAGTGGAGATCTGTGTGTGACTTTATCATCTGCGTCATTTAATCACGTAGAGAGGACTTCTTAGGAACTGGATGATGGTGGATCTGTTGAAGAGACGGGTGAAACTTTGAGGCAGCTGGTCAGAGCAAACCTTCAGACAGGATGGAGACACTCCATCAGGTCCTGGAACCTTCTGATCTTCTGCTTCTGAAACTGTTGATGCACATCAGATCCTCATGGTTAGGTGTCCAGTCTGAAGGAAGTGAGACAAGTCAATCCTTTAAATTAAGATTGATGGGGGAGGGAATGCTATGTTCCTTTAGAACCTGAATAGAAGTCGTTATGGTGGCAGCTCTCTGCAGGGTGGGGGTGGGGCATCTCTTTTCATGAGGGTCTTCAGAACTTTAGAAACTGCAGTTGTTGGCAGAAAACTGCTCTGTTATCTTTGCAGTGTTGGTCATTTCAGCTGCCTTAATCTTCTTTTTCATGTTCCTGACCTATTTCTAAAGGTCATGACCCCCACTCCTGTAGGCCTCTTCCTTGTCCTTGCATTGCCTCAGCAGCTGTAAACCATTGTTTGATGTTGTGAATTGCAGAAGGTTTTGGTCTGCAGGCATGTCCTCACAAAAACAGATCTAGGTGTTCCAATCTTTGCATTTTGCATCTTGGACTCATCCGTCCATCTCTTAACAGTCTTCACTTTGGGTTTAGCTGATTTCAGCTTTCTTCTGTCGGTTGGGATGACATGAGGCAGTGGTTTGAAAGTCTCAAAGCAGCACAGGGAACAGAGTGATACATCGTGTAGTAGAGTGTTCAAGGTGGGACAGGTCACCTGCTGTTTGTAATAAACTTAATTACATTTGAAAAATATATGAAAAAACAAAACAGCACTGAGCCCTAAAGAGCCTGGATACCCTTGATGGGGCTTTAAGCTCGTGGATCCTGTAAAACCTGCTGATGGGTCGCTCTCATTAGAATTGATACATACATCACTGTTGAAGTGTGGGACCTCTGTAAAATTCAAAATTCATCTATACATTTAAAAAATGTGAAATAGCTTTGGTATGAACTCAAAATTTGGAAGGTTAGACTATATTTCTTCGCAGAAGTCATGATACATCCCAGAATGTACTGCACATTTAGGAGGAGACGGTTGAAATTTACTACTCTGTTAGCAGCAAAGTCGACAAAGTTATGAAGCTCCAATTAATGTCTATTCATGTAGATTGCTTAAACGTTGTCTATGTTTCAGGGAGGACTGATCAAACAACCCATGAGTGATCATTGTTGTTTAGGAACAATCCTCTAAACTTCTTAAAATGTACAAACTAGGAGTTGTTACTACGCAGAGTCTAAAGTCCTTGTCACCAACAGATTACATTAAACACAAGCATACAAGAATCCTGAAGTTCTAAATAATTAAGTTTCCGAAAAACGAGTTTGTCAATTTTTACAGCACTGTCAACTTTACCAATTTAAAATCTACAAAACACCTGCTCATTTATCAATTTATTAGCAATACCAGAGCTCATATTCATTTATATCATTATTTTATTAATACATAATTTGTTTAAGCCTCCCATCTCTTTGACCTGTATGATAAGAAGTTAAAAGTAACTATTCACAATAAATTAGGGATATTATTTACATACATTTGGCACAATGAACAAATCAAAACAATTACATAGTCAGCCCCAAAACGACCTGTTTATCTCACACCAAAAAATTGCTTCCCAACCAATCTCTAGTGAAAATTGACAGTAATTCTCCAAATATCCTAAAGCTTTTTGAATGGCGTAGACCAGGGGGGTCAAACTCAGTCGCACAGGGGGCCAAAATCCAAAACACGTCTTAGTTTTTGGGCCAAACGGGATAAACATTTATTGAACACACTAAAAATACATTATCAAAACTTTAAAACTGTAACTTTTTAATAGAATTATAAATTAAATATTAATGGCATCACCAGCGAAAATGTTGGTGTGAATCCTGTGAGCTGAGTTTGACTGCAGAAGATGAGTGTTGATGGATGAATTTTAATATAGAATAAAAAATTGTCTGAATAATGAGATTCTCTCTTGACCCTTTTTTTATATAATAACAATAATGATGATAATAATAATAATAACAACAATAATAATAAATTAATACTGCTACTTCTACTACCACTAATAATAAT